>OY971436.1:10012500-11229864 GCA_963853865.1 Helleia helle
AATAAATGAGAAGGAAAATTATAATATATTATAGTAATAAATATGCTGATGACGACTGAGATTTTTATGGGTTTTGTATTTACGTAAATTTATAAGTATTTAAGATTGAAAATAGCCTTGAGCATGTATTATAGAGCTTATGAATCCTAATAAATGTAACTCCTTATTTTGTTCTGGTAAATTGAAAACACGTTATAAGCACCGCAGTTGAATATTTTTTCGAATAGTGTCGTAACTCGTAGTAATTAAAGTTTAAAATACATCTCTGTTTAAATACCTTCTGCACATGTGCGATCAGTATTCAGTTCCTAACCTTTTAAGACGTATCGTTTTTGGAATGGAAATCGATTGTATTGTTTTTATTAAGTGAATAAAGTCGACATTTCCTCTTGACGTCATTAACAGGTAACGAACATTTTATAAATCCCACTCACAATATGATATTAAACGTCAACATTCTATAAAAGCGAGAACAAAAATAGGTAGGTAGTACTGTACATATTAATTAAAGTTCACGTTTATAAATTTTTGAATAGTGAATGTGTTCTATTTTCAAATTTCAGGATATGGCGCCAATATTATTGTTACTTTTTATAAAAGTGACATTAGGCCATGTCTATAATGCGGTACAGACGGAGATGTTTGCTATACCAATAAGCCCAAATTTATTTAACTGGACTTATCAAGGTACATTCATAACATTTGTAATAAAATTTGACAAAATATATGGTTCAAATAGATTTTGAATTTTAACACAATATACATATAATAATATTCACATATTTTGTATACTATGATGAAAAATCCGTTCTTTTAAGTGTAGTTATTGAAATTGGTTTTTTTTTTCAGAATTTGACCAGCAATATCGGTTTCATGCGTCGTTGATCGGCAAACCGGAACTCCCATCATGGATGCGATACATTTACAGTGGAAGACATCACTCCGGCTTCATTTTTGGCACTCCCCCAAGAAAAACGGAATCGCCGATAACAGTATGTAAACAACATTCAAATATTTACGACCTATACTGAAATACTGGACTAGATTAATGTGATATGCAAATAACGTGAACGGTAAATGTTATGATGACTGTATAAACATTGTTTTTTTTTTAATTTATAGCAAACAAATATATTAAGTAGAGACAGAGTTTTGCATGAAGTTTGTTATACAGAATGGATTTTTGAGACGGGTCAGTAAGGGCAGGTACCTTAACCGTTACAGTTACAGGAAAACGTTCCTCGGAGACCATCCATAACATTTAAGATATTCTGAACTGCATTCAGAGATTTTTGAGAAAGTTTACGGTCAGCGAAAAAAAATGCTAAAATCCAAAAAAAAATACTTTTTTATGCCAATCGATCCTACTTCGTATGGGGAACCTTATTTGTTCCTAAAAAAAAATAAGTGAAAAGAAATTTAAAAGTAATTTTTTAACTAAATTAAAAACGAACTGGTATTTTGTTTTTTTTTAACTAAATTATTAATTTTAAATGTATAACGAGTAAACTTATTATACCTAAGTTTATTATAATTCGTGACAGCGGCGGTTACTTCAAGCAATTTTATTTCGTAGATCACCTATTTATAAAATTGTGTGTTTTGTGTCTTACCGTAGTTTTTGTATTTAAATTTCAGTGGCCTTAAATATTTTTTTAATCAAAATAAGAGATAGGATTGCTTAGCAATAAAGATTATGAGGAGTTGATTTATCGTTTTTCAGTACAAAATGTATGGAAAATGTTTTTGGCGATTTATGTAAGTAGTTCCATAGTCTTTTAATCCCTATACGAAGTAGGATCGATAGGCACAGAAACATTTTTTTTTTTTTTGGATTTTAGCACTTTATTCGCTGGCCGTACTTTTTCTCAAAAATCTGTGAATGCAGTTCAGAATATCTTAAAATGTTATGGAGGATCTCCAAGGAACGTTTTCCTGTAAATATAACCATTCTGTATCCAGAATCCCAATGGACACTGGACTTTCAATTTCAATTTAAAAATAGGTTCAAACCCGAAACCGAATACTTAATGTTGGCGTTAGCGGGATTGAATCTCACTTTCTATTTCATAAATGTATTTTTTTTATGTTCATTCACGATGCAACCCAGTAGGTAATAAATAATATTTCAATTAAAGTTTGATAATATGATATTATTTATAATTATGTTTATGTTCATGGGCGACGTCGACCACTTAACATCAGGTGGTACGTTTGCCAGTTTGCCTATCCAACTAACATAATAAAAAAAATTAAAATAACATAATACACATTGCTGTGACACACACAAAACGGCTAAGCTAAATTGCGAGCAGATGTTAAACCATATTTAAATGACAATCAAAATATTATACATATTATACTCTGAGAGATATGCAAATTCGTATAACACAATAGTCTTATGGTCGCTCGCTGTTACTAGAGAGTTGTCATGAGACAAACACACAAGTTATATTCACTAACTATCATAATAATGACACCACTTTAACCGATTTTATAGTAGTTTATTAAGTTTTATGCATCCCCTAGGTTTCGGATACTTGCCGCGACTATGATCCACATAAACATAACCATTATGGTATTCTATACTAGCTTTTTGCTTCGGTTTCACTCTGGTACTGTGAATAAATGGTCTACGAAGATGGTCCAATTAGTAAATGTCCTTGAAGTGAGAATACGGGGCTCAAGCTTGACTGGTGCCCAGTGAAATGCGTGTAACTGAAAATGACAAATTTTCGCTGGCTTGCCAAAGAAAAAAATCGTGAGAAAACCTAAATGCCTGATGAGATTAATAGTGTTTGAGAGTGTGTGAAGTTCACCACCCTGCACGGGTGAAATCTTCCTTCGTCAATCCGGCTATGTTAAATCGCGCGTACTATACTAACATAGTCATACATTCACACACACATGCACACGATATTACAAACACAAATTACAAATTACCCATACATTACAGGCCATCATTATCATCACTAGCAGCTGCCTTTATCCGTCCACGGCCTAGACCTCCTTCAATTAACGCCAAGATGACTAATCTCTAAAGTCTAAGATTTGAATAAAGATACCAATATCACGCGAATAATGAGCTCGTTAAGTCAGTGGGCTGGTCACACTCAAGAGAACGGATGGCCGATGGGCCAATAAGGTTCAAGAGGGGAGGCCACGTTTAGGTAGACGAAGTGTTACAGACCATATTCGGCATTAATCTCTTCAACCTTATTTCGTCCACTGCTGAACATAGCCCCCTTTCAATGAACGCTAAACCGAACCCCCGCCGTTACTTCGATAAAAAATCGGATTCTATTCTTGGTTTCTGGCTCGACTCTAGATGTCACGTTGATGTTCACGATGTCTTTAATTTCAGTTGGAAGTGATTGGTCTGAACCGTCAAGATTACGAGACGAGACGTGTCCTATTGACACTAAACGTGTACCCCAAAGAGAAGATGGCGACCCATGAGGTGGAACTGAAAATAGACAATCTGAATGTAGAGGATCTCCTGGACGAGCATAGGTATGAGAAACGTTTCATCAATACGCATCAGATCTACGGTAAAAATTGTTATGATTAAAATTATAATGATTAAAATATGCATCACCATGTATATAGCTTAGATCATTATACGCTTAGACATGGAATCCCAAGTTCGTGTTTATGACCAGAATTTACTAAGTAATCGACATTTTTTAAAGCTTAGCCCATTAACATAAACAAATTCACCTGGGTTTTCCTGAGGTCCTGAGGACCCTGAAACGTAAAAGTGTCTGTGCCAGTCAAAACCCATGGAGTCCCGTCTCCATGGCGCATCGATCCCACTAGAACTCGATGAGTGTTTAGTGATCATATTCTACAATCCACATTGTGTATCCTTTTTTTTCTTTAACGCCGGGAAATGCTCTGAGGCATCCCGCGAGGGAGTTGGTCTCCCCACGCGGGTATGTGGGATTCGCTGCGCCCGAAAGCTGGTAAGTGGACGCAGCTCTACCCACTATAACCCGGTGAGTGCCACCAATGCCGTCTTTGGTGAGGTGCCCCGGATCTAGGGAGCAAACAGGACACCTCGACGGCTAATCAGTCCCTCAGGGGACTGACGCCACCTCCACAGAGGGGTTGTTCCGCACCACAGAACAACCACTCCCAACGTCGAGACCGGTACAATACCAATACAATGGGGTGAGGTTCCCATCCTCGCCCCTTGCTCCCTGCTCTTTTGTCCCCTCTTCTTATAAGAGCTTCGCTAATTAGCGGGCTTACCCTAGACTACTGAGCCCCACCACCGCCACGTCAAGGCCTGAACCATGGTGGGGACATTGTGTATCCTTGACAATAGATGCCAATCTCCATGTCGGTCCTTTTTTTGAAGCAGGGAAATGCTTTATGCATGTAGCTAGGACCTGGGTAGGCTCCTGAGCCTATGTGGGACTCACACTTGTGCAGTGCATACCCAAACTAACCCTACCACGTGGGGCGCCACGCCTTATGGGGCTTAGTAGCCTAAGATGAACCTTAGGCGAAGCCAATTGGACCGAGGGAGCTGCTCTTTGTACCCCTCAGATAAGAAGAGGGTACAAAAGAGCAGCAGGGGGTACAAGCGAAGGAGAAAGGACAGAGGACGGGAACCTCAACCCATGGCACAGTCCCGACATTGGGAGGGGTTGTTCCGTGGTGCTGAACAACCCCTCAGTGGAGGTGGCGTCGAACCCATGGGGGACTGATTAGCCCTCGAGGTGCCCTGTTGCTCAACAGATCTGGGGCAGTTTTAGTGGGTATAGATACCCGCACACCCACATACCCGTTTGGGGAGTCCCCACCTCCCCGCGGGATGTCTTAGAGCATTTCCCGGCGCAAAAGAAACTTAGCGAAAGGCTGGCCCCGGCGAAAGGCCAATCTACTCCTCGTAGTAGTTGCTGGTCCGAGTTGGATGAGAATGAATTTTTTTTTTGCATTTTCGCGTTCATTGAAAGCCCTGCAGACGGGTTGAAGATGTGACTTTCTACCTGGGTCTCTTCAGAATATATTTACATTTCTATTTCCAGGATGACCCGTTTGAAGGATATCCTCCGGACGAAACTCTGGTTGGAGAGTAGCAGTGATCTATACTCTACCTTCCTATCATCAGCTATAGACCTTGGAGCCAGGCTGCCATTGAAACCCAGTGACGGAGAGGGGTAGGTAAAAATGATTTACTAATTCACTTATCACTGATGATGTATGATGATCATGTACATTGACAAATATTCCGTAAATTGTCGTTATTACTGACGAGCTGGACCTGTCCTTCTCTATAAAACTGCAAAGCTGTTTCATGAAAAAAATAAGCATATTACTTCCGCCTTTGCAGCACAAATGAGGCACAAATCTTCCCACTGATAGATACACTGACGAATGAGAACCCACGTTTTCAGTCTATGGTTGTACCTTGTTGTAGCAAAGGGCTTTCTCTCATCTAAAACTGATGACAACCGATATTTGCAGTCTCGTAGTCCGTTTGGGCAGATAAATGTCTTTTTCTTCCGAGTTCCTCCTCGCATCCAAACCGGTGCACTCATGTTTTCTGGTCAGCACTGTAGTATCGGCTCCGCACGGCAGTACTCCGACTCAGGAGCCCGTGCAGCAGTAGCACAGTTCCGACTCACTGAGGACTCTCTGGCACTGGCGAATCAATCGTGCAGACTCAAGATTCAACCTCCGGTCTTCGGTGGGGGGGGGGGGGTGATATATGTGGCGGACCAATCAGCGCCACAGTTCTACATCGCGCTGTATATACGACTGCTGAAATAGTAATAAGTGGGCTTCGGCCTGGCCGAGCATACCACCTCGCTCGGTCGGAGATCTCCCTTTAGGGCTCACACCTATATTCCCACACTTGCATTCTTTGCCGTTGAGTACCACCAAGCACCTTCTCATCCAGCTGATCCGTCTCTGTGAGGAAATAAAGTCTCGGTTTCAGTAACAGAAAAACTGGATCACGCAAATGGGATGACCATCCAGACGGATGCCAGTATAATAGTTTCCACCGGTAGATGTACTGAGCGATGAAACCTGATAATGTACACATGAAGATTGAAGACAGAGGCCCCAATAATTCCACTGGTATACTGTCTGATGGGAAACCCACATTTCCAGTCTAGTAGTCCGTCTCGGCGGCTCTGTCCAAGCTGATCCTTCTCTGTAAGGAGATTTTTTTATAGCATAAGAGGGCAAAGGAGCAGTCGAAGCCCTTTGACGACTACCGACGCCCATACACATCCGCACAACCAAAGATTATACAGATGCTTGCCCTCCTTTTTCCTATCCCCTCAATCAGCCACTGGAAACTCACAAACCGCACGAAACGCGACAGCATATCTGTCACTTGACGCCGGTGTTATGTGAGTGAGAGGTACGACCCCGGTCGTGCCGGCCCAACAAAATGTATGTGGAGATAAAGATCTTATAGATACGGAGGGTCAGAATATTCCTTCCACTGGTATAGGTACTGATGGGAACCAACGTTTCCAGTCTTGTAGTCCGCTTCGGCAGCACTGTGCCCTTCTCGTCCGAGCTGATCCGTCTCCGCGAGGAGGTGAGACCTCTGTCCCGGCTGCCCAGCTGCCCGCGCGACTACAAGAGGACCACGGTGGAGAGACTGTTCAGGGACGCTGGACTGACGCTGGACTGGTGCAGCTTTGAACTGGTAAGATATGAGCAGAACTATAGAAGTATGGCCTAACACCTTGACTGATTTCATTTCATTGAAGGATAAGACTGATCCTGGACCGCAGTAGAACGTATACACGTCTTACTACTAAGGAGGGGTCTGCTCTTCGAAAATAGGCGAGGAGGGTAGGCCCAGTGTTTGCCGTCACGTCGTTCGAGTCGATTTTACTGTCGATGTTTCACACCAAAAATATATTTCATTCCAGTACAACACAGTATACAAAGACCGCAGCACCGACCGGTTGGAATACCTCACTGAGATCCCCACCACCAGTACACACCCGCGCCCGCGCGACGTGTGGCTCTCTTGGGAGCGGGCCGCGCTACCGAGCCGAGCGTACGCGCAACAACTGACCGTGCTCGCAGCACCGCTCGCGCTGTTTGTTATTTGTGTTGCTGCGCTGACAGCAGTGCTTTGTTTCCATTACGCTGCTGTGTAAGTATTGTTTAAGTGATTAAGTACTAAGTGTCTTGTCTGAAAGCGCGCCGCGCTAACGCTATTTCACGCCAGTTTCAAGTATGGGATATTATAGAGGCCAGTAGAGTATGCCTAGATCGGCTACGGGCATAAAAGTTGAACCCCTCATTTCTTCCACCGATAACGTGCTGTTGAATTATTAGCCATCATTTGATGCGATACACATATTATTTCAGAAATGACCCTGTATCAGAACACTTTTTAAACAACATATACCATATATGCGCCGACTATAAGAAGAGAAGGTTGGAAATATACTTGTTAACTGACACTCAATAACAAAACTAACTTGGTTGACTAAAAAGGCATCGAGTATTATAACCGGATAGAGTAGTAATGTGAGACATACAATTCCGAAACTGGTGAGTGATGGTTCACTGATATAATAGCAATTCAAACGACCAGTGATCTGTATGTACGTCCCTTCAGCCAATCATCCATCAATGGTCATCAGTCGGCCAATCAGAGCGCAGAATTGGCGCGGCGCAGCGTCGCAGCACAAACAAAAAACACTTAACATTTACCACTCTATTCCGGTTATATGCTCGATCACTAAAGGTAAGCGTCCACATGCGCACACACTGATGCTCCGAGAGGCAACATTTGCGATGCGTGCTGATGACGTCATACGAAATGCCGATCAGTTGAATTTAGCATGAGGCCTACACGATCACTGTCAAAATCCAATTGAACATTTCCACATCGTACGCACCGTGCGCACGAGACAACGGATTTTAGTTTCTTAAATTTGTATAGAAAGTGACACTTAAATGCGATCCGTACGGTGCGGATCAGTGGACGCACTTTTATGACTTTCTATACAAACGTGACGTGCCTCCGACGCGGGCCAAAGACGCGTACCTTGAAGCGGCATCAGATACATCAAAAATTAATCCGTTTGAAGCGATGAATACGTTGCGGACATGTGGACTCTTACCATAACAAGTTTTTATATATGTTGAATTTGTTCGCCTTTTCGTATGAGATTTTTTGTGACAACCTGCATTTCAAATATGATTATGTATTTGAGTTTGCTTATTAAAAGCTTGCCTACGTGTCCTAATATCTTAACTTACTACTACTAACCTAACAACCTCTTCTCTCTCCCTCTTCCACCCCGGCGGCTCCTCTTAAGCTAATCAATCATCATCAACTAACCTCCTAACGAACTCCAATTTTGCGGAGCAACAGAAGTAACAATCAATGATAATCAAAACCAAACTAACAATGGTGCGGACCAATGGTCTGCAGAGTTAAAAAAAACTAACAACCCCCCCCCCCCCCTGATTTAGAGGAGGCCCAGCTAGGTGTGATAATCGTTTATGCTTATTAACCTTATGTGTTGATGACCATCCAATATGGTGCCATGACCTTATTTTGCATGCACTGGAAAACACGACCTTCGAGTTTCTATGTAAGATTTTAAATCACCATACTTACCTATTTTCAGTATTAAAAACATTTAAAATGATATTAATTATTGGTTTTTTAATTTCATTTCGCGGAACTTGATATTTGGACATTGTCAACGAATGTCTTGATTTCACATTAACCGACTTAAAAAAATAGGTTCTCAATCCGTCTGTATGTTGTCCGTTTGTGTTTTTTAAGTATGTGACACGATTACTCCGTCAGTAGAGATGTTGACAGTATTCATATAAAAATATTATTTTGGTGTTAATTGGTAGTTTCTATGATAGAATTCTGAAAAAATACAATATTTTCCCTCATTTTTATTTGATTAAATTAATATTTAATAAATAAAATGTAACAAAATTTAAAATAGGTCACGTGATAATAAACGGAAATGACGTCACCTGTTCCTATTTAGCGGAAGCGGAAGAATATTGACGTACTTTTATACACCATTTTCCGTACGCAGTACATATTGTAAAAACTAATTTTCAGGCGTTTTGACTGTGTACACACATAGGCAGGGTACAACAATTATAAAACTTAGAAGCCATTTTTTACTAACGACAACTAGAATCATTTTATCATTTTTACGATGTTTAACAACATATGACGTCACGTGACAAGTGTTAGCGTTTTGGAGGGAAATTTAAAATGCATTATAAAATGCAAGATTTTATAGGCATGAGACGTATTTAAGCAAAAGTTAATAATATTTAGGCCTCTATTAGATATTTATAAATGATCTATAAACATTAATGAAAAATGTCAACATCCCTATTGTAAATGGATTCCGATGATTATTTGGAAGTTCGTATTTCCAATTTGGTCCCATATTCATTTGATCAAGCTCTGGCCAGCCGTTTTTGAGTTATTCTCAATAATGCTTACTTCCGATTTAGATCTTTTGTTCTATAAAGTCGCTAATGATCAAGGTAATTTCTTCACTACAGGGGGCATAAGTCAGCCAAAGTGGAAGTATGCAGGTACGGCACCAGCAACACCCAGCAGACGCAGGTAGCTGACAACACCACGGAGAGCTTGAGTGCCAGGTAACATACCTACAATACCATTATCATTACCTATCATCATCATCATCATGAGCCTCTATCCATCCTCTGCTGAACATAGGCCTTTTTTGTTATAGCAGGGAAATGCTTTTTACGCATGTAGCCAGGATCTTGGGTAAATCTTGACCCTACGTGGGGCTCGCACCTGGGAGTGCCCTACCCGTAAACTAAAACCACTGCGAGCGCCTTCAGCCGCATTTTGAGAATCCCGGGTCTGTAGTCAACAGGATCACCTCAGCGACAGGCAGGCCCCGGCGAAGGCCAGACTACCTTATAAAGGGGAGACTGCCCGGCCGCTAGTTAGCAGTCCCCGCGACGTCGTGTCATACTGGGCCCAGGTTCCCATCCTGGACCCGACACGAGCACAGGGGCGTTACTGGAGGCGCATTAAGTAGCGCCCCCTGCGCACACCCGTTCGTCGCCCGCAGGACCATAGGCCTCCCTTAATGAACAAGACGGTTAAGTAAGTGGATAGCTACGTACTTTTCCTACTAATTAGATGACCCCAGGAGGAAATAGTTTGCAAAATTCAGGGCGAGTAAAATCACGGGGACAGTTAATTAGTAGAAAAGTACCTACGTAACTGTCCGTGTTGGATGCAAGTAGCAAGGGATCGGCCGTCTTGACGTTCATTGAGGGAGGCCTATATTCAGCAGTGAACGGAGGCCGATGATGATGAATTGTCCACTACTAGGTAACGGTATGTTTCGTTTATCCCCAAAAACTAAATCCTGTCACTCACATCCAACATCTAGCGGTCAACCGATCCTCTATCGTCTCAGCGGATTCCACTTAAAAACCCTATCAGCTATTGAACACTCATTTTGAATTAATGAACCTCAAGACGGTAGTAAATCACTGCATATCAACCAAGACCCGTACCACTTACCAGATGAGTAAATATGCCTGTACTAAGTTGTAAACATAATAATTGCATGGTCATAATGATCCTTATTATCTTGTATATTATATTTTCAGTCCAAACAACAGTCTCGTGAGGCCATACAGCCCAAAGTCGACATCCAATCTAGCGGGCGACTACAATAGACCCCAGCCTCCTCCCTACACCGGATCCACCACAAACTCCCTCCACCACAGAAAGTCTGGCACCGACAGGACCCCCGCCAACCATTCGCCAGAACACAATCGAGGCCACCTGGCGCTTGAAGAATCACTGAAACTTCTCAACGAGGCCAACATCAATAGCGAACTCGATAATTTGCTTCTGAGAAACAAAATCATTGACTTGAACGATGGATCAGATGACTACGTGCCCATGGAGCCCGAGCAAATAGGCTTCAAACCAGATGTGACCGGTTTCAAACCAGATATGACCGGTTTCAAACCAGATATGACCGGTTTCAAACCAGATGCGACCGGTTTTAAACCAGAAATAGTCGGTTTCAAACCGGAAATAACCGGTTATATGTCGAAACCGGATTACGGGGTGACCGATTTGGACAACATTGATGTGCCCGAATTGGCCAAGTATGGCTTGTCTGGTATTGGGCAGATCTGACAGAAGCCTATCGACGGCGACCAGCCGCCTGTCAAAACGTGGTTCTGTTAGGAAGTGTACTTCATGGCTGGGCACAATATTGTTCATCCGTCATCACTAATTGGATTAACAATTAACATATTAACGGATTAATTTTAAGTTAACACTTATAATTGTTAAAGTTAACATTTACATTTCGTTAAAGTTAACATTTAAAAAAAAATATTTTTAAAAGACCTCTCGGACAGCCTTTCGCAAAAATAACTTTATCTCCGATAGCGAAGGATGACATTATGATGTATGTAAGTAACAACTATTACAGAATCTAATTATACACTCCATTTTTATTATTTGTTAATTATGTAAATTCTACGTAGTTTGTTTCAAAATTAACAGATTAAAAATTAACGATTAACTAAGCTAATTTTATTAATAGATTAGTGATAAACAATGATAAATATTTTATACAAGGTGCCCAGCTGTTAGGGTCATAAGCCAATCGTCTTAGGTCTACTGTATTTGAACCAAATATTGGTCGTAGCACTGCTCTATATAATTAATAGATGAGCTTGTAAACGTAGCTGTGGATACTAATTAGATTGTTTAAAAAATTAAATAAAATTAATTGTTAGCTATACTGACGTTTCTGCATGTACTAACTTTATATTCTCAATATAAGATGGGGCACTTAGTAGTATTGGTCAAAAAAAGTATTTAATTTATGACATAATCACTAACAAATTCATAATAGGTGAAATTGTATATCAAAAAAGTAATCTAGTCAATTGTATCTAGTCATTAAATGTTATTAAATAAATTCTCAACAAAAATCTCATTTATATATTCCTCCTTATTTATCTCGTTTGGGGTCAACACAAAGTGACCCCAAACGAGTAACATGTGGTGTGCCTCAGGGTTCCATACTAGGCCCCCAGCTGTTCCTGGTGTACATAAACAATATACACCGGGAAGGTCTGCAGGGTCAGATATCCCTATATGCTGATGACACATGCCTTTTCTACTTTAGTAATAATTTACTTCATACTATCAAACAAGCTCAAAAAGACCTTAAAATATTACATAATTGGTTTAATTATAACCTCCTCACCATCAATGTCGCTAGGACTTCATATATAATCTTTAGTGCAAAAAACAAAAAACTCCCTAAAGACCTTACATTAACCATAAATGGAGATGAGCTACAAAGAAAAAGTCAGGAAAAATACCTGGGACTAAGCCTTGATAGCACCTTAAGCTGGAATGCACATATCACTCACATTAAAAAAAACTTACCTCTTACATCAGCCGTCTGCACCAAATAATAGGATGTATTCCAAAAAAACGCAAGAATCTTAATTTATAATGCCCTAGTAAAACCACACCTTCTTTACCTAGTAGAAGTATGGGGTAACGCTGCAAAGTCAAGTCTTAAGCCTATACAAGTACTATAAAACCGAATTATAAAAAGCTTATTCAATTATGACTATTTGACTCCATCTGCAACCATCTATAGAAAGGTTATTGAATATTACCCAACTTTACACATACCAGACATGTATTCTAGTATACAAAAAAAAAACAATAACTTATACATACACAACTGACGTTCACAACGAAGAAACAAACAAACACACACACAACACGACGAGCCAGCCATATTATATTGCCTTCCATAAGAACTAACTATGGTAAAAATAACATTACGTATAGGGGAGCACAGTTGTAAAACCAATTACCTAAACCTGTAAAAGAAGCGAAATCTTTGAATGCTTTTAAACGGCTTTTACTTCATCACATTCACGAAAACTAGATCTGAACTCAAATTCAACTCGCTTGTTAATTATTTTAAATAATTAATTGTAAAATTAATTATTTAAAATAATTCTATTTTAAAATCAAATTAATTCATTGTAAACATCGACTCATAAGCGATAGCGTTTTTTACTTAGACCACCGCCTTGCAATGCATATCGAAGAACTCGCTTCTTATCGTTTCTAATTCTACCCGCACTATTATAATTTTTTATTGTAAATTGTTCTCATATAAGTGACTAATGTCTTCATGAGAATAAAGATCTTTAAACCGATAAACCGGTATCTGGTATCTTGGCAAAATTCGGAAAAAGAATAAAAATACAGATGGATAAAAAAGTAGGACCGATGGGCTAGACAACATAGCCCTAACAAAATAAGATTGTTTTTGCCAAACGGTGCGTATCATATGCGTAACTGGAGAACGAAATAACTTTTAGTTTAGGAAAAACATTATTGATACTGGCCTTAAACAAAAGTTTAAAGAACAACCATTTTGGGCTTGCCAAACCAGAAGAAGAAAAAAAAACATTTTGAAATTGGCAGATTATTGAGTTCGTTTAAAAAGAAGAAGAAGAAGTGTCCCTCCAAAAGCAGCAGAGGGTGTCACCTAGGGTGTCACAGTAGCAAGAGGGTACATTTTTAAATGTGTATTGTGTACGTCAAACGACCACACACATTTATATACCTACACATTCAATTCGTCTGAAAACAATAATATTATAAACCTAATATTTGCCACCTCTAAGTCTGAAACTGCTACTTCATACCATACCTGTTTTCTACACGAACGCCATTGTGGCAGATTTTTGAACTGTTATTCGTGCTGCCCCAATTCGGCTGCATAGCAGCATGGCACTACCTCTTACTTACGTAATAAAAAGAGGTATATTTTCTTTATAACTTTATTGACTATAAATAACTTACATTACATGGGTGTATACAATAAACATCACCACAGATATCACATTACAATAAGAGATCCTTAAAATTAATTGAAATTCGTCATTTTAAATATTCTTAGTAACAACAAAAAGAAAGGCTTAACAGTCATGAATTTTTTGTTAAAAATACCACAAATCTTTGGAGAGGCGCACTTGCAGTAAGTTGAGAAAGAAAGTAAATGTGTAATCTGCCAATTTTATATAAGATGAATGTATATTACCTAGGTTACAAGTATAGATGCTTTAATTCACGAAAGCGGGTGAGTCATCCTTGTGTATGTGAATATACAATGTACATGCACATTGTCTTTGTGTGCGTAAGCTCGGGAGCGCTCAGTACTCAGTAGTCAGTTCTGTATTCTGATACACTCTCTGTAGTTACGCACACAAGAACGCACGTCTGTACGCATCACAACTACAAGTATGGCCTACCCGCTTTCGTGAAAACAACTGTAACTGATTTTGAGTTTACTTTTTAGAAAAATTAATAATAGCAATTTGATAAGATAGGATGTGTACATATTATTGTAGGAGACATTGTAAGAAATTTTCGGTAAGAAAAAAATTCTAAAGATTAATAATAAAAGTATAGTCAGACCAGAAATATATAAACCCTGCATTGGTGTTGCCACTGTATCTTTTATACGGTAACACATAATTATAGTCCATACAAAAATTAGTTCCAAAATTTTCCGCAATATAGCCAGGGTTTAATTTCTGGTTAAGCTATTATTACAATATATACTTTTACATTCATACATTTAACACTTATGTATCTACATCTACTTGCTAGTACTATAAACAAAATATAATCTTTTACTACTTGCAAAATCACTAATATGATAAATATCCGATATTTAGAAAATACGTCATTAGTATACTAAATATTCGATATTGAATATAAGAATACCTATCGGATAAGTTAGAAGTTAAGATGCATATTTCAAGATAGAAAGAGGTTATTTTTACATTTACCTACTTGTAATACTTTTATAGGCTATTTATTTTAGCATCCGCGTTTGGCCTTTGACATTTTAAAACAAAAAAAAATAAAACATTATTATTTTCTTAACTACAAAACACAAAAAGTTATTTGTTACAGAATTAATGTAAAATTCAAAACATCTTAAAAATTATTAATTTAACACTGGAATTAATTAAATAAGAAGAAAAGCTACAAAGGACTTGTATCCAGCTCTTAACAAATTTTAAAAAAGAAGAAGAACACATTTGCCGTTTGGTGGTGGTTTGGTGTCGGTAAAATTCATGACATTGACTAAAATATAATATTATCGATAAAACACATAGAACAAATAGGACAAGCCAAGTTCTAGATAAATTATATATTCATATCCACTTCTGTCAACTACATTAATATAAAGTTTGCCAAAGTGAACATAAAATACATTTAAATTTAAGATTGGCAAGTATAATTTCAATACACCTAATGTTCTAATAGCCACTTATTCTTGGTCATAGCATAACACTAGTGTACATGACAAAGATGAAAATTAAACATCAGAATCGAATAATCGTTTACAATCGGTTATCTTCGGCATTGTACTGCTGTCTCTTTCGTTTGCCCTATTAATACTCATAAGTGCAACAATGCTGTCTATGATAATATATGCTATTTATTTGTGCGACAGAGACAAAGTCTTAGGTACAATTCCGAAGATTGAATTTGTTTCATTCTAATTTCCGAAGTATCTCAACTTTGTCAGCCATTTCACTTATACTGTACTGGTTATTTCTAATCAATAATACTGTATTTATATAATATTACATAAATACCAATGTTCATAGAATAAAAACTATCCTACCTTATTACCTGCAGGTACCTCGTAATTAAAATTTTTAAATATCCAATTTGGATAAACATAACTTTTTCCTCTGTGATCAAATTTTAATGATTTTACTATGGCAATACTTTTAAACTTGTGAGACAAAGATAGTGTGTGAAAGAGATGACACGATCATTGTGACAAAACAGGTTTAATTTCTCTTTATTTCTATAAGTTTTAATAACAAACGAAATCATTGACGTTTTTTATAAGCTTTTAGTCTCTAAGGCTCTTGGTAGCTATTGCTACTACGAAGTATACTTAGATGGCAAAAGCAAATTGCCAAGAAAAAGTGTAGACACCCTAACATTCGGCTAAAACTAACAAAATATGATTACCAAACAAAATCATAACATGCAACAAAATACCCTAATACGATTTTATCGGTTTCCAACATACAATGGCTCGCATGTCGTCTGGTGCCTGCGCGAAGACCCTCACACCGTTAGCGTCGACATACTGGTTGACCTGGTAGTCTAGAAGGGTCTGGAAGCCGAGCACGTCCGTGCCAAGTTGCTGCAAAAAAGAATTCTCTAATTATTATCTATTGAGCAGAAATAGCCTGCTCAGTGTGGCTTTCCCCTCATGAATTACAGGCACAAGAAAAGGCCCCTAGTTCCCGGCCGTCCCACTATTCCTACGGTAGCAGCCTAGGTTACGGTGGGACAGGGGGTGCTAAGAATCCCCGGGCTGAGATGCGAGTGGCAAGGGATCGCCCGTCTTGGCGTTCATTGAGGGGGCCTATGTTCGGCAAAGGACGGATAGAGGCTGATGATGATGATAATGATGATGAGTAGAATTACAATGAATTCCAATTTTCTTTATAAGAATTAATAGCCAAAAATAAAAGTGACTACCATCCATAAATAAAAGACATCTAAACAATTTGACACCATTTTTCCAATATGGCAGCGTGAGCGGCAGAGAAACGAAGTGGCAAAGTTAAATTTAGCAAGAACACATGGAAATTTATGAAATCGCCAATTTGTAAGACACGGGAATCTTTCAAACTATCAAATGGCTGTATTATATAGTATAGCTGGATACAGTCATATAGTAATTCCTTTTTTATAGAAGAGGAAGCAAATGGTCGGTTCACCTGGTGAGTAATCAGCGGCATCCATAGACACCCACCAGAAGATTAGCAGGTGCGTTGCCGGCCTTCAAATATTAGTATGCTTTCTCTTTCTTTTCTTGAAGGTCTCTACACCATATATTGTGAAAATTTCTGTACCAAGTTTTAGTCTTAGTGTTAGTCCGAGTTGGTAGAATTGGGAATTGTAGAGTAGAATTGGGCCAGCACGAAAGGTGCCTCTCGCTCACATAACACCGGCGTCAAGTGACAGCTATGCTGTCGTGCGGTTTGTAAGTTTCCGGTGGCCAATTGGTCGGGATAGGGAAAAGGAGGGCAACGTATCAGCATAACTTGGTTGTAGGTACGGATGTTTATGGGTATCGGTAGTTACCATAAGGCTCCGACTACTCGGAGCCTTATGGTATAAGCCTCCTTATGACATTAAAAAATCACCTGTGTGAGCGGACTGGTGTTGGTCGTAAATATGCCCAGGAACCTCCTGTCCCTCGCCGCCTGTTCCGTCGCAAGCTCCAGCGCCCGTATGGCCAGCACGTTCTCTTGTGGACTCAGGTTGGCCGCTGTCGCCATCATGAACGAGTGGAGTATGGTACCTATGAGATCAGAGTACTTTTTAGCAGTTGCTTCTTAGATGAAGACGTCGTTACCAGATCTAGCAATAATGTTATACGGTAAGCTTTATAAAGCCGACCCGACGCCAGGAGGCCGTGTGGTCTTAGACTGCACGGTTGGCGGGGGGCAACCCCCCCTCCTTTAACAAACCAATGATGAGCCAAATGGGCTCACACTAAACCGACGAAGCATTAGGGCCTTCGGACTATTAGCATAGATCATTCCAAAAAAAAGCTTTATAACGCTTCTTAAACTGAAACATCGCCTCTAACAAACGGAGAGCTTAGTGTCTGCTTTTTAATGTAAGACGTCATCACTAACTTGGGTCCACCGGGATAGGATTCCAGGAGTGGAAAGATCTCAAGCTCTAATTTATCAAAGTCATCCCATTACAAATCTTAACCTTGATATTACTCTTATCAAAGTTTTAGTAAGTCAAATTGATGATAGATTCATTTCCGATTTTATGTATTATTGTTATTATTATTATTATTTTTTCTTTATTTCTTTTCCTATTTTATTATGTAAACTCTATTTTTCTTTATACCTATTTATTTGTAATGTTCATCTACACTGTAGTGCCATGTATCGTTTCGCTGAATAAAGTTTATTCTATTCTATTCTAGTTTATTCTATAAATTCCCCAAAATCCGCTACTGATATCAAATAAATGATGGTTTGAGCAAGATGTTCCGTAAAGGCCCTGAGTAATTTAATTTTATAGTAATATCTATTTTTATTGTTCCTTTTAGTTTTCTTTCTATCTCCCTCTGAAACTGGTGGTCGATTCAATTACGTTCACTAAGCTACTTTGTGATTAAAAATCCAAATTCTCCATTACCTTTTCCCTCCGGCAACATGGTGTCCCTGACTGGACCTTCCACGTGTTCCAAAAAGGCCATGATCTTCCCCAGTCCCCCTGGAAGCTCAATCTCTGGCTCGTCCCGCGCGTCGAAGTTCAGAGCCACGGCCACTGGAGTTCCATTGGCTGTGTAATGATTGAGAATCATTAGGAAGGTATAAAATTTATATAAAAGAAGAAAAACTAGGCCAAAACTATAATATGAAAGTAAAATTGATTAAATGATGATTCATTCTCTTGACATATTTAGTGGCCATGAATCATTATAATATAATATCAATATATTGGCCACATTTGATACAGGGCCTCTTTTAGCTTACATGGAATGTTCATATTCTTTCATATTCTCGTGCGACTTTTTTGCTTAAGGTTACACAAGTCGCTCATCTTTCCATACAAACGCAGAACATTAATTACTACAATGTTTGACGTTGACCATGAAAAACTAAGTATAATATAAATTGATCTCGTCATTATCTATGTATTCAAAAGTTGAAATAAATTTATTTTAAAAAGATACACTCAATAGTTTTTCTATAATAACTGTTTTGCTAAAAGGACATTTATGGAATGAATCATTCATTTAGTTAGAGTTCGCGCCGTCAACCTTAAGAGGTTTAATACCTAAATAGAAGATATTATGAATAAATTGCGTTTCACCTTCAAGTATTTAAAGTCATAATCGCCTATGTCTTTTTTTTATTTTTCAACAGTGTAATTTCATCGGCTATAGTAATTAGATTGTGTAAAGAGTCAACGAATAGGTACTTTAAAAAACACTCGTAGATTTAGATAATTCAATTTACTAGATTCCATTTTTTCTTTGCATATTTTTCAATATTCAGGGTCGTGACCCCTGCATCACTTTCTTTCGTAGATCTTTCTACATGAGTCCTGTTCATACGATGTTAAAGGTACATACCATCAGTAAGCACGCGACTCAGTCCAGCTGTGAGGAGAGGCGCCCAGCAGGCCTGCAGACAGAGCGCGTAGTCCTGTTTCTCTATCTCGTTCAGCAGACATTGCTCCAATTCTGCTTTCTCGTAGAACGATGTCACCACCATTCTGATAACGGAAGATAGTTTTAAATATGAAATGTCTACGGTACAGTGAAAATCTTTGTAAAATTGTAAACTAAATCTATATTTGGTTAATCAATATGAAGCACTTTTAAGCACTATTAATACTTTATAGTAAAGAATAATAAAAAAACATCTTTATTAACTTAATATAATAAATTCAAATAAATTATTCAAGCTATAATGTATTCACGTAATTGCAAAAGAGACCTTGAATCTACATCAAGAATCAATTACTTTTTCGACAGAATGCTTTTTCCCTGTCGTTCTATACAACGTAAGAATATTGTAGCAAATCCTTCTTTTTAGCCCCCAAATCCACAGTTTTGCTGGTTTGTCGGTTATTGGGTTGTAACAATGCTGATTTCAAAAGTAGCTAAACTGTTGTAGAATCAATAAAACTGAATACTCACTCAAACACACGTTCTTTGTGTTCGTCTTTCATGGGCTCCACTTTGAATTTCTGTTCATTTTCATCGTCTGGATCATCAGGATTGGTCTTGATGTGGGACAGAACTTCTCCCAAGTTGGATGCGCTTAAGAAATCACTGATTTCTGGAAAAAAGTCAATCGGTACATTAATTATATTGCAAAACTATTTACTTAAGTCTTGTAGTATTTTAACTAGTTATGCATGTGTTATATGTCATTGTCTTTTGCATTTGGACGAGTGCTCTTATTGCCAATTTTTTTTTTGTATTAATAGTCAGGCATGTTTTTACAAATAAACTAATTACTATCGCTAACATCCTACTGAAACCCTCCACATTGATGTGTGCTATGCGTTCGGTTTCTTCTTCGCGTTTCATCTAGAGTCTACACTTATTTTCACATCTGTTTTCCATTTTTCATGTATGTAGGTACACTTCCATCTTATTTTTTTTTTCTTAAATTAACATGATTCTCATCCTAAGTCTGTAAAAGATCTATTAACTCACCAATGTAGTATCCCTTATCCCTTAATCTGGTGATTGTGTAAATGGAGTTCAACGAATTTCCACCAAGCTCGTAAAAGCCGGCGTTCACACATAAGGCCCCTCGAGCAGACCTTCCTAGTATTTCTCCAACTGTTTCAAATAGAACCCTCGCCGCTTCCATTTTCCCTGGTTCTACTCCTGTATAGTCAATGTCTAGTGGTATAGATGAATCATCTGAAAGAGAAGTTTTGGTTAATAATAACTTTAGTAAATTCTTAAACCTTCACCTCGGTCAAAGGTCTTCACCAACCTAAACATTATCATCGAGTATGTACTTTGTACATGTATACAATTTTCCAATTATAATAGTTAGATTTTTTAGATTTCCTTTCCCTGATAAACTTGAAAATTGAACCCTAGTGACCAAAACTATGAATAAAACCAATTTAAAAAAGTCAAAATTAGAAAGAAAAGAGTAAGTACTTACCATTGTTGTTTGTATTTTCATAGATCTTGAGCAGAGCTTGTCTGTCCACTTTACCGTTCACCAACAGAGGTATGGAATCTATGACAACCACCTGAAAAGTAAATTCATTTGAATTTAGAACGTTTTTAAAATAAGACATTATTTATACCTACATACATGAAATCTTTTCATGGTGTTATTTTTAGGGCCCCGTATCCAAAGGGTAAAACGGGAACCCTATTACTAATACTCTACTGAACGTCCGTCTGTCTGTCTGTTTCTCAGGAACCGTAAGCAGAATAAAACCAATATTTGAGGGGGCTCCTGGGACTAGGCCGGCCAAGGCCAGCCGCCAATAAGCAGTCCTCGCGACGTCATACCATAGTGAATAAAAAGGTTCCCAGCCTGAGCCCGGCACGAGCGTTACTGAAGGCGTACGCACTCCCGTACTTCCCCCCGTTCGCAGGGAGAGGCCTGTTCTCGCACCTGCTCGTCCGGCTCCTTTTGGGCCATTACTGCCTCGCAGAAGGAGACTATCGCCGTCACTGAGCATCGGCAGAGACTAGTACCCTCCGATAACCGACGTCAGATCGCGACGCAGCGCCACCCATCTCGGACACACCTCGAGGGTGTACTGGGCTGAGTCCACCGCCACGCCCTCACAAATTTCCCCAGCTAGTGAGTATAGATTTTTTTTGAGTAGAATATAGTCTACTCAAAAAAACTCTACTACTATTACAATAAAACTACTACTTCTACTAGGTATCTAACATTTACCTGTGGTATCATATAGTGGATGAGTGAATTTTTCAAGGCGCCTTCGATGTGGTGTCCCGCCATTCTTGCATCAGGCTTGATGGTGACAAACGCAAGGATTTCCGGGTTTCCTGATGCTAGGCCGTAGCACAGTACCACAGCTATAAGAGAATTATCATTATTTTATACATCCAAAGAAAATAGGTAACATAAAATCCCGAAAGAGTTGTAAGTTTTTTTTTTCGGAAGGGCTAGACTTTTCGGCCTCATGGCCTTTAAACTCAATCGGAACAGACAGTGAGCAGATGGCTCACCTAAGAATTATTCGAAAGAGGGTCGAGGCGGCGCGGCTCAACGCGCGCGCTACTCGGGAGATTAGGATTTATACCAGTCAAATTCAAAACGGTCGACGAATCTTTAACGGTTTAATTTATTCTATCATCATGAGGGTCAGCCCTCATCACATCATGAGATAGGGAGGCGTGGTACCCATACAATCTAACGGTAGCATAGTGCTACCGTTGTTTACGCGGTCTGAGTTGGCGTCTACTCGTATCGGAAACGAGTTCGAAGTAGTAAGTATTTTACAAAAAAGCTTAGTAGAAAATTTCGTAGAAGTTACCTTAAGCTTAAAAGTTTAGTAGGAAAATTTAAATTGGTATTGATAGTTAGTGTAAGTTGAACAGAATATAGACAACCTATTTATGATAAATTTCCTTGAAACGTAAATTATTAAATGGGATTTTTAAAGGGGGTCAGCTATCTTACCAGCCATTGGAAGATACCGTCTTGGTCCACTGCTAGTATATCTAACAGTCCTATGAAAAACATTTAACCTGTAGTCTGTATAGTCCGGTTTACGGACGATAATTTTACGTGATAACGTCATAATGCGCCACAAGACGAACGTTTAGGCCGATCGTCCCTATCTATCGCTTATTTTGCGCTCTCACTTGCAGGCTCGGCTTATGCGGAACGTGACACTTTTTCGTGCGTGTAGCCAGCGTTCATCGATTTATAAGACGTTATCGTATCGTAAATACGTGGTATTACCTTTGTCAACGCCCTGTACAGCTGAAACTGCCCTTTCTACTTCCTGCAGGTCAACCCTGTGACCTCGGATCTTGATCTGAGAATCTGTCCTGCCTGCGTACAGGATCATACCCTTCTCGAGTATTCCATAGTCTCCTGTTCGGTAGAGACGACTAAAACCTGGGAAATGAGAAATGGTATAAAATTGAATGTAATTGCAAAGATCATGTGTCTGCTATAAATCAAAATTTAGTAGCTTATATTTTTTATAGCATAAGAGGTCAACCGAACAGTCGAAGTCTTTTGGCGATATCGACGCCGATACACATCCGAACAACCAGAGATTATGCAAATGCGCTGCCCTCCTTTTCCCTATATGGGCCATTGGAAACTCACAAACCACACGAAACGCGACAGCATGGCTGTCACTTGACGCCGGTGCTATGTGAGCGAGAGGTACCACCCCGGTCGTGCCGCCCAGTTAGGCTGCAAAGCAGCATGCCACTACCTCGTACATACATACAGTCCATAATTTGTTTATTTACAGGTCAATTTTGTCAGGCGGGATGGTTGTTTTTCCTCGTGATTTTTCATTACCAAAAAACAAATGATGGACAATTGAGATTCGTGATTAAAATCCCTAACCAGCCAACGTTCAATAGCACTCATCGAGCGTCCAAAATGAACATTATGTTCATTCCAACCGCCGGATTTGTGACTCAAATACCTTTCTTTTTTTTTTCTTTTACGCCAGATTTCCAGAAACTCTTACCAGGATGAGCAGCGTGTGGGTTGTCACAGAACTTCTCCGGCGCCTGTCCCCCCACATATCCTCGAGCTAGGTTAGCCCCCGCGACCCATAGCTCTCCCGGTTCTGACTGCCTCGCTGGATTCATCTCCTCGTCCAAAAGGTACACTGCACTGTTGTTTAATGGAGCGCCTGTAAAATTTTATTCTTTTTATGTTAGATAAGCAAACTGGATAACTCCGTAAGTGAGCAGTGTCATAAAAATTTAACCAATCAGAGCCCAGATCAGCGCAGTGTCGCAGCAAAAATTTAGTGGAATTAGTTTTCATACAAAACACATAACATTACCGCTCAAATCTGGTTATATGCTCGATGCCTAAGAGTAATCATCATTTAAGGTATATATCCATGTAGCATACATCTAGAGTCTAGGGTCTAGATACAAAGTATGACCACAGTATAAGAAGTCATATATACTATACATATAACCTTGAGTAAAAACACAGAATAAGATCTGTTACGGTTACAAGTTCGATGATCTTCCCGAACGTTGCCTCCAGTCCCGAAATAAGAAGCCTATTAGCTCAAAGGCGATAGCTGATATATGGATTCTTTGATGTGCTTATCCTTCGCGTGATGACGGCTACTTCCGTTATCTATTTCAATTTCTTTATCGAACTATGTTAAATCCTTATAATGTAGGTGATTGACGAACGAGCCGTAATACCGCGGTTTCAGGACGACGATTTTACTTGTGGCTTGATGGTATTGACACGCTTAATATTGTGGGACGAGCCGAGTAAAACTTATAACAATACTGACGAGCCAGGCTCGGCGATATATAAAACCGCGATTTTGTAATGATACACGGGCAAACTTTACCGACGAGCGATAAAACCGCGGTAAAGCTCGCCCGTCGATCAGGGCCTTAAGGGCAATGCTAAGTCCTTACCTATTGGTATCGTCGAAAACATATCCAACTGCCTCAGGTTCTCCATAACGTAGTATGTAACGTCACCCATCACTTCTGTACTGCCGTAGAAGTTAGCAAGCTTGTAGCCGCTGTGGTCTCCAAAGTATTGGAAGAATTGTGACGCTAGCTCCTTGCTGAGAGTTTCTCCAGAGCAGATCCAGAGCTTCAAGTGCTGCAAGGGTCTGTCTGACGGATTCATTGATAGGTACATGAGGATAGACCGCAAGAGAGTCGGTACCAGGACCAAGCGATGAATCTGAAAAATAGTTTAAGAATTGTTTGATTCATGCTTAAGGGAGTGCTTTTAAAGTATAAGTTTGGGTCATCAAGAGAGAGATCTTCGTCTTAATCAATGTAACATAAAAAGATATACTGAATTAGATCAACGTATAGGCAACTGGGCACCCTCCTCGCTAGCTTCAAACACGTGCTCAAACACGGGACGAAAAAGCATTGCTTATGCAAATACGTAAAAAGACCTTACTATCGATTATACCTAGTCTCAACTAGCTGTTGCCCGCAACTTAGGTTTTCAGCCGTACACGGATTGATGATAATTATTATTATAGCCTATGTAACTCCTTATAACATCCCAACCAGTGAAAGTCCCATCAAAATTGGACCAGCTGTTTTTGAGATTGCCCGGAACAAACAAAAATGGTAAAAAATGCTATTTTGGTATATGCACCGTGTATTCTTATGCATTCAATAAAAAGTGGTTATTTTAATATTACAAACAGACATTCCAATTTTATTTATCTGTATAATATATATTGTATGTCTTTGTCTGTGTTTTATCGAAATACGATCAGCTATTAAGCCTTGAAAACAACCAACAAACACTTGCGTATTTATTATAATAGGAATACATATATTATAATATGAAAATAAAGAATACCTGATATTCAGCCAGCACTCGTACAAACTTTTGGGGATCTCTTGTGGTCTCTTTCGAGAGGATGAAAAGGCACCTCCCATGTAGCAGTGGTCCCCATATCTCGCATACAGAGTCTACAAACGTCAGAGCAGTCTTCCACACGCAGGTGGCCTCTGAGACTGAGTATGGAAGAGTTTGAAATTGCCACCACAAACGGTTGCAAATTGCTGAATACGGAAGACGGACCCCTGTTAAAAGATTGAATCTTACGTTAATATGGTTCTAGATTCTTCTATTGTATTGCTAAAGGAAAATATACCTTAGAAACAGAAATAGTTGTTCAATATCAAAGACATTGCGCATCTTTTTCAAAAAGTTTTTCTCGCTAATGTCGAAATATCAGGCCCCGTAAAGAAACACCTTTTTTTAATCGTTTTAATAGTAAAAAAAACCATAATAATTTGAAATCCTAAACAGCTGTTATACTGTGGGGATTGTTGTATTACGTGAAGAGGTGCCATGTTGCTTTCCAGCCAAATTGAGCCGGTACGACCGGGGTCGTACCTCTCGCTCACATAACAACGGCGTTATGTGATAGCTATGCTGTTGCGTTTTGTGTGGCTTATTGTCGGTGGCCCATCGGGGGGATAGGGAAAAGGAGGGCAATGCATTTGCATAACTTTTGGTTGTGCGGATGTCTATGGGCATTGGTAGTCACTATAAGGTTCCGACTGCTCGGTTGCCTCCTTATGACATAAAAAGGTGCTAAACAGACATTCTGTTCTCCTGGTGAACGGTGATCTTTAAACTTTGTGGTAAAAGATCTTTACCACTATTCTTATTCAAATCTTTTTTGTAAGACATATCGGTTCAGAAATACCGCAGGCAGCTGGCTCTACATAGTGGTTGGGCGAGGCAGGAAATGCCTTAAAATGGTATTGTTGTGTCAGATGATATATTTGAACTTGATCAAGGTAAAACATTAAATTTAAAGGTCAGTAAATAGCATTTATCGATTTTCTTATTGTTTCCCTATATGTATTGAAACCATTGTTTTACTCTTCAATATTTGGAACGTAGTTCCTTATCGCGCGTTGCGAAAGGGGGCTAGACGGAAAAAATTAAGACGAAAAGTTGTAACGATACTTTTTGCTATAGTTGTAACTTGTAAGTCATGCGGCGTGCGCGTGTTTCTCTGTCTGTCTCTCTCTCTCTCACACACACACACACACACATAACTTATGTGTGTGTGAGAGAGTAAAAAAAATGTAAAAAACAACAACACAACACAACAAATGGTATTAAAAAACAACACACACACACACACACACACATAACTAATGTGTGTGTGTTGTTTTTTATTACAATTCCTTCACTTATTAATCGAATGGAACTTCGTTCCATCCGGGTGTCCCTTGACACTTCTCTTTTTTTTAAATATTATGTTATATTATTTGAGATTTCGTAAGAACTGGTGGTGGGGGCTAACAATGAAAAAAGGGAACGAAACATGTTTTATAGTTCAGATAGTTTATTTAAACTTATATTGGTTAATTAGTGAAATACAATTAATTAGTACAGTAGATGCTGTTAGGTTACAATATCCCTTTCTATGCATGATGCAGCCAAGATCTTTGGGTAGATCCTGATCCAATGTGGGACTCGCACCTGGGAGTGTCCACCCTAACTAAAACCACTGCGAGCGCCTTCAGCCGCTTATTGAGGGTCCCGGATATGCAGGCAACAGACAGACAGGCCAGACTATCCCTCGTGAGGAAGATCTGCCCGGCCGCTACTAAGCAGTTCCCACGACGTCGTGCAATACAGACCCAGGTTCCCATCCTGAGCCCGACACGAATACAGGGCGTTACTGGAGGCGCATTAAGTAGCGCCTCCTGCGCACCCCCGTTCGTGGCCCGCGGGAGGAGGCCTTATCGGCGGCCTCTAAGCAGAAGGGATCCTACCTATTGCTATTCTAATGTTTTTCCTTCTTCTAATGGTAAAAACGATCATCTTAAATATCTTATCGGTGGTTTCGTCGCCGTGGATCTAAATCCATATAAAGGAGACGGTCCAAAATTGTATGGGACGTTGGTCTACTTTTGTACATGTAATGAGATGAGGGAAACAAAATATTGAAACAATTTTGATTGGTTCATATCCATGAATTCATCTCAATTTCAGTGGAAGAATAATTTAATGTTTCCAAGATTTGCAACACTACTTGTATAAAAAATGGCGTATGGCGTATATTCCTTGGTGTTATATGTCAAATTTAAGGAATTATGTCATTGTTCGATATGCATCTGTCATCATTTGGTTTGTCATTTGTCAGAAATGACATTTAGTAAGTAATAATCATCCATGAAGTTAGGAAATAAGAGGAGATGCCCCTTTCTTTAAACTTAGCTGTAAGTGAGTGCCTGATCCGCCATCTTGAGTGCCCTTTTCATAGTAGTATTCTCTATATAGTTTGTGGTTTTGGAATGGTAGCCATGTTAAGTGCCGATTTGAGTTGTAGGTTACACCTTTTTTTCGTAGGTATGCCCAGTCCTTCTACATATATTAAGTCTATGTAATCATCCGTCTGAAGGGCGCCATCTTCTTTAAGAATTGCCAACAAATTAAAAAACTTGAAATATATTTTTATTTTTTGCATGTAAATTAGTTTCTTATACTAATTTATTTTATTTTTAATGAAATCTATGTATTTTTTCTCTATTTATGGTATACTGTACAAGACCAGACCAGAAATGGACCGTCTCCTTTATGATAGTAATACTGATAAAAATTATGATTTTAGTATGCCTTCATCTTCACACAACTAATTTTCATCTCAGCCATTACATCAGTTTATGAGTTATTAAGTAACACGACGACCTCTGTAGCTGAATGGTTAGCGCGTTAGCGCTCAAGCCGGAGGTAGCGGGTTCGAATCCCGCCAAGAAACAAAAAGTTATCTGGGTCATGGATGTTTATTTAATATTATGTTTATTATGTAAATAAAATATTTAATAAGTATATGTATATACTATATAGTATAAAAGTATTAAATATATTTCCGTTGTCTGGTACCCGTAACACTAGTTCTTCGAGAACTTACCACGGGACCAGATTGACGTGGTGTAAAAGCGACCATAGATATTACTAAAAATAAAAATAAAAAAAACGAGCACATAACATTCACGTTATTTCTATGAAAAGGACTTTTTTATTCGTAAGACCGCTGTCTGTGTGTATTTTAAAACGTATCAAGTATTGGTTGACTATTATTATTAATCTCTTTTTTATTTAAAAGCTTTTCCTAAATATTTTTCTAGCGGTGGTCCTCGGACATGTTGTATCAAAATCGGTTCAGCCGATTCAAGACTATCAGCTCTTTTATTCTTGCGTTTGTGCGAAGAAAATCTTCTTTCTACTATAACCGTTTTCATTATTATTGGCTTCAATGATGTTGGCTTACCTTTAGGAATTCCAGTACTGCCAGATGTGTATAAGATAATGCCAATAGAATCGGCGTCCTGCTGTGCCAGTACCTCACGGTCGTTGAGCCTGTCTTCTGGCAGAGCGGTAGCTTCTAAGGACAGCTCCTCAAACGATATAGCTGGTACTCCACTGCCAGTGAACATGGAGGAGTTGGCTGGAATAACAAGACAGACTTTCAGCACATATTATGATGGAAGGGTCAGAGCATTAAACAATAGGTATACTTAAATGGTTTTTTTTTTCGTAGAGTTGTTTTATAATAAAGAATTGATACAAGTCGAAGGTAGGTAATAGGGATGTTGTCTAATTTTTATATTGATTTTATTTGAAAGATTTCTATTTAAACACCAAAAAAATACTTTTATGAAGAAATATGTCCAATTTTAATAAAAAATAACTGAAGCTGTCATGTGACCATGATTACGTCACAAACCAATAAACATACTTGCGCTCTGTCAAACTTGCAGTTCGCCGGTGATACATAGAACTTGGTTATGACAGTTTGTTTACTGGTCAGTGACGTCATCAGGCGTTCGCAGTCACGTGATAATGGGTGATAATAACGCATTTTAAATTAATTTTCTTTAATTTAAAACAAATAAATAGATTCTGAAAATTTTATTTTATTTTTTCAAATATTGTGTATAATCAATAATGTGTAAAACATAACTCATAGTCATTATATTTTACATGTGTTATTTTTTTTAATATTCATTAGTAAAGAACCTAAAACTAAAAACCTTAAAAAATAAAATAAAATAACTTAAGTAGGTATATTAATAAAAAGGAGTCCCTTTAGGCAAGGTCCCGAAGATACTGGCAGCGTTCCCCCTTTGAATTGCTAGACTTATTCTTTGACCGAGGTAGCTGCCAGCTCTTCGGTCTCCTGTGATGTCGACTAATCTTTTTGTTATTTCCTTAAAGAGCCTTAAAGCGCTAGGACCCCACGGACCAAGGGTCTCGACGCCGAATGGGACAAAATCATATTCGGAGCCTAGACCCCTGTATTTGCAAATTTTAGCTTTTTCAGCCGCTTCACAAGCCGCACCAGCTCTGTTGTTAGTTCCATGTAGATGGGAAGGGGCATAACTCTACATGAATTTGTAACATGTGTCAAGATTTTTCCCTATTGCGGGAACATAGCCGAAATATCCTTATCTATTTCAATGGGAATTCATTTGGCTGGCGTCTCCGAGTCGCTGATGAAAAAGTACTGTTATCATAATTCCATATTTAAATGTAATGGTTTGTTATTGGAGCTGCGCGAATTGTGCAAAGTGTTACTAGCTACCGAAGTGACGATGGTGGAGTGGGTATGGGTTCGGACTCGGAGAGTCGGGGGTCGATCCATAAAATGGGTTTTCTAAGTTTCACTATTGTTTGCTCACCGGTGAAGGAAAACATAGTGAGGGAACCTGCATGCCTGATGAGATAAAAAGTCTTTGAAGATGTGTGAAGTTCACCAACCCATACTAGCGCATTGGTGAACTATGGACCAACACATTCCTCGCCTGATTTCAAGGAGTACATAATATAAGGGTTGATATTATTATAATGTATTGTATATATATACTAACAACCGAATCCTACAATAATTGGTAGAACACCAACACCAGATGATGTTAGTAACTTCTCCACGACACAGTAACCTCTCTACTATACTTGAATATTTATAGAAACCATCAAACAACATAAGCTCACCTCAGCGATGATAAAGACGCTCTACTCTAATGTCTTTGTGATTAATATTATTAATATGAAACTAGGCTTTCGGTGGGAGGACTGTGTCGTACCGCGCCTTGTCTTGCCCTTCTCTCCCGTCAAATAGGTTTGCAGAGAGAAGGGCAAGACAGACAGTGTAATGACTGGCACCGTGACTTAACATGTTATGTCTCAGGATAGGCAACACAAATGAGTTGCCTGGGCTCGTTCCAGGTGAACTAGTTCATGCTCTTGGGCGACGTTGACCACTTACCATCAGGTGGTACGTCTGCCAGTTATACAGCGTCTACTTATTTAAGTAACATAAAAATGGCTTAAAAAAGAAGCACCTACAATGTTACTCACCGGTCTCATCATATATCACCAGCGATGGCTGAGCGTCGTCCAGAATGTGAGCAATCCTGGTGGGGGGAAAGCTTGGCTCCATCGGAAGGTACGCCCCACCCGCCTTCCATATGCCGAGGAGTGATATTATCGTGCTGCAAGAATACCACAACCATATTATTCTTCTGCAGGACACATATATATTAATGCTGGTATATCCAGGATGATCTCTTGGCGTTCATTGAGGGAGGCCTATGCTCAGCAGTGGACGGATAGAGGCTGATGATGATGACGATCACGATCCAGGACTTTGCTATTGACAAATTAACCTTGCAAAAGATACAGAAGTGTCCATTAAGCCCATAGAGCAAGAAAGAGAAGATACAACACTATCTTGAAAAGGCTAATGAATCATCAAAGATGTGTAATCGATAACGAAATATATTTATATGCTGATCTGTCTCTATCTCCTGGTTATGATTTACGGTGAGAAGAAATAAGAGTTTTGGTTGGCAAAGTACCAAAGCTGGTCAACATTCTAATTATCCAATATAAGGAATCTGATATGACCGTAATGCTGCAACAACGATATTAAAGCCTGTTAAAAATAGTTCAATGTATAATAAATATTTAGGATGGAACAAAAGATTCCTCTATCAAATGTGGTAGCTGATCTCCTAAACATAAGGGACCGAGTGTGCTAAAACAGTATCATAGTTCTAATACATTTAATTATCCAGTCTTTGAAATTTCTTCCTGAACTCTCTTCTAAAACTATAACAGATTTCTTAAGACAATTCCTGAACTCGCCAGCTCCCAAACCCTCGTAGCTCTTTGCTGTCCAGGATCCTCCTGAACTCTCTAGCTTCCAAAGCTAAAGTAGGTTTCTAAGACTGGGGTCTCAAAATTCCTGAATACTTGAGCTCCCAAGACCTACTAGGTCCACTTACTTGTGAGTCGGCTGCATGCACACAGCGATGACGTGGTCTCTGTCTCTATTTGGTCCAGTAGACCTGGCGTGCGCTGCTATCCCTCTAGCTATGGCGTTGGTCCGGCCTGCCAGCTCAGCGTAGCTAACGCGGACGTTGCAGGTCTCGTCTGAAAGATATTTCTCATGTATATACAAATTTTTAATTTTCCGATGAAGCTTAAAGGCCATCAGGATAGGTCAATTCGAAAAGAAACTATTCTTTACAGATAAACTAACATTTTACTATTAAAATTGTTCAAAACGGAATGTTTACGGTCACTGGACGAAGATCTAGGGAACAAAGCACTCGTAGGTAATGCCGAAATGTAAATCTCCACAGCATAAAAGTGAAAGACATGGTGAATATGTCGTTGCTTGATTGTAAAGTACAAAGGTCTGCGAGTAGAAACTCGTCTTTAAGTTGGTTACATGAAACAAAATACTTCGCCAAGTTTCTATCGTGAAGGCATTTATGTACCACCCAATAAATGGCAAAGGACTATAGATCATAACGGCGAATATTTCGATTAATAATTCTAGTAAGAAGTATATTTTTAATAAAGTTGAATTTGACTAAAAAGCTAAGTTCTCTACTTGCACACCAATAGAAACGTCAGGTGGGTTAGCCAAGAAGACATTCTAAAATCATAAACGCTAGTAGAAAACTAATATATGTATGGAAATTACATTTAAGACCACGTGATTTAACGATATAAAATGTCATTTCCATTCCATACATTAATTAGTTTTCTACTACCCTTTCATTTACCATTTATAGGGATGATATTTTAAAAATTGTTATTCTTTAGATATCACTAGCTGTTACCCGCAACTTTACCTGCGTTAAGAGCGTGCTCTTTTTTTTTTTTTTTCATTAACGCCGGGAAATGCTCTGAGGCAGGTATGTGGGACTCGCTGCGCCCGACAGCTGGTAAATAGACGCAGCTCTACCCACTAAAACCCGGCGAGTGCCACCAATGCCGCCTTTGGTGAGGTGCCCCGGATCTAGAAAACAAACAGGGCACCTCGACGGCTAGTCAGTCCTGCAAGGGACCGACGCCACCTCCACAGAGGGGTTGTCCCGCACCACAGAACAACCCCTCCCATCGTCGGGACAGTACAATGGGGTGAAGTTCCCATCCTCACACCTTGCCCCCTGCTCTTTTGTCCCCTCTTCTTATAAGAGGGGTACAAAGAGCCCCCTCGACCCAATTAGCTTCGCCTAAGGTGCACCGCTCACCCTAGGTTACTGAGCCCCACCGCCACGACAAGGCCTGAACCATGGTGGGGAAGAGCGCGCTCTACGCCAATACTATTATTTATTATATTATATTAATAATAGTAATACAGCCGTACCCGGACTGACGTTTATTATTTTGGCCTTCTATTGGTACGAGAGCTTTCAAAATTAGTTCAGTGGATCCAGAGATTTAACTCCCTACAGCCTCACAAACTTTAATGGAGATATTTCCGCAAAATCTTTACTTAACGAGAATTAATTTCATAAATTAGTTATATATGGCGTAAATAATATACATTACACATGCAGTAACAATTAATACATAGTAAGGTACATATAAACATATAATAAAATTAATTGAGTAGAATAAGCAATGTAATTTATTCAAAATGACCATACTGATCATGAATTATCATTATCATCATCAGCCCCTATCCGTCCACTGCTGAACATAGGCCTTTTTTCAAAAAAACGCCAACACGGCCATCGAGGTGCCCTGTTTGCTCAACGTATCCGGAGCACCTCACCAAACGCGGCATTGGTGGCACTCGCCGGGTTTTCGCGTCCACCTTACCATATTTCGGGAGTCCCACATACCCGCCTGGGGAGTCCCCCCTCCACCGCGGAATGCGTAAGAGCATTTCCCGCCGGAAAAAAAGGAAAAAATGCAGCATTACATCAAGATGGATAATCAATCAAAAATTGTACAGCCATTGTTACCTTTCACAATTCATTTCAAAATGGCCGATCTCTGGTGCTCTGCGCCTAAATTTTTGATACTTTGTTATACAGAATAAAGAGAAGATAGTACTAAAAACGTCTCTAAATAAACCATTCCCTGACCAGTTCAGTGTAGGTGGGAGATATGGTAAAGAAGATAGCAAGGTCGTTTACAAAAGGATGGGATTTTCTAAGCCATAAGTCGTTCTAGGTAAAAGCAATGCCCAGCCCTTTTGTTCAAATAGATAGAAGTTTCTAAAGATCAGACGAAGGACATAAGATGTCTTTTGTTTTTGTTCTTCTTGTTGCTTGCTTGTTTCTCCCGTGAAACAGCTTTGCTGTGTTTCGGAGGGAAGGGCAAGACAGGCAATGTATTACTGGCACCGAGACTTAACATCTTATGTCTCAGGATAGGCAACACATAAATGTGTTGCCTGGGCTCGTTCTGGGTGGGCTGAATTATGTTCATGGGCCCCACCATGGTTCAGGCCTTGACGTGGCGGTGGGGCTCAGTAGCCTAGGGTGAGCCCAACACCTTGGGCGAAGCTAATTGAGCCGAGGGGGCTCTTTGTACTCCTCTTATAAGAAGAGGGGACAAAAGAGCAAGGGGCAAGAGGTGAGGATGGGAACCTCACCCCATTGTACTGTCCCGACGTTGGGAGGGGTTGTTCTGTGGTGCGGGACAACCCCTCTGTGGAGGTGGCGTCGGTCCCTTGCGGGACTGACCAGCCGTCGAGGTGCCCTGTCAGCTTAACAGATCCGGGGCACCTCCCCAAGGCGGCACTGGTGGCACTCGCCGGGTTTTAGTGGGTAGAGCTGCGTCCATTTACCATCTTTCGGGCGCAGCGAGTCCCACCTGGGGAGACCCACTCCCCAGGCGGGATGCCTTAGAGCATTTCCCGGCGTAAAAGAAAAAAAAAGGGTTATTTTCATGGGCGACGTCGGCCACTTACCATCAGGTGGCACGTTTGCCAGTTTGCCTATCCAACTAACATTTTTAAAAAATCTTTGTTTTTGTTTGTTTTGTTCTCCAGAATATGAATAGGATATAATTTACCTGAATAAAGAAGAGCCGCACTGTCACTCATGCCCATTTGCTCCAGGTGTTTGGTGAGAGGTGCCACAGGGACAGGAACCCTGGCTCCAGACACCACTGACACCTTCGGCAGAGAACCCATTTTGGTACCTGCAAAACAATACAGAAACTAATATTATTTATAAGAAAATAGTTGTAAGAGGTAGTGCCATGCTGCTTTGCACTCGAATTGAGCCGGCACGACCGGTAACTCTGGCTCACATAACACTGGCGTCAAGTGAAAGCTAGTCTATCGCATCTCGTGCAGTTTGTGTGGTTCTGGTGGCCCGGTGACGGGGATACGGAAGAGGAGGGCAACGAACGCATCTTCTCTGGTTATCCGGATGTCTATAATAGGCGTCGGTAGTCACCATAAGGCTCCGACTGCTCAGCTGCCTCCTTATGCTATAAGAAAATACGCATTAACTCCTCGTCTTATCGTCGCTGTCGCGTTGCGTGCTGTTGGTTCCTTGGGGGGGAAAGGGAGAAGGAGAGCAACGCATCTGCATAACCTTCTATTGTGCGGATGACTATGGGCGTCGGTAGTCACCATAATGGTTCCGACTGCTCTTTCGTCTCAGTTCAATATTAGAGCGTTTAAGACCTCGTGGAACTACTAGTAATATATTATAGAAAGAAAAGAAAGAGGAAAAACATTTATTTGCCACACACTAGAGTCAACAACAAAATAGTTTAAGATAGACAATATTAAAATATCACACATAACTAGAATTAATTTACAAAACAATTTATAGAAACATTAATTTCTAAAATTAGGCAAGTAGAACGAAAGATGATCTGCGTGCAGTGGCCAGTAATCTTGGCGTTCATTGAGTAGGTTCAGCAGTGGACAGATAGAAGCTGATGATGATGATCAAATTTGTATGAAGTATTAAATATAAAATTTTCGACGTTACAAAGCTAATTACAATACCGTTTTATCAAACGCAGAGTGTTCTCAGTATCATAAACCCGAAAAAAGTACATATTGTTACTATATATACCTCTTTTGAAGTCAATTGTATGCATTGTGATAAGAGGAATAGCTATTTGCACATAATATTATATGGCTATTTGATACGGTCTATATGGCTGTTAATGCATTTCTTAACTAGCTCTTACCGCAACTTGTAGCAGATTCTAGAAGTCGCGGGAAGAAATTGAACAGGTGTTTAATTACTTTGACTGACATTAAATATCTATGGACACTTTTACACCACGTCAATCTGGTCCCGTGGTAAGTTCTCGAAGAACTTGTCTTACGGGTACCAGACAACGGAAATATATTTAATATTTTTATACTATACATATATTTAAGATTTTTATTATGTAATACACATATTTAATACACATCCATGACCCAGGAACACAGAATGTTTATTGTTCCCTGGCGGGATTTGAACCAGCAACCTCCGGCTTGAGCACCAACGCGCTAACCACTGAGCCACAGAGGTCGTCGAAATTATATTACAATTGTAGTCCTTATTTTAGAAATGGTGGGCCAATAATTGGACCATAGGCTTGACTTCCAATCACTTGTCATCAGGTGACCATTTATTTACATTTTATTTTATACTCTTTTTAACCGACTTCTATACATTAATATTTGATAGTTCTTGATGGGACTTGACGCATGGGTTGTCGGAGGCCTATGTTCCGCAGTGGACTGATAAAGATGATGATGATTAAATTGGGTTCATAGGCGACATCACTTGCCACCAGGTAGCGCGTCGTTTCCCTATCTAACTAATATAATTAAACATTGGAATCTATAAGAAATCTAGACTTATACAATATACTAACTAATATGGATAAAATGAAAATTAGAAAAGTATTTTTTTTATATAAAAGAGGGGGCAAACGGACAGACGTTGCACCTGATGGTAAGTGAAAAGCGACATCCACAGACACCTGCTACACCAGAGGATTAGCAGGTACGTTGCCTTTTAAATTTGATTATGCTCTTTTCTTGAAGGTCCCTAAGTCGTATCGGTTCGGAAACACCGTAAGTGGCAGCTAATTCCATATAGTCGTCGTGCGAGGCAGGAAATGCCGTAAAAATCTAGCAGTTGTGGATTTCTGTACATCGAGTTAATGTCGTATTCTTGTTATATTATATTATACATACACCAAAAACGAAAAAAGCACTTTTTTGAGAAAAACCATTAAGAATTGTTGCCTAAGAGCATTGAACATACAACCGGACAGAGTAGTAATATGAGCAATTAAATTTCGAAACTAGTCAGTGATTTGTCACTGACGTTACAGCAATTCAACCAACCTGTGTGTCACGTACGTCCCATCGGCCATTCACCCATCGACAGCCATTAGTCGACCAATCAGAGCGCAGAACCGGCGCAGTGTCGCAACAAAAATTTAGCGGAATTTGCTTTCATACACATAGCATTACCGCTGTATTCTGATTTAGATTAATCATCATTTAAGGCTTCCATCCACATGGATTGCATACTCTAGTGGACTCTAGTGATATATGCACTAGAGCAGGGGTGGCCAACCCTTTCAGCAGCCGGGCCGAAATTTGGAAATAGAATTTCAAACCGGGCCGCACTACCAAATTTTAGGTGTTTTTTTTGGAAGCTCAATCGGTACAGTAAGTGAACAGATGGCTCACTTAAGAAATATTCGAAATGGGACGCCCCGCTCCGCGCCCCGCGGGGGCGGGACATCGCGCGCGCTGCTCGGGAGAGCAGGATGAAAAGTCTAGAATCTAATCATTTTAGGTACTTTGTACTTTATATCCTTGTTCTTTGTTATATTATAATATCACTTTAGCTTATAACATTGTAATATTGAATTATATCATTAATAGTCCCCCAACTAACATTTTAGCGTTAAGACAAGCTGTAGTAGACCTGTATTTCGGTTCTGTTAGAGTTAGCGTGTATCTTACAGCAGAGTTATAGAGTGCTATAACACCTTTATATCTTCGATTTTGGCGCAAAATTTTACAGGTAAAGCCTGCATAAGCCCTTTATAGTGGTTCTATATAACCTTTAGTAATAGTGTATAAAAGGAGATATAAGAGCGTCAATTTTCCGCTTGAAACTTTATTGTGGCTTTATAAGGGAGTTTATGTAAGCTTTGAGTAATATAAAATACTTATAACGGTGTCAGATAGAACTTAGACCAGTATTTTGATACCTTATAACTCATTTGTAGCGTTTTCGGTGTCAAAAGTAGTCGTAAAAGATTTAAAGTCATAAAATTATATTACGAGTTATTATACTTATCAAAGTGTTTCTGTTTATCTGCGGACATTACAAGATTTTCATCACGAAATGTAAGAATTGTCGATTAACAGTATTCTTTATGTTAAGTTAATTATTAGTGCGCTTGCAAGTTTATTGTGATTGTGTATCATGTTTCTCATCTCAATTTTGACGCGCCTTCAAAAAATTGTGCTTTTGATAATAAAAAAAGAAAATATCCTTAAATGCTAATAACCTACAATATTTTTTAGATACTCAATTCCAAATGCTGGCCAGTTTTAGTGATTGTACACATAAAGTATGTAAAATTATTTTGAAAATTTAAGTTCTTTATAACCGACTTCAAAAAGGAGGAGGTTATCAAGTCGTCGGAATCTTTTTGTTTTTTATGTATGTTACCTGATTACTCGAAGATGGCTAGACCGATTTGAAAAATTCTTTTTTTGTTCTAAAGGGTATACTTCCCAAATGGTCCCATGATAAGGAAACCAGGATCTGATGATGGCATCCCAGAGAAATAGAGGGGAACTTTCGAAAATCGTAGGGGCGACCAGTGCGTTTGATATTTTTTTTTATAAAGTGTTTTGAAGGACTTCAATTTAATGAAGGTCTGGAGTCGATCTGATGCTGGAGCCGAAAGACAATCGAGGGAACTCCTCACCTATTTACATCAGTAACCTTGTGTTTGGGCTTGATTAATTTGTAATGATGAGAACTTTACACATAGATGGGTCTGATGATGAAGACAACGGACAGTTAAGGGAACTCCTCAACAGTATACAGTAGCTACCTTGTGTTTGGACTTAATTAATTTAAATTGATGAGAACTTTGTACCCATATGGGTTATAAGCGCCATTACAGGTGACCATACACAGTCGAGGGGAATCCTCGACGATTTACAGCTTTAATTGGGCTTACTTCATACGGTAAATAATATTATGCCAAAATGATGTAATTTTATTACTTGTCGTTGTTAAATGAACAAAAAACAACTGTGGCTGGGAAGCGCATCATAGTTTTTCAAGGTCATCATAATATCCATTCTATACCTATATATTGGTGATGGTGATGTTCTATACCTATATATAACAGAATTATTTAATGAATAGCAGCAAATCTGCCGTGATTGCTTTCAATTACAGTATATAAACTTTTACACAATTCCATTTCGGATTTTTCATTTGTTATGTAATGAATTAAACCTACGTTCATCTCATTAATACAGCGCTATCTAATCTGAGCAACGCGTTTAATAGTTCTACCCATATTTCAGACAAATAAAATCAGTTATCGAATTTCGAAATCACTAAAAATTAAGAAATAAAAAAAATTAAACAAAAATTAAAACCGACTTCAAAATTAAAAAAAAAACTAAAAAGTAATAAAATAATTTCCTTAATTTTTGTGTCTACAATTTATAATCAACTTGTTCTTCTACTAATATACAATCTCTGCATTTACCACGTCATTATTGTTACTTTTGAAGCCGGTGTCGTATTCGTTGATGTACCTACCTCCCTACCTTTTTTTTTTTTTGTTAATGCAGCGGAAATTTGCAGACCAAACCATAACTAGGACCGGGGTGAGTTTTAAACCTAGCCGTGAGTGGGGTTCGCACTTGGAGATGCGTTACCCACTAAAACCGCTGCAAGTGCCCTCAGCCGCCTTTTATGAGAGTCCCGGATCATGCAGGCAACGCAGGACCCTCGGCGACAGGCTGGCCCCGGCGAAAAGGCCAGACTCCTCCTCTAAAGGGGGACTGCTCCGCTGTTCGTTTGATTCGATACTTTTAGCAGTCCCCGACGACGTCGTGTCTAGCTGGACCCAGGTTAAAACCCCATCCTGGGCCCGACACGAGCACAAGGGCGTTACTGGAGGCGCATTAGGTAGCGCCTCCTACGCACCCCCGTTCGTCGCCCGCGGTGGGAGGCCTCGTCGGCGGCCTCCTCTCTCACCCGCTCATCGGCCTCCTTCTGGGACATTACTGCCTCGCAGGAGGAGACCATCGCCGTCCAGGACTCGTCGTCGCCGAGCATCGCGGGGATGACACTCGGCAGAGACAAGTCCCCTCCGATGACTGATGTCAGACCATGACGCAGCGCCGCCCATCTCGGGCACACCTCGAGGGTGTGCTGGGCCGAGTCCACCGCCGCGCCACAATCGTGACACACAGTTACCGGCTCCCTTTGGGCCGTCCTGCACAGATACTCACCGAAGCACCCATGCCCGGTGAGCACCTGTGTTAGACGGAAGGTGAGGGGTTTGCGTTGACGACGCATCCACCGCTCCAGGACCGGGCGCAGGGCAACCGTTAAGCCTTTGCCATACGGCTGCCACGCCAAGTCCTCCCCCCACCTTCGCATTAATGCCTCCTGCCCTAGTCGGCGGATCCGTAGGATCCCGTCCGGCGTCACGTCCTCTCCGAGGGACCTCCTATCCGAGACATAGGAGTATACCTCGGCGAGAACTTCCGCCACGAGTTCCCACGGGGGGTCGCCGGCTAAGGCAGTAGCTGCAGCCCATGATATCGTACGATACCCCCGGACCGCTCTTACCGCGATCACCCGCTGCGCCGAGCGCAGCTGGGCCCTACTCCGCGCGGTAAGGCGATCCGTCCAAATCGGAGCACCGTACGTCGCCATACTCCGGCAGACACCGGAGTATAGCTGCCTGCAGGCGGCGCTGGGTCCTCCGAGGTTCGGGAGGAGTCTGCCCAGCGCACTCGCCGCCTTCACGACCTTCGGACCCAATTGTTCGAAATGTGGGCCGAAGGTCCATCCACCGTCAACCTACCTCCCTACCTACCTTGACTGACACCGACTCCAAAAGTAACAATAATGACGTGGTAAATGCAAAGATTGTATATTAGTAGAAGATCAAGTTGATTATAAATTGTAGGCACAAAGATTAAGGAAATTATTTTATTACTTTTTAGTTTTATTTTTAATTTTGAAGTCGGTTTTAATTTTTGTTTAAATTTTTTTTATTGCTTAAAAGTAATTATGCATAAATATTTTTTTAGATTATATTAACAGAAAGTAATCAAAAATGGTGATTTTTTCTTAAAGCTACAAGACTTATCTTAAATCTATTTTTACACTCGAGGAACTACATCGGTAGTCAAGAGTATGGTAAGGTCTTTAGTTGAATTATGAGAGGAACTACGTACTTAGCGAAGACATTTACCTGCAACGGAGAGTAAAATACAGGCTTTAGGTTTACCTATACCTTTAGATTAGGGGTCTTTACGAATTAATGAAATCCTTAGCCCACAGGTCACGCCAGGTGCAAAGTAATCTACTGCTGGTTAACCTTTGATCGAGGTAAAGTGAAACCATACGGCGTCAGTTGGAGAGAACTTTTTATTTGTGTAACATTTGCGAATGCTTTTTATTGTTTACAGCACCTAAAGCATCTATTATGAAGTTATAACATAGTGTGCCTATTTAAATGTGCTTTATTAAAAATAAAAGTATTTATACTAATGTGATAGGAATTAAAGTTATTTTACTCTTCAATTAAGCACCCTGGCTAAACTTTTGTAAGTAACCGTAGCTACTTAGTATAATAATTATTTAAGTACCTGGTCAATGGCCAAGACCATCTCAAGCTTTTATTTATGATATATATATTTTAAATTACTACATTGTACCTTATTTCTTTTTATTATTATTTCAGATTCAAAATGCTATTTAAAATAGTTCAGACTGTTGAAGGAAAAAAATTAAACTGATGACATTTCCATCAGGTTGGAAAAAATATTCTGAAATATTCAAAATCGGGACTATTTAGTTAGGTATATAACGGATGAAATCTCTACACCAGAATCTGATTGGGATGTAATGATGTGCATCGTAAAAATCTCAAGTTACAAAGGTGAAAAGACCATTATGGACATGACGAATCGAAGTAACACGGAAGACGCTGATGATAATAACTATCCGCTGAAACGACACAAGAACCAAGCTGCTTTAAATTTAAATAATGTCGCGAACGAAATTACGGGTTTCCCATTGAAATTACAAACACCTGTAATAAAAGAAATATTAAATAATTACAGGGTTAAAAAAAAGTATCACTGTCCAAAAGAAAGTGATCATTTTTCTTACTCTCTTATACTATATCTTAAAAACTATTTGTTTTCATTAAAAAATTATGAAGCTGCAATATAGGTACCTTTTATAAGGGCTCATGCTGTAGAATCGCACACAAAACATCTGATTTTTACACATAAATACTTATCATTTATGATTCCATTATCAAGTAATGTTTTTATTTCAAAGACGAAGTCCCTTAAATAATCTTCTATTTTTGTCGGTTTCATCGTACCGTAGTAGCTTCCAATAACAAATAGATCGATATGATTTTGATTCACTAGCTAAAATTGGCCAAAATTCTTTCATGGCACTTTTAAATATTGGCAAACCATCAAAATTAGATTAATAATACTAGGGGGGGTGATGTCCAACTATTCAGAATTTTGGTAACTGTTCTATAACGCCATGATGCCTATATCGTCCTCTCTCTATATTTTTATATGAATTTTGTGAGGTGTCTTTCCCTTTAGTTCAATATTTTTTATTAATAAATCTTCTTCGTCCAACCTACTATTTGGCAAAAGCGAAAAAATCGTTATTAAAGTCATATTCAACAAAATTTTGTGCGGAACCCTGTTGCTCATCATAACTTCCTTCCTCTCGAGTAGAATATGTCATAATGGTGTCAGTAAAGAATTATACCTTATTTATATGACTTAAACCTTTATATCAGGATCGTACAACGCTGCTATAACTATTTAACCTATTCATTGCCTTTAGTATAACAGGCGGAAGCTGTATATAAGGGTTTTACAACGCATGTAGCGTTTGGTGTTACTACATTCTTAATTAACTCCGTTGTAGAACCAATGACGATACTGAAGTTGCACTACAACCTTATTATTTATAAGCATCTCCATTATAGCAGATTTATAGCTAAAAGAAATATACCCTATATTTCTTTTAGCTATTCCATCCTGAGGATGCCTCGGTGTCGGGGCGAAACGTGCGTAGATTGTGTGGTGGTAGTCTTTAACTGTGGTTGTGGTGCATGTGGGGTGGTGGTGCATGCGAGTGTACGCATATGCAGTGTGGGAAAGGAGGGCGGTGCTATATGCATGCATATGCGTGCACTCACACATTTGCAGTAAAGACTGCGTGTTTTGCGGGATTATTGCTAATTAAATTATAATTTAATCTTATATAATGGATTTCCGCAAAGTAACGCCTGATTCTATTAACTACAGAAATATAGGAAGTTGACGAAGATCTTTAAACAGCTTATAACGTTCCAGGACGAAACAAGCTTTACCATCTTAAGTATATAAGCAGCTACTGCTACCACACTAACTATAAAAATTAGACAGAGAACTGCTTCGTTATTTACAGTTCAAATACAACCTGAAGAGCTAAACTTATTTCATAAGTGAACTGTATCACCTTTAGTAACAGCCAAATCCATTATAAATCAATACTCACACTGTAAGCTTTAAAATTACCTGCAACCAACGCTTAATTGTTTTTTGGGCCATGATAATAATGGACACGCAAATGCTTCCTGGTGCTATGATTATTGCACAAGTTTTCTTCCATAAGATACGGAACGAAAATAAGAGAGACAAATAAAAGAACCGGTGTGGGAGGGATGCGCTGTGCCGCGCTCCCGGTTGCATGGGTACCACATCTTGCTTGTTTCCGTACCGGTGGGATCTTTCAGGAGCACCTCAGCAGCAGCCGCATACCATACTGCCCCACGTTAACTCCAACCTGAATCCAACAAGAGTACAGCGGCGTTTACTTGAGGCACATTAAGTAGCGCCTCCTACGCACCCGCGTTCGTCGCCTGATAAATAACTCATTTATAGCGTGGGCTAGTTCCAAGTAAACTAGTTTATGTTCATGGGCGACGTCGAGCACTTACCATCAGGTGTGCCACCTCATCTCAAATTGTTAGTTTGCCTATCCAACTAACATAAAAAAGAGAAAAGAAAATAATATAATCTATACTAATATTTTAAAGCTGAAGAGTTTGTTTCTTTGAACGCGCTAATCTCAGGAACTACTGGTCGGATTTGAAAAATTATTTCAGTGTTAGATTACCCATTTATCGAGGAAGGCTATAGGCATAACATCGTGCTGTGACTGACAGTAGTTAAGTTGAGTAAGTTAACGCGGGCGAAGCTGCGGGCAACAGCTAGTTTAGGATATTTTGTCTAAGACCCGCAAAGTCAGCAATCCTTATTTAAAGAAGTTGATCCTAGTAATATAAATGTGATTTGTTTGTTTCTATGCTCGAGAGAAGAAGGGATCGGTCGTCTTGAAGTTCATTGAAGGAGGCCTATGTTCAGCAGTGGACGGATAGAGGCTGGTGATGATGATACTCGAGGGCGACGTTGACATACCAGCCAGCGGTAAGTTGGTTAGCCTACCATAATTTTAAAAAAATCGTTTTAATATATGCCTTTGCGTAGTTACATGATCTCACTCATGACTATTAATCCACTATTATTATTATAATAATAGCACATTCATAAATAAAACCTATTAACATAATAACTAAAACTATTAAAGTATTATTTATTATTTATTAATGGTTTTACACTAGTTGTTACTCGCGGCCTCTTCCGTTTTTTCATATGAACCATCTTAAAATAATAATAATAATATATAATAATAATATCAATTCTTATATGCCCTACTGCTTGACACGTATCTCCTCCTCGAAATTAGACGAGGAGGTTTTGGGCCATAGTTTTTTTTTGTTATCGCAGGGAAATGCTTTTTACGCATGTAGCCAGGATCTCGGATAGATCCTGACCCTATGTGGGACTCGCACCTGGGAGTGCCCTACCCGTAAACTAAAACCTCTGCGAGCTCCTTCAGCCGCTTTAATTTGAGGGTCCCGGATAGGCATTCAACAGGATCACCTCAGCGACAGGCTGGCACCGGCGAAGGCTACTCCTCTTAAGAGGGGACTTTTAACGCTTTGCGCATTCACGGATGTGGGGTCCTGGCGCTCCCCGCTACCCCCGCGCCAGTATACCGCACTAAAACTACTGCGAGTTGCCTTCAGTCGCTTGGAGTGTCCCGGATCTGACTAACACAGGACACCCTCTCGACCAGCCGGTTTCCTCCCAGTACGGGGTAACTTCGACAACCTGAAGCATCCCACGACGGAACTTTTCTACCGTAGCTTTTCTACCGAGTACCGTTAGACGGGTGGCACGAGGTGCGCGTGGCGCCTCCTCCGCTATCCCGTCCTACTTTGAGCGAGCGGGACGGACGTGGCGCCGTCCTCTCTGTGGACCGCTTCGGCCTCCTCCTTCGTGACGTCCCCCTGCCAGGCCTTATCGCTCCCGATCATGCAGCAAAATAATGTATTGCCTAGACCAGTAGACTAGTTCCGGGTAAACTTATTGCCTATGACTAGCAGAATATGGCGCCTCCACCTATTTAACATGAAACAATCTACAAGGCATTCAGATGTTATCTGACCATCAATCCCTAGTCCAGCCAGTTTGATCTAATAACCAAGTATGGTGTTATATTGTTCAGTAAAGTTTTTATGCACTTGTGTTAGGGTTGTCACATTGGAAAATACGGAAAATGTATTTTTAATTTGCTAGGAGTAGATGGTGATTTTGGATATTCATTTTTCCTCACTTTTTAGCCAATGTCGTGGTCTCTTGCGCGTATATAACTCGCCAATTCAACATGTTTGTCCTTTGCATCCTTTTATTTCTTGTAATATTATTAGTTTTTAGTATTGCTTAACAACGACATCTACTGAAGTAACTTTAGTGTTGCTGTGTCACTAAAGCAGCTAGTTGCTGCCAATAAAAAAATAATAGTATGATTACTCGACAATAGATGTCAGGAATAGTCATATTTTTTGTGATTATTGAAAAGAATCAGTTTTTACGGATTTTATCGCGATATATTTTTGCAAGCAAAATTGCTTGTAAAGATATTAATACGGGTCAATAAGTCCGTGACTTTTTGAATTTCTGACCTCTTCACTGAAAAAGCAACACTACTCCTGTCAACAGGCATCTATCAGTTGACTCCTATCAAAATTTGAACTTGCTGCGTCCGTTAGTTTGTGTTTGACAGCTATCTTTATCAGACTACCCAGTAATTTGAGGAAAAAATGGAAAAAAATGAATTTCGTGTGCTTATTAAGCATTATTTTTTGCGAAAAAAAACCATTACCGAGACTAAAGCTAAGCTTGATAAATACTATGGGGACTCTGCACCATCGATTTCTATGGTAAAAAAGTGGTTTACTGAATTTCGTTGTGGCCGTACAAGCACTGAAGATGCCGAACGTCCTGGACGCCCAGTTGAGGTCTCTACACCCGAAACAATCGAAAAAAATCACGATATGGTGTTGGCCGACCAAAGATTGAAAGTGCAAGAGATTGTGGAAGCCGTAGGGAACTCGCATGGCTCAGTGGTTTCAATTTTGAATGATCACTTGGGCATGAGAAAGCTTTCGTGTACTACTTTCGTTTCGTGTGTAACGCAATCGTGTAACAACTTCACAGGAAGGTTTGGCGTTGTTTAATCGTAATATGGAGGAGTTTTTGCGCCGTTTTGTAACCGTGGACGAAACATGGATCCATCACAACACACCACAGTCAAAACAGTGGGTTTCTAAGGGTGAATCGGCGCCAAAGAAGGCCAAGGTGGGTTTGTCAGCCAATAAAGTTATGGCGACTGTTTTTTGGGATGCACGTGGGTTAATCCACATTGACTACCTTCAAAAGGGAAGAACAATCGATGGGGAATATTATGCCAACTTATTGGACCGCTTCAATGACGATTTGAAAAAAAAACCGACCTCATTTGGCCAAGAAAAAAGTTCTTTTCCACCAAGACAATGCAAGGGTGCACACATGTGCAGTTGCCATGGCAAAAATCGATGAATTGGGCTATGAATTGCTCCCTCATCCGCCCTATTCTCCAGATTTGGCTCCGAGTGACTACTTCTTGTTCCCAAACCTGAAGAAATGGCTTGGTGGAAAAAGATTTGACTCCAATGATGAAGTCATCTCGCAAACAAAGGCCTATTTTGAGGACCTCGACAAATCATATTTTTTGGAAGGGATAAAAAAATTGGAGAAGCGTTGGACAAAGTATATAGAGCTCAAGGGAGACTACGTTGAAAAATAAAATGATTTATTTATCAAAAAATCTGTGTTTTATTCCAAAAGTCACGGACTTATTGACCCGCCCTCGTAAACCATGATAAAATCCGCAAAAAATATTTTTTGTTTGATTGAAATTGACTATAAAAATATATATAAGTACTTAGATATACAAATTAGATGTGTTAATAAAGGGCTCCCAATAGCAGTTTTCTCACAAAAAAAGGAAAAAAATCGGACTGGAGACCCGAACCGGTGTCTTTGTATTCGGAACCGCCCGATTTACCACGGCATCCTTATAAAATTTATATCAGCATAATGCACACGAACGATGAGAAGAACGTGAGAAAAGAAGTTCTGTTGGGTAATAAATATTATAACAATTATTATATAATAATAATATAATAATTATACAACTCCATAAATTCTAAGGCTAAATACGGGTTTCCTTGAAATCTCTGCTATATACTGAATACGCTGATGGCTGTCAAAAATTTTAAAACCCCGCGACTGAATTCAGCAATACAAGCAAGTAAAGAATGCAACAACCAAACAGAAAACTCTGCGTTTGTAATTTGTGTACAAAAATATTAGTTTCCTAGATACTTATTAATATAAAGCTGAAGAGTTTGTTTGTTTGAACGCGCTAATCTCTGGAACTACTGGTCCGATTTGAAAAATTATTTCAGTGTTAGATAGCCCCTTTATCGAGAAAGGCTATAGGCTATATAACATCACGGTGTGACTAACAGTAATTAAGTTTAGTAAGTTAACGCGGGCGACGCTGCGGGCAAAAGCTAGTGCTAAATAAGCTGATGGCTATCAGATACTTTTAAAACCCCGCCACTAAGCTCAGCAATACAAAAGTATGGAATGAACAACCATACTGAAACTCTGCGTTTGTTGAACATATTTATAAATATTTCTTCGAGAGTGCGACAACCCTATCCACAAGTATGGATGTAGCGTGCCATACATACTTGTAGACAATAAATAAAAACACTGAGAATCGTTAAGTTGTACATAAGTTAAACATCAATTTACATCATGCAACTTCTTTATTGGTTGCATCATTTTTCATAATCTCTGATGTATCATCACCTGTGCACCACCGTAATGTAACTTTCTAATAAAGGAGTACAATTTTGCTAGTCTTACTAATATATATTTTTTTTCTATGTCACAGAGAGGCAATCGAGCAGTCGTACCCTTTTGGTGATTACCGACACCCATAGACATCCGCACAACCAAAAGTTATGCAGATTTGTTGCCCTCCATTTTCCCTATCCCCCCCAATGGGCCACCGGAAACTCACAAACCGCACGAAATGCGACAGCATAGCTGTCACTTGATGCCGATGTTATGTGAGCAAGATGTACCATCCCGGTCGTGCCGGCCCAATTCGACTGCAAAGCAGCAGTATGTACCTCTTACTATAGGCGAAAGTTTGTATATTTGGATGTATGTTGATCTTTCCCGGCAAAACGGCTGAACCGAGTTGGCTGGAAGTTAAAGTGGTGATGGCTTATACCTTGGATTAGGACATAGGCTGTCAAAGTAATCATCATCAATCCGGATATGGTTGTAAATCTAAATTAACTCAGGCGAAGCTGCGGGCATCAGCTAGTAAATAAATTTATTCGATTGATTAGTCTTTTGTTGTTTGGTACATTAGTAGGGGTCAGGAAACGGCCCCACCATGGTTCAGGTCTTGCCGTGGCGGTGGGGCTAAGTAACCTAGGGTGAGCGGTGCACCTTGGGCGAAGCTAATTGGGCCGAGGGGGCTCTTTGTACCCCTCTTATAAGAAGAGGGGACAGAAGAGCATAGGGCAAGGGGCAAGGGGTGAGGATGGGAACCTCACCCCATTGTACTGTCCCGATGTTGGGAGGGGTTTTTCTGTGGTGCGGGACAACCCCTCTGTAGTGGTGGCGTCGGTCCCTTGCGGGACTGACTAGCCGTCGAGGTGCCCCGTTTGTTTTCTAGATCCAGGGCACCTCACCAAAGGCGGCATTGGTGGCACTCGCCGGGTTTTAGTGGGTAGAGCTGCGTCCACTTACCAGCTGTCGGGCGCAGCGAGTCCCACATACCCGCCTGGGGAGACCCACTCCCCCGCGGGATCATTTCCCGGCGTTAAAGAAAAAAAAAGGGGTCAGAAAACGGCCGACTTGGCGTTCATTGATTTGCAGTAGTAACTAGCAGCAGTGGAGTAACTCTAGATTATAATGATGGTGTGCTAACAAAATTCTTCTCAATCTTGTGACGCGTCTGGGTTATCAAGACATTGTAGTGTAGTGAGTAACTGTCCTTATATTATCCGGAACATTATTTATATACTTTTAGGAGTCCATTCCTGAAAATGACAAAGCGTCTGTTCGCCAAAGCCGGGTACATCCCGTTGACATAGAATATTAAAGTAATGAAAATGAAGATCTACCAGAAGTATTAATTCCGTAAATCAAAGTTTGCTAACAATAAATAATATTAGAATATATTTTTTACGGAACCCACAGTGCATGTCCGTTTTATATTCATGTAATTATTTCTATGCGCTAACTTATTATAGAGAAATTTATCTGTACAAGTAGGGACGCGCTGTGGCTCTCTCGCGGCTGCATGGATACCACCATCTTGCTTGTTTCTCCCGTGAAACAGCTTTGCTGTGTTTCGGAGAGAAGGGCAAGACAGGCAGAGTAATTACTGGCACTGAGACTTAACATCTTATGTCTCAGGCTAGGCAACACATAGATGAGTTGCCTGGGCTCGTTCCAGGTATACTAGTTTATGTTCACGGGCGACGTCGACCACTTACCATCAAGTGGTACGTCTGCCAGTTTGCCTATCCAACTAACATAACCCAACTACCTCCAGGTAAAAGTAAACCATTGTTATCATGAGCATGTATCATTGTTATTTACATACAACTTATTTGATACCTACTTTCGAACGGCGCCGCATAGTCTGCGTGCGCGCAGCCAGAAGAGGTCAAGCCAGGCTCTGATATAGCGCGCTTAACACGTATTGATACATAATTTAGAAAATTTTCTTAGTATTAATGTTTAAAAAAATATATTTATGATAAAAATTAATTTGTCAGTAGTTGGTTAATTTCTTAGTTCTAACCTCCATAATATAAAAAAATTATGTCGTTAAATCCTAAGAGATTTGTTGTATTAGCCAAAATTCTCAGTCAGCAATTTGTACTGATATAATAAAGCTAATGAGTTTGGTTGTTTGTCTTAACGCGCTTATCTATCTTCAGAACTATTGAACGCAAAATAGGTGCAAAAGCGTCGAGTTGCGGAAACCAGCCTCACCTCAAGTATAAATTTAAGAACCATTGAAATTATTATTTGTATTTGGTAGGCTTGTTTGTCAGTCATTAGGGCAGGGGGGAACAGCCAGTAAAAAACATTGATTTCAAAAAAAATTAAGTCACTCATATCATATATCTATTGTATGAAATAGTAAATATTTTTTACATTCCCGGCGTAACAAAGCTAATTACAATATACTAAAGATAATAAAATAAAATCAAAACTACGCAGAAAGTTAAACACCGTAACAAGTATTGTTACAACGTAAATACCTCCCAGCAGCCCATTGTGAGTTCTGATAAGAAAAATAGCAAGCAAACCATTACAAACTGTATCAGTTTGTAATGGTAAAGCCTTCTCATTAAAAATTTTAATATACAAAAATATATAAGTAAACGCGTTAGAAGTAATACTCCTTAAAGAAAAATACTATGTACAATTTCATTACACTGTAACCTTTTTGCTTATTGTGTAGTTAAAAACTATATCTTCTTCTGACGTCTATACTGGCATTATGTGAAAATTGTTATATGAAAAAAAATTGACGACTAAGTATAGCTAACTTCAGGGTGTCGGGTTTTCGTGACGGTGTGCGTGCGCATCGTAAAAAATACTCTCATCATTTTATCCTAACGCGCCAAAAGAAGTATAACTTCAAAAATTCTATGTATGTGTCAGCTCCGAGGCACGACTGGAGTTTACTCCATACGGACTTTGTAATATGATAATTATATTTACATTAACTGTTTGTGGCAATTTCGTGACCCGTGGCTTGAACCATGGTGGTTCAAGCCATGTCGTGGCGGTGGGACTCAGTAGCCTAAGGTGAACCCAGCACCTTGGGCGAAGCCAATTGAGCCGAGGGAGCTATATTGTTTGTTATACGAAGAGGGAAGAAAAGAGCAGGGGGACAAGGGGCGAGGATGGGAACCTCACCCCATTTCACTGTCACGACGTTGGGAGGGGCTGTTCTGTGGTGCGGGAGAACCTCTCTGTTGAGGTGGCGTCGGTCCGTAGGGGTACTGACTAGCCGTCGAGGTGCCCTGTTGCTAAACAGATCCGGGGCACCTCACCAAAGGCGGCATTGGTGGCACTCGCCGGGTTTTAGAGGGTAGAGCTGCGTCCACCTTACCATCTTTCGGGCGCAACGAGTCCCACCTCCCCCGCGGGATGCCTTAGAGCATTTCCCGGCGCAAAAGAAAAAAGATAAAAAAAGGAAACCGCATCATGTGCTTCCTATCCTGAGACACGATGTTAAGTCTCTGTACCTTTTTTACACTGCGTGTCTTGCCCTTCCTTCCAACACGCAGCAGAGCTGTTTCGCGGTATAAAAAGCAGGATAGCGGTACCCAGGCAGACGGGAGCATGACACAAGCGGGTCCCTTCCACCGGGAAAATGTGAGCTTGTCTAAGATATAAGATGTTTTTACATAATTTGTCCTCATTAGACCTGATGACCTCCAGAGTGAAGGCTTTGGGGTCAGAGCCTTTAAGGCAACCAATGGACTGTGAATGAAAAGATCTAGGGCTGTGCAGAATATAAAATATATTATTCTAAAAAAAGTTCAAATCAAAGGTTCCAATACTAATTCTATAATTAACTGGCTGTTCTCCGCGGTTTTAAATATCTATATAGTAAAGGACGATAGCCTTCCTAAATAATAGCGTTATTAATTTAGGCAACAGCTAGTCTATATATTATTATATATAAATAGAATTGGAGTGTCTGTTTGTAATATTAAAATAACCGCTTTTTATTATAGTATATTATGTTTTAAAAAACATATACTATATTAACACGCCACATATACCAAAACTAGCTGTTGCCCGCAGCTTCGCCCGCGTTAACTTAGATTTACAGCCGTACCCGGATTGATGAGGATTATTTTTATAGCCTAAGTTACTCATTAGAACATCAGCTATCTGTCAGTGAAAGTCCCGTCAAAATCCGTGTAGCCGTTTTCGAGATTAGCCGGAAGAAACAGACAGACAGACAAAAATTGTAAAAATTGCTATTTTGCTATATGTACCGTGTATACATCCACGTCTTTAGTAAAAACCGGTTATTTTAATGTTACAAACAGACTCTCCAATTTTATTTATCTGTATAGATGTATAAATAACATTTTTTACAATTTTTGTCTGCCTGTCTGTTTGTTCCGGCTAATCTCTAAAACGGCTGGGACGATTTTGATGGGACTTTCACTGGCAGAAAGCTGATGTTATAAAGAGTAACTTAGGCTATAAAATAATCATCATCACTACAGATATGGCTGTAAATCTAGGTTATGCGGCCGGGACGGGCACCAGCTGGTAATATAATTGTATTCTCTTCTAGCATTTCCTATAGCTTCTTGTTTCAAACATCAACACTACAATTAAATCAATTATCCATTTTCCTGACAAAATGGTTACTAAATACTAATACTGTCATGACAAGAAATAATTAGCCGTCCTTTCCCTTTCGGCTAAAGGGAAAACAATTAACTAAATCGTCAATAGCTGCTATTTAATCAATAATGCAGTTATAATTAATTAATTTAATTAATCTGTATTTAGTTCAATGTCTGTAACCATCTAGTGCGTGAAAAAGTATATTTTCACTGAAATGGATTTTTTTGGTTTCAGAGTTTTTTTCATGTTACTTGGATAAATGGGCATACACCTGATGGTAAGTGGTCAATGCGACATGAACACAAACCATTTAACCTGGAACTAGCCCAGGCAACTCATTTATGTGTTGTCTATCCTGAGACATAAGATGTTAAGTCTCGGTGCCAGTATTTACACTGCCTGTCTTGTCCTTCTCTCCGAAACATACCAGCTGTATCACGGGAGAAATAAGCAAGATGGTGGTACCCAATCAGAGGGGAGCGCGACACAGCGGATCCCTCCCACCGGTAAAGTGCTTGTGGTTCAATTGGTGGGGTGGGTGGGCTATGATACTCCATGCAGGATCGAATTTAAAGATCTAGAATGTTTATGTATATATAATGTGGTCTAGTGTTCCCACCATGACTCAGTAGCCTATTAGGTGAACCCAGCACCTTGGGCGAAGCCAAAAACCGAGGGAGCTGCTCTTTGCATCCCTCTTATAAAAAGAGTTGACAAAAGAGTAGGGGGGGGGAGAATGAGAACCTCACCCCATTGCACTGTCCCGATGTTGGGGGGGGGCTGTTCTGTGGTTCGGGATAACCCCTCTGTGGAGGAGGCGTCGGTCCCTGGAAGACTGACTAGCCGTCGAGGTGCCCTGTTGCTCAACAAATCCGGGGCACCTCACCAAAGGCAGAATTGGTGGCACTCGCCGGGTTTGGTAGAGCTGCGTCCACCTTAAAATCTTTCGGGCGCAGCGAGAAACAAAAAAGAAAACAGCTCGATGCCGGAAAAGTAGCAGCGCAGGTTTACGGATGTCGACCTGCACAAAGTTCATTTATGACCTGTCAAATACATGTTTAGAGATAAAAAAATAGAAGGGTCTCCTCCTATAAACGAATTCATAGAGAACTGACGTATAGCGAAGCCTAGACCACTTGCCGATATGCTGCAGAAAATAAGTAGCATAATGGTCTTGGCGTTATTGAAGGTTCAGCAGTGGACGGATAAAGGCGGATAATCAACATCATCAGTAGTGGGACGTCTCGCACACCTGCAACATGTCAAAAAGAAGGAGGAACGAAGAATCTATGCACTTAGGCTTCTCCACTTTTCCAAGGTTTGTCTAAATTTTAAGTAGGTACACAATTATATCGGTACGCGGCGAGCGTAACAACCCTGACCCGTATGTGAACGTATGGCAGTAAAACTAGTCAGGCATTAATACGAGAGCGGCCGATGACCTATGAGTAAAAAAAAGTGAGTTAGACTGTATCGAGAGATGTTTTTTAAAATAGGAGGGCAAACGAGCAATCGAAGCTTTTGACTATCGACGCCCATACACATCTGAACAACCAGAGATTGTGTAGATGACCTCCTCTTCCCTAAACCCCCCAATGGGCCACCAGAAACTCATAAACTACACGAAACGCGGGTTGGTGAACTTCACACACCTTCAAAGACTTTTAATCACATCAGGCATACAGGTTTCCTCACGATGTAACCTTCACCGGTGAGCAAGCGATGGTCTCATGTTTGGGTGCACGTAAAAATTAAAAAAAGGCATCAGGATCGAACCCGGATCTTTCACTCAAGAGGCCGAGCCCATACCCACTATACCATCGTCGCTCACGACCATACAAACTTCATATAATTAATTCTCTACAATTGGGTTTCGATCTCGCGATCTCTGCGTAGAGTTTAAATAAGGCGTGCAGGTTTCCTAATGATAATCTTTTATCTATAGCAGTGATTGATGTCATCAAGGGCAGGTGACCGGGGAAAAAGAACTTTAGTAACCGGTCTCGCTCGTACTCTGAATTCTCGTTTCAATTCGAGCCTTATGAATGAATTAATGAATGAATCCAATCCCTCGATAATTATCTCCCCCCTAGGCGCTGTTTGGGCTCTTCAGACTTCTTTCTCCAATTAAATAATAATAATATATTAGTTATATCTATGGACGCTTTTACGCCACGTCAATTTAGTCCCGTGGTAAATTCTCGAAGAACTTGTGTTACGAGTACCAGACAACGGAAATATATTTAATACTTTTATACTATGTATACTTATGATTTCTATTATATAATACACATCCATGACCCAGGAACACAGAAAACTTTTTGTTCCCTGGCGGGATTCGAACCCGCTATCTCCTCTCTGGCTTGAGCCACAGAGGTCGTCAAAAGCTTTAATATCTTCTTTGCTAAGACCATCCATTCCTTTCATAATGAAAGAAGGGCAAAAAAACTCTCACATTAATTATAATAAATATTTACTTCATTAAAATGCGTAATTATCTAATTCATTCAATCGATAAAAATCCTTGAAGAGCGTTACTATTTTAATGATTCATGATTAATGATTTATCAACAATGATATAATCGATAAAATTATAATTTGCATTTGAATACGCCTTACTGCAAAAATGGTTATTAGATTTGGCATCTCGCCCGATATAGGTTTTAAAACTTCGTTTAGGAATAAATTGCATATTTTCTAGTTTGAAATGGAATGATGTGGAAAAGTGGTTTAGATTATGCTATGCTAGCTGACTATGAGGAGGCCGCCCTCCGCACAAACGGGGGTGCATAGGAGGTGCTACTTAATACGCCTCCATAGTAACGCGCTGTACGCGCTGTGCGCGTGTCGGGCTTCAGGATGGGAACCTGTGCCCAGTATGATACAACGTCGCGGGGACTGCTAAGTAGCGGTCGGGAAGTCTCCCAGTCGGCTAGCCCCGACGAAGGCTAGACTACTTCTCCTAAGGGGGAGCTGCTCGGCCGTTCTCGGTTAGTACCAACTTGGCTAGTGCCAAGCCAACTTGGGCATGGATGAGCTACTCTCTCCGTCCCTCTCACATTATTAAATATTAATAATAATCAAATTTTGATTGTTCTCCTTTAAATATTTCGTATATAAAGCCTGACCAGAAAATTAAAATCCCTCGGCATATTGCGGAAAATTTCGGAACAAGTTTCTGTATGGCCTATAATATGTGTTACCATAGACTTAGAATATATAGGATTATAATATGTTTATGTGTGTCACCGTATAAAAGATACAGTAGCGACACCAATGCAGGGTCTGCTTTTTCTGGTCAGGCAGCAGGCTATACATACAGATATTTTTTATGACAGATTAAAAGTAATTGTGTTTGAAGCCTTGTGTATTTTCTAGGTAAAGGTCGGTGTAATTTGGACCGTGTGTTTGCGCAACTTCCGTTCACATTCGAATAGATTTTCATATTTTACACCAGCCTATTTCAAAATCCTGACAAAACCAGGCTTTCTTTGCCTTACAGTTATAGTTTAATAATAGTTAATAGTTTTTATTGCTCACATTTTAGTTTGGCTTTGAACAATATATTGATTAATAAAAAATGCTAACTGTAATCGTATAGATTACAGTTATATAAATATAATTGAAGTGTCTGTTTGTAATTTCAAATTAACAGATTTTCACTGAAAGCATATGAAAGTATATACGGTACTTACATCAAAAAAACAATTTTTTAAAGTTTTGTTCCGGCTAATCTCTGAAACGGCTAGGCCGATTTTAACGGGACTTTCACTGGTTTTTTTTTTTTTTTTTTTTTTTTTTTTTTCGGATGGATCTATGCTAATGGCCCGAAGGCCCTAATGCTTCAACGGATTGGTGTGAGCCCATTCGGCTCATCATTGGTTTGTTTTTTCTTTCACTGGCAGATAGCTGCTGTTATATGGTGTAACTTAGGCTATAAAAATAATCACCATCAATCCGGACACGGTTGTAAATCTAAGATAACGCGGGCGAAGCTGCGGGCAACAGCTATAAAAAATATAAAAAATAAATGTATAATAATATGCAACATTACATATGTGCTTAAATTAAAGATAAGTACTAAAATACATACTCTATATTTAATAGATTCCATTTCCGAGAAGCGACAAGGACTTCTAGCACCTGTTTAAGTTCGTTGACTGAACTTATAATAGAGGTAATTATTTTATAAATAATAAGGGTATTAGGTCTTACAAGGTGGGCAAATAATTAGACCATGGGCGACGTTGACCACTTGCCATCAGGTGACCATTTTTTGTTTCTCCCGTAAAACAGCTTTGCTGTGTTTCGGAGAGAAGGGCAGGACAGGCAGTGTAATTACTGGCACCGAGATTTTACATCTTATGTCTCAGGATATACACATGAATGACCTAGTTTCAGGTAAACTAGGTTATGTTCATGCGACGTCGACCACTTACCATCATAATAATATCTATGGACGCTTTTACACCACGTCAATCCCGAGGTAAGTTCTCGAAGAACTTGTGTTACGGGTACCAGACAACGAAAATATTATATTATAATACTTTTATACTATATAATATATACTTAAGATTTTTATTATATAATACACATCCATGACCCAGGAACACAGAAAACTTTTTGATCCCTGGCGGGATCGAACCCGCTACCTCCGACTTGAGCGCATAGTCAAGAAGAGATCAAAATGTTAAAAAAAACTACCAAACCGTCTAGTAGTTCCGTAGATAAACAACCACAGAATACCATAAAATTTCGTGAGTAGTTCTAGTATCAATCGAGTCGTAGAGTAGAATCAATTTATACTACCATTTTAGTGTCAATCGAGTATACATAGGATGAGTAGCAGTAATATATTTAGACTATTATTCTAGTGTCAATCGATTATCCATAGATAGCAGTAAATTTCAAGTATTATTCTAGTGTAATATATAGTACGAGCAGCAATATATTTAGACTATTATTCTAGTGTCAATCGAGTATCCATAGATAGCAGTAAATTTCAAGTATTATTCTAGTGTAATATATAGTACGAGCAGCAATATATTTAGACTATTATTCTAGTGTCAATCGAGTATCCATAGATAGCAGTAAATTTCAAGTACTTATTATTCTAGTGTCCATCGAGTTTATATATTGTACGAGCAGTATGTATATATTTAGACTGTTATTGTAGTGTAAACCGAGTGTATATAGTACGATTAGCAGTATTTTCAATGCTAATGTATTATTCTAGTATCAATCGAGTGTATACAGTTCGATATGTTTTTCGTACAATTATAGATTATTTTAAGTATTATTTTAATGTACACTCGGTATAGCTAAATCAAAAGTTTCGTAACAAGTTAAATTCACTCGACGTTCGGCCTTCTTACGCTTGACCAATACAAATTGAGATCGTGATGGTTCAATGTAACCTATTATTTAATAGTTATTCAATGTCAAGTTTGTTTTTTTTTGTAGACATTACGACCGTCGTTAATTATTATTATTATTATTAATTTTTATGCCACCCTAATACTTGGGTATACTGGGATAGTGCTTTTATCAACTTTTATACCCTCTTAGCTTTTGGGTTGGTGAATTTAGAATAAGTTGGACTACGCAGCCAATTTTCATGGCACCTCCCCCACCACTTATTGTCTGTGCAGTAAATATAAAATAATAAGAAGTGAACAATATGGCTTTCAAAAAGGTAAGTCAACCACATTAGCGACTTTCGAACTTCTAAAAATTATACTTACCAATATTAATAATAATTATATGACAACAGGGCTGTTTTTTGACTTAACTAAAGCATTTGATCTAGTTTCACATGACCTCATGTTAGAAAAATTAGAAAAAATCGGAATTAGGGGCCTGGCACTACAATGGATATCTTCATACTTAATAGACAGACAACAATGTGTAAATATTACCAAAAAAAATAAAAAAAATGAAATCACATCATACTTCTCTGAATTTAAATATAATAGATTTGGAGTGCCACAGGGAAGTGTCCTCGGACCTATCCTATTTCTATTATACATAAATGACATAACTTATATTACTAATCATAAATGTATATTATATGCTGATGATATTTCAATAATTGTGACATCCAATAAAAAATTTAATACAAACAATGACCACGAAAATGAAATTAATAATACAATTGACAATTTAATTATATGGCTAAATATGAACAATTTGGAAATCAATTTAAATAAATCAAAATATATACAATTTAACAGAAGTAATAGTAGTAAAAATAAACTAAAAATTAACATACAAAAATTAACAGAAGTGGCATATACAAAATTTTTAGGGCTAACATTAGATGAAAACTTAGACTGGAAATTACACATAGATGAAATAACTTCAAAGATAAATAAATTTGTATATGCACTTAAGCGAATCAAAAATGTGACTAATACAAAAACGGCGATAATGTCATATCGTGCTTACGTTGAATCCATACTGCGTTACGGACTTATAATATGGGGCAATAGTACAGATTTTGTCAGAGCATTTGTTGCACAAAAGAAATGTATAAGAGCATTATGTAGACTTAAACCGGATCAATCCTGTGAACTATTCTTTAAGAAACTTGGCTTATTACCGTTACCATCACTTTATTTCTTTGAAGTTTGCATGTTTGTGTGCAGGCATAAAGATCTCTTCATGACGGCAGGACAAATAAATACTCGCAGCCGGCGTGACCCCCATAGGCTAGTAATTGACATTAAACCTAGACTAAGTAAATACAATAAAAGTTGCATAAATATGTGTGTGCAACTATATAATAAAATACCTAAAGAGTTTAAGATACTAGGAGTGAAAATGTTCAAATCTAAAATACATGAATGGATTGTACAAAAGAATTTCTATAGCATGAAAGATATTTATAACATAAAATAATAATGTAACATAAATTGAAATAAATTATATTGTAATATTGTATTTGAATGTAACTGAAATGGATAGTTTATTGTCCTGTATTTAATTCTTTGCATGCTATTATTTAGTGTAGCGAAACATGCGGACTTCATGTACTGTAAAATCTTACTACCATGTTTGATGCAAATAAATTATTTATTATTATTATTATTATTGTTTCTGTGGCATTTAAGATAAGTGGTATGAGGATGAACGTTCTGGAATATGGGATACCAAAATACTTGTATGTTTTTGTAGATTGTGCGTCGTCAACTTTGCGGTAAGAGGGTTGTGCTTTGCCGCATTCCCGTATGTATGCATCCTGCTTGTTTCCCCCGTTAAACTTTGCTATGTTTCAGTAGGAGGGCAGGACAGGCAGTGTAATTATATATTTTTTTAATGACGCAGGGGAATGCATTTCGCATGTATCTAGGTTACCCAGATATGCCCCTAGACCTATGTGGGACTCTCACTTGGGAGTGCATAACCCTTTCCTACTTTGAGGGTCCTGGATCATGAATGTATTTAACTTTTTTTTGTTTTTTTCTTTAACGCTGGGAAATGCTCTGTTGAGTGGTTGTCCCGCATCACAGAACAACCCTTCCCAACGTCGGGACAGTACAATGAGGTGAGGTTCCCGTCCTCGCCCCCTTGCCCTCTGTTCTTTGGTTCCCTCTTCTTATAAGAGGGGTACAAAGACGCCCCTCGGCTCAATCAGCTTCGCCAAGGTGCTGGGCTCACCCTAGGCCCAGCCTGAGCCTCACAGCCACGTCAAGGCCTGAACCATGGTGGGGATGAATGGGTTACCTGGGCTGGTTCCAGATGAACTCGCTTGTGTACTTGGCGACGCTGACAACTTACCATCGTGCAGACAGTTTGCCTATGCAACTAACATAAAAGAATCTATATTCATCATATAAATTATTTACACATGGTGGAATTCGAATCTGCGACAGCTGTAGTTTCCAGTAGACTGAGCTCTCGACGAGCCTTCCAAATAAGGAAGTAGGTAATATAAATCCCAGCAGGTACTCTATGGAAATCCCCTGCAATCCATATGAGTAATAGAGTACATACATTAATAAAATTTACAGGAAAATGTCTGAGTAATGATTATTAATTAAAAGTCAATATTTACATATAATAAAGACGTATGTTTCAATAAGCAAAGTGTATTTTTATCCCTATAAGTGTTTACATAATTTAATCAGATACAAAAATATTGAATAGCATCATTTAAAATTTTAGGTACTAATCCAAAACAATTAGGCGCATGACAGCGAAAGCCCAAATCCCGCATTCGCCCCGCACATCTCCGTGCTAGAGGAAGCGCGGAGATTGAACGCTGTCATGCGCCCAATTGTTTTGGTGGAGTAATAATCTAATCTAGGAAAACCACAAACGAGATGTCGGATCGCTCTGCATCTTCTACCGCATCTACGGGGAGTGTTCTGAGCAGCAGAATTCCGCCGCCGGACATCGCAAAAATTCCAAATTTCACCCACACCATCTCGATGTCCAGAAATCCACAATAACTCGATTCTTACGGCATTTTCTGCCTCGCACGACAAATATATGGAATCAGCTGCCACCTACGGTGTTTCCGAACCCATACGACTTAGGGACCTTCAAGAAAAGAGCATACTCATATCTGTATCATCATATCAAAGGCCGGCAACGCAGCAAGTGTCTGTGGGTGTCGCTTTTCGCTTAGCATCAGGTGAACCGACTGTCCATTTGCCCCCTCTTCTATAAAAAAAAATCGGTTGTCTGTAAAGTCGGTTTACTGACGATAGTTGAACGTGACAACGTCATAAGAAAATGGAACGCCTCAGAGCGAGGTAACGCCGCATGAGTCATGTTTTTTCGTTCGTGCAGCCGGCTCCATCGAATATATAAGACGCTGTCACGTCAAAAAATCATTGCCGGCAACGCACCTGCTAATCCACTGGTGTAGCGGGTGTCTGTGGATGTCGCTCTTCACATACCATCAGGTGAACCGACTATCCGTTTGCCCCCTCTTCTATAAAAAAAAAAGAAAATTGATAAGACTGATACAGCGCTAGCTACGCCCCTGAATACCTACTATTGAACCCTATGTATTTTTTAAATTTAAAACTATGATAACTTCCAGCACACACCCATTGTCTCATTATTCCGCACATTTTCTTTTCCCATGAGTATCGTCAATTAAGATCGTATTGGGTGAAGGCTGCAAATGGAATGGAAACAATTACTTCATTACAATGATTTAAAATAACTACTTCATTATGGTATAATTATTATTTTATAAGTACAACAGTAACATTATAGCGTAATCTATATTTTACCAGTTTTATATTACCCTTTGTAGAAAATTCTATTGGGGTCGCGGGTTCATATTTGATTTAATAGGGTAGATGTAGAGCCCCACCATGGATCAGGCCTTGACGTGGCGGTGGGGTTCAGTAGCCTAAGTTGAACCGAGCACCTTGGGCGAAGCGAATTGAGCCGTGGGAGCTGCTCTTTGTGCCCCTCTTATAAGAAGATGAGACAAAAGAGCAGGGGGACAAGGGGCGAGGATGTGAACCTCACACGATTGTAGTGTCCCGACGTTGGGAGGAGATGTTCTGTGATACGGTACAACCCCTCTGTGGAGGTGACGTTGGCCTCTTGAGGGATTGACTAGCCATCGAGGTACCCTGTTTGCTTAACAGAACTCCGGGGCACCTCACCAAAGGCGGCATTGGTGGCATTTGCCGGGTTTTAGTGGGTAGAGCTGCGTCCATTTACCAGCTTTCAGGCGCAGCGAGTCCCACATACCCGCGTGGGGAGACCCACTCCCCCGCGGGATACCTCAGAGCATTTACCGGCGTTAAAGAAAAAAAAAAGCGTAGACGTATAGGCGTTTAGAAATAGTCTCGGAAGTAGCAACCATATTCTTAACATGAGTTTTATACTCGTATGCAATTGTCGCGTTCACATCTGAAGAAACTCTTATGGATCTTACCACTGTATTAAAATGTGTGATGTCATTTGGATTTGACTATGGGTTAGTCCAGGGAGATCTCCTAAATAATGTTTAGTGCTTATAAATGTTGCGAGACACCGGGACTGGCGGGGTAGCGAGCGTCGCGGCGTCATGTGAAAACGCTATATGACATTCAAATTTTAGGGTAAATTTGAATAAAAAAATATTTGACTTGAGATTAAATAAAAGCATTTTACAAAAAATTAAAACCGTCTTCAAAACTACTGAACTAAAAAGTAATAAAATAACAGTTTCTTTAATGTTTGTGCTTACAACATATAATCAACTTAATCTTCTACTAATGTACAAACTTTGCGTTTACCACGTCATTATAGTTACTTTTGGAGTCGGTGTCAGCCAAGGTAGGTAGGTAATGTACAGCAACAAATACGACACCGACTCCAAAAGTAACTATAATGACGTGGTAAACGCAAAGTTTGTACATTAGTAGAAGATTAAGTTGATTATATGTTGTAAGCACAAACATTAAAGAAACTGTTATTTTATTACTTTTTAGTTCAGTAGTTTTGAAGTCGGTTTTAATTTTTTGTAAAATGCTTTTATTTCTTAATTTTTAGTGATTCCGAAATTCGTCGTCTTGGCGTTCATTGAAGGAGGCATGTTCAGCAGTGGATGGATAAAGGATGATGATGATTATAATGGTGATGGTGATGGTGGTGGTGATGATGATGATGATTACGATGACCGCGACATACTATGGTGTGCTACCGAAGCATCCTATACAATTGTTACATCGACACATAATAAAATGATCATATCATCAAGATAAACAAAACCAACCAAATAGGCATTATTGGGAATAACTAAAAAACGGCTTGTCAGATCTTAATAAAATTAATATGGGACCAAATTGGAAACTCCAGCTTTCAAACAAAAAAATAACCATCGAAATCCATTCACAAACGGCTGAGATATCGTGTCACATACATACAAAAAAAAAAAAAAAACATACAGACGAATTGAGAACCTCCTTTTTTTTGAAGTCGGTTCTCTGTATTAGTATTCAAAATTAAATGTTTTCATATAAAAATGTTGTGCAACTTACATACTTTATTAGCAAATTTTTAGTTTTTATTTTGGCATGTTTTCAGGTTTTTTTATGATCGTGTAAAGTAATCTATCGTGTAACCAATCAGCAGATCCTTTAGACAATATCTTTAGATATCTTTTATATTTTTTGTGAGACCGATATTTAATAGTAAGTATCTCAAAATATTGATTTGGTAAACCCCTTTCCCGGTTTTTCCTGCGGTGACTCGCCTTAGATAATGCATGATATTACTATGTCCACTTCGCAAGTAGAGAATGGGTATCCCCATCAATAAGTATTATATTCCTTCTACAGATAAAATATATTGTACTGCCACGTGCAAATACCGTATGGTTGGAAACGATGATTAACAAAGACTGGTCGAGTGGCTATTAGACTCTAAACAGAGTTCGCGGGTTCGAATTCCGCCCGGTGATTTATATGATATTTGCACGTGGTCACGGATGTATTTTTTTTCTATGTCATAAGGAGGCAACTGAGCTATCGGAGCCTTATAGTGACTGACGACCATACACATCCGCACCACCAAAAGCTATACAGATGCGTTTCCCTCCTTTTTCCTATCCCCCCCCCCCCAATGGGCCACCAGAAACTCACAACCCACACGTAACGCGACAGCATAGCTGTCAATTGACGCCGTTGTTATGTGAGCGAGAAGTACCACCCGGGCTGGCCCAAGTCGGCTGCATGGCAGCATGGCACTACCTCTGAGGTAGAGGTAGTGCCATGCTGATATTCATAGATAGGAATTAAAATATTGATGTTTTAATTGATAGTCCATACCTATCATATAACTTTGTAACGTTAGGACATCTGTCACCTCGGTCCTCCCGTGACCATGGTTGCTGTAAAGTATCCCAAACGTCGGTTGTAAAAATCTTAATAAACCGCGATCCGCATTGTTTCATTATAAGATATATATTTTATAATTATAATGAATTTAGTGCACATTCCAAGTGACTGTACCTTAGTACTAGATTTCGTAGGTTCTCACGAATACCTAAGTGAACCTATTTCTGTAACTGGAATTTAAAATCGTGTTTCTTCAATTAGTCTATTTCGTTTGATTGTGAAATAACAAATAAATAACAAAGAGTCAGTGAAGTATGGAGTCTGTATAGGTACCTCTATCCTGCTTATTTTTTCTGTGGAACAGCTTTGCTGTTGCTGTATCGGAAAGAAGGGCAGGACCACTGTCGAGAACATCGAGAGATACTGTCTTAGATCTCAGGTTAGTTAGCGCATGGAGAGGTGTTCTGTGTTAGTCAGATCCGGGACATTCCCGGCGGCTGAAGGCAACTCGCTGTGGTTTATTGCGGTATACTGGCTAACACCGGGAATCCCCAATATCCCCGGGGACGACCCATCATCGGGTTAAGGCTTGGCTAGTCCTTAGATTATGGGCGACGCTGACCAATTATGATTATGAGAACAGGCAACGCGTGACAGGTAACTGGTAAACTCATTGACCACAAACTCGCAACTATATGTATAGTTCAACTAGCTTTTACCCGCACCTTCGCCCGCGTGATGTTATATAGCCTTATAGCCTTCCTCAATAAATATTATTATTATTATTATTATTCATAAGTAGATACATATTTAAATTTACATAATAACAATGAGTTGATTGACCCCAAAACTTTATGATACAATTATATTTCCTTATATCGATTTTGGAACGAAGTTCCTTATATGGCGTTGTAGAGCCTTTTTTTTTCTTTAACGCCGGGAAATACTCTGAGGAAACCCGCGAGGGAGTGGGTCTCCCCACGCGGGTATGTGGGACTCGCTGCGCCCGAAAGGTGGTAAGTGGACGCAGCTCTAAACTAAGCCCACTAAAACCCGGCGAGTGCCACCAATGCCGCCTTTGGTGAGGTGCCCCGGATCTAATGAGCAAACAGGGCACCTAGACGGCTAGTCCCCCAAGGGACCGACGCCATCTCCACAGAGGGGTTGTCCCGCACCACAGAACAACCCCTCCCAACGTCGGGACAGTACAATGAGGTGAGGTTCCCGTCCTCGCCCCTTGCCCCCTGCTCTTTTGTCTCCTCTTCTTATAAGAGGGGTATAAAGAGCCCCCTCGGCTCAATTAGCTTCGCCCAAAGTGCCGGGCTCACCCTAGGCTACTGAGCCCCACCGCCACGTCGAGGCCTGAACCATGGTGGGGCCGTTGTGGAGCCTTTTTTTTTTGGTTTCGCTGGGGAATGCGTTTAGGCATACCACCGGGTCCGGGGGGACCCGGAGGTTATGTGGGACTCTCTGCGCCCGAGCAGATGGTAAGGTGGACGCAGACTCTACCCACTAAACCCCAGCGGTGTTCTTCTCATCGTTTGGGTGACCTGGCGCGAGAGCTGTGGACGTCCGTACCAGGCCACAACGGTGTGCCGTATGACACTCTTCTCTGGAGGCAGGGGGTGCCATCCCCTCCTCGTTCTCCGCTTAAGGCACACTGAACACAAGGGTGCCTTATAGCTCGGAACTTACGCGCGCGCAGCAAATCCCCCGATCGGCCGCGCACAGGTCCCTCACGGCGGTGCGACCGCCTGTCGCCGCCGTGCTCTTCTGCGGGAAGGGGCGCCAGTGCGCTCCCTCTCCCGCTCCGCCTCCTCCTTCTGCGACATCACGTCCTCGCAGAAGGAGAGGACCACCTGCCATGTGCTCTCACTGACAGTCATCGCTCGGATGACCGCAGGGAGCGACAGGTCCGCGCCAACCTCAACGATGAGGGGCGCTCTTGCCTCCGCCCACGCTGGGCACTCCGCCAGGGTGTGGTCTGCAGTGTCTTCACTGCTGTTGCAGTGATGACACCCTGGCGAGTCCTCTGCCCCTGCCACCTTCCACAGATACCTTCCGAAGCATCCGTGCCCCGTCAGGATCTGCGCAAGGTGGAAGGTGATGATGCCGTGTCGCCGGTCAATCCACTGCTCCAGGATTGGACCGACGGCCAGCACGGTTCGGTGTCCCGCACTAGGCTCCTCTAGCCTCTCCTTCCACTGACGGAGCACTTGCCTTCGTAGGCGGCTCCGCCAGGACACCTCTTCTTGGGAGGTCTCCTCCTCCTCTTCCTCCTCCTCTCCTCGTCGTCTCCTCCACGTCTGGGCCAGGGCTCTTACAACCAGGTCCCACGGCGCTGAGCCCGCCAGTACGCACGCAGCCTCGCATGAGGTCGTACGGTACGCACGGACGGCCCTAACGGCCATGACTCTCTGCGGACGTCGCAGAAGAGCCACGTTCTCCGTCGTCAGGCCCACATCGGCGCGCCGTACAGCCCCATGGACTGCAAGACGCCCGCATATAGGCGGCGGCAGCCAACGCTCGGTCCACCCACGTTGGGGAGGAGACGACTTAACGCTCGTGCAGTTCCGAGCAACCTCGGGACGAGACGCCGGAAATGTTCTCGGAAGTTTCATCGACTGTCGAGGACGAGGCCCAGGTACTTCATAGTCGGCTCGACAGCGATGGAAGTTCCCCCTACAACAAGGCGAGATCCGGGTGGAGGGGCTCGCCGGGGCCCGTGGAAGCAAATAGCTTCGCACTTCGCCAGGGCCACTTCGAGCCCAAGACGCCGGATCCTCGCTACCACCTGGGCGACTCCAGCTACCGCCAGAATGCGTGCCTCCGAAAAGGTCCCTCCGCGCGCGGTGACGACGGTGTCGTCAGCGTAACACGTAACGCCGACGCCAGGCAAGTTCGCGCCGCGGAGGACCCAATCGTAGCCGATGTTCCACAAGAGTGGGCCTAAGACAGACCCCTGCGGAACACCGCACGCCACTCTCGTCGTCACCCAGCCACCAGCTGTGGGGTACGCGACGCACCTACCAGACAGGTAATCTCTTACCAGTCTGCGCAGATACGTCGGCACGCCGTCGTACCTCAGCGCCTCCAGGATTGTGTCGAAGGGTAAGGTGTTGAAGGCGTTGGCGATGTCAATAGACACCAACAAAAGCACCTCTCCCCCCTCGACTGCCTCATCGGCAAGGGCCCTCACCCTGGCCAGAGCGTCCAGGGTGGACCTGCCCCGCCGGAAGCCAAACTGGTAGGCACTGAGGTTCAAGCCTGTCTCCTCCATGTGATTGATGATACGGGCAGCTGCGATCCGCTCCAGCAGCTTGCCCACCTCATCAAGTAGGACGATCGGTCGGTACGCCGACGGTGAGTCGACCGGTCGTCCCTCCTTCCAGAGCAGGGTAAGCCTGCCCTTTTTCCACGCCGTGGGAAACTGACCCTGCGCCAGACAAGCGTTAAACAGGCGAGTCACCTGTGTCCGAAGCGGGCCAAGGGCCAGAACCAAGGCTCGCCCAGGAACACCATCCGGACCCAGAGCAGTATTGCGCGCCCTCATGCGCGTTAACACCACGTCCAGCTCCGCCTCCGATACGCCCGACCCGGCTCCGCTGCGGGGCGACGCACGCTCCTCCGCCCATTTTGTGGGTGGCAGGAAGTCCCTTCTCTGAGCAGAGAGCACACTTAGGGGTGGCCGCAGAGCAGTCTCTGGCTTTGTGCCCTGTCTCCCCGCAACGGAAGCAAAGGCCGCTCCGGTCTACTACAGAGTAGCAAACGGCCGCCATATGCCCCTGCTCCTGGCAGCCATTGTGGAGCCTAGCCTAGCCTTAACCTTAGCCGGCAAAAAACGTCCGTAACGTTAAATAAAAGCGAAAGATTTTTATTATATTATTCGATAATTACACCATCTGGTGGTCAAAAGTGGTAAACGCATCGAGGCTATACACTATGTTATAGGTGTGTATGTTTTTTTTTTTTTGGTTCTTCTGTTTTTTTTTGTTGTTTATTTGTTTTTTTTTTCTTTATAATAAAGAAATTCGTTCCTATCTGGTGTCCCACGACACCACACGTTTTTTTTGTATTTTTAAGTGAATGTATGTGTCCAATGTCCATGATAAAAACAATAATTGTAGCTAGGCTGGTACACGTTACCTTCAAAATACTATTTATTACATTTCAGAATTATGATTTGAGTTTCAACAAACAACAACATAAATGAATAACGTTTCCGAGGTCGGTTTGACAAGTTTACATTTTGATTGATTTTGATCACAAGAATTATCAGCTTTTGAGTATTGAGATCATTAATGAAAATACAGTAGCTTAATTGATGACCCTATTGGTTCAAGCCTTGTCGTAGCGGGGCTCAGTATAAGCCCTAAGGTGAACCCAGCACCTTGGGCGAAGATAATTACACCGAGGGAGCTGCTATTTGTACCGCTCTTATAAAAAGAGGGGATCAAAGAGCAGGGGGGTTGAGGATGGGAACCTTACCGCATTGCATTGTCCCGACGTTAGGAGGGGTTTTTCTGTGGTGCAGGAAACGACTGTTCGTTTGCCCCTCTTCTGTAAAAAACGGCCGATCCCTCGCCATTCGCATCCAACACGGACTGTCCACTGTACTTCGTCTACCTAAACGCGGCCTCCGCTCTTGAACCTTGTAAAGACTTGAATTATAAAATAAAATAAAAAATATTAACCAGGTGAGAAGACGATCTCCGTGCGGTGACCGGTCCGTGTTAGATGCGAGTGGCAAGGGATCGGCCGTCTTGGCGTTCATTGAGGGAGGCCTATGTTCAGCAGTGGACGGAGAGAGGCTGATGATGATGATGATAAAAGAGAATATTTACAATGTTTTTCACATTTATTTCACGGGAACATTTCGGCATTGTCTACGAGCGCCTGGCGAGACTCGAGTCGCTTCCGATGACAATTATTATAAAATACATATGTAACCGTATATTCTAAGTCTATGTATATAACTTTTCCATTCATTCCATATCGTAAGACGTTTCCAAGGTAATCATTATTATTATTATGAAGATAATTATTATTTTTAATATAATAATAGAATTTCTCCTATATAAGTTATACCAAATTATATCACGTAATAGATTTTAATGGGCCTTTCAAAGGTCAACGGCATCAGTGGCCTTGACACGGTAACGCCCGTCACGGCCTAATACTGGACCATAAAGAAACCAATCAAAATGACACGCTATTAAAATTAAGCAAACTGTTTCTATAGATATGGCCAGACACTGAATGGCCAATCGTCACCTGTGAGTGAAGGACAGGCTGAGCAAGGCTCAACACTAATTTCTGAATCTATATGTTTTTGATTAGGTAGGTATCTAATCTAATTGATGATCTAATTTTGAAGTGAAAATTTTTTTAGGCGCGTTAAGCACTTTTGAGTGAATAAAAATCATAAAACTCGCGCCATCGTCACCGAAAGCTTACAATGTGACATTTTGACGTCACTATCCAATAAATGTCAAGTATCAAACGTCATCGTCAAATTTTTATACAAAAATTGTAAATTCAAAAAACTAAATTCATAATGTCATAATTCATAAGTTACAAGTTTCTACTCCTATCGACAGTCCCTATGACTTCCAGTCTTTTTCTCATATTTCTAAGTCATAACTTTCTACTTCTACCGGCAGTCCCTATGACTGCCAGATTTTGTCATAATTCTAAGTTATAACTTTCTTCTTCTATCGGCAGTCCCTGTGACTACCAGTTTGTTGTCATAATTCTAAGTTATAACTTTCTACTTCTATCGGCAGTCCCTATGACTGCCAGTTTTTTGTCATAATTCTAGTTATAATAATAATAATATTTATGGACGCTTTTACACCATGTCAATCTAGTCCCGTGGTAAGTTCTCGAAGAACTTGTCTTACGGGTACCAGACTTTTATACTAGGACCTGGATGACCGAATTTTTTTTATTTTTTTTAATAAAATGACATTTTCTAAAAATGATTCCTAGCTAGATCGATTTATCGCCCCCGAAACCCTCTATATACTAAATTTGATGAAAATCGTTGGAGCCGATTCCGAGATTCCAATTATATATATACCAGAATTGCTCATTTAAAGATATAAGATATACTATACTACTAATATACTTTTATACTATACACATATTTAATATATAGCCATGATCCAAGAACAAAGAAAACTATTGTTCCCTGGCGGGATTCAAACCCGCAACAACCGGCTTGAGCGCCAACGCGCTAACCATTGCAGAAGCGCATCCCTCCAACCGGAAAAAAAAATCCTTACATCTTCGTCAGTATAAAATCCTCAGCTGACACACGTTTATAGTTGATCTGCTTTGTTATTTAAAGTTTTTTGCCCTTTTTTGCCCTTGACCTGGAGAACCAGTGTTTTGCACTTTCATAATGTTTTGTATCGTAATTTACATAAGGATAATTCTGCGGAAATATGCGGAAGCGACTTAAAATAAACATGCAAACATACAAAAAATATTACAGTTCTTGGGTTCTGCGTATTTAATGGTATAAAAATATAGTAATTTCATTATTTTACTTTTCTGGTGTATTGTGTACTGGTAATCGTGACAACTAGAAAGCAAAAAAAAATTTTATTTTTTGCAATAGGGTAAAAATAATTAATTTAGCTATTAATTTAATTATAAACTCAAAAAATAACATAAGGATAATTCTGCAGAAATATGCGAAAGCGACTTAAAATAAACATGCAAACATACAAAAAATATTACAGTTCTTGGGTTCTGCGTATTTAATGGTATAAAAATATCGTAATTTCATTATTTTACTTTTCTGGTGTATTGTGTACTGGTAATCGTGAAAACTAGAAAGCAAAAAAAAATATTTTTTGCAATAGGGTAAAAATAATTAATTTAGCTATTAATTTAATTATTTACTCAAAAAATAACATAAGGATAATTCTGCGGAAATATGCGAAAGCGACTTAAAATAAACATGCAAACATACAAAAAATATTACAGTTCTTGGGTTCTGCGTATTTAATGGTATAAAAATATCGTAATTTCATTATTTTACTTTTCTGGTGTATTGTGTACTGGTAATCGTGAAAACTAGAAAGCAAAAAATATATATTTTTTGCAATAGGGTAAAAATAATTAATTTAGCTATTAATTTAATTATAAACTCAAAAAATAACTTTTATTTTTATTTAGTCGTAAATTTGGCTTCTCATAAGGTATCCTAAAATGAGATAGTTGACCGTACACCATTCATACATTTATTTAAATGGTTCAAATGAATGTATTTTTGTTAATAAAATAAATTATTTACAATCAAGGCTATTTCAACAAAACATGAATCCAACAATATCGAAGAATGTACACTACAAAAATAAATTATTATTTTAAGACAGACCAAAATGAAAACAGAAATAGTTTTTTTTTTTTTTTTTTTTAATTTCAATGAAAAATTTATTGCAAGACATTGTGCAATCTTACTAAATGTTGGGTTGGCCAAATATACTTTTAAGTATTCTTTTTTTAAATCACTTTTTACGAGCTAGGCCCATCGCTGCTACTCCTGTATAGCCAGGATCGATAGCTATAACCAAATGACCGAGGAATACGTTAAAAGCCTTGGATCCCGCAACGAATTTCATCAGAAGAATTCAGGAGTAAAACATATTTTCCAGTTTCCCTTCCCAAGTTTTATACCAATTTTACTATGTATTTTTCTTTAAAGAGTATAACTTCTAACGCGTGTACATAAGTACACACACACTTTTTTATATTGTTTTGAACTAGATTCAGGTTATTCGGAACATTTAAACTGATTGTCGGATGATCTCAGTATGTTAGTACCAATGTACAGAATGCCAATTCCTACCCATGAATCTAACTGCCTGTCTCTGACTCGTGAACAAATTTCGCAACTAAACTCAATGCTACTTTAGTTCGTAAGCTAGATACGCGAATATAAAACTTGAGGCTGTATGTTAAGAATTATTATTACTTACTTCATCTTGATTACTTCATCCTGCATTCAAGCAATATAAATTAGGCACATAAACTATTAAGGTGATGGCTCTTTGATGGAAGCGTCATGTGGTAGTATCTAACGGGCCATGGATTTGAATCCCTTAAGTCTAGACATATTTTGTTATTTAAGGGAATTTCTATTAAATTAAATAATTATCTCTTTTTATGTTTGTTGAATTTGCAAATTGACTGGCTCGCCGCTCGCCTGATATTATGTAGTCAGCGTCATCAGAGACATGAAAAAGTTCAGCTGTGACTATTCCAGGCACAACATTAAGGTCTAAATAGTCTAGAAACCCGACATATTGTTAGTTCTTTCTTTTCTTAGATTTTTTTTTTGTAAGAAATCTCAAAAATCAATCAAACGAACGAAGAACAGAATCACAATCTTTATATTCCTGGATGGATATGTATGAATATCCAGGCCTCATAGTCTTAAACTTATTTAACATCTACATTACGTTGTATATATTTAGTTGCGAACATGTTTTAAAAGCACCATTATAACGGCCGGCTGTTCGAGTGATCAGGCTATTTGGCACTATACGCAGCGGTCGCAGGTTTGAATCCCGCCAAGTGCAGATCATTTGTATGATGAATATAGATGTCTGCATCGGATCATGAACGTGAAGTAGAAGTACTTATGTTTTTGTATTTGTATAAATTTCTCTAATTTATTTCTGTTTCAAAACAAGTTCTTACGAGCTTACAACGGAACTAGGTTAACTTGGTGTGATTGTTGTATAACATATTTTATTATGTATATATAACGCGAACTATAATTAAATATTAGTTAACAAAAACATAGGTCATCTTTAATATTCAATGTTTCCTGACGTTGGCCGTCAGTTATTAACTTCCGACAAATCTCAAGGTTCGCTTTATTTGACTAACATAACATTATGATGAGAAGGGGACAGTTGTGAAGGTAAATCATCATCTATTTAGTGTCCTCATTATAAATGTTAAAAAGGAAAAGTCCCAGGATGATACCTTGCGGCACACCCTATTAGAATTAAAGCTGTATAAAACGGGATATTTCTATTCACGTTCATTTCACGCAACTCAACACTTTGATATTATCTCCAAATGCCTTTTTGAGGAGTTTCAACAAAAAATAGTACATAATTTAAAATCGAGTTTATACCCTAGAACAAATTGGTTCCCCGGCGAAGTCGCAATATCAAATTATCAAGCAATATTTATCGAATCTGTTGATCAAATATTCAACTGGAAACTTCGACTGTACTATCTAATAAATTGAACCATTTATCAAGGCCACCGGCAGCCCTACGACGAACGCACAGGAAAATGCACCTGAGAGCAGGACGTTGCAATAAAGTGTGGTAATAACTTTGTTTAGGGTTGGCACTAACTTTAAATTGTTTTACAGAGGAAAATAAGCGAGGAGGGTTTTAGGATATAGTTCATTGGAACAGCCAATGAGGATTGGCTAACTTTACAAACTTTCAAAGATTTTTAACCTATTACGCATGCAGATTTCCTCAAGTATTCTTCAACTCATCTATAAAAATATTAAAATATCAATTGAAAATATTTTTATACTATCTTTAAACTCTGAAAGTGAAGTACTCAACTGATTTTGATCATTCACTTTATGAAAATTGACTCATCTATCTCATCATGGTCTATGCTTTAAAACTTTACATCTTGAAACTACACATAATGATGCAAAGTTGGCCTTTTTCTATCAAAGTAAAAAAAATCAACAATAATATCTGTTGTGACAACCCTGCGTACATAGAAATCTCGTTGCATGCAACTGGTTGACTTATTCAAACTAGTCAGTACACACATGCAGAAATTGCTGTTCTAGCAGTGAGTGGATTAGCCTAGGTTGTACTAGAATGCTTGTAGGTCCCCACCATGGTTCAGGCCTTGACGTGGCGGTGGGACTCAGTAGCCTAGGGTGAGCCCAGCACCTTGGGAAAAGCTAATTGAGCCGAGGGGGCTCTTTGTACCCCTCTTATAAGAAGAAGGGACAAAAGAGCAGGGGCGAGGATGGGAACCTCACCCCATTGTACTGTCCCGACGTTGGGAGGGGTTGTTCTGTGGTGTGAGACAACCCCTCTGTGGATGTGGCGTTGGTCACCTGAGGGACTGACTAGCCGATGAGGTGCCCTGTTGCTCGACCAATCCGGGGCACCTCACCAAATGCGGCATTGGTGGCACTCGCCGGGTTTTAGTGGGTCGAGCTGCGTTCACCTGGCCTGGGGAGACCCACTCCCCCGCGGGATGCCTCAGAGCATTTGCCGCCGTAAAATAAAAAAGCACTGTTGTAGGTCCTAAAACTAGACCTAGTAGAGATTGAATTGATTGAAACACAAACAAAAAAAAACAATCGACAAAGGGAAAAAAACGTAAACTTTTTTGACAGGACGAAAAAAAAAACAGTTTACGTACACGTGTTACCGTTATAATACATAATATATGATAAATATTTAAGGTTAATGAAAAGGTTTTCACGTATATTTAACGTCATTTTTACATATTTATAAGTCGAATATTTGTTTTTTTTTCTGGCATAAATAATTTCTGGTACATATATATTTCCGGCTGAAGACTTATTTCTTACAATACAATTCACTTATTTTGAGAAATACAAGATATTTTGGAAAATCCTTATGCATATTACAAATTATAATAATTAGTTATAAATAATAATAACAACCACACCACATTAATCAAGTGCTGAAACTGGCTGAAAGACACAAATTATTGGGTAATAGACCAGTGCCGATGCCTTTGAAAATGATAAAAAGTTGAACAAAATTACAGTAGGATGAAACCCATTAGAAAAGGAGGGGAATATGATCAAAATGAAAGGAAAAATAAATTACGGTGGATCTGAGGGCGGGAAAGTGGAAGGGGAGGGGGGTAAAAGTAAAAAAACGGTTTATCTCGATTTCCGGCAAAACTACAAGTCCTATGGAAAAAAGTTAAATGGCAAAGTTGTAGGTAATAAAAAGATCTACAACTTTTGTATTTGCAATTTTTTCACATAACCTCAAAATTTAGGTGAAAAATTCAAATAACCAAGTTTTTGGTTTTTTATTTATATCTTTTTCAAAAAATTTTTTTTTCTACGAAATTTGGTGAAAACTTACCTTATTATGTCCCAAATACACTGTAATTTATTTGATTGAAAATATTTATTTTTTCGCCTTATTTTAACTTAATATCAAAAAAGCACCCTAATTTTCAATCGAAAATTCTGACGTCAAAATATCAGCTTTTTTTTCAAAAAAATTATGTGCTTTCTGTTCTTTGAAATCTCTTCTTTCCGATGGTGTAAAAGAAAGGATATATCACTATAGTAAATGATCTCAGAAAATGCAATAAAACCAGTACGATACGAGAGAGAATAAAGCCCAGGCCGTCCTAGCCTCTACTAAATTATATGCCTAGATGCCTATTTCTTGCTTTTGTAAGATAAGTTATGTACCTGAGTGACCTACGGAAAATTTTAGCCCATCAAAATGTATTTTATAGTGAAGTGGGGAAGGGGCTAAGAGGGTCTGGGCTTTATTTTCTCACGTATCGTACTTGTTTTATTGCATTTTCTAAGATTATTTACTATAGTGATATATCCTTTTTTTTACACCATCGGAAAGAAGAGATTTCAAAGAACAGAAATCACATTTTTTTTAAAAAAGCTGATATTTTGACGTCAGAATTTTCTATTGAAAATTAGGGTGCTTTTTTGATATTAAGTTAAAATAAGGCGAAAAAATAAATATTTTAATTCAAATAAATTACAGTGTATTTGGGACATAATAAGATAAGTTTTCACCAAATTTCGTAGAAAAAAAATAATTTTTGAAAAAGATATAAATAAAAAACCAAAAACTTGGTTACTTGAATTTTTCACCTAAATTTTGAGGTTATGTGAAAAAATTGCAATACAAAAGTTGTAGATCTTTTTATTACCTACAACTTTGCCATTTAACTTTTTTCCATAAGACTTGTAGTTTTGCCGGAAATCGAGATAAACCGTTTTTTTACCTTTACCCCCCTCCCCTTCCACTTTCCCGCCCTCAGATCGACCGTAATTTATTTTTCCTTTCATTTTGATCATATTCCCCTCCTTTTCTAATGGGTTTCATCCTACTGTAATTTTTTTTGGTTTCAAAAATTATCGACCCTGGTCTATAATGGAAATACATTTTGATAAGATTTTGATACATTTCAAATCCATGATGGCTTCATTTAAAAAATTATATTCATATTATTTCCATCATTGGATTTCAACTTGCAACCGTTTTATGCATAACCATTTTATGGTCAGCCGTCGGTGTGTATATTATATTTTGGGAATTTCATATAATGAAACAACTTTTACAAATTTGCAAGTTTCCTGTGACCATGTTTGTTGTTAAGATTCCGGAACGTCGGGAATGAAAATTATCCCTATCAAGTTCTTTAGTACAGAGGGGCAGGCTCTCTCTCTGAATCTGCTTTATACTTTTCATTTAGTCTATTACCAGTCCTTGATCATCACAGGGTTTCTTATTGGCACATCGTCCTCATCTAGTAAGTGGGCCGGTCCACCGGTCTTAGAACACTGAATCCTAATCTTTCAAACAAAAAAATTGGTTACGGTGGTAGCAGATTGACGGTCAGCAAAAAGTTTGTCTGATTACGTCCTCAACGTGCGACCTCGGCGTAACTGGCCTTACCGCCACGCGAGGCCGTGGAGAAAATTCGGTTGGGTAGAAATGGGTCAATTTGATACTAAGTATTATAAACTAAGTGTGCATATAAATGTCCTTTAGAGGAGAAGGGTGTTGGGCCACAGTTCACCGATGCGCTGGCCCAATGCGGGGTGAACTTCACACCTTCAAAGACTTTTAATCTCATCAGGCATGCGAGTTTCCACACGATTTTCCTTCACCGGTGAGCAAAAAAATTAAAATATTTATTTTTTACATACGTTCTGGATCCTTCACTGGAATTAATTATCCTCCCTTTATTGTCCTCCGCCCTATATTTAGATTTTAATTAGATACACGATCTAGCTGTCTACTCAACTAGACCTAAATAGAAAAAACGATTTTACGAACGAACGACATTATCTTGATTCCATTCATGATTAGATATGGCTAGTTTTAAGTAAACAGATGACTTTTGATTTTTTCGATCCTGGCTATACAGGAGTAGCACCGGTGAGAACGAGTGGTGGGTATCAGTGCCGGTAATTACACTGCCTGTCTTGCCCTTCGATGGTGCTACCCATTCTTCTTCTTCTTGGGGTGCCTCTCCAACTAGTAAAGGTTGGCAGTCAGCTCTGAATATTTTTCCCTGTCTCTCGCGAAACAGTTCGGCTATATCAATGCAGACGGATAAAATTTGGTATTACCATCAATAATTATATTACATTTGATAATTATATATTTATTGCAGTAAACAAAAAAAAAAAAAAGTTTTACAGTGAAGCAAAAGGTTTTGTTTTTTACATTTACAGTTTTTTTTTGTAATAATAAAATAAATAAACATTTTTTGTTATCGCTACTTATAATCCAGTAAAATTACGAAAAAGAATAGTTAATTACTTTATCTTCAGTTTTGTTATTTACATAATATTATATTACTAGCTGTTTCCCGTGGTTTTACCCGCTCAAAAAATTGGAAACGTTTTTTTTCTAAATACAGATACATATACAGTACACAGTACTACAGCTTGGCAAAAAAGAGTATGTACGTGGTGACAGGCGTAACTAAATATTTTACTAAATGGAAACCTATGATATTGACAATACTTGGCCGACAAATACTAGATTTTGAGTAAAGCTTAGTGTTTCACATTTATTTTTAACGATTTGATTAAATTATCTTACTGATTTTCCATATTATGATGACACCTAAGTGAAAGTGGCGCCCTCATTTTTTCCATACTCTTTTTTGCCAAGCTGTACAGTCTTCTTCATTAGTTGGGCTATTAAACGCAAAAGGTTTTTTTTTTTCAAATCCAACTGGCACTTCTTAGGCAAACGAACAAACTCTTCAACATAAAAAGGGTCTTTCAAATATGGCGGGTGGAGGATGACAGTTTGTGGCGGCCATGTTGTTTTGGTGGCATCTGTCAAAACTTTTGTTGTTGTAAACAATATTTAAACGTCTGCTACGCGGTTTGCTACCGACGCCTGACAGAGGTAACATTGGTCAGCTGATATTCGAGCAGTGAAGACGTGTCACATGCAGAGAATTTGTCAAATTTTCTTTCGCAAAACAAACGTCATTTTTGTTAGAGTCTAAAGTGTGTAATAAAACGCGTGCGACCGATACGACGATTCACAGCGACTGACATACTCGTGATTGGCAATCGCCGTCTACACGGTCGCAAGCCACCCAGATGCCCTTTATTCGCCCTTGGTAGGGAGAGCAACTCTCATGACCAATGACGTTGGAAAGTCAAGCGAAATTTGGTAGCAAACCACTGTCTGTACGGTTGGAAACTAACAAGGTATCTTCTGTCAGGCGTCGGTTCCAGACCGTGTAGCAGACCTTTAGCCACTGATGTCAAATTTTGCGTTGCGCATTGCTTCATTTTATGGCAGACGCGGTGGCAAAGTCATCTCTGTAACGGTTGGTAGCCAAATTCGCGACGACCGGTTCGGTAAACAACCAACTAACACCCTTGCATCAAAGGTACGCCAGATTGCTTTCAGACTTTCAAATAAAGAAATAATTTCGTTAATATCTCACACACACACGTTTTATTCAATTTTAACATTGATCTGTCCTTGTTGAAGGAAGTCCCTGAAGGTTGTATACTAATAAAGACCATATTAATATACAACCTTCAGCTTATATTAAAGTATAATTTGTTAAGAGGGATTCGACCTTTGGGCAGTACAACCAGTAGTACAACCAGTGATCTGCCGGTATATAATTTATTATTCAAATGGAAAAAAGTAATCACAATAAACAATTGTTGAAAAAAGTTTATCCTTAACGTTACCGTTTCAAATGTCAATTATAAAAATAAAATGTAGCATGAAACAATTAATAAGCCTTGAAATAATAATCGGTTTTATAGCCTGACCAGAAATATATAAACCCTGCGTGGTGTCGCCACTGTATGTTTTTTACGTCGCACATAGTATCGTCCATACAGAAATTAGTTCCGATTTTTTCCGCAATATGGCGAGAGTTTTTATTTTTCTGGTCAGGCTATAATTGAAATAAATAAAACGCTTAACATTAATATTTACATTGAAAGGGTAGTCCTCTATTGATGGGACCTTCAACAAAAGAACATACTCATATAGACTGTGCTCATGTACGAAAGGCCGGATGTCTATGGATATCGCTTGTCATTAATACCACCAGTATAGCACTACTATAAAAAAAAAGTGTGCAATACACACGTGGTAGAAGTGAAACCTTCAAAAATCACGAACATAAGAAACATGGTATACCTAATGCTTTCTGTCTCAATTTTCTCCGACGTTAAATCTTATACATTTATGTATCTGTCTCTTTTTACTGTCGATTTCATCGACTTTTAAATCACAACGATGGTAAAGAAGTTTCCACTTCAAAATTAAAAATGGAACGATGATCTCCGTACTGGTATTGGTTGGATTCGAAACGTCTTGGCGTTCATTGAAGGAGACTTATGTCCAAGAGTGGACAGGAAAAGGTTGATAATGATGATGATAATTTAAAATACCGGTGTGTTTTCCAAAAAATTTTTGGACTGGGTTCACTTAGATTCCAGAGATTTTCCTATTTTTGTATAGTTATATTCTTAGATTTCACACATTTCTTTTCCAATTTTATACTTTGATTTTCTTTTTGCTTTGGAATTTTGGTTTAAAAAAAGAGAACAAGGCTTTTTAAATTCTTTTATTGTAATATTATTTATAACGTAAAGTTTTTTTTTTCTTAGCTACCTTTAAAACTGGTAGACTCAAGTTTAAGGCTACTTCTCTTACAAAATGTCTAATTGAAATGATCAATAAAGACTCCGTTTATCAAGCTCGTGGCTTAATCTAATGAAAATTTTGGGGTCTCTAAGGGGTCTTAGAGGTAGGTCATTCATGCCGGCATTGAAGCCGAAACAGTCCTATCGAGACCTATAATGGAAACAAGACTGTCGCCTCCCTCGATAGAGATGGCCGTGTTAGAGGAGATATCTGTAATCCATCTATTCGTATAGAAAATCACTTTTTCATTTTTCTAACTTACAAAATAAGTCTGCCCAAGTGAAATCGGGGCGCAAAGCTTGTATACACTGTGTATAGTTATTACTTATCAGTTAGCTAATTATTTTACGTAACACAGTAGCGTTAACGAATTAACTTAAAGGTTACCCATTCTTAATTTATAAATGCTAAATAACTCTGAACATAGGCCTCCCTCAATGAACGCCAAGATGGCCGATCCACAGCACAGAGATCGTCTTCCCATCTGGTCAATGGCCTATGTTCAGCAGTGGACGGATAGAGGCTGATGATGATGATGATGAAATAACTATATTTTTTATTGTTAGAATAATAGGAGAAATAAATACGAGATCTAGTTTGTGGTCAGCGTCGCCCATGAACATAGAGGAGTTCTACAAGGGCAGGGATGGCATTTCCCGGCGTAAAAAAAGCACACGCTTCGCTTATACGTTATTAATGCTGCAATAAAAATCGAAAGTGTCTGTAAAGTATCCGCAACGTCGAACATGTGAATAACTCAATAAAACGCGATAAAATCCATAAAAATTGTTTCACTATTTATAATAAAATTAAGTTGGCTATTTAAAAAAATGTTTCTAAACAATGAAAATATCTATGTATCTTTACAAAATGTTTAATAGGAAATTTTCTATAGTTGGGAACTCAGCGTATGCGGACTCGTATTGGTAAATATAAAAGGATAGTTATTTTGAATCTGTAAACATTCCCAATTGATATATAAAATACAAGAAAATTATTAGTTTCTGTAAAGACGATAAAATATGTAGAATTTTCGAAGGAATAAAGCGTTCGTCTCTAGTTTAACAGTAGGTACTTACATTTTTTATCAATTCCATATTTTCGTTATCTTTTTTTATTATTTATATTCTATTATATTATATAATATATTATATATTTTTATATTCTCGTCTTTAAATTAATATCCACTAAATTAGTTAATTGGACCATATCGCATCTCTCCGAAACTCTGTCTATGTAATGTATCACGCAGGGAACGAAAATTCGTTCTTTGCTATCACGTAAATAATTTCAAATGCAATAAAAATATAGTAAATTCATATATTATGTCTCAAAATCATAAAATCTATTAATGTTTTTTGATATTTTTACAATTTGCTATTTTGATAATAATATTATAATTATTATTTTTTATTTGATAATAATATCATAAATATATCATATTTTAACACTATAAATATACTTTCCTAATAGGTACACCAAAGATTTTTCAATCGCTTTCAGATAACTTTGCTATGCATTGCCTCGCTGAGCAAGAAAAGCTGCATCGGTAGCAGCGTAGCATTCGATTGCATGACCCACTATCACTCATAACTACAATATACACGGGTTATGCTCGCGAACATAAAATTCATAAAGGAGTTTTTATACTCTGTTACAAAATGCTTCCAAAAAAAATCAATTAACATATATTGAGAAAATCCTAAAATTTGTCTTGATTTTTCCCTAATATCTTTAAAACTTTTTTGGGAATTTTATCTTTTATTAAATATATAACTAAGATTTCACTTACAAACTTTTCATCTTCTATTTTATTCGTACATACAGAAGAATTTTATGAAATCATTTTTAAAATCCTAATGGAAATACCAAAAGAAATTAACAATTTGCGAGCCTACCTAACCTTAGGTAGTAGTAGTAGTAGATAAAGGAATACCTTTCTAGATCACATACGCTGTTTTTTGTAACAAATAATTACTATTTACTATCCTTAGTAATTTACTATCATAATGTGCAAAAATGCATGAACAAAATCAAGGCATGAAAATTTAAGAAATTTTCAACGCCATTGAAATTATATCAAAGGAAACCGAGACGAAATCGTAAAAAAACATTTCATATTTTTAATAACTCTTTATTATATTTCCTATTTCTGTGGAAAAAAATATAATCGATTCAAATAAGATTTTTGATTTTCTTTATATTTCAAATCTTTTTCTTAAGCATAGTCTACTGTTAGTTTGACATAGTCCATGAAAAGCCGAAAAAAAACTTATAATGACCGATTCCATTAATTTTAAATTAATCCTTTTTGGCTAGTTTTTGGCACATTGTGTAACCCCTTCGATAGGTTTGAAAAATACATCTCATTCCTAATAATATTAAAAACACGCTTATTTGTAATAATAATAAAAATATTACTCACAGCTTTACAAAAATCACAGATAAAAAATTTTCACGAAATGTCACTTCACGCGCGCACCTTGTTGAAAATACTCGCCGTTTTTTTTAATGCAAGTCTATGCAAGCAAGGACTACGCCGTACTGCCGGAGTTGTTGTTACCTATCATTTTATATAGGCGCTGTGCATTTTGTTTACAGTACTGCGCGTTCCTGTACTGAGATCTCCGATAATAATGGATTGATTCAGATTATTCCGTAGAAAGTTTTTATAGATAGGAAACATATTTTTGCATAAATATCGTAAGATAATTTAATATGATACAACCTTAAAAAATATAAATTATTTCCCGCCATTTCTCTAACACGACTAAATATAAGAGCCAATAATAATTATAATAACTAAGCATAGTTTTTTTTTTTTTTTTTTTTTTTTTTAATAATATTTTATGGCCTGGTTACGAGACCTTTAAGCCAAACTAAGCATAAAAATAATTGAAAGAAAGTTTTTTTTTTATATAATTTCTTGAAATAAGTGACAGTTGTGAATTTTAAAGAAAAATAGCTTCTACTTCGTCTGCGCGGGATAAGATTTTAGTTTTTTTTTTCATAAAAAGCATCCTATGTTACTTCTAATACCTCCAAGAATATGTGTACAAAGTTTCATGATGATCGGTTAAGTAGTTTTCGCGTGAAAGCGTGGAGGATGATAAAATACAATAAAATTATAAAATAAAAAATAAATAGAACGGACATTTTTTTGGTCCTATTAACCCATGTAAGTGGGAAAGCGCGGCAGGCTATACCAATTTTTTTATTCAAGCTAGCTGGCAGTCGAAACACATGGTTTTAACGTTATCCATGAACACAAACGAGTCCATCCGGGGACCAGCCCTTGTCTATCTTGTGCGTCCATGCATCGTAATAAAGTTGCCAGCAATTAGCCTGTATTGCCCCCTAGAACAGAAAAACTATTTGGAGGAAGAACTAAGCTGGATATTCCAATAGATGCCTCGCCTCCGCTGGTGGGTTAGGTTATATAGTACTTCCTATAGGTCTCCGTACCAGTAATTACACTGCATATCACTGCGGTAGAAATAAGCAAGATCCCCACTAAGGCTCGAGCCTTGTCGTGGCGGTGGGACTCAGTGGCCTAAGGTGAACCAAGCACCTTAGGTGAAGCCAATTGAACAGAGGGAGTTGCTATGTGTACTCCTCTTATAAGAAGAGGGGACAAAAGAGAATGGGAACCTAAACCCATTGCAACCCCATTTTGTTCTGTGGTGCGGGACAACCCCTCCGTGGAGGTGGCCTTGGGGGACTGACTAGCCGTCGAGGTGCCCTGTTGCTCAACAGATGCGGGGCACCTCACGCCATTTGTGGCACTCGCCGGGTTTTAGTGGGTAGAGCTGCCACCTTACCATATTTCGAGCGCAGTGTGTCCCCCCTTCCCCACGGGATGCCTAAGAGCATTTCCCAACGCAATAAGCAGGATTGTTTACATGCTTGCGTCGTGGCTACACGAAGGGCCTCCCTGTAGTAGGTTAATATAGTATTAATAGTCATCAAAGTCTAGATTTGTCGGAAGGTTCTGTAGTTTATGTGCTAGACCAAAATGGAAGTAAATGTGAGGACTAAAATGTATTACCGTTTACATATATGTAATTTATTATATGCCTGTAGGTCAAGAAAAATCGTTGTCGCGGATTCAAATCCTGCTTAAAACTATCCTATGGTGTAATAAATTTGACAATGTGCATATATATAAAATTTATTATTGGATATTATGGCTCGAAGATGATGAATCATTAAAGTTGATTTTTCTAGAATATTATGAATGCTTTATGTAATTTTATAAAGATTGGGAAATGTATTTATTACCTAATGAGAACCTGTAACTGTCCACTGTCGACTCTCACTGTTAACTCTCAACGTAAGACGCCATCCGGAAAAGGAAAACATCATGATGAAATGCAGGCCTGATGATATTAAAACGTCTTCGATGGTATGAAGTTCACAACGCATTGGGCCAGCACATCGGCGAACAGCTATCCCAACACCCTCCTCAACTAATTTGAAGGAGAACAAACCAACAGTGGGACATATAGTGGTTAATGACATAACTTGTAATCCAAGATGGCCGAATCTTCTCATACCCCACTAAGTCCGGCTACTCTATTTGATGTGCGTACTAGGTCGTGTACGTACGTCTTTGTCATCGGGACTGGCGGAGTAATGGGCGTCGCGGCGTCTTGTAAAAAATAGCATTCAAGTTTTGGGATAAATGAATAAAAAAAATATAGGGCTTGAGATTTTAAAAAAATAGTACGTTCTCTGTGGTATTGAAAATTAAATATTTCCATATAAAATATTGTGCAAACGTACACATTTTATTAGTAAACTAGCTGTTGCCCGCAGCTTCGCCCGCGTTAACTTGCTTAACTTCACTCCTGTTAGTCACAGATAGATGTTATATAGCCTCTAGCCTTTCTCGATAAATGGGCAATATAACACTGAAAGAATTTTTCAAATCGGACCAGTAATTCCTGAGATTAGCGCGTTCAAACAAACTCTTCGGCTTTATAATATTAGTATAGATTATTCGTTTTAGTTTTTATTATAGAATGTTTTCAGGATATTTTATGATCGAGTAAAGTACATCTTATCGTGTAACCAATTAGCAGATCCTTTAGACAATATCTTTAGATATCTTTTATATTTTTTGTGAGACCGATATTTAATAGTAGCTAGTACTTGTATCTCAAAAATTTGATTTGGCAAACCCTTTTTCCCGTTTCACCTCACTCACCTTAAACGTGTGATATTGAGGTCAGGACATTTGATCTAATCAGTCCAAGATGAAGGATCTTGGACTTGAAATGCGATCTCTTGGTCTAGTTGTGTTTACTCTACTGCTTCAGTTGGGGGAGGGTTCTGTATTTCATATATACAGTTATATAGTTGGATAGGCAAAACAAACGAGGCAACTGAAACTAGAAGGTTATAAAGTCGCCCATAAATATACGTTTCTTCAGGAATAGCCCAAGTAAATATATAAATCTTACCATCAGGTGAACCGATTGTCAATTGCCCCCTTTTCTATAAAAATGCCCTAAAATCTACCTCAATTAGAAGCAAAAATATTTTTTCAAATCCCAGTAGTTCCGGAGGTGACAAACAAAATCTTCAGATTTTGTTTGTTTCCACTGTTTTCACTGATTTCACTGTTTACACTAGCTGTTGCCCGCGGCTTCGCCCGCGTTAACTTACATTTACAGCCGTACCCGGACTGATGATGATTATTTTTGTAGCCTAAGTTACTCCTTATAACATCAAAATCGGCCCAGCCGTTTCAGAGATTAGCCGGAACAAACAGACAATCGCACAAATGGACAAAAATAGTAAAAAAGGCTATTTTGGTATATCGTCATGTGGGGTGCCAAGTACGATATGTGCATTTTCCTATTTTTTTTTTATTGGGTAGTTCTTCTTACTTTTTTCTGTTCTATGGATTCGTTTTATCCTTTGTGCCGAAGAATCGTGCTTAAATATTAATAACGTGTCCAGACTAGTTTTTTTTTCACTTAAAAGCAGTGTAATAATACAATGTTGAGTACCATATTATTGTTTTGCTGAGAAAACATGGCTATAGAATGGTTGGTACCTACGAAATAGGATATTAACAAACTTAACCTAGAAGTTATGCAAACTTTTTGGTGCCAGTTGACTGAGGGTATTTTAAAATAAAATGTTCGATGATTGCTCCATTGCACAAAGGACAAACTGCACACACTTTTGTTTGCCGCAGCAGTAACAGCATTTTTTTTTCTTTAACGCCGGGAAATGCTCTGAGGCATCCCACGGGGGAGTGGGTCTCCCCACGCGGGTATGTGGGACTTGCTGCGCCCGACAGCTGGTAAATGGCCGCAGCTCTACCCACTAAAACCCGGCGAGTGCCACCAATGCGGCCTTTGGTGAGGTGCCCCGGATCTAGAAAACAAACAGGGCACCTCGACGGCCAGTCAGTCCCGCAAGGGACCGACGCCACCTCCACAGAGGGGTTGTCCCGCACCACAGAACAACCCCTCCAACGTCGGGACAGTACAATGGGTTGAGGTTCCCATCCTCGCCCCTTGCCCCCTGCTCTTTTGTCCCCTCTTCTTATAAGAGGGGTACAAAACGCCCCCTCGGCCCAATTAGCGTCGCCCAAGGTGCGCCGCTCACCCTAGGTTACTAAGCCCCACCGCCACGACAAGGCCTGAACCATGGTGGGGAGCAACAGCAATATACCATAACATTTGGCCATACAAGTTATACTGATGTTAGCTTTCTTTTGCCATTTGTTACAAAGTCAACCTATTTTAATACGCTTTTATTATTTTTATAACTAGATATAAGCATGTACATACAAATATACACAGCGCACCTTTTATCGCTAAAAGGTTAGGCACAGACAGGGAGTAAAAAAATCCGTTATGTGCACATTTGAAACAAAAAAAAAATGGCGCTTTATTTAGTCTTTTCAATGTGATACCTTTTATAAAGATACATGGAAAAAGTATAAAGTATCAGTAAATAATTCATTTAATTTTCTACAATATTTTTTTCGTATCAGCATCAACAAGGACAAAATACAGTTTTATCGCTCTACTGTAAAGGTACACTTTGTCACACAAAGGATTTGACCCCCCACATGACGATATGTACAGTGTATACATCCATATGCACTGATTAGAAAGCGGTTATTTTAATATTACAAACAGACACTCCCATTTTATTAACTGTACTATAATAATATAGATGTCAATACATTCAGAGAGTAATTAATTAATTAGTATTAATAATAAAAAAGTTGAAGGGACTTCACACAGCTTACACAGAAGTACTGACACACTTTAAATTACATTGTATTAAATTTCGGACGAATGACGACCCCTCGTCTCCCTTTAGAACCGCTCTGGTTATAGTGTAATTCAAACTTGTAATATTACTTAGAAACAAAATATTCTGAATAATTATGACTGAATATGGCCAATTTTGACGGGACTTTCACAAATAGCCGATGTTATAAGGAGTAACTGAAAAATAATCATCATCAATCTGCTGAAAATTTTAGCTAAGGAAGGCAAAGTTGCGGGCAACAGCTAGTCCGTAATAAGTTCTTACGAGATTATCAAGGCCAAGTTTACGTGGTCGCTTATACATATTTTTTTATATATTACTTGAATAGGTAGGCATATGACAGAGTATATGCCATCTCAGTGTTAATCGGTAGAGTCCTATGACCTATCCTATAGATAAAGGTTGACAATGGTCTGTATAGCGACTTAATGATGACCAGAAATCTAAGGGCCAGTCCCTTATTTCAGGGTGACTCATATGTTGCCTACCTTGAGAAAAAAGATGGTTCCACTGCTTCATCTTCCCGTATACACGGAAATGTACGTTTGTTTGTTTGGTAGTTAAATACACAAAATACTGGTACAGTCACCTAAATATAATAAATATTAATCAACAATCACACAAATTTAACCTAGTCGCGAGGCAAGTTCGTAGAAAATGTATGTTTATATAAATACATATTTACACATATACGTTCAACGCCGGACGGGTCGAATCGTCGATAACAATGTTCTCTCCGATTGGCTTGAGACTTTGGCGCTGCGTAGAGATGTCGGATCGCTCTGCATCTTCTACCGCGTCTACCACGGGGATTGTTCTGAGGAATTGTGCGGACTAATACCTGCAGAATTCCACCACCGGCGTTAACTTAGATTTACAGCCGTACCCGGATTGATGATGATTATTTTTGCAGCCTAGGAATGACATAGTTAAATTATCAGCTATCTGCCAGTGAAAGTTCCATCAAAATCGGCGCAGCCGTTTCATAGATTAGCCGGAACAAACGGACAGGTAGACAAAATTGTAAAAAAAATGTTATTTTGGTATATGTACCGTGTATACATCCATATACAATCAATAAAAAGCGGTCATTTTAATATTACAAACAGACACTCCAATTTTATTTATCTGTATAGGTGTAAAGTGCATTTTAATTATATTTTTATCAGCTACAAGAAGCCTTTCAGTTGACATTTGACATTTGACGCAGTGTCATCTTTGCCACCAGAGATGAGGAAAACCCGTCGCTGACAACATGTAGATATGGCACGATATTTTTACACACTTCATAATATGGAGGGTATACCCCGTTACATGTTATGATTTTTCCTTATTACTAGATAAGTTTATTTAATACTTTCACTCTAATCAATATAAAACCATAGAGTATACATAATATGTATATAGAGCGCGCGTCACTAAGTATGAACTGTAAGCACAGGTATGAACATAGACAAGACCATTGTCTTGGAAACGTTCAATCAGTGTCAAAACAACACGCGCTTTTCATCATATTTATTTTATGTTAAAATGGTGAAATATCAAGTGCCAATTTGTAAGAATGATTCCTGGAAGCAAAATAAAAGAAAGCAAAAACATTTCTGTCTTGGCGTTTATTGAGGAGTGCTTATGTATAGCAGTGGATGGATAGAGGCTGATGGTGATGATGATGATGAATGTCCTAATTTAAAATATAGATATTTTTTAATGTATTACGCATGGAACGTCACTCACGCAGCGCTTTACTATACAATATAGATAAATATATATTTGTGTAACGCATCTGCTTACTTACGATCGGCACAATGAAGCGGCGTGACAGTAGCGCTCTATATATTATGTATACTATAAGAATAAAACAAAGTCCTCTGCTGTCTGTCTGTTCCCGGTAAACTCAAAACAGCTTAATACTAAACAAATATAATGATTATTTCATTAGAGATTTTCACGATTCTACAAGGTTGATAAAAGCGAGAGGCATTAAATTAAACCACGTATACTATGTACCATTTTCAGGCTACACAAGAAAACTTAGACCAATAGAATCAATAGTTTAGTCACAGGATATTTTTAAAGTTTTAAAGCCGCTCCGGTTTGTTCGACCCGGTGAGACGCAACGTGCTGTGCGACGTTGCCTTTTAGATTCGAAGGACATTTAACAAAGGTTTACAAAGAGTTTTTACGTTTTACTTTGACTATTCACGTATTTAAGTTCTTTGAAAAATTTTTTTTTTATTGCTCTCAAACTATTTTTTTATAGTTTCGGATTAACCGTAAGCATGTGTAATATATGTAGTTTAATTTAATGCCTCTCGCTTTTATCAACCTTGTATATCTCAATGCATATGATATTGTACAAACAAACCTAGGCATTTACTAATACATGTTCTTTATGCTTTCATCTCATAGAAAAGGTTATTTCCCACAAAGAAAGAAATAAAGAAAGAAACATTTATTCGACACAAACACAGAGATAGAAAGAGATACACAGAAAAACATTTTTGATTGCACAAACCTAAAATTAAGACAAAAAAAAATTTAAGACAATTATTGCAAACAAAACTTTTTAATAATAAAGTGTGTATCTCACGTGTGGGTCAAAAATCAGAATGGTCCAGTTCAGCATTGTTTTCATTTTCCCAATCAGATCGCTTCCTCGTCCCTGGTATTTTTATTTGTTCTTCTAAAACTTTATATGTAAGTACAAAAGTTAACAAAAAATATATTCGACAAACTTAAAGGTAAGTGGTAAAGCATATACAATAATATTGTCTCGTTCAGAAACCGGTTGGTGGGAATAACCGCGACAAAACTGCCTCTTTGATTATATAATATAGAACCATTGTAGAACTGCATGTCCAACAACCTTTGCCCGCATGCGATGCGTTTATGAACGCATTGTTCTGAATTTGGAATTGTTGTTTTGGAATCTTGAAATGTCGATTTTCCAGAAATGTATAAGCCCTTTTCATATTTTTATTAAAACTATTTGAAGAAAAATTTACCATATTATTTTTCTCGAAATTTCGACATTTTAAAAAGGTTTAAAAGTTTGCCATGTTTATCTTTTTTTTATAGAATTCACGCGCCCGTACACATCCGCACAACCAGAGGTTATGCAGATTCGTTGCCTTCTTTTCCCTATCCTCCCAAAGGGCAACCGGAAACTCCCAAACTGCACGAAACGCGACAGAATAGCTGTCACTTGACTTGAGAGGTACCACCCCGGTCGTGCCGGCCCAATTCGTCAACCTCCTAATGGGATGATTTTAAGCACGGACGGGTTGATAAATATGTATATGATTATTATTGGTAATTTATGCGCGGAGGCCGGTCCGTTTATGCCCGTGAACTTAGCAGATCATTTTCCAGCAGATCACAAAATTATTGGAGTTCTGTTCGCATGCAGCATAGTTCTATAGTTCCTAATACTTTTTACAAATAGTTCTGGCGCGGTTGCTTCAAAAAATGACACTTCAAAAAACAACAAAATGATCTGCTAACTTCACGCATCTGGCAGATCATTTTGCACCAAATCGAAAATAAATTAGAGTTCTGCCTGCATGCAGCATAGTTCTATAGTTCCTCATACTTTTTACAAATAGTTCTGGCGCGGTTGCTTCAAAAAATGACACTTCTAAAAACAACAAAATGATCTGCTAACTTCACGCATCTGGCAGATCATTTTGCACCAAATCGAAAATAAATTAGAGTTCTGCCTGCATGCAGCATAGTTCTATAGTTCCTCATACTTTTTACAACAATTTTTGGCGTTTTCACATAAAAAATGACATGAATATTTTACCTATGCTGCATGCAGACAGAACTCTCATTTTTTTTCAATTTGGTGCAAAATGATCTGCCAGACACGTGAACTTAGCAGATCATTTTGTAAAATATTCATGTCATTTTTGAGGTGAAAACGCCAAAAATTGTTGTAAAAAGTATGAGGAACTATAGAACTATGCTGCATGCAGACAGAACTCTAATTTATTTTCGATTTGGTGCAAAATGATCTGCCAGATGCGTGAAGTTAGCAGATCATTTTGTTGTTTTTAGAAGTGTCATTTTTTGAAGCAACCGCGCCAGAACTATTTGTAAAAAGTATGAGGAACTATAGAACTATACTAGTGGTGGGTCGTCGACGATTTTACTGTCGACGCAACGAGACCGTTAATCGTCAACGATAGACTAGTTGAAAAAGTAGTCTAATTTTCGACTAGTTTACGCCATACACGCTTAGACGCTCACGTGCGTTAATCGTCGATCAGTAAACGACAACAAGGAAGAATTAAATAATAATATTAACGATTATATTGAAATGAACTTGCCTTTATACTTTTTACAGTCAACTAATAGTAATAAGAATAGAGTAGTTAAGTTAAATTTAATAAACCTGGCGTATTTAAAAGTTCATTTCATTTTATGTAGATACTTTTTTTCAATTTTAATATGATCATGTTTTAACACGTAGTTTTTAAATCTATTTTCATCTTAATCTAAATTTCAGAACATTACCTCTTTTACTTTATTGGTTGTAAGTAATAATTGAAAAATAATGAAAACAAACAAAATTTTAATCCAACATAATTTATAATAAACGCAATTAAAAACGTGTATTAACGTCGACGTTCGACGTCCACAAAATATGGTTCATACGTAAACCTGTTTAACAATGAACTATATTATATAAGTCTAAACTCTATTCGTTTACGGTATAGAAACAGTTGAAAAAAACGAATCGTTCATTTAACGCTCGTCGTCGCATTCGTGTATTATCGTCGACGCTCGACGTAATGAAATATGGTTCATACGTAAACCTGTTTATCAGTGAACTATAAACTAGTCTATTCATTTACGCTTTATAAACAGTTGAAAAAAACTGTTCGTTCATTCAACGCCCACCACTAAACTATACTGCATGCAGACAGAACTCTAATTTATTTTCGATTTGGTGCAAAATGATCTGCCAGATGCGTGAAGTTAGCAGATCATTTTGTTGTTTTTTTAAAGTGTCATTTTTTGAAGCAACCGCGCCAGAACTATTTGTAAAAAGTATCAGGAACTATAGAACTATGCTGCATGCGAACAGAACTCCCAATAATTTTGTGATCTGCTAAGTTCACGGGCATGGTCCGTTTTGGGTGCGAGTAGCAAGGGATCGGCCGTTCTAGCGTTCATTGGCATATGTTCGGCAGTGGACGGATAGAGGCTGATGATGATGATGATGACGATGAATTTACAAAAAAACTTTTCCAAGTCTAGCCCTATTACTTACAGATGTAATACTTACGTCAAAAAAACTGACTGGGTTTATTACTGACTCATAAAAGACAAACAAGTAAAAACCGTTCCAATATGTTTTCGATAACTCCAATATGCACATATTTACATAGTAGAAAGTGTGGTTAAGACTTCGTCATATACGCCTTCGTACTAGCACACAAGTCTAAAATATATTAAACTAGCTGTTGCCCGCAGCTTCGCCCGCGTTAACTTAGATTTACAGCCTTAGACGGATTGATGATGTTTATTTTTATAGCCTAAGTTACCCCCTATAACATAAGCTATCTTTCAGTGTCAAAGTCCCGTCAAAATCGGACCAGCCGTTTCCAAGATTAGTCGGAACAAACAGACAGACAGACAGACAAAAATTGTAAAAAATGTTATTTTGGTATATATACCGTGTATATATCCACATGCATTTAGTAAAAAGCAGTTATTTTAATGTTACAAACAGACACTCCAATTTTATTTATCTGTATATGTAGATTCTCGTGTCGCGGTGTTTGCAAGTAACAAAACTCCTCCGAAATGCCTCGACCAATTCTCATGAAATTTTGTGTGCATATCGGGTAGGTCTGAGAATCGGTCAACATCTACTTTTCATACCCCTAAATATTAAAGGTGATGGTCCACCCCTTATTTTTTTAAAGATAGTTTCTTTGTTTTTATTTTTCATGATAACAATATGGCTGTAAATCTAAGCTAACGCGGGTGAAGCAGCGGGCAACAGAAGCTTTATTACATTATAGTTAAAATTTACTTAAGAATTTTGTGCGAAAAATGACATTCATATTAGTTATTTATTTTGTGATTAATAGCAGAGATATACGTAATAGACACAGGCTAGATGTACCAGTAATTAGATTCAGAAAAGTAAGCAATTCTTTTAAATGCTGTAATTTGTAAACTGTATACGTTTTTACCATAGGATCCCAGAAAACGTTCAAAACCTATCTATTAAAAAAATCAAAAAAAGTTACTCAAGAGCGTTTGTGTGGTAAAGGATATTATAAAGTAAGAGATTTCATGGAAGATACCACACCTTAGGTATAGGGCGTTCCTCCCAGGATAACATATAAATTTTGTTATAGAATTATTATTTGAAAAGATTAGTTCCACTGAGTTTGTTTCGCCGGTTCTTCTTAGTGGGCTTGCCTTAGAACTATTTTGAATTGTTACTATTTTGAATATATTTTTTTTATTTTGATTTTGATTATATCCTTTATATATATATTTTTTTTATTTAGACGACATCAGCTAAAAGGGAATAGTAGAAAACCGTAATTATGTATACTATACCGGGTGTATTTGGAACGCTTGCGAAAACGAAGAGGTATGATAGTGTTGGCATAGCCTGACATGATACAAGTGAAAAAAAAAGCGTTTTCTTTTTTTTTTTTTTGGTTGCCTATTTTATTTTTTATTTTTTTGTATATACAGAAATTTGATGATAATGCTTTTAAATAATGTTTTTTTGAAAAAAAACAGCAATGTAATAAACTTAACTTAAATAAACGGCTAGCGGACTGAATCAGCTGATAGCGTTACACGAGGTCGCCGCATGCACGAGGTGAACGAACTCCCGCACCGCGCGCGTCTTCAACGCGATTTATCGCTTTAGTCGTTCATCGTTTTAGTTTTTACTAATACATTGCGGGTTTGCAAAATACACAAGTCCTAAAATTTTCTTTAAAAAACGTTTCTTAGATAAATGGTTATATGCATTATATATTATTAGGGTTTAATCTTCGCAAGCGTTCCAAATACACCCGGTACATAATAATAATAATATACATATGTGATGTTTGTAACATTCAACGTGAGATTTTAAATAAACACAATTATTTTTACTGTGAAAGCCGATAAAAAGGGAACATTTATGGCGATATTAGAAATCATCATCCCTCGGCATAAAAACAGTTTGGCAGGAAATAGCTCAAAACAGCCTGAAATACCACGAAAACTGACCCTCCATGTAAACCAAATGGCACACGCCCTGACTAGAGAAGGCGATCTTCAGCATACCCGTCTAAAAGGAAGTGACATACTGAGCCTACATAAAAGATTTACCACTTGACAACAAGAGGGTTGTGTGAAAAGCATTTTATATTTTTATACAAGTATGGCTCTTTAGGAAAACATAAACTGAGAAATCAAACAAAGAAGTAGCTTAATGTTGGAAAACAGATTGCCATAAAGCTGACACATAAAAAAAATTAGAAATCAAGGCAAAATGTTAAAGTCTAGAAATAGACCAGAACATATTACACAAGTGAATTAAGTAACAAAATCGACGAACATCTGGTTGAGTGGTCAACCTTACACTTAACGCAACGATCGCGGGTTCGAATCCCATAAGATAATTCGTATGATGATTCACAAATTTCGATAAAAAATCAAAGTGAAACGCATAAGTCCCTTTTGAATACAGCGTAGGCACAATATTGGCATAGCCTTGGCTATGTTCATGAGATAATTAAACTGATGATTATAGATTTATTGATATGCTCTGCTCTACTTCAAGACCCTTAACCTTAACCTTCAAGACCTTTTACTTTAACCTTCAAGACCCTTAACCTTTCTCCACGGATTCTGATGAGCTAGCGAGTATAGTTCTTTACGAGTGCCACTTGAGAGATCTTATTAATAATTAAACTTGAAGTTTCCGCGTCGTCTTGAAGTATAGGGTTCCGTCCTCAATGACGTAAATAACAAATCGGAACCCTTATAGGATGACCTTGTTGTCCATCTATCTATCTTTCTGTAAGTCTGTCCGTCTTTCTGTTCATTTGTCCTTCTGTCTGTCTGTCTGTCATCAAACCAAAACATATAGAGTACTTCCCATTGACATAGAACCATGAAAGAGGCATGGCAATTGCCAAGTCCTTATAGTAATTTCGACCCACAGTGCACACCTATAAGGCCTAGTAATAATTATTGTAGGCAATGCCAATAATTAATCGGTAAAAGCAGTGTTTTACAAAAAGTTGGCAGTTATAGTAACTGCCGATAGAAGTAAATACTTACTTGACATTTATAAAATTTCATCTTTTAAACTAATACTTCATAAAAATTCGACAACCAATTGAAACTTTTTAGGAATTCTAATATTTCTGAACGCATATTGTTTTCTAATGTGTGCGCGAATTTCACTCATTATAATGAAACAATTTTTACGGATTTTATCGTAAAAATCTTAATAAACCGCGATAAAATCCGTAAAAATTGTTTCATTATAATTTCTGAACGCACTTATTTAAATATTTGACAACTAAGTGACACTGGAGATAGGGCTGCCAACCGTATTCTAAAACAGAGTGGATTTCGGCGGGAAATTTCTGGGCGCGCGGTTGTGTTTTTTTGGTCTCCCATTAATCTGTATTTTGTTCATTCGGAGCGCTTTTCTAGTTTTTGTTTTAAAAACTTAATCTTTATATATTATGATTGGTTGGCGAATACTGTGGAGGACTGTTCTGGGTAAGTGAGGTGCTGAGTGATGGTAGAGTAATGGAGGACTGGAGGGGCGAAGCCGCGCACCTTGGAGTCTACCGCCGTTTTCCCATATTTCAGGCTTGGCTTCGGCCTTACCAAATTAATACAGACTTGGCTGTATCATCATCATCAGCCTCTATCCGTCCACTGCTAAACATAGGCCTCGCTCAATGAACGCCAAGACGGAAAAAAAATGCAGATGCGGGCATTTTTCCGTTGTTTTTTTGGTTGTTGATTTTTGGTGGTCCTTTTCCCTATCTCCTCCCCAATGGACCACCGGAAACTCACAAACCACACGAACCGCGACAGCATAGCTGTCACATGACGCCGGTGTTATGTGAACAAGAGGTACCACCCCAGTCGTGCCGGCCCAATTCAGATGCAAAGCAGCATGGCACAAGCTCTTACAAAAAATGTTCTTATTTTATGTTAAATCTCTATAAATCTAGTCCGTTTTGTTGTTGTTAAAATTTTACTTTTTTCTTTCCATATCCTTTGTCAAGGTTAATTAAAAAAGAAAGGTAGGTAATGTACTTATATAATTATATTTTGATACAATAAAGAAAGTGTTTAAACCAATAAGAAAACCGATATTTCTTTCTTTCTTTCTTTCAATATGGAATTGAGTAAATAATACATATTATACATGTAATTGAAAGCCGATTGCAGCTGCGGATTTGCCTATCCAAATAATACAAAGAAAAAATTAAAGAAAACTACAATCCCATATTTTATGTAGTTTTGTCAATTTTATAGCACTCACGACATTGAGCGCATGGGAAATTCATGTTTCTCGAACATTAATTACTTCCTTCCGTGAAAAATCATGACTCCATTGTTGTATACAAAATATAAGTATGATTGTAATTCTTAAGATTTAAATAATACAGTAACTTTGCAATATTTATATTTTTTATACATCGAAAATGTATGTACTTATTAGTTTTTTTTTATAGAAGAGGGGGCAAACGGACAGTCGGTTCACCTGATGGTAAGTTACACCAGAGGGTTGCTGCGTTGCCGGCCTTTCAAACGGTAGTATGCTCTTTTCTTGAAGGTCCCTAAGTCGTAACGGTTCGGAAACACCGTAAGTGGCAGCTGATTCCATATATTTGTTGTTTAGTAAATAGAGAAGTGAATCTAGGATCACTTTTTAACATAAGTGGCCAGCGTCGCCCATGAGGCATGAACGTAACGAGTTTACTTAGGTCAGGAGACTCATATATCCGTTGCCTATCCTGAGACATAATAAATCTCGGTGCCAGTAACTACATTGTCAGCAAAGTTTGTAACGTGGTGTTACGTGCACCCGTAAGTAGGTAATGGGGGGGGGATGACTATCTGATATCAGACGCAAATCTCTCACCCCACTCTAACTAATATCATCATTAGACACTACTAAAAATTTCTAATTTTCGCAAAATCATAATCAAAACATATCCCTAGCTTAAATACACAACCAACACAGAAATAGCAGTTACATAAGAGTACACGCAGCATTAGCACCCGAATCAACTGATTTGGAAAAAAAAAAAAAAAAAAAAATCTCTCACCCCGAGTAGTCAGATTTCGAAGAGACTCGTATTTAACATATTATTATAACCGTAATGTTGTGTGTTTTGTATGGAAAACAAATCCCGCCAAAATGCTGCGACGCTGCGCCGGTTCTGCGCTCTGATTGAACGTCTAATGATTGACTGATGGGACGTTCACACAGATCAATGGTTGGTTGAATTGCTATTACGTCAGTGACAAATCACTGACCAGTTTCGGAATTTTATGGCTCACATTACAACTATCCGGTTATATGCTTGATAGTATTCTGTAAACGTAAAAGCCATTCTCTAGAGGGGAAGGTTAGGCTGTTATTTTTCCTCGTACAAATTATTTAGACATTTTTGTACATATTTGACGATCTATATTAACGAAGTACAAGGAAGTATATACATGGGCATACCATCAAGGAAGTCACGAGATGGCCCTTAAACTTCATTGTATAAAGGTCGCAAAGTGCTAGCAGTTGCCTGCGACTTTGCCCGCGTAAACTAGAGTCGTATACGGGCTGACAATGATTAATTTGGTGCCACATGTCGTTCCTAAGAATAAAATCTATTTTTAGGATCTGATCAGTGATTTAGGCGTGACAAGGTATTAGAATTGCTTTAATAGAATTAAATCTCTAAGTTTTCTCATGTAAGTGAATAACTTAATTTGTTCTTATGAGAAATAAATTTATCTCAAACCTCAAACCTCAATTAGACGACCTCTGTGGCTCAGTGGTAAGCGCGTTGGCGTAAGTGGTCCATGCTGAGTCCTCAATATTAATAATAATATCTATGGACGCTTTTACACCACGTCAATCTGGTCCCGTGGTAAGTTCTCGAAGAACTTGTGTTACGGGTACCAGACAACGGAAATATATTTAATACTTTTATACTATATATATATATATATATATATATAAGATTTTTATTATACAATACACATATTTAATACACATCCATGACCCAGGAACACAGAAAATATTTTTGTTCCCTGGCGGGATTCGAACCCGCAACATCCGGCTTGAGCGCCAACGCGCCAACCATTGAGCCACAGAGGTCGTCATCATGTGGTCATCATACACGCTCCCGGCTAGCTCCATAACTGACGCTAATTCTCCGTTTGTACCTCCACGTTTAAGCGTTTTATAATTAAAAATTGTCGTTATTACAAACAATTAAATGTATATTATGCAATTTTATTATATTGTTGGTCTTGTCTTTTCTTTCCGGATCATTATTATTAATTAAAATATTTTTTATTATCTTATAAAATAAACATTTAGTTCATGAATTAATTAAAAATAAATACCATACTACCTTGGTAGGATGGTACCACCATCTTACTTATTCTTTCAACTGAAGGAATAAGCAGCTTTGCTGTATTTCCGAAAAATCGCCAGACAGTTGTGTAATTACTGGCCGATTCACTTACGTACGATTAGGCCGTACGATTCAAGATAACGCATGAATCAGTTTCCTGGGCTTTTCCCATGCAACTGATTCATTCATTTGAGTTGCGTTGGCGTGAAACTGCGTTTGAGGCAGTTGGACTTGTTTATGGTTCATGGGCGATGCTGACCACTTCCCTAGAATTTTACATTCCCGTCATTCATTCATTCATTATTTTTAACCGACTTCAAAAAGAGAGGAGGTTCTCAATTCGTCTGTATGTTTTTTTTATGTATGTGACACGATTACTCCGCCGTTTGTGAATGGATTACGATGGTTATTTTTTTGTTTGAAAGCTGGTGCTTCCAATACTTGAGGTCAGGCTGGTATCCGCAACTCGACGCTTGTGCGCCTATTTTGCGTGCTGTGAGCCCGAAACACTCCCTACTGCCAGTTAAGCTCCCGCAAGAATGCCAGCAGTCTCTTGACATCAGCGCAGATCTCCGGGAGCGTTCTCGGGCACCCGAGATGGGCAGCCCGTAACAGTGCTACTCCTGTGCACTCCAGTAGTACATGGGCTGCTGTTTCTTCCTCCGATACGCAGGCTCTGCATAGCGGACTGTCCGTAACACCTATAGTGAAAAGATGTTTGTTGTAATGACCATGTCCTGTTAAGGTGCCTGTTAACAGGCGCAGTTCTGATCGTTTTAGGAGCATTAATTGACGAGAGACGCGTGGGTTGCCTATGGCATCGCTTCCGTTGCTTGTCTACAATCATCTCTGCTCGTCCAGAGATCTTTGTGCTGTGTATTTATGTGCATTCTGACCCAGGCCCTTAACTGGCTATATGGTAGCGGGGTCATTGGTTAATTGCCTTTGACCTCCATATTTGCTCCACGTTTGGCCAGCTCGTCTGCTGCATCATTACCTCTTGAGCCACTGTGCCCTTTTATCCATTGACGGGTCACCGTGTTAGATTGACATGCTCTTTCGAGGTAACAGTGGCATTCGTGAATTAGGCCCGAGTTTGTTATGTATGAGTTTAGTGCTTGGAGTACCGCTTTGCTGTCGGATAAAATCCTAATGGGGTACCCTGTTACTTTCCGCTCTGTTATAGCTCTTGCAGCTTGGGTTATGCCAACACATTCCGCCTGAAAAACGGAGCTGTGTTTGCCCAAATGTACGACCAGGTGAAGGTTCAGTTCCTCTGAGAAAACCCCTGCACCTGTTCCTTGTTGTGTTTTCGACCCGTCCGTGTAGATACTCAACTCCTTAGAGGTTGAGTCTGTTGCTGAGGACTCGAAAAGTTGAATTTTATAGTGTTTGTTAAATACATACGTTTTAGGTATGAAATTGCTTGGGGCCAGAAGCAATTCATCTAGATACTCATCTAGGATTTTTGTGTGAGGTATCCTGGTGTCTTTCCATAGTTTTAGTGTTCGTAACCTTACCGCTGCAGACGTTTTCGTGTTGTATGAAGAGGTGTAAGGGAAGCAGAGATATCATGGTTTCTATTGCTGCGGTCGGTGTTGTTTTCATGCCTCCTGTGATGGCAAGACACGCCAACCTTTGAAACCGTTGTAGTTTGTCACTTACCGTTGTTAGGCGTGTTCGTGGCCACCAGACTATTGATCCATAACTTACTACTAGTCTGATGATTGTACTGTAGAGCCATAACACTATTCTCGGAGTTAGGCCCCATGACCTACCTATCATTCTTTTGCATTGCCAGAATGTAAGGCAGGCTTTGTTTAGTTTGGCTTCTAGATGTTGACTCCAATTTAGTTTGCTGTCGAGGATTACTCCTAGGTACTTCACCAGTGTGCTAAATTGAAGTGTGACGCTCCCTAGTTTAGGGAGTGTGTAATTGTTGAGTACCCTTTTGTTGGTGAACATTACTAGTTCGGTTTTGTTAGGGTTGACCGTAAGTCCGGACTCTGCACCACCGATCTACCACTCGGAGAGCTGTCTGAGTTAGGTCACAGACAGTTATGAGTATCGCTAGGTCGTCGGCGTACCCTACTGTGCAAAAGTGTCTGTTATTTAGTTTAGTTATGAGATCATTTACGACTATGTTCCACAGGAAGGGTGATAATACTCCTCCTTGTGGACAACCTTTGGCTTGCTGCTGATGCTTTAACTAGCATCTTATGGATCCAGTTTGTTATTAATGGATCTATGTTGTGTCTGTTTAGTGCTGTTTTTATGCTGTCATAGTTTGTTTTGTCGAAGGCACCTTCGATGTCAATAAACGTGCCTAGACATATGACTTTGTTTTGCAGGGCATGCTCTATTTTTCTTACTACTGCGTGTAGGGCTGACTCTGTGGATTTCCCTGATGAGTAAGCATATTGGTTGTGATGTATTGGTATGTTTTCCAGAGCTTTGTCCCACAGTTCTCTATCACATAGCCTCTCCAGAGTTTTCATCACAAAGGATGTCAGGCTGATAGGTCTGAAGGATCTTGCATCAGTGTAGTCACTCTTACCTGGTTTTGGAATGAAGACGACTCTTACCTGCCTCCATGGCTTAGGAATGTAGCCATATGCCAGGCATGATTGGAGTATCCTGACTAGGGCTCCAATTACTTCCTCACCTCCTCTTTGGAACAAGGCTGGAAAGATGCCATATACACATGCTGATTTGTATGGTTGGAAGCTGTTGACTGCCCACGCAGTTTTGTCTCTTGACGCTACATTTTTGGCAATCGTCCATTTATTACTGTCTGGTGGTATTATATGTTCGTCTTCCCATCTTGCTTCTGTAATGATGTCGGTGTCGTATTTGTTGCTGTACCTGCTGCTGTTGGTAGGTAGGTAGACCTACCTTGGCTGACACCGACTCCAAAAGTAACAATACTGACGTGCTAAATGCAAAGATTGTTCATTAGTAGAAGATCAAGTTGACTATAAATTGTAAGCACAAAAATTAAAGAAACACAGTTATTTTATTACTTTTTAGTTAAGTATTTTTGAAGTCTGTTTTTTGAAGTTATACTTCTAAATTCTAATGCGACTTCCAAAACGTGGTTGCGTTAAACGTTTAACGCTACCATGGAGGGGGTATGAAAGCACTGTTGAGTAACCAAAAGCGCGATGTAATTCACTGCACAACGCCATCTATTGGTTCATCAATGGAACTGAAATTAAATAAGAATTTTGCCATAAGGTTGTATACATCCTTTGTAATTCCTCCGTGGTTACATCGCACAGCTACACGCGCGAGTTATTGAAGATACAACGCCATCTAGCGACAGATTCATGGAATATTCTTGGAAATTACTTAAATCTACAGTGTAGATCTAAGTGATTGCCATAAGTTGACTACTTTAAATTAATATAAAAAAACTCATTATGTGTATACATATGTCTATCATTCTAATGAAATTGTACTATGTAAATGTATAATTTTTAACGCGTGTACATAAGCACACTCACACTTTTTACCATTTCAACGTTTCGGAACAATCATGGTCACGGGAGGACCACAAGTCTCAAATTACGAACTAAATCCGGACAGGACCAAATCCGTTCTGCCTCAAGCGGTCATTTCCTCATTAATACAATAATTGGCCCGATCCAACAATCATTTGTTATTAGGCCTTTTAACGTTGTGGGACTGCACTTGGCCTTGGGTCTAAACTGGCCTCATAATCTACCCCACGTATATTATAAATGCGAAGGTGTATTTGTCTGCTAAACCGATTTTTTTGTGAGGTGCCCGGGGTCTGTTGAGTAAACAGGGCACGTCGACGGCTTGTCAGTCCCTCAGGGGACCGACGCCACCTCCACAGAGGGGTTGTCCCGCACCACAGAAGAACGCCTCCCAACACCGGGAGAGTGCATTATATGGTGAAGTTCTCGTCCTCTACCCTTACCCCCTGGTATTTTGTCTCCTCTTCTTATAAGAGGGGTACAAAGAGCCCCCTCGGCTCAATTCACTTCACCCAAGGTGCTGGGCTCACCCTAGGCTACTGCAGAGCCTCACCGCCGGGTTTGAACAAACTTCGGTACGCATATAAGCTACTATTGTTGTGTATATATAATTCTTCTGCGCGTATGTCACTGGACTCAATGGCTAGACTGATTTGGATGAAATTTTTGTGTGCTAAAAATAGATATCGCAATGATTTAGATTCACTATTCAGTCCACTACATGTTTTGTACAGGACGTCGTCTGTCGGATTCGCTAGTTATACCTACATGATATATATCAATTATACTAGATTAACAAAATCTACACAAACGGAGCCGTAGGCAAAAACTAGTGAACAAAAATAGCTGCGAAAATAATAATTCACACCTAAACTGCCGAGCGGATTTTAATGAAATTTTGCAAGGAAGAGGAGTAGTTATGTAAGTAAGCCGTAACATTCCGAAACTAATCAGTGATTGGTCACTGACGTATTTAGCAATTCAACCAACCAGTGATCTGTATATAAGTCCTATCGGCCAATCATCCATCAAATCCATCAATGTTAGTTAGCCAATCAGGGCGCAGCGTCGCAGCACAAATTTAGCGGAATTTGTTTTTTTATACAAAAAACTATTTCGGTTATATGCTCAATACCCATGAGCATAAACAAGTTAACCTAGGACTAGCCCAGACCGTGCGTCCACCGTCGCTCGCTTATTTAGTAGAATTAGTATATTATTTTATTATAGACATCTAAGGTCACTTTTTGAGGCGACGTTTTTGCTGTAAGTTTTTTGATATACCGCTTAGACTATTACACAACAGTCATCGATTTCGTCTGCATCGGGTCAAGGAAATGTGTTGTATATAATATTAGCAAAATAATTAAAAGCGGAATAATTAGCAAAAACAAAAAAAAAAAAAACACTTTTTTGGAATGATAATCTAAGGGGGAAATTTTCACTAATTGTGTTTTCATTGAGGAATTGGTCGGACTAATACCTGAAGCAGAATTCCACCACCAGAAATCGCGTAAAAATTCTAAATTCTCCCTCACCATCTCGATGTTCGTAAATCCACAACAACTCCATTTTAACGGCATTTCTTGCCTCGCACGATGAATATATGGAATCAGCTGCTATCTATGGTGTTTCCGAATCGATACGACTTAGGGACCTTCAAAAAAAGAGCATACTCATATTTGAAAGGCCGGCAACGCACCTGCTAATCCTCTAGTGTAGCAGGTGTCTGTGGATATCGCTTTCACTTACAGGTGAACAGACTGTCCGTTTGTCCCCTCTTCTACTAAAAAAATCATCTATTTTTAATTCTTTACATAACCAAATTAGAACGGATGTCACAGTCAAAGCAGAAGGCAATCACTAGTTTAATAAACTAGCGTAGCCTTGTCAAACGTCGCAAAAAATGTAACCTACCACAAATAATTACAAGAAACAAGGACTATTTCCATTTGATTAACTAATGAAGTTTTAATTTGAAATCATCAGCATCACTGTTGTGGTGCTGAGCATAGCCTCCTTTTTTAGGATTCCGTGCCTAATGGGTCAAACCCCACTCCTGTCCGTCCGTCCGTTGAAATTATCACAAATGAGGTATGTATTATGTTGCTGCTATTACAGTTTTTACAATTTATATTATTAAGGGGGGCTTCCGTACAACAAACGCCCTTGGCATTTATCGAGAGAGGCCTGTATGAGAAGATGGTTGGATGTCTGTTATCTGTTGTCCGTTGTCTGTTGTCTGTTATTTGTTATCCATAATTCGTTATCCATTATTCGTTATCCGTTGTCATTGTCCGTTGTCCGCTATCCTTTGTCCATTGTCCGTTATCCGTTGTCCATTTTCCGTTGTCCGTTTTCCGTTATCCGTTTTTCGTTGTCCGTTGTCCGTCATTCTTTATCCATTGTTCGTTTTCCGTTGTCCGTTGTCGATTGTACGTTGTTCGTTGTCCGTTGACCGTTATCCGTTTTCCGTTATCCATCGTCCGTTGTCTGTTAACTTTTGTCTGTTGTCTGTTGTTTGTTATCTGTTGGCCTGTGTCCGTTATTTGTTATCTGTTATTTGCTATTTGTTATATATATATATATATATATATATATATATATATATATATATATATATATATATATATCTGATGCTTAGGCTATAAAAATATCATCATCATCAATCCAAACAGGGCTGTTAATCTAAGTTGACGCGGGCGAAGCTGCGGGCAGCGGCTAATGTTGCTATATATAAAAATGACATGTCACGTTTGTGGTCGCACTCTTCCGAAACAGATTGATCAATGTTTATGTTTTTTAATGTAGTGTAGACCGGTACGAGGATAGATCGTTAATTATATTGTTACCGTTAGGTGTTTACAGGAACAACATACATGGTAGGACAACGTTTGCAGGAAAAGTCAGGGAAATACTTTTTACGCATGTACCAGGATCTCGGGTAGATCCTGACCCTATGTGGGACTCGCACCTGGGAGTGCCCTACCCGTAACCTAAAACCACTGTGAGTGCCTGCAGCCGCATTTTGAGGGTCCCGGGTCTGTAGGCAATAGGATCACCTCAGCGACAGGCTAGCCCTGGCGAATGCCGGACTACTCCTCTTAAGGGGGGACTGTCCGGCCGCTACTAAGCAGTCCCCACGACGTCGTGTCATACTGGGGCCAGGTTCCCATCCTGAAACCGACACGAGCATAGGGGCGTTACTGGAGGCGCATTAAGAAGCGCCTCCTGCGCACTCCCGTTCATCACCCGTGGGGGGAAGAGGTTAGCTGCTTGGCTGCTATCACTTGACTGTACCTCCACGGAAGAAATTTAATGTTGACGTTTGATGGTGTTACATATCCCGACTGTACCATGTTCTAAATCGTTTTGTATGTGTCATTGATGTATTTTCCTCTTTTTTCACTAGTTGTTGATTACCTGTTTTTAGTGTATTTAAATTCAATAAGATTTCAATTTCAGTGCCTGCAGTTACAAATAATGTATGGTTCGCCAAGAAACAGGCGCCTAGTTTGGGGACCTCTGGATAATTGCATTGTTTGAATTTGTTCATAATGTAAATCTTAAATGTTATTTTGTTTTGTCAATAAAGAATTATTATAATTATTAAATATCGGCTATGAGTTTCCTCCTTTTTCGTTCACAGCCCTCATAGATAAGAGTGGAAATCGGAACGCACGCTACCATGGGAACCGACCAACAAGTGTCACATGCGTTTTGTAAATAAATTTTGGTTTTTGATTCGTTTAAAATGGATTCCGCTGAAGATGAAGAATTTGGGATCGTGCTCACCGTCGGCTCGGAGACCACGGAGGCTGAGAAGGAATATGAGAGGGTGAGTCTATAGTCTGAAGGGTTTTTTGGTATCCAGTAGTCGATGTCCTTATTCTGATCTGATCATGCAGACTTTCTCTATCTCTCTGTAGTATCATGTAGCATCAACTGATCCTGTTGGTCAAGTGATATAAAAATACGACAGTCGTGGATTCGGATCCCGCCAAAAGTATTATCATACAATATTAAAATAACTGTTGATACGGATATTATGGAGGATTGGCCGTCTTGGCGTTCATTGAAAGCCTCCAGCAGTGGACGGAAAATGCTTGATGATCATGATGATGATGACAAGAATCTATACAGATAAAATATAAAATCGGAGCGTCTATTTGTAATATTAAAATAACCGCTTTTTATTGATTGTATATGGATGTATACACGGGACATATACCAAAATAACATTATTTACAATTTTTGTCTGTCTGTTTGTTCCGGCTAATCTCTGAAACGGCTGGACCGATTTTGACGGGACTTTCACTGACAGATAGCTCATGTTATAAGGAGTAACTTAAGCTATAAAAGTAATCAACATCAATCCGTATACGGCTGTAAATCTAAGTTAACGCGGGCGAAGCTGCGAGCAACAGCTAGTATAATATATTATAGATATTATCACATTATTATAATGTTTATATTTTTATTTGGATACGCGATCTAGAGAGCGCCGATGGCCCAGTGGGTATGGGCTCGTCCTCTTGAGTGAGAGCCGCGAGGTCCGGGTTCGATCCTGACCCTTGTGATGCCTAGAAATGGATTTTTCTAAATTTCTACGTGCACCTGAATATGAGACCATCGCTTATCACCTACGGTATTTCCGACCGATACGACTTAGGAACTTTCAAGAAAAGAGCATACTCATATCTGAAAGGCAGGCAACGCACCTGCTAATGCACTGGTGTAGCGGGTGTCTGTGGATGTCGTTTATCACTTAGGTAGTTAGGTACCACCTCAGTTCGCTGGAAAAGTCTGCATATTTAGAGAGTTTATTTGTGAGGGCGGTCTAATCTTATGTGTATACAACCTTATTATTTATATCCTCCATAACACCTCCTTTCCCTCTAGGTCCTGGAGGAACTGCGAGAGGCGGAGGGTTTGAAAACGTACGCTGATGCCTACACGAAGCTGTTCGACTCGTACTTCAAGCTGAAGGAGGAGAACGTCGCACATCAGGAGAATATCACCAGTCTCAAGGTAATTACTGCCCAGTTACTAAAATCACAGTATAAGCAAAGTCATAAAAATATAAAGCCTACTAATATTATAAACGCGAAAGTTTGTAAGAATGTATGGATTTATGTTTGTTACTCTTTCACGAAAGAACTGCTGAATGGATTTTAATGAAACTTTACAATAACATAGCTATACTTCAGAATAACATAAAGACTATATTTATCCCCGTACTCCCACGGGAATGGGAAGTACGCGGGTGAAACCACGGGGCGCTGCTAATAACATATATTTTTTAAATATTAATATTAATTTATTATTAAGTGTGATAGGCATGCTGCCACCTCAGGGTAACTAGTCACCATCGCCCATGGGAGATCTTTGAGCATCGAAAGAAAATTGCCTGTCACACGGCTATCACTATGTTAAAGCTAGTTTACATGTTGATTAGAATGCAGGTGATTAGTAATTAGTACAAAACATGTATGAGCCGCAATTGCTTATAGGGAGAGATTTTTTTATTTTTATTTATTTATTCGTAACTCAGATAAAAAAAGAAAAAGCTTATAACTATGATAATTACAAAACATCGATTAGAATTCATCATTAAATCATTTTCAAAAAATCAAATCATAATCTGAAATAACAAAACATTAATTACCTATTTAATTTAGATATTATTAAAAAATATATATATTAATTAATTTTATACACGGACTCAATTTGTGGATGTGACAGGGCGGTTACCCAATGCCTTTGTAAGGCACTGTCAGGTCTGCCAGCGATTGCGTTACCCTCCTTTTCCCTATCCCCCCAATGGGCCACCGGAAACTCACAAGCAACAGCACAGCTGTCACTTGGCGCCGGTTTTATGCGAGTGAGAGGTACCACCCCGATCGTGCCGGCCCAATTCGGAAGCAAAGCAGCATGGCACTACCTCTTACTATGGACATATTACCAGCTTTTTAATTTTTATCCGACTAACGGAAAGAAGGGAATGTACTTTAGTAGTATATGTATGTTTATATTTGCGCATGTTCCATTGTAGCGACTAAAGTGCTGTGCTTATCCTATTTTGATAAAGTACATATCATTAGATTCACTATTATAGTCCGAGTGGCTATATTTGAACCGACTTCAAAAAAGAGATATTTTTTTAAGTAGACGGCCATAAATTTTGTTCTACTTATTTCCCATTAGGGGGCGTCCATTAATTACGCGAGGTTTTTTAGGGGGGGAGGGGGTCGAGCAGAATCTCACCCAAACTCACGTGTGGGAGAGGGGGGGTCTCAACAAATATCACGTATTTTTTTTTCGCAAAAAACAGTATGTAATTACAAGAAAATAGGGTCAAATTAAGGTAAAACATATAAATCTTGATTATAATTCTCTCCACGGATAGTGCACTGATTTAGATTATTCTACGAACACTTATGTGTTCTTTAATAATTTTGATAGTAAATTATATTGTTCAACTATAATATTATCACTATGATTTTAGATTACAGTCGTATGTCTTTATTAACTTCATTAAATAGAATTAATGAAATTCTTTTGTAAAATATTAGGTCCACAACATTTACATTAAAATACGCTTTAGAAATATCTCACATGAGATTCGAACGGGGGGGAGGAGGTCGAGCCAAATCTCACGATATCTCACCAATGGGAGAGGGGGGGTCGAAAAATCGTCAAATTCACCTCACGTTATTTATGGATGTCCCCTTACAAACACAGCTTTCTATAATTTTTATACCTCATTTTAATCTACAAGAATAAATTCGCTAAGTCATCAACAACTCAACAGTCGTTAAAATAATAATTAGTTAATTGTCGTAAATCAATTGCAAAATGAATCGATTTTCATACTAATTAATATCCTTAACGGCAATCTTTTATTAGCTTGTCATAATAAAATCTTGAAAGTCACTTATAAACTACTAACTACTAAAGTTCTGACGCCCTAGTACTTTTTCATTTCTAGTACCCGTAACATTAGTTCATGAGGAAGTGTACACCACTTCCTCATGTAGTCCTCATGAACTAATGTTACGAGTACGTTCATGTGTTATTGTTTTTTAACGTTTATAAATTGAATAATTATCATTGTTTTGTCCGGATTAGTAAACATAATGTTACAGGAATTTGATGATAATGCTTTAAAATAATGTTTTTTTGAAAAAAAACAGCAATGTAATAAACTTAACTTAAATAAACGGCTAGCGGACTGAATCAGCTGATGAGCGTTACACGAGGTCGCCGCATGCACGAGGTGAACGAACTGCACCGCGCGCGTCTTCAGCGCGATTTATCGCTTTAGTCGTTCATCGTTTTAGTTTTTACTAATACATTGCGGGTTTGAAAAATACACAAGTTTTTTTTTTTTATTTTCTTTAAATCTGAACCATTCTCGAATCCACTTGAACACACACAATTTTTGAAGTGAAACTTATTTATCGGGGTTGGAAAAAAATTTAGTGTAACATTTTTTCGTTACGCGTCACATTCTTCCGTTACGCGCCATCTTTTTCTTATCCCTACCACGCGTGATTTGAAAAATAACGTCATAAAGAAGTTTAACTTCTTACGAGTGTACGCTAGTACACACACACTTTTTTTTAACAAAATCAGTCTAACCGTTTAGGAGGAGTACAGTGATATACACACGCACAGAAGAATTATATTTATAAAGATTTATTTTTATTAAACATTTTCCCGTTAAATTATTGTAAGACAAAGGGAAGGTTGCATATGGGTTTTTTCCATAGAAAATTGTCACGACAGAAAACCTAATTGCGAACATTCTTTTTATAGGGAAAACTCGATAAGTACGACGAAACGGTGAACGAATATATTTCCGAGCTGAAAGACTCGAATAGAACCATCGAGAAGCTTCGAGCAGACATTGGTAAAGTAATTTTAAACCCCGACCCAAAAAATGTTTTAAGTTTGACTGTTAATTTTTTTCTTTTACGCCGGGAAATGCTCTGAGGCATCCCGCGGGGGAGTGGGTCTCCCCAGAGTATATGGGACTCGCTGCGCCCGAAAGGTGGAAAGGTGGACGCAGCTCTACCCACTAAAACCCGGCGAGTGCCGCCAATGCCGCCTTTGGCGAAGTGCCCCGGATCTAATAAACAAACAGGGCACCTTGACGGCTAGTCAGTCCGACGACCGACGCCACCTCCACCGAGGGGTTGTCCCGCACTACAGAACAACCTCTCTCAACGTCGGGACCAGTACAATGGCGTGAGGTTCCCGTCCTCGCCCCTTGCCCCCTACTCTTTTGTCCCCTATTCTTATAAGAGGGATACAAAGTGCCATCTCGGCTCAATTAGCTTCGCCCAAGGTGCTGGGCTCACCCTAGGCTACTGAGCCCCACCGCCACGTCAAGGCCTGAACCATGGTGGGGTTGTATAGATGAACTATGGTTTTTCTATTTTGGCGTAAATTAAAAGATTTTTACTAATACTACATTTACTAATAATCTCCTGGTGAATCATCCCCCATCATCTTGCAGAGGAAGCGCGAGCCCTCGCTGATGCGATGCACGCTCGTGAGCTGGCCAGCGTTGAGAGTCTGGAGACAATCAAGAAGACGGTCGCGCGGCTGGAGAAGGAGCTGGACGCGAGGAAGCGGGCGGGAGATGATGATGCGTGAGGGTGTATACATTATATATTTTAGGTGGTAGTGCCATGCTGCTTGGGCTGACACGACTCACATAACATCAGCGTAAAGTGACAGCTATGCTGTCGCGTTTCGTGCGGTTTGTGAGTTTCCGGTGGCCTATTGGGGGATAGAAAAGGAGGGCAACGCATCTGCATAATCTCTGGTTGTGCGGATGTGTATGGGCGTCGATAGTCGCCAAAAGACTGACTGCTCGTTTACCCTTATATGCTAGAAAAAGAAATATAAGTATATTATGTTAATGGTTTTGTTATATTTACACGAATACCATATGACTACAAACGAAAACATATATTGCCCTGTAAAAGATATATAAAAGGTATATTTATTTTTCACACAATATATTTTGCTGAAATCGATTAAAAATCTATGAATATTTCAGTACATACAAGAAAAGTCTTTTTTGTACTGTTTTTTTTTTAATGGTATGAAAATGAAATACTTATGAAATTTCCGTTTTGTATGAAAAAATTTTAACGAATTTTTTTCATGTATTTATTATTTGTATTAATCGAAGTAATCACACATGCAATCAATGCATCTTTGCCAACGCAGTGGCAGTTTATTGATGCCCTTCTTAAAGAAATCAGCTGGACGAGAGGCAACAAATTCTTAAAAGGCATTTTGTACTGCCTCTCGGGTGTTGAATTTTTTTCCCGCCAAGAAGTTATCAAAATTCTAGAAAAAGTAGTAGTCTGTAGGCGCAAGGTCTGGTGAGTAGGGCGGATAAAGGAGAGCTTCCAACCCCAGTTCTTGCATCTTGGAGACCGTCTGCTGTGCAGTATGAGGTCGCGCGTTGTCGTGCAGGAGCAGCGGAGACGAGCGATTGACCAATGCTGGTTGGAGATGTGCCAGCTTCTCCGTCATTGTGTTCAGTTCTTCACAGTACACATCTGCAGTTATGCTCACCCCGTTTGGTAAGAAGCTGTGATGAATCACAACGGCGCTAGACCACGAAACAGTGACCATCACTTTTCTAGGGGTAAGTTTTCGTTTAGGGCATTGTTTAGGTGCTGAACCAGGATCCAACCAACTTGCTGAGCGCTTGCGGTTATCAAACAGTATCCATTTTTCATCGCAGGTAACAATGCGGTTCAAAATTCCTTCATTTGTGTGTCTGTTGAGCAGTGCAAGACACGTCTCGACACGTACTTCGCGCTGGCGATCATTGAGTTAGCGCGCTAGAAAAATATAGTTTATAGTCCATAGCAAGCTATCATAAAATAGTTTATTTGTACAACACTAAGTTCGTGGGGCACCAATTTGTCAAGCTTTTTTACCTTGCCAATTTGACGCAAATCAATATTGGTCATTATTGTTTTGACGCTAACGTCGAAAACTGCTGCTAATTCAGGCGTAGATTGTGTATCATCAGCTTCCACATTCGCCTTTAATTCGTCATTTTCGACCAAAGTCTTCGGACGATCGCGAGGTTCATTTTTCAGGTCGAAATTTCCAGAACGGAAGCGTGCAAACCAATAACAGGTGGTGCGTTGGTTTGTAGTGTTAGCTCCGTAAACGTCGTTGATGTTGCGTGCCGCTTGTGCCGCGTTGCTGCCACGACGGTACTCATATTCCATAATTACTTGAATTTTTAACGTATCCATGATGACGAAAAAGATTGAAATGCGATGAAAATGTAACACTAATCAATAAACAAATGACTACTTTTGGAAAAAGAATTCCATGTTTTTAAAATAAAATTAATTTGAAATTAGAATTCTTAGCCAAACAAAAATTATTTTGATTTGAAATGGCCAGTACTGCAGAACGGCAATTTCATAGGTAAAGAAAGACCTATTATCACAAAACACTATGCGCTGTTTAGTTGGACATAAGTGCTTTGAACAACTTTCGAGCATACTGTAGACATTGTCAGATGTCGAACTCATGATAACCCGATTTAATTAGTTTTATTAATTAATTTAGTTTTATTATATCATCAGCATTATCAACTTTCTCCGTCCACTTTTTCTTTACTTCCCAACATTTGATTAACCAACATCGAAACGCAGCCGTTCATCATCGTCATCATCAGCCTCTACCCGTCCACTGCTAAACATAGCCGTTCATTAAATAAAATATAAATCATAAGTATTTTATTACGGTTGGTTTAATTTATAACTATAAGGTTTACCACTCGAGGTTATCGAGAGTATTTTTAACTGGCCTAATAATCTCTTGATAACCCTGAAATATACAGTACCATACAAACTTAGAGGCCTTTGAGAATTGCTGTTCTTTGTGTTAGTTTGGTGAGAAAAACTGATGTTGGTCGAAGTGGGCAACGTTGCTCATGATATTTCCTGTATTTTACACATTGAAGACAGTATTGGAAACCTAAAATAACATTTTAAGAGTTTATTTATTTGTCTTAAATTAAAGAAAATTTATTTAAAATGCGTTATTTATCACCAATTATCACGTGACTGCGAACGCCATTATAGCGCGATGACGTCACTGACCGGTAAACAAACTGTCATATCTGTCATAACCAAGTTATAAGTATCACCGGTGAACTGCAAGGAGCATATTATCTGCTCTGTGCTTTGACAGAGCGCGAGTATGTTTATCGGTCTGTGACGTAATCATGGTCACATGACAGCTTGGAATATTTTATCGGGAAATGTAAAAACTATTTATATTTACGTCTTTTTTAATTAAAAATAACACTTCTTTTATAATAGTTTTCTTTTTCGTGTTTATATAGAGCATATCAATTTTTTTTAAAAGCAAAATGGTGGTAATCGTAATGATCATATTACAGAGGAGCCACCTCAGCCGTGAAGGAGAAAGAGAAGTTCGAGAAAGAGAAGTCACGACTACAGGGAGAGGTGGATGTTTTGAAACAGCGCCTCGCCAACTCGCTCTCTTACGTGGAAGAGTTGGACCACAAGAACAGTGCCGCTGAGGAGAATATAGCGAGACTGGAAGAGCAGTTGGAGGTATTATTTTTTTCTCTCTTCTTCCGCGATTTTGATTAGAAAGAAAAGCTTAAGCCCATGTACCAACTCTTTTCTTCTTTCTCTCTTGAAAGAAGAGGTAAAGCCCAGCGGACTTACCCTTGACACTCGATTCTATTTTAAATTTACTTGTCCGCTACACTAGCGCACGATTTGACTCGATCACAGTGGAATTTAATGTAACTAATGAAAATTGGTATTTCTCAATCCCGCACATTTTTCCATAGCATTTTTCGCACTCGTGACAATATTTTGACGTTGACGTAACGACTACGAAATCGAGTTAGGGTTCGAATAACGAGTTTAAACAGTTCAACGTCAAAATATTGTCAAGAGTTACAATACATAGTCTATGGTAACTTATGGAAAATTGGAAAGGAGACGTTCCTTTCCAATTTTCCGTGTTTTCCAAGTTGCGTGTAGAGTCCAAACTTGTTAATATTGTATCTATATCAAATTCACCAGCTGTCCATTAAAAATTGTGCAATAAAATATTGAGTATTAATTAAGTTGGCGCCAAGAAATCTAATGTCAATATTTTTATCAACCTTTAGGGCAAAGAATACTAATTATCTCTATGGGTGTGTCCAGGGTGAACGCAAGGCTAACATAATTAAAAATACCGGTCAGGAGCGAGTCGGATACACACAAAAAGGGTTCTGTACTCCACAAATATGTCTATTATATAGGGCAGAAAGTATAGTGCTTGCACCGAGACAATCTTAGGTATAAGCATGGGTAACACGGGAATGTAACGCGTTAACTTACTTAATTTGACTCCTATTAGTCACAGCTTGATGTTATATAGCCTATAGAGCCTTCCTCGATAAATGGGCTATCTAACACTGAAAGAATTTTTCAAATTGGACTAGTAGTTCCTGAGATTAGCGCGTTCAAACAAACAAACTCCTCAGCTTTATATTATTAGTATAGATATAGGCAGGATCCCCATCGCTAGAGGATGACATATTCGCAAAAAAGCTTTTTACTTTTTTTATTATTTTTTTTATTTTGTAAAATACATACTTAGGTACAAACCTGACCAAAAAAATTAAAACCCTCGCCATATTGCGGGAGATTTCGGAACTAATTGCTGTATGGACGATACAATGTGTTGACGTAAAAAACATGCAGTGGTGACACCACGCAGGGTTTATATATTTCTGGTCAGGATATACTTACTAATTAAAGATCTTTTTTAAAGATTAAAGATTAGTTCACAATTTTGATATCGGTGAGACGTAAATTAAGATGTTTTTTTATCTAGATACTTATGATTTGTTTTTTTATTTGGATTTTAAGAAAGTGAATTTTAAAGAATGACAGAGTGAAAAAAAAGATTCTTAGATTTTTATTATATTCATTCGTTCAGCATAGTATAATTGTTTTTGAGTAAGTATATCTTTTACGGTGTAAATTATGCACCAGTTTGCTAGTCAGACGGACTGACAGACTGTCAGACGTCAGACTTGGAACGGAACCCTAAGAATGGTAATCCACCATGTAGCCAACACATGTAGAGTCATACGGAAATTTCATTGAAAACCTTTCGAATATGATACCACCTACTTGTACTCAAAACTTTCCACTGCACTTTTGTACCTACTAATTATTTTTATAATAAAAGTATACGACCTAACCGACAGAGTAATCGGGTGAACAGTGATTTAAGTCACACGTGACTATAAACGAGTTCACTTATTATAATGTATTATTACAATGTACAGTCGTTGGTGAACTCGAAATTACCGGTGGGAGGGAAGCGCTGTGCCGCGCTCCCGGCTGCGTGGGTACTACTTGTTGTTGTTGTGGGTGTATCTTGCTTGTTTTTCCCGTCAAACAGCTTTACTGTGTTTCGGAGAGAAGGGCAAGACAGGCAGTGTAATTACTGGCACCGAGACTTAACATCTTATGCCTCAGGATAGGCAACACATAAATAAGTTGCCTGGGCTCGTTCCAGGTAAACTAGGTTATGTTCATGGGCGACGTCGACCACTTACCATCAGGTGGCACGTTTGCCAGTTTGCCTATCTAACTAACATAAAAAAAAAACTCAGACCGGATTGCTATTAAATATAAATGAGTTCATATTATGGTACTATGATTTATTCCTAAAATGTCTAGTCCTTGGTGAACTCGGATTCGGATCACTCGTGAACATAAATGAATTCGCCCGATCTTTAAATAATTCCATGTTTACCGTGCCTATACCATAGAAATATTCAAATATCTGTGGCCTATACCGTGTCGCCCTTTAGAAATACATGTTTTAGGTGCTTTTAAACAAAGCCAAAACCAAGGATAAGGGACTATATCCTCTCCTTGTTTTTGGCACATAAAAGTACCAATACACACCGACGTTTTTTCTACTGATTAAGTTGCAGCTTAAATATGCTCAGGACTATCAAAAGGGGCTCAAAGTTTTCAGGGCTTCAAAGGGGCAAAAAGTATATACGAAGTGTTGGTCAGCTATTAACCAAGTGGGAAGATGATCTCCGTACAGTGGCCGGTCCGTGTTGGATGTGAGTGGCGCGGGATCAGCCGTCTTGGCGTTCTTTGTTGAAAAATAGTCGGATATAGGCTGATGATGATGTCGAAAATATATATAATATACCACAAAATGTATTTCATCTATCTGTCACCAACCCGACGCCAGGAGGCCGTGCGGTCGCGGACTACACGGTTGGTGGGAGGAAACCCCCCACTTTAACAAACCAAAAGTGAGCCAAATCGGCTCACACTAATCCGATGTAGCATTAAGGCCTTTGGGCTGTTAGCATAGATCATTCCGAAAAAAATATATCTGTTATCATACCGAAATTCGCATCCAACTAGGAACCACCACTATACGGCAATCCTCATAAATAATATCTACCTACCCATCATCATCATCATTATCATCATCATCATCATCATCATCAGCCTCTATCCGTCCATAATCCGTCCTGTACAGTCTACCTACACAACATTTTTATATTACAGAAAATTGTTAAAACAGCAACCCACCTGCTTGTTAACGTCACCTATGAATTCTTGATTGCCAATCTTGTTTTCAGGAAGCCGACAACAACGCCGTGAGGCAGAACCGGTTGGTGGAGCATCTGAAGAACGAGAGTGCCACCATGAAGAGTGAGATAGAGAATAGAGGAGTTACCATCGGCGGTCTCAACGATAAGGTACGTTTGGTCTAGGGTTCTCCATCCACTGAATTAGATTATCTTTTATTAATTTTAATAGTTCCTTTTTAGTGTCGTATTGTTAAATTTTATGACTATTTGAGACTACAAACTAATCAATGTAAGTTTTTTTTATTAAAAATAATGAGGAAAATTGTAATTTTTCATTATTTAAGGTGAAGAAAACAACCACATTTAAAATGAAAATACGCATTTAAATGAATGCTCTAAGGGTAAAAAAAATATGTAATTATGTATGAAAGATAAATAAGATTTATGAACTTTATTTCCAGTTTATTCCAAATTTAGTTATAAAAGTATATTATTTAGGGCACCTCGACGGCTAGTCAGTCCCGCAAGGGACCGACGCCACCTCCACAGAGGGGTTGTCCCGCACCACAGAACAACCCCTCCCTACGTCGGGACAGTACAATGGGGTGAGGTTCCCATCCTCACCCCTTGCCCCCTGCTCTTCTGTCCCCTATTCTTATAAGAGGGGTACAAAGAGCCCCCTCGGCCCAATTAGCTTCGCCCAAGGTGCACCGCTCACCCTAGGTTACTGAGCCCCACCGCCACGACAAGGCCTGAACCATGGTGGGGTACCCTACCTACCTACCTTGGCTGACACCGACTCCAAAAGTAACTATAATGACGTGGTAAATGTAAAGTTTGTACATTAGTAGAAGATTAAGTTGACTATAAATTGTAAGCACAATAATTTAAGAAACACAGTTATTTTATTACTTTTTAGTTTATTATTTTTGAAGTCGGTTTGAATTTTTTGTAAAAATGTTTTTAAATTAACCGTTACTTTCACCTTTTAGTGCCTTTTACCACCAACTGTTTAAAACGGGATATTTATCATATCTTTTCACTTGGTTTCGCGGAGATTGGTATCTATCTCTATTTAGTTAAAACCTTTTTACTTAAATTTCTATAATTAGCCAAAACGGTTGTTGATGAATCACTAGAATTTATATATAGATAGAGGAAAATTATATCCATTCACTTTTATTACCTTCAACTATTCTCAGAGAATGTCTGTTTAGAGAGTCGATTGAGAAAAACGTCTAGAAAAACATATTAATTAAAAATAAAACTAGGAAATTCATAGTACCTACGAATGTGATGCCAACAGGCCGAAAAGTCTATCCCTTTCTATAAAAAAACTACCACTTGCATTGAAGTGCATGCGAGTTTACGCATATGCAAGGTGGCTTTGCATCAATATGCGTACATTTATTTATTAATACAGATTACATGTTTCGCGCAATAATGGTAACAAACATCCTATCGTTGGTGTATTTTTCCGTGATACAGCAAGTTCCTAAACATTTCAGCTCAGCAAAACGGAGAAGGCACTAGAGAGACGAGAGAAGCAGCTCCGAGACATGGGACAGAAACTGGAGACGGCCCAGCATGAGCAGGAGGCGGCGACGAGCAAGGCGACACAATTGAGGGAACAGCTCGACCAGACCAAGACAGAACTGGACACAACCAGGCAGAACTTGATCAACACTACCAAACAACTGAAGGTAAACGTATACTAAGCTAAGTAAGAATGAAGTTGGTTTTAGAGAGTTTTGGGACACGATAAGCTTTCTCAGAAATAACAAAGAGTGAGGTTTGCGAATTGCGATGTCACTTGAGTGTGTATAAGTGAAAGTAGTAAAGACTCTCAAACGCTTATTTTTTTTCTCAAATCCCACCGAGTCCTGAGATTCATTCTTGCATTCAGAGCAAGCTTTTTCTGTTTTGCTTTATTATATTAGTATATAAATAACTAGCTGTTGCCCGCAGCTTCGCCCGCGTTAACTTTCAAAACTTGAGGGGCGGATCACCCTTAACATTTAGGGGGATGAAAAATAGATGTTGACCGATTCTCAGACCTACCCGATATGCACACAAAATTTCATGAGAATCGGTCGAGCCGTTTCGGAGGAGTTCAATTACGTACACCGTGACACGAGAATGTAATATATTAGATATGAGTACTTGCAATAATAAGGGTTGATAATATTTGGTGTCCCAATAAATTGTGTCAAAAGTACAAATTACGCAAAATCACGGAACATACTTGGGGGATGATTCAAGTAAGTGGTTTTCTACCTCTGGACAACCGCTTGACACTATTTCTTTGGACACCCAATATCAACCCTCATTTTTTTCTCATTGCTCAGGTGGACGTATAAATTTAGAAAAACTCATTTCATGGCACCACATGGGGTCAGGATAGAACGCGGAACTCTCTCTCTCAAGATATGATGATAAATTAGTCATTTTCGTTCATGGATGAGTGAGTTCGGCCGAGCTGTAATTGAGGCTGGCTACCTCCAATGCATATCCAAAGACTCAAGATGGTCTTATTTTAACGTTAGTTGTAGAAACAAACTGACAAACGAGCCGTCCGGTCAGCGTAGCTCATGACCGTATGGATCACACACACAATGGAACTAGCTCAGGATTGGAAGCATCCAATGATTCAGGCCTTGTCGTGGCGGTGGGGCTCAGTAGCCTAGGGTGAGCCCCGCACCCTAGGCGGAGCTAATTGAGCCGATGGGGCTATTAGTACCCCTCGTATAAGAGGGGACAAAAGAGCAGGGGACAAAGGGCAAGGACGGGAACCTCACCGTAAGTACTGTCCCGACGTTGGGAGGGGTTGTTTTGTGGTGCGGGACAACCCCTCTGTGGAGGTGGCGTCGGTCCCCTGAGGGACTGACTAGCCGTCGAGGTGCCCTGTTTGCTCAACAGATCTGGGGCACCTCACCTAAGGCGGCATTAGTGGCACTCGCCGGGTTTAAGTGGGTAGAGCTGCGTCCACTTACCAGCTTTCGGGCGCAGCGAGTCCCGCCTGGGGAGACCCAGTCCCCCGCGGAATGCCTCAGAGCATTTCCCGGTGCTAAAGAAAAAAAAAGGATTGAAAGCATGCGTTAGTCATTCCTGAGACATAAGTCTGGGTGCCAATATCGATGCTGGCACACGGCTAAAACTTACGAATCACAATTTTACTTCGTCAAGTTTGCCTCTGAGTAATAAACCTTTGAGTTGTTGTGTTTCACCAGAACATGATCGACGACGGCAACAGGCTCCGGAACGAGATGTCGAAGTTGACGAAGCAGAATGTCCAACAGATGAAGAAGTACCAACTACTGGAGCAGGCTAAGGCGGGTGTTGAGTCGGAACGGTAAACTAAGATGGAATTAGATATAAAAAAGTGCGTCCGTACATATGTATGCTTTGTGTACATATGTCAGAAGTGAAACTTATTTGGCAAACAAATTTTTAAATCTCGTTTCCGAGACTTGTGATGCGACGTTCGCTCTATCTCACTCTCTCTCTCGATCTTTCTCCCTCGCTTGCTCCCTACTCTCACTCCAGGGCTATGTGCTTCATGCTACGTTCGCCCTTTCTCACTCTCTCTCAATCGGTCTCAATCACTCTCTCCCTCTTCTTGGACAAAAATGTTGCACATTTTCATGACGTTTCATCCGTAAAAATTTTACCCTCATGCGCGCAAAGAAGTTTCACTTCAATAATACAATAAATATTACCCTACAGTCACACCACGTTAACCTAGCCCCATGGTAAGTTCGTGCAGTTACTAGGAGCGGAAATAAATTTAAGAAATGTATATAAATACATATAATTTATATATACACGTCCATCACGCGGTGCAGACATCTATATTGATTTGACGACCCCTGTAGCTCAAAAAGTTAACGCGTTGGCGCTCAACCCGGAGGTAGCGGGTTCGAATCCCACCAGGGAGCAAAAAGTTTTCTGTATCATGGATGTGTATTAAATATGTGTATTACATAATAAAAATCTTACATATATGTATGGTATAAAAGTATTAAATATATTTCCGTTGTCTGTTAGTTGGTACCTACGGGTAGTACACAAGTTCTTGACGTGGTGTAAGAGCGTCCATAGATATTATTATATTATAAAAAAATATAAAATATTAATAATTTAATTAATTTGTATCTCCGTAAACTGTCAGGGGCCGATAGCAATGCTATTAATCTCAACATTTTGAAAAAGAAAAAAAAATTAAAATGAGAATTCGAAATTAAAAAATATGAAATTAAAAATGATTTTCTTGATCATCGTAGCAAAAGTAAAGTGTCTAGTAAATTTTGGATTTATCTTGAATTTCATAAAGAGCTAAAAAATAAAAGTAACTTTAACTTTAAGAGCATATAACCGGATAGAGTAGTAACGTGAGCCATGAAATTCCTAAACTGGTCAGTGATTTGTCACTAACGTAATGGCAATTCAACCAACCAGTGATCTGAATGTAGGTCCCATCAGCTAATCAATCCGTCCGCTGGCCCGTTGGTCTAGTGGTTAGTGACCCTGACTGCTAAACCAGAAGGTCGTGGGTTCGACCAACCAAGTTTCCAGGACAAATGTTTGTGTGATGAGCATGATCATATTTTGTTCTGTGTCTGGGTGTAATATATCTATAATATGTATGTATTTAGAAATATATAAGTAGGTATCAGTTCTCTGGTTGTCATAACATAATACAGGCTCTGCCTAGTTTGGGATCAGATGGCCGTGTGTGAGTTATCTCAACATATTATTATATTATTATTATTATTATTACATACCCTTACCGCTCTATTCCGTTTATATGCTCGATGCATACCAATAACGATTCTGCTCATGTCATTTTAATTTTTTTCACTGTTTCTCATTTCTTTTCTCTTCTCGTTCTCTTTTCTTCTCCTGTTCAATGAAACCTAAAATTGACAGGAACAATCTGAGACAGCAGGTGAGCGTGATGGAGAGAGAGATCATGCTGAGCAACAAGCAGGCGGAGGCTGACAAGAGAGAGATAGAGAACCTGAACAGAGAGAAGGAGATCATCGGCAAGAACATGCAGAAGCTACAGAGTATGATGTTATATATGCATAGAGATAGTTGCCGAGATAAATTTTGTAATTCAGAATGTCCAATATTTCAACAGTTTTGCTGTTTCGGAGGGAAGGGCAAGACAGACAGTGTAATTACTGACACAGAGACTTAACATCTTATGTCTCAAGAGGCATGGTACTTGAATGAGTTGCCTGGGCATTGAGACACAAGGAGTACAATCTACGTGTATGAAAAGTGTCCGTCGAAAAGCGTTAATTATGGATGGCGCCACATTACCATCAGGTGGTAAAATTTTAGGCGTGTGTGTACACACCCTGCTATACCGTGTTAGTTCACCAGCGCCATTGTGGACGGTTTTTGAACTAGTTATTTATAGCATCATATGGATACTTTTTCAACTTTTCTCCCATATGAGATTGTACTCCTTGTGTCTAGTCTCCATGTGCCTTTTTTTTTTCTTTTACGCCGGGAAATGCTCTGAGGCATCCCGCCTGGGGAGTGGGCCTCCCCAGGTGGGTATGTGGGACTCGCTGCGCCCGAAAGATGGTAAATGGACGCAGCTCTACCCACTAAAACCCGGCGAGTGCCACCAATGCCGCCTTGGTGAGGTGCCCCGGATGTTTTAAGCTAACAGGGCACCTCGACGGCTAGTCAGTCCCGCAAGGGACCGACGCCACCCCCACAGAGGGTTTGCCCCGCACCACAGAACGACCCCTCCCAACGTCGGGACAGTACAATGGGATGAGGTTCCCATCCTTACCCCTTGCCCCCTGCTCTTTTGTTCCCTCTTCTTATAAGAGGGGTACAAAGAGCCCCCTCGGCTCAATTAGTTTCGCCCAAGGTGCTGGGCTCACCCTAGGCTACTGAGCCCCACCGCCACGACAAGGCTTGAACCGTGGTGGGGTGTCTCCATGTGCCTGGGCTAGTTCCAAGTAAACTTTATGGTCAAGGGTGACGCTGACCACATACCATCAGATGGCCTTTCGAAAAAACGTAAAAGGAGGTATGCGGTTTGTGTCTAAATCAGGAGAATTTATATTAATTAGTGGCAATGACCACTTACCATTGGGTTTCAAGTTTTACCATCTTTAACATCTGTAATAGAATTTTATACCTTTGACTCTAGACTAGACAGTGACACACAGACTAGACTAGGGCTGAGATTCCCATCCTCGCCCCTGCTCTTTTGTCTCCTCTTTTTATAAGAGGAGTACAAAGAGCAGCTCCCTCGGTTCACTTGACTTCGCCCAAGGCGCTGGGTACACCTCAGACTACTGAGCCCCACCGCCACAACAAGGCTTGAACCATGGTGGAAAGTTGACCACCTGACTCCTACGGTATTAGAAATTACATATTTGCATAGCTAGCATATTTTGTTGATACTTGCTTCATCATCATCATCATCAGCCCCTATCCGTTCACTGCTGAACATAGGCCGACCGATCACTCGCTACTCGCATCCAACACGAAACGGCCACTGCACGGCGATCGTCTTCCCACCTGGTCATAGTCGACAAATACTAGATACTAGCTTGCTCACTTTTAATTGATCTACTCATGTAATTGTGGCGGACCAATTAGTGCCACATTCCTGAATCACGCTATCGAAGTTCCACAGCTCGTTGTATATACGACAGCTGTATATATAGCAAGTGGGCTTCGGCCTGACAGAGCATAACATCTCGCTCGGTCGGAGATCCCTTTGGGGCTTTCACACACATTCCCACATAATAATATGTTAATGGAAGAGCGGAGGAGGAATACAGGTATTCCTTTACTTGAAAGGAGACTCCTGCCACTGTTATATTATATTGTATACTGATTATGAAATAAAGATTATTATTATTATTAGCTATGCCCCTTTTAATAAGCACCTAGAGAACTAATCCTCCGCCTTTCGCATACTGTAACTTGGGCCGACTTTAGGCTTTAACGCGTCGTCGTCTAGACTGTTAACTTGGTAACAAATTATTATTTATGGCTAGTAAATAAATTGAGGAATAGATAGCCGGCGGGCCAATAGGATTCTAGAATGGAGACTATTCAGAGATACTTGATAAAGTCGACCTTCGATTGGACGTTTTTGGCCGCTCTCAATCTAACATATTTCTCAAGCAATGTGCATTTCTCAAGTGTAATTACTGGATGCATTAGGAGTTTCCAGAATTCTTTTGATTTAATTCGTCTTTGATTCTTTAACGGCTCGGGCCCCCTGAGATCGTATCATTTGGTAGTTACACTGTCGGTCCTGGCTACACAGGAAAACGGTGGGAACGAGCGGTGTACATAACTAGATTTTTGATGAGCACCATATATTGACCCCCGGTGGTAGTTAAATCGACTCGAATGTCGTGACGGTATGCCGCATGACATAGTCATATCAGTTATCACACGTTGTAATTACGAATTGCCGTGACGTGCAACTTTTTGAAGTTAAATTTCTTTGCGCGCATGGGGGTATAATTTTGACGGATAAAACGTTACGAAAATGTGTAACGAAATTGTCTAAGAAGAGGGAGAGATTGATTGTGACCGAATGAGTGAGAGTGAGAAAGGTACGAACGTAGCATTAAGCACGTAACCATCGAGTGAGAGTAGGGAGCAAGCGAGTGAGAAAGATTGAGAGAGAGAATGAGATAGAGCGAACGTCGCATCGCAAGTCTCGGAAATTTAAAGCTTTAGATAATAGTATAAATATAAATGAGATCTAAAATTTTGTTTGCCAAATAAGTTTCACTTCTGACATGTGTACATTGTTTTAAACTAAAAAGAGAGGCAGTGATAAAATTTTGGTGCAGCGGAAGCCATGGAGAATCTCCAGGTGCTGACCAGGCAGGAGCAGCGACGGAAGCAGCTGGAGGGTGAGCTGGAACAGAGTGCTGCGCAGATCAACAAGCAGCGCCTCGTCATTAGACAGCTGGAGAAAGACAAGGACAGGTATATCATTCTCCATCGTCCCTTCTTAGAGATCGTCCATTTTGTAAGGCTCAAAAGAGGGAGGCCGGGAGGGGTTCAAAAAACCACCAGTCATCGTCAATGAGCGGTTCTTATATTATGCTGGTCGTATATATTTTTATAGCCCTATTTGGAGATGATAATTATTTTTATAGCCTACGTCACTTGAGCCGAAGGGGCTCCTTGGACCCCTCTTATAAGAAGAGGGGACAAAAGAGCAGGGGGCAAAGGGCAAGGACGGGAACCTCACCCCATTGTACTGTCCCGACGTTGGGAGGGGTTGTTCTGTGGTGCTGGACAACCCCTCTGTGGAGGTGGTGTCGGTCCGTCGGTCCCTTGGGGGACTGACTAGCCTTCGAGGTGCCCTGTTTGCTTATCAGATCCGGTGTACCTCACCAAAGGCGGCATTAGTGGCACTCGCCGGGTTTTAGTGGGTAGAGCTGCGTTCACTTTACCAGCTTTCGGGCGCAGCGAGTCCCACATACCCGCGTGGGGAGACCCATTTAGAAAAAAAAGGCATTACAAGACAACAGAATTTTTCAATTCGGATGAATTTTTCAGTTTAGAAGATTATCTGATACATGCAAATATGCCAACACAGCGAGTATCTTTTCTAGTATAGATAAGAATTTGTTAGTAGAACGCTTTCACGCCTAAACCGCTGGTCTCTCGGAAGATTAGTAAATTATTCTGAAGGCGTTTGTTAAGTTATCAGCTTCGAAATAAAAATCTAATTTTCTGAACTTTACTGAATAAGGTTGAGTCATCTTATATGACCGACTATCGTATATTTTGTGAGATTGTAATTCTTCTCAATTTCACGATGTATTTTTCCAAGGAGGTTAATATATCTTAAATGTTTCACAGAATGCTAGAGGAGTCCATAGCTCTGAATGAGAAGATCGACGAAATATCCGGTGAGTAATTTTAGACAAATTTACAATACGTTATTTTAATACGATATTTCGATATTATCTACAAATGTCTTGTTCACGAGACTGTCTCCTGAACAAGACATTCGAATGATAATGATAATGTCGAAATATCGAGCTCCGCGAAATAAAGTGAAAAACATGGTAAATATCCCGTTTGAAAAATTTTTGAAGCAAATTATATATTATGATATACACACAGCTTTATATTAGTATGTGTACATACATTGAAGTGATAAGTATAATGCTTGAATAATTTAAAAAAATTACCGCAACTTTAATTGTTTAAACGATGTGTAGTCATTGGGTTGTGTAAAAATATATGTAAAGCCTGACCAGAAATATATAAACCCTGCGTGGTGTCGCCACTGTATCTTTTTTACGTTATCACAGAATATCGTCCATACAGAAATTAGTTCCGAAATTTTACGCAATATGGCGAGGGTTCTTATTTTTCTGATCAGGACTAGTACCTATTTAGAGTATTTAGTAATGAATGGGATTTTCTATATTAATATCATTAATGCAATGTGTTCATTAAGAAGGTAAGAATATAAGCCATTAAGTTCATGTTTTTTCATTATTGAATTTACTCTGCGAATGCCGTGTTCACCAAAAAGAGTTCACTTTATTTTGCCGAGTAATATTTAAATTAGACGACCTTTGTGACTCAGTGGTAAGCGCGTTGGCGCTCAAGCCCGGAGGTTGCGGGTTCGAATCCCGCCAGGGAACAAAAAAATATTTTCTGTGTTCCTGGGTCATGGATGTCACGTATTAAATATGTGTATTATATAATAAAAATCTTAAATATATCTAATGTATTGTATTAAATATATTTCCGTTGTCTGGTACCCGTAACACAAGTTCTTCGAGAACTTACCACGGGACCAGATTGACGTGGTGTGAAAGCGTCCATAGATATTATTATTATTATTATTTAATATCCCGTTTTAAATGTGAAAAGAACCATTTTTGTAATGACAAAGCTTTTACGGATTTTATCGCGGTTTATTGTAATTTTTTATTATTTACTAGCTGTTGCCTGCAGCTTCGCCCGCGTTACTCATCTATTAGTCACAGTGTGATGTTATATAGCCTATAGCCTTCCTCTATAAATGGGCAATCTAACACTGAAAGAATTTTTCAAATCGGATTCCTGAGATTAGCGCGTTCAAACAAACAAACTCTTCAGCTTTATAATATTAGTATAGATTTACTCGGAACGACTTCCGTGATCATGGTTGATGTGATGTATCCGAAACGTCGGGATTGAAAAAATCTTAATAAACCGCGATAAAATCAGGCTCTTTGTAATTTAAATTCCCGGGGAATAACCATATTTTTATCTTGAAATAGATATCTATGCCACTATATAAAGATTTTTTTTGTTTGTTTGTGCTGATTTAGCTCAAAAATTAGTTGATCGATTTTAAAAATTATTTCACCATTAGAATGCTACGTTAGCACTGAGTGACGTGGGATATAAAAACCATCATCAATCCGTGTACGGCTGCAAATCTAAGTTAACGCGGGCGAAGCTGCGGGCAACAGCTATCCTATGTGTACAATATTTTTTACACCCCAAGAGGAGGTCCGTCTCCGCACCGCCGACATCCTCGAGCTGAACAAGGCGCTCCGCGAGGGTGCCCTCGCCCAGAGGAAGCTGTCAGTCGCGCTGGACAGCACCAGGGCGGAGAGGAATATGCTACACAAGAACCACTCCGAGGCTCTGGACGAGATACACGACCTCAAACACAAGATCAAGGTAATTGGTACTTATAGGGGCTTTGGATATGGAGTAGCCGGTTTTAAATATGGAGTTGCCGGTTTTAAATATGCAGTTGCCGGTTTTTAATATGGAGATGCCGGTTTTTGATATGAAGTTGTCGGTTTCACGTACTGGCCCCTTTGAACACAAAATTCTGCATGGTGTGATATTCCAAAATCAAACTTGACCACACTCTTTCGCCAATCCGTTTCTCATCCAAGAAACATAGATCTGAAATATAAATGCTTAAGCCCCAAATTTCATTTAATCATTTTGGAGGTCGAGGTTCATCTTTTCGGGTTGATCCTAATTCTAGAATAAATTCTTAAATCTGGTGTGAGAAATACGCTCTACTGCGAACATAGACATAATAATATAGAAGGACTGGGCATACCTACGAATAAAAGGTGTACACCTACAACTCAAATCGGCACTTAACATGGCTACCATTGCTAGGGTTTTGACACCAAAACCACAAACTACTACTATGAAAAGGGCACTCAAGATGGCGGATCAGGCAGTCACTTACAGCTGTAAGTTTAAGAAAGGGGCATCTCCTCTTATTTCCTAACTTCATGACTGCGAGCGCATCAAATAAAATAAAAATTATTCAATTTTTCAAAATTCAAAATTGTACCAATAAAGCATATTTTTGAACGTCAATAGAGTCTACCACCGGTTCCAAGGCGAGCCCACCGAGAAGAACCGGCGAAACCAACTCAGTGGAACTAATCTTTTCAAATAATATGTATTCTATAGGTAACAATTTTTACATCTTATCCTAAAATGCCAGGGAACAAAATTTTGAAAGGTGTGTGTGGTATCTTCCATGAAATCTTTTACTTTTTAATACTTTTACACAAACGCTCTATACCGTCCTAAATAAATGATTTATTATTATTATTATTATTATTTAACGCACCAATGCATCTGCATTGGTACCGTGATTATTTCTTCTGTGCAACAGCTTATCTGTTCGTAAGTCAGCCATCGTGGTGTTCATCAAGAGACCTATCCACTGGCATACTCAAGAATACTTACCATAAACCACCTTTTCAGACGCTGACATACCAAATAGAGCAACTGAAAGAGGATATAACTGGCAAGGAGACGGGCCTCAAATCCTGCGAGGGTTCTCTGGCTAAGTGCAATAAGAAAGTGGAGCAGTTGCGGGCGGAGGTGCAGGCGGGGCTGGTGAAGCTTGGAGACGCCAAGGCCGAGATCACGGCCAGCAAGCAGGAGGAGGCCAGGCTGAATAGGATTGTACAGGTCAGTGTTATTTTTGGGTTAGTATATAGGATATACGATGGTGAGTAGTTATAAGGGTGCCCACACGGCTACTATACACTTACTTCTACGCAACTGAAGGTGGTATCGTATCAGGAAGTGTAGGAATTGGCAGAAAGAAGGAAGGATTGGCGATTACTCCACTGCCAAGAGCATGGGTCTTACATGAAGAAAGAGATGTGTATATACACATAACCGGATATGGTAGTAATGTGAACCATAAAATTCCGAAACTGGTCAGTGATTTGTCACTGACCAATGCAACCAACCAGTGATATGTATGTACGTCCCATCGCAAATCATCCATCAATGGCCATCAGTCGGCCAATCAGAGCGCAGAACCGGCGCAGCGTCGCAGCACAAATTTAGCGGAATCATTTTCATACAAAACATTTAACATTACCGTTCTATTCCGGTTATATGCTCGAGATCTTTACTTAGCGGGATTCGAATCTGCGTTAAATAGCACTCGACCAGCCGGCCATCCAAAAGGACTGGTCATAAAAAAGATATATTATACTAACTATACAATTACCACCACATACTTGTAATATAATAATATCTATGGACGCTTTCACACCACGTCAATCTGGTCCCGTGGTAAGTTCTCGAAGAACTTGTGTTACGGGACGGACACGGACAACGGAAATATATTTAATACTTTTATACTATACATATATTTAAGATTTTTATTATATAATACACATATTTAATACACATCCATGACCCAGGAACACAGAAAATATTTTTTTTACCTGGCGGGGTTCGAACCCGCAACCTCCGGCTTGAGCGCCAACGCCCTTACCACTGAGCCACAGAGGTCGTCAAAATGCTCATCTTGAGTGTTGTTATGTAAAGAGTTTACTCATACACCTACATTAATGGTAATATCCATGGAATGTTGTGATTTGACGTCATTTCTAATGCTTCACATATTTTCCTCGTGACCAGCAGACAATAAACTATGGTTTTAATTGGCGAGTTAAACTACTGAATTAAGTTTCTCATGCAAATAGATTGTCTTAGTTTATCTATAAGCTAAATATGTACTTACAGATGACACGGCTTTTTAATTTCTATTTTCATTTATTATCATTCATCTCTCAGCCGTTTGATCATTCAACTCTTACAGTTATTAGGCGTTTGTAGATTGTATCAAATTCTCGAATCGAAAACTAGCTGTTGCCCGCAGCTTCGTCTGCGTGTAAATACAGCCGTGCCCGGACTGATGTTTATTATTTTTATAGCCAACACTCACAAATAATGTGGCTTTCTATCGGTAAAAGAACTTTCAAAATCGGTTCAGTGGATCCAGGGATTACCCCCTACAACGTCACAAACTTTACCTCTTCATAATATTTGTATAGATAAAATAGCAACTACCTAGTTGAATCAGTGAAAATAACAGTCCAATACCAATGGTTACCTATTTCTATGGGATACCTATTTGATCTGAGATTAGAAATCATTTTTTTTTTATTTAACGCCGGGAAATGCTCTGAGGCATCCCGCCTGGGGAGTGGGTCTCCCCAGGCGGGTATGTGGGACTCGCTGCGCCCGAAAGATGGTAAGTGGACGCAGCTCTACCCACTAAAACCCGGCGAGTGCCACCAGTGCCGCCTTTGGTAAGGTGCCCCGGATCTGTTAAGCTAACAGGGCACCTCGACGGCTAGTCTTTCCCACAGGGCCACCTCCACAGAGGGGTTGTCCCGCACCACTGAACAACCCCTCCCCAAGTCGGGACAGTACAATGGGATGAGGTCCCCGTCCTCGCCCCTTGCCCCTTGCTCTTTTGTCCCCTCTTCTCATAAGAGGGGTACAAAAAGCCCCCTCGGCTCCATTCGCTTCGCCCAAGGTGAAGCGGCTCACCCTAGGCTACTGAACCCCACCGCCACGACAAGGCCTGTACCATGGTGGGGACGCTGTGAATACATAGCATTATCCTCGTGAAAGAATAATTATAGAATACGTTTCATCAAATAAACATCTCGGTGAAGGTCTCTTTATATGCGTATCCTATACTATATATAATCTTCTAGATCCAAATTCACATTAAACCTCTTTTAAGTATACCTAATAATATTTATAAACATAGTTATAATGCTTTTGGTTCATAAAATATATGTAGGTATTTCTCAACGCTAAGAATTGAAAAGTTGAAAATTAAATTGTTTATGCAATGATTACTCATTACATAAACAATTGAATTATAATCAATTTGTGTGTAATGGCGTTTATCTCTACCATCGCTTCCAGGGTATCTTCAAGGTAGAATAATAAGGAGTGGGAAATAGGTCTTCCATACAATTGGTTCTACTTTACTAATAGTTGTAGATAAACGTTATGCAGATTATATTAAACGGTTGTCAACATTTTTTCGTAATACTTAGAACTTTTTCCATGGTGTTTAGTGATCTTACTTAAAAACTTACTTACTTACATACTGCGCAGGCTCAACGACCAGGGCGCGTAGGTCTTTCGTTACTCCGTCCTTCCAGCGGTATTTGGGTCGGCCAACTGGTCGATGGCCGCAGGGTCTGTTTAAACGAGATTTTCTAAATTTCCCCGTGTATTTGAACATGAGAACATCTCTTGCACCGGTGAAGGAAATCATCGTGAGGAAACCAGCAGCTCCAAATTATAAGATTAAAGTCTATAAAGAGAATGGAATATTAACTGTAGATACAAAACAACAATAAAACGATTTTAAGCTTTATAAATACATTTTTTTTTTCTTTAACGCCGGGAAATGCTGTGAGGCAACCCACGGGGGAGTGGGTCTCCCCACGCGGGTGTGTGGGACTCGCTGCGCCAGACAGCTGGTAAGTAAATGCAGCTCTACCCACTAAAACCCGGCGAGTGCCACCAATGCCGCCTTTGGTGAGGTGCCCCGGATCTAGTAAACAAACAGGGCACCTCGACGGCTAGTCAGTCCCGCAAGGGAACGACGCCACCTCCACAGAGAGGTTGTCCCGCACCAAAGAACAACCCCTCCCAACGTCGGGTCAGTACAATGGGGTGAGGTTCCCATCCTCGCCTCTTGCCCCCTGGTCTTTTGTCCTCTCTTCTTATAAGAGGGGTACAAAGAGCCCCCTCGGCTCAATTAGCTTCGCCCAAGGTACTGGGCTCACCTTAGGCTACTGAGCCCCACCGCCACGTCAAGGCCTCAACCATGGTGGGGTTTATAAATACACTTATGCTAATAATGCTTCTTATCAAAATAAATTTTTCTATCATAAAAACCTTTAAAATTTCGGTTTAATAGACAGACGAACGGCTATACCCCGTAATTTAAGGGTCCCTTAAATTAATTGAAATATTTTGTTTAAATTAGGTAAAATATTTTTTGCTTCAAAATTTATCCCACCGTGATATGTAGTGTACACGGGTACCACCATCTTACTTATATCTTTAGCAGCACAAAGCAGCTTTGTGTGCCGAAAAAAGAGCAGGAATGGCGATGTTGGGTGTTGGTTATAACTGACAGCGTGACCTAACATCTGCATAGTGTAGGCTGTACAGCGTCTGCGGCAGTGACCTAGGTCATGCGTGATAAGAGTTAGTCCTCTTCTTTTCTTTTGCGCCGGGAAATATTATAATATTATAGGCGGGTATGTGTGACTCGACGCTGAGCTCGAAAGATGGTGAGGCCAAATGACCAAGCCCAATGCCACCTTTGGTAAGGTACCCCGGATCTGTTGAGCTGCAGGGCACCTCGGCGGCTAGTCAGTCCCCCAAGGGACCGACGCCACCTCCACAGAGGGGTTATCCCGCACCACGAACAGTGCAATGGACTGAGGTTCCCATCCTCGCCTCTTGTCCCCCCTGCTCTTTTGTCCCCTCTTCTTATAGGAGGGGTACAATGAGCAGCTCCCTCAGCTCAATAGGCTTCGCCTAAGGTGCTGGGTTCACCTGAGGCTATTGAGCCCCACCGCCATGACAAGGCTTGAATGGTAGGAATTTATATTCCTTAGTTAGAGTTAGTCCTGGCTGAGCTGATTTAAGTCCATGAGTGACGTTGATCACTACACATCAGCTGCTTGTCTCTCGGTATCATAAAATGTGTTTGTTAACTGATATAAAAACTACCTTTTTCATTATCGGCCAGTATCCGTTAAAAACTACATTTATAAGTAATTGATAAGGGATCCTTAAATGAGGCACAAAAAACGTTTTGTTTACCGAATGTTGTAATTGTATTGTATACGTTGATAAGTTTAATTATGTGTAGATTACATGTTATCAAGGTTGGAGTATCCTTCCTTTCTGTGCGAATATTCTTTTTAACATTCTCACAAAACTGCTGAACTATTTTTAATGAAACTTTGTTTGGTGAAGATTAAAAATATATCAAAATAAATATTGCCGCTCGAGGTATTCGCTGTGACGTGTCTCCATAAATGATGGTGATGCCATTTTGCTTGTCTTCCGTGAACATCTTGTGTTTCTATGATAAGGGGTGGACAATCAGTGTGATTACAAACAACTTTTCAGATTTAATTACTACTAGGTCTATAAAATTCTTCTGTATCCACAGTATGCTTGTAACCTTTCTTTTGGATTCGCTGGGGAATGCGTTTAGGCATACCACCGGGCCCGGGGGGAGGTGGGGGGGTTATGTGGGACTCTCTGCGCCCAAGAAGATGGTTAGGTAGACGCAGACTCTACCCACTAAACCCCAGCGGTTTTCTCCTCATTGTTTGGGATATAAGTGAGGAGATCAGGAGAGTATAACGCCAGTCAGATCTGCTATTATATTAGACTTTATAGATTAAAATTGTAATAATATACTTACACTTGACGTCCACTGTGGCTCAGTGGTAAGCGCGTTTGCGCTCAAGCCGGAGGTTGTGGGTTCGAATCCCGTCCCTCCCTCTTGATCCCTCTTGACAAAAGAGCAACCCTCAAATTTTTTTCTCGTTTTTCTTGGGGAGTCTGCATTTCAAACGAGATTTTTTTTTAATTTTTTATCACCTTTTTATTGCCTTCTTTTTTTGTTTTTTTGACGTATTTCAAGTGTACGAGTGGTTACCTACGAAATAAAGATATTTTGATTTGAATTGCCAGGGAACAAAAATATTTTCTGTGTTCCTGGGTCATGGATGTGTATTAAAATATGTGTATCATATAATAAAAATCTTAAATATATGTATAGTATAAAAGTATTAAATATATTTCCGTTGTCTGGTACCCGTAACACAAGTTCTTCGAGAACTTACCACGGGACCAGATTGACGTGGTGTGAAAGCGTACATAGATGTTATTATTACACTTACAAATATTATCAATCATTAGTAAGATTTTAATGACGTTTTTTCTTTTTTGTGAAATTCTATATACTAAATGACTGGAATGTGTATCGCAGGAAGGCGACACGGCCAGGTCTAAGCTGATGAAGGAGTTGGAGGGTCTGATTAACGAGCGGGACGTGGTGGGGGCCCAGCTGGTGCGCAGGAACGACGAGATCGCACTTTTATACGAGAAGATACGCATCCTGGAGGTGACGCTGCATAGAGGTAGGAACAGAGGTTTTAGGGTCGCTAGCGATGACCCACTACTATCGTCATCAAATACAGTTTCTCACTTTTATGTTAGTTTGGATGAACTACCACACGTGCTAAGTGATGGTAAGTGGTTAACGATGTCTTTTATCTTTTTTATGTTAAAAGGAGGCAACCGAGCAGTCGAAGCCTAATATGGCGACTACCGACGCCCATAGATATCCGCACAACCAAAGTTTATTCAAATGCATTTTTTTTTTGCTTTGCATTGCTCTCCTTTTCCATAGCCCCTCAATTGGCCACCGGAATCTCATAAACCGCATGAAACGCGACAGCATTGCTGTCACTTGACGCCGGTGTTATACGAGCGAGAGGTACCACCCTAGTAGTGCCGGCTCAATTCAGCTGCAAAGCAGCATGGCAATACCTCTTACTAGTTCACCTAATTTCATTTCAATTCATGATTTGTGTATGACATAAGATGTTAAGTCTCGGTGCCAGTAATTACACTGCCTGTCCTGCCCTTCTCTCCGAAACACAGCAAAGCTGTTTCACGGCAGAAACAAGAAGTACGGTTGAACCCATGCAGACAGAAGCGCGGCACAGCGCATCTCTCTCATCGGTAGAGCCGTGATGACTATTGCCTGATGATGTCTAGGTGAGCGTCAGTATGAGCAGAGAGTAGAGGACATCCGTCTGCTCCGACTGGAGGTGCTGAGGCTGCGCAAGGAGAAGAACCTGCTCTCTAAGGGCATCGAGAACGTCACTGACTTGCGATTGGAGGTGAATGACTAATGATGTTCTAGATGATTTCAGTATTGTTCATGGTAATGTATCTTTAATGTTGATGGTGTTAGGTTAGAAGAAGCAGAATTGGAGGTCTGGTTCTAAAAATGGTTTTTACTCAATAAAAATACATAATATATGTAGTGGAATATAGAACCTCCTCCTTTTTTTGAAGTCCGTTACAAAGAAATAAGGCTCTTCTGTCGAATATGATTGACCAAACGTTATGTGGCAGGTGTTCAACCTGGAGCGAGAGCTGGGGCGCGAGAGGCTGCGCGTGCGAGCGCTGGAGGAGGCCCTGGAGACACCGCTCAACGTCCACCGCTGGAGGAAGCTGCAGGGGACCGACCCCGAGGGCGTGCACCTGGCGGACAAGCTGAGGCTCACGCAAAAGTAAGTGGATTCTTATGTGAAACTAGCTGTTGTTCGCATTGATTTAGATTTACAGCCGTATACGGATTGATGATTATTATTTTTATAGCCTAAGTTACTCCTCAAAACATCAGCTATCGGTCAGTGAAAGTCCCGTCAAAATCGGCCCAGCCGTTTCCGAGATTAGCCGGAACAAACACACAGACAGACAGACAGACAGACAGACAAAAATTGTAAAAAATGCTATTTTGGTATATGTACCGTGTATAATATATCTATGTATATGCATTTAGTAAAAAGCAGTTATTTTAATATTACAAACAGACACTCCAATTTTGTTTATCTGTATAGATAGTATGTGAAAATATACATAGAGATAGTAAAGCAATTGACGGCTTTAGGGGGGAGGGGGCTATAAGGACTCAAACCCCCACCCTCCTCAGTAAGCTGAAGGAATCTGCACACAGAAGAAAGTGGCTCTTGAGAAAAAAATTATTAAAAGATGATATACCTACCTAAAATCCTAATGCAAAAGTGCTAATGATCTTGAAACGGCTGAAATGTGTTTGATAAAACATGTCTAAGAATAACCGCCAAGAAACCTGCTTTAAAATAAAACAAACCGCATTCAAATCGGTTCACCCATTCGTCAAACATATACTTAATTGTCAAACTTATAACATCCGTCTCTTTGCCTCCCCCTTTAATCCCCCAAAGATAAAAAAGGGCAGAGTTTAAAGATCTGGAAATTCTAACGCCTTTGTCTTGATGGACGCGTTATCGATTCAAGCCCTCCTCCTCAATTCACTTCAGTCCGCCATTTTTTCAATAACTGGAATTCCAATTTAAATTTTTAGTATCCCAAAATCAAAATACTAGATTTGTTGATGCTGGAAACCTGGATTTATCTCTGTTCTGGTTTATTTTAATTTTTTTTTTTTGAATTTGCACCCTTTTGTGTTATGTCCTGTCACCAACAACCTGCTAACTTCTACGAAGTAGATTCTTGAATCCTAAGGCTCGGGTGAACTCATAGAAATCTAAATATTATGTATATAATAGAAATATAGCGCGGCGATCTATCGAAACCACCGACCGCACAGCCCAGTGGTCGGTGATCGAAACGCTTGTCGCCAGGGGGCGGAGCTACAAAATAAGTTCACTATCACGCACACATATAAACCGAGAACACCATCCAAAGTGAACTAAGCCGTATGTCAATGAAACTAAGGTTGACGTTACATCGTAGTGGTTTAGTTCACGTCATTTCTACTAGTGCCGTACCATCATCACTTCATCGAGCATTCGAAGTATAATAAAATACAAAGTTGTTAGTGAGAATGTTTTATTGTTAACTATTAGTAGTTATATAAGCCCTTAGGGGCTTATGTATAAATTATAATATTTATAAGTACGTACTATAATATGTTAGTAGTAGGTTACTGTCCTGTAAAATGAAGAAATGTATTTTTGGAACTATTTCAATGGCATTTTTTGCGTAATAATTGAGCCCGATATTAACATATTTCTCTACTACCTACACATTTAATTAAATGAACGACGTGGTTATCAGTTGCGGTCTGATCATATCGATGAAAATTGATGTCATCAAATATCTTATGACCAAGAAAATATTTTAAGGTTTTGGTAATAAATTGACATTTAAAATTTTTATTTGCAATTACTTTTTTGTCAAATACAATGTTTTTAATAACGATTCTGTTTTTTTTTTGCAAAAACTCCGTTGTCTTTCAACTTTATAAATTCAATATTTTCATCACTATTATCGGGCCCCAGTAATGCTCACACGTGTCTCACGTTTAATTTTCTTATTAAATAACCACCAGCCAGCTTCATCACATTACAAACATCTAAAAAAAGCACACATGTTTTCTTGTGATAGAAAATTAGTCACAAATTTATTCAAATCAAAAGAAAATCCCAGTTTTTTTTAACATCGTTAGCGTGCAGTGTGCAGGACGACAATCAAATGATATGGAAACTACTTAAATTCCTGTACTATGGTCTAGTTCTAAGCACTGTAAAACTAAATTAGCCTTTTGTTCACCGGATAATCCAGCAACAAGAAAATACCCAACTGGAATTTTCCAGGAACCGTTGATAGCGGTTATCAAGAACACGAGAGCTTCTTTGGCGATAGTCGTAGTCATATTGTTATCATCTTAACCAGCTATATCCACGTAACCGTGCATACGATGTCCGTCCCACTCTACACGCTGTCGAATGGCCATCTCGTCTAGCACCAAGTTACTGAGTATGTTTAGATGTTTGAACTTTTGCCTTAATCGCAGAAAACGATTCCGTTGTAAATCCCAGCACTGCCTTAATAGATATGATAATATACTAATGATACAATTTTTTTATTGTACTGTGTGGGGCACAAGGAAATTGTGTGGGGCCAACAAGTATTAAATTTTTGCCTTACAAATTAATACGCTTTTGGCGAGTAAAAATGCAAAGTCATTGCAAAGCTTCTCAAATTTGCAGGATATTTAACTGTTGTATTTTTTTTACCAGATTGTAGTTTCTGGTTTGAATCTGCCAATTAAATCATGTGCGGTAACAATAATACACTCTTAAAGAAGAGACTTTTTAACTAAGTCTTTCAATGTGAAAATTGTTTTTCGGTAACGCCTAGTTTTACACTGTAATCGTTTAATTTTTAATCGTTGTTCATTAATGACACGTTTCATTTGCTCAATTTCAGCACATAGTTTCTTTATCTTCTGTGTATCTGTTACTGTAGGTTCGTATTCAGTCGCTCTTATTTGCTGATTGTCTGTTAACTAAAAAAATATTATAAGAAAAAAAAATCTATGAAGCGCAATTATAAGTAGGTACAATATAAGGAAATTTATTTTTAACTTACAAGTGCTCGCAAAAGTGTAGGTTTGCGTGAACAACTGGGCGAGTGGAGTTCTAATGACGCTACTGGGTGTTCTGATACTGAGGATTTTGTCCCTTCATTATTTGTGAGCTGCAAGTTAATCAATTAATTCATCAAGTATTTTAAATATTATAAGATTTAGTATTTTTATGTTATTTATTATCATACCGACATATAATAGCAAAATTATGATTCCTAGAAGAGTTAAAGTACTTCCTACATTATAAAGAAACAATTTTTACGGATTTTATCGCGGTTTATTAAGATTTTTACAAGCCCGACGTTTGACACCTTACTCTTCCCGTGGCCACGGTTGCTGTAAAGTATCCTAAACGTCGGGCTTGTAAAAATCTTAATAAGCCGCGACAAAATCCATAAAAAAATATTTCATTGTAAGTGAAATTCGCGTAAACATTAGAAAACAAAATACTTCCTACGTTTTAATGAAATTGGATAAAATGATATAAATCTGAACTTTACATTAATCAGTTTCCATATGTTAGCTGAAGGCACTGCATTATTTATTAAAGTCCGTCGTTTAGTTGTTTGGTTGAAGTCATCCTCTGTAAAATGCACCGAACAAATCCGACTGTAAGTTGTCGGGAACCAATTTTGTTTACCCGTGGCAGATATCCACTTATCTTTTGTATCTGCATCTTGCGGGAATCTAAAAATAATAAATACAATGATATATTCACATAAACAAGCAATTACTGATAACGTTTAGAATTTTATATTTTAATGTAAAATGTGCATTTGGGTCAGTTTGTGATACTACGGTACGATCCGATGCATATCGATGTGTGATATAGGCCATATAGCACCTCACTTAGAGCTCAGCGATTCTATTCTTAGCCCGCGTCACAACTCACAGCTGTGCGGACGTACCACTACAATACGAAAGGAATAAATTATTATTCATTGCGTAATTAATACATTTCTTTTTGTGATACGATCCCCTTCAATTAGCATCGAACATAAGAAGCAATGTATTAAGTATGATGAATAAAGTCGACATTTGTGCCATTCATTAAAATTAGTTATGGTATAAAATTATTTTTAATGAAACGTCAATATTACTAGAAAAACTACTTACCGATGAAATGTTATTCCTTTATTAGAGTAATTACACGTTGTAGACGAATTTTTACATTGGGAAATGCTGCAACACACCATTTTTAACCTTACTTGCTGTGACAAAGTTCCGTTAGCGACTAATCGTAAGTACGCGCGTTGGCGCCATGCGAGTCACCAGTGTGGCGACAAGGTCACGCGCACTTAGCACTTCTATTACCTTATTATTTAGATATCTATGTGTGAACTTTTTTTTATATAAAAGCATTTTACAAAAAATTTAAACCGACTTCAAAAATACTAAACTAAAAAGTAATAAAATAACAGTTTCTTTAATGTTTGTGCTTACAACTTATAATCAACTTAATCTTTTACTAATGTACAAACTTTGCGTTTACCACGTCATTATAGTTACTTTTGGAGTCGGTGTCAGCCAAGGTAGGTAGGTAGGTATTGTACAGCAACAAATATTGACCAAATTGGAAACACCAGCTTTCAAACAAAAAAATAACCATCGAAATCCATTCACAAACGGCGGAGATATCGTGTCACATACATACAAAAAAAAAACATACAGACGAATTGAGAACCTCCTTTTTTTTTGAAGTCGGTTAAAAAGAGGGGGCAAACGGACAGTCGGTAACTTACCTGATGGTAAGTGATAAGCGACATCCACAGACACCCGCTACATCAGCGATAATTTTACGTGAAAACGTCATAATGCGTCACAAGTCGAACGCTTAGGCCCCTCGTGCCCCTCTATCGCTTGTTCCGCGCTCGACTCAGGCGGAACGAAAACACTTTCTCGTGCGTGCGGCCGGCGTTCATCAATTTATAAGACGTTATCACGTCAAAAATTAACAACCTAACCGATTTTACAGTGATTGTTACAAAGGCTATTTATTCGCTGGCGCTAACAACAATAAATTAAATACAAACCTCTTAAGTGTAACACTATTTCCAAGAATATTTTTAAGTAACGGAATTTAATAAGGAAGGTCATGTTTTTTGTTCTGTTTGCGGTATCTTGATCAAATGATCGTTCGTATAATTGAAAGTAAATAAGAATATAAAGTAACTATTGTAACAAGCTAAGTATGAGATGGTCTCATGCGTCGAGGGTTCTTTACTATAAATATTATTTCACTTACTAGGTATTATTTATTGTCCGCCAGCTAAAACGATCCGATTCTAGAGGATTCCCCGAATTCTAAATTCAGGGATGCCATCACAATTTACCTCAATATTATAATGTTGCTAGTAAAAAGTTATAAAAAGTATTAATTATTTTGAATAATTTTAGTTCAGTAATTAAACTGAATGTTTTTTATATATATTATGTATATGTTTTAAAATGTGTCTAAACAGTGTTTTAAAAATATTTAATACAATGCCAACCCTGACGGTTATGTTTCCGGTGGACCATTGGAGAGATAGGGAAAAGGAGGGCAACGCATCTGCATAATCTTTGGTTGTGCGGATGGGCGTCAACAGTCGCCAAAAGGCTTCGACTGCTCGTTTGCCCCCCAATGTTAATAAAGGAGATGTTTTAGCTATGTTTGACTTCGGAAGATATAATATGTCTGGATTCGGGTCAGGCAAATGCATCTATAAAAGGGGTTTTTCTATATATAGGTACTTGACTGTAACAACAACGCTTAATCACCGGTGAAGGCATACATCGTGTAGATACCTATATGCCTGATAACTTAACAAAAAAATAAAATAGAAATAGCTTAACAAGCTGGTGCCCGCGACTTCGTCTGCGCAGGATTCGATCTTGGACAATTCAGACAATGTCTTTATAAATTATAGCCTAATTGTTATTCTGGTGATATATTATTGTAAAGTTTGATTAAAATCGATTCAGTAGTTTAACAAAGTACAATCTTTCGCGTTTATGACTGCCTAATACGCTCCTTGAATGATTTCGAGAAGAGCCCATGTCTGCAAGTTGGACGTATAAGTGTAGTATGGTGGTTATGTATGTTCAGTAATCAGTAACCTTGATGAATGAAACTTATTATGACTCACACTTGGCTGGTTTTATTGTTAAACTTTAATTACGATCTCCTTGTAATTGTCTTAATTTTTATTACCTTAAAACGACTCGCCATAAAAAAATCATTGTTTGGAATTATTTCAAACAGTTATCCACCCATTTTAGTTCAAAAACAATTTTAATTCTAGGATAGGTCAGTGTCAAGAGCATACTTATAATAAAGAGAAAAGATGGACAAATGAGTAATTAACAAGAGTATTTTTCATTCCAGAAAAGTCCTCGCTCAGAGTGAGATGCTGGTGCTCAAAGACCGTGAGCTGAAGGAGACGAAGAATCTGTATACCGCAGTCAAGGATATGCTGGCCCTACAACCCAGTCCTGAAATACAGGTATGGCTTCATGCTGACCATAAAAGTTAAAACAACTTTTATATCTATTGCTACTTTTTTTCTTTCGGAATGTCTAAGCTTGGCCTATTGACCCTATTGCTTACGTCGGTTTGGTGGTGAGCCACCTGGCTCTCTTTGATTTGTATATGAGGGGGGTTGCCCGCCAACCGTGGAGTCTTCGACCACATGGCCTCATGGCGTCGGGTTATTGCTATTTCTGTCTCACCATGTGCAGGTAAGGTTAGATGGAGATATATCGGTATGCCAGCGTTATGTAAAAGGACACTTAACTCGCAGAACTGAATGGCTAACATGATAAATAAATATACATATATAGTAAATAAATAAATATAACTCAACAATCACACCACGTTAACCTGGTCCCGTGGTAAGTTCGTAAGAACATGTCCAAGGTACGGGTGCTAGGAACGGAAATAAATTTAAAAAATGTATATAAATACATATATACACGTCCAAGACTTGGTGCAGACATCTATATTCATCATACAATTATCTGCACTTGGCAGGATTCGAACCCGTGATCCAGTAGCCTGACCACTGACCAGCCGGCCGTCATAAACGACGTTTGTTCCGGTTTCGGTCCCATCTAGTCTACCCGCACATTCCTCCATTCCAGACCTCTCGGCCCGCTGGCCATCAGTTCACGGTCCACTGCCACTTCAATGGAATGCAAAGAAAGAAAATGGTTACACAACTGCTATCTAAAATGGTAATTATTATTTTAATTCGCAGCAAACATTGTCGAAGACGCAGCGTGTTCTATCTCAGAGGACCAGCAAAATGAAGTGTCTCATCGCTGGTATGTTATTAATAATAATAGTAATATCAACCCTATATAAAATATATGTACCACTGCTGGGCACGGGTCTCCTCTTAATTAGACGAGGAGGATGTTGGGCCGTAGTTCGCCGATGCGCTGGGTCAATTGTGGTGAACTTCACACACCTTCAAAGACTTTAATCTCATCAGGCTTCCTCACGATGTTTCCTTCACCGGTGAGCAAGCGATGATCTCGTCTCGTGTTCAGGTGCACGTAGAAATTTAGAAAAACCCATTTCAAGGCATCACAGGGGGAGGGGGTCAGGATCGAACCCGGACCTCGCGGCTCTCACTCAAGAGGCCAAGCCCATACTCACTAGACCGTCGTCGCTCTTCGTCGAATAAGGTAGGTTATTTACCTAATTACCTATTGTAATACAATACGTACATGCTATTGCATGATCAAAATGTTCATAAATCATATCTATACTATTCAAGCTGTAATGTTTGTTCGTTTGAAGGCTTTTGTACCTAGTTGGAACTGAAAAATATTTTTGCAATGTTTGCATGACAAATTAAGGATATTTAATGATGTACAAATTACCGTAAATAAATTTAACAATACAATAAATTATTTGTCTAAATCAATTCATCACTTTTGACTCTGCCCTTGGACAGATTTGAACACGCGACCTTCCAAATGCTGCATTCTAAGACCTTGTATGCGCTTCGGTGTAAATCATTATTTTTAAATTCGGTTAGTTTTTCTGACGATATTTACCCTCGATGTTTTATAAGCCCAAACTTCACTTTTTCTAATAGAAGGATATTTTTAATAAGAACAGAATATTATTAAGAGAGACTTTAAATTCAGAAGTTCATCTAGCTTCTTGTATGTTATTTGCTTATTTGTTCCGAAAAATATCTTTGCTGCGTTTCCATGATACATCCAGGTTAACTTGTTTATGGTCATGGGCGACGCTGATTACTTATCAACAGCTGTGGCTCGTCCGCCATATTTTATATCCAAGTAACACAAAAAACGCACTTGTTGTCTGTAGTCGGTTTACGGCCGATAATTTTATTTGATAACGTCATAATGCACAAGCTTAGGCTCGCTTGCACGCTCGGCTCAGGAAAAACGCGACACTATTTCGTACGTGCAGTCGCCGATCATCGATTTATAATACGTTATTACCGATGGGAGGGAAGCGCTGTGCCGCGCTCCCGGCTGCATGGGTACCACCATCTTGCTTGTTTCTTAGGGCAAGACAGGCGGTCTAATTACTGGCACCGAGACTTAACATCTTATGTCTCAGGATAGACAACACATAAATGAGTTTAAACTATTTGTTGTTGTCTCGTATGTGTGTGTCAATATAGTTATTTCTTTCTTTCTTTCTTTGTACCCCTCTTATAAGAAGAATCCTCACCCCTTGCCCCCTGCGGGCAAGGGGTGAGGATGAAATAATACGAGAAAAGGCGTAGACAAAATTTTGTCGTGCGCGCATGCTAGCCCTACTGGGCACCTCACCAAGGCGGCATTGGTGGCACTCGCCGGGTTTTAGTGGGTAGAGCTGCGTCCATTTACCATCTTTCGGACGCAGCGAGTCCCACATACCCATCTGGGGAGACCCACTCCCCAGGCGGGATGCCTCAGAGCATTTCCCGACGTAAAAGAAAAAAAAAAGGTAAACTAGTTTATGTTCATGGGCGACGTCAACCACTTACCATCAGGTGGCACGTTTGCCAGTTTGCCTATCCAACTAACATAAAAAAACGTCAAAATATCTTTGTTCGATCACACAAAAACTGTTGAACTGATTTCCTCAGTCCCACTTCAACACATTGACCACTTACCAACCCAATTACTTTACTACAAGACTATCATAATAGAATAGTTTAAAGCTTCGACTGCTCGTTTGCCCACCTATGCTATAAAAAAACCTACTTACATTAAAAAGTCATCTACCCTCACCGCGTCAAACTAACAGTTTAAAGACTATAGACATTGCTTCTTGTTTCAGAACTTAGCATGCGTGAGCATCAAGTGACAGACCTGCGCCTGGAGCTGGACCGGGTCCGCTCCGAGCTGGACTCGTTCAAACAGAGGTACTACGAGATGAAGAGAGCCCTAGACGCGGAGGAGGCCAGGCGACTCAAACTGTCGCCCGCGTCTGTAGACGCCATGTGACTTTTGTATGTTTGTAAATTATATTTATTTAGTGTTTGGCATTGTGTATTTTATTTAATATATCTTTCAAATTCCAGTTTTCTGTTGATTTCATAAGTTATCGTAAATCTGTATATAAAACTAGTGTCCCGAGAGGTGCGCGGGCAGAAAAAAAACGCCACATTATCGTGTCCCCAGTGTCCTAGTAAGATCGATTCAAACTGCAGTTTCATTAAAATCGGTTCAGCAGTTAACGAGTTCTATGTTCAGCAGTGGACGCAAAGAGGTTGATAATGATGATGATGAAAGGACATTGGAATTCACCACCTCCTACTACCAGTTGTAGCCTCCTCGGTTGTGAACCATATTTGCCCTTAACTTAAGGTTCTTTTTACATTTAGGAATTACAATTTTTGAATGACGACATAATAGCCGAAGGAAGATTGATAATGATTCATATTATAGTCGGGAAGATCTACAACTGGTAACATCAATAGCAACCCTTCCACAACGTGGGAAAGCGAAACAATCTACCGATGTTTATTCTCCCAAATGCGTGCTGTGTATTTGTTACACTAAATGTTGCCAGGTACTTCCCCTGCCCCACCATGGTTCAGGCCTTGATGTGCCGGTGGAGCTCAGTAGCTTAGGGTGAGCCCAGCACCTTGGGCGATGCGAATTGAGTCGAGGGCGCTCTTTGTACCCCTCTTATAAAGAGGGGACCAAAGAGCAGGGGACAAGGGACGAGGACGGGAACCTCACCCCATTGTACTGTCATTACATTATATTTTTGAAGATTACCTCCTACATTCAAATTTACAAAATTACCTCTTACCTACCTTACTAATATATTAGTAATAGTGGTAAATTATCGCGGACACCCAAAGGCGACACCGGAAAGCTTGCAATGCGTAGCCAATTCACATGCTCTGATCTTTCCTTAAATAATTTCAAGATATTAATATTTACAGTAAATATATCGTGTATTTGTGTAAGTGAAAGTCCACAAGAATACTTACCTATAGGTACATATAAAACGTCAACTTACAACTTACTTTAAACAGCCTCACGATCTTGCCGGCAGTTGTATTCCAAATTAGTGGGCAATGGCAGCTATTGACAAAAATATTGGTGATGACTGCTTTGGCAATTAAAAATTACTTGCAGTTGTATGATGTTCATATTGCGACATATTAGCCAGGTTTATACATACCATACCATGGTTCAAGCCTTGTCCTTGTGAACGCAGGACCTTGGGCAAAGCAAATTGATCCGAGAGAGCTGCTCTTTGTACCCCTCTTATAAGAAGAAAGGACAAAAGAGCAAGGGGACAAGGGGCGAGGATGGGAAGCCTCACCCCATTGCACTATCTCGACGTAGGGAGGGGTTGTTGTGTGCAGTACAACACCTCTGTGGAGGTGTCGGTCCCTTGAGGGACTAACTAGCCGTCGAGGTGCCCTGTTTGCTCAACAGATCCGGGGCACCTCACCAAAGGCGGCATTGGTGGCACTCGCCGGGTTTTAGTGGGTAGAGCTGCGTCCACCTTACCATCTTTCGGGCGCAGCGAGTCTCACATACGCGCCTGGGGAGTCCCCCCTCCCCCGCGGGATGCCTAAGACCATTTCCCGGCTAGCGGAAAAGAAAGGTTGATACATACCAAAGTATACTATGCCTTAACATTCAATAAGCAATTCCACGGTGACCTCGAAGTCACACAAGGGTATGAGGCCATAGCCATGTACCTGACTGCTCCGCGATGATGCGCGGGGCGAAGGCGAGATTTCGGCAGTCGCTGTCATGCACCTAATTGTTTTGGTGGATTAGTAGGTACCTCAATTAGGTTTCCTCACAATATTTTTGTTCAACACAGCAAACATTGATGAGTATGTATTAAAATCACTTACTAAGACTCGATCCGTAGTCATTCGTGAGACCCGAGGTTGTGGGTAGACAAAAATAAAACTCACAAAATCATTAATCCGAAAACAATAGTTTTATTTAAGAACTTTCATTTTCTCATAAAATATACACATTGTTTTTGTCATTAAACTAAACTTGTAAGTAAATACTAATTTTAAATACCAATTCTCATGTTTTTCGGATTCCTTTTTTTATTGGCCCGTTATTATCGCCTGTCAAAATTTTACGCTCCGTTTCATGTACAAATCCGTTACTTATAAACTATTTAAAAGAAAAATAAAAATCAAATGAAAAAAGCATGATTTTGTACATTTCAAATGAAAAAAAAAAATAAACACGAGACCTCCTGTTTTTCTTGATAATAAGTGTGATGATAGAATTCTACAGTCCATTTTGTCACTTAAAAATTAACAGTTCGAATGCTTCGTGCACGCTCGGCGCGGCATCGGTACAAATGCGAACAAATGCTGAACACGTGGGCGGGGCGAGCGCCGAACACTTACTCCGGACTTATCCACTCGAAACAACGTCTCGCCGTCAAGTAATGTTCTTTCGTCGCCACATCTTTCGTCGTCAAACAACGTTCTTTCAACGTCAATCCAAGACGTTCTTTTGCCGTCAATCGTTGACCTTCTTTCTTAAATCATTGACAATTCGAGGATGTTTCGAGTCGACACGTCCATACAACATTGTGCATCCAATGAATACATATTTATTTGGATGTGTAACTTGTCAACAAAAACATTAGTATCTAGAGCGTCTTATAATGCAGCCGATGATTGCAAAACGTATAATCTATTTAAATCACATTTCATCAACATGTACGGCAAACTCAACATTGTCCTATGTGACATACGGCAACATACACATTATAATCTCTTCCATGCTCAACGCGAGAACAATTTTAGTACATCACATCTATACTTTATATTTAATCATTTAATTTCAATTTGAATATCTTATTGAAGAGAAGAATGTAACTACAAATATCCAGTGAGTTGTGAACTACTTTCTGCGGATTTTATCGCTGTTTATTAACATTATATCATTACTTGGTTACAAGATTGGATAGACTGTGTTCCATCTAAAGTAAAATTTACAACTATAGGAAATACAAAATAATTCAGTAGTTGTCGTTAGTCAAGCGACGATCTTCTTTATTAAGCCAAATGTTTATCAACGAAGTGGGTCAAATATCGACCCTCTCAACCGTGCGGCCGAGTTTCGACCCTCGAACCGCGATAAAACCCGCAACCAGCGCTTGTCACGCGCCGCCCCGCCCCTAAACACACACACATCGTCCCGCGATATACAACAGTGCTGTCCAACTTACCGATACAAACACAACGCGCGCGGCCGCGGCGATGGAATAAAACTATTGTTTGTATGGCGCACGGTACTGTAACGTAACGGCCGCCTAGTGGACGTCGGAGCTCTCCTGCTTCAACTGGTGGTTCGACGGGTCCGACGTGTTGATCGGCTGTGGGACCGCCCCAGACTGATTATTGTGCAAAACAAGACCATATTAGTACACCGTTCACATGTTTTTACAAAAATAAGCAATTAATCTTGACCATATTTTGTATACAGAACTTAAAACTCTGTACGTCTAGCTTTAATTCGGTCAAGCCAAATGACTATATATAATAAATAGCGTCAATGAAATTGTAAGATTAGACATATTAATCATATTCTATGTACAGGCCATCGAATATTATTTTATCAGGCGGCAAGTTATATCATTACTCTGTATCATGGAGATGGGGTGACGATTAAAAATTAGCAGAGCGATCGGGTTTCTTGGCGGTCGAGAAGTCTATGTCCTAGATCTATTATTAGACATATTAAATGGCATAAAAAATATGACAACAAGAAAGTGGTATGCAACCGGCTTACTTAGAGATGCTTGTTACCAGTAACTATATTCTAGTACTTCATGGCGGCAGTAAAAACCAATAGCTAGTTAAATGAGATTAAAAATATGTAACCAGCTAAGACTCAACACACTTTTGGTTCGTGAAAGAGTATTCAGATCACTAGAGTTTGTGATTTACACTAGGTCCTTCGAGCCGGATCTCTATGTTTGATTTTACTTGAAATCCTAAGTTGGATAATGGTGGTGACTGTATTATTGACTGTATTGTGGCTGGTTGTTGTCGGTATCATGGTGGTGATGGTGACAGCTGGTCGCTGTCGTGTCGTGCGGTGATGGTGGTGGTACTGACCAGCGTGATGGGCGGTTGGGGGGGCGGCGGCTGCGGCTGAGGCGGCTGCGGCGGCAGCGCGGGCGGCTCGTGCACGGCGGTGGTGGAGTGCGCCGCCTGCGCGCCGCCGTAATAGCCGCTGCCGTTGATGCCCTCGCTGTAGCAGCCCGCGCCGCCCGCCGCGCCCATCGGCGGCGCGACTGGCGCCAGCACCGCGCCGCGCGCGCTCTGCAACACACAAACAAATTAACATCATCATTATTATGCATTAGATATTAAAGGCCTCTATGTCCAATTGCTAGTGACAGGTCTTGGTAATTACATCAGAGTAATTATATGGATTGACAAAATCAATGCTGAATAATGTAGCTGTGAAGTCAAGCTTCATTTCGAAGAGTTGATATTGATAGAACTCAGTAGTACGGGAGTTAATCTCCTCCAACCAGGAGCAGATTACGGATCTTCTTGGCTAAATCAGGCGAAGAAGATATTTCTTGGCCATCTAATATGTATCGAATCAAGTTTCCTGATCACTAAAAACTAAAAAAAAAGTTGTTTTCTTACTTGCGCTGGTTATTAACTTGCATCATAGTCAAACTTTTAACCTATTTAACTATTATACATAAAACCTATGTATGTGGCATAGGTTTTATGGAAATTAAGGATGATAAAAGATTTTTGCGATGATTACTATTGACGCAACTACACGTCAACTTTAAGCACTCTAATCGGCTCCGATTTTGAAGCACTTCATTTCTCTCATACAAACAAAAGTAAGTGTACTTACCGGCGCAGTTCCCGAGAGGAAGTAGTCCTTGTTGACGCAGTTCCGCAGCCCGTCGGGTATGCGTCCGACGATCGCGCGGCGTATCTCCGACGCGGCCATCTCCCGCAGCTCCTGGGCGGAGGCGTCCGAGTAGAACGCTGCGTGCGGCGTGCACAGCACGTTGGGCGCGTCCTTCAGTGGACCCTGCAACAGGTACCATGCTAGCGGTTATCGTGGCTGGGACATCGCTGCGTCATGACAGTTGATAATCTTGACTGGGACGTCGCAGTTGTGATCGGTGGCAATCGTAACCGGGACAACGCAGCGATGACGGGTGACAATCATGACTGGGACGTCGCATTGTAACGACAGGTGACGGTTCGTGACGGTCTGACATTAGTGGTTTCCGTGGATGGGACGTCACGGTTATGATGGGTGACAGTCCTTAACGATCGTAGTTGTCGGCTGGTTGGCAGATTAGAGCCCACCGAGCCATTAGAATAATATATAGTCTGCATTGGAGTCATGACTATGTAAAATTATTTATCTGTTTATGTTCATCAGTACGCAACTCATTAACATAAACAGATAAATAATTTTATTTTTATGAATACACAATTTATGGAAATAAAATTATTTATTTCCATGTGGTTCCTAGAATACATCAAACTACTAAGGCATCCTGCTTATTGGTCAGTTAAGGGCAGGGCAGACAGTGTAATTACTGGCACCAAGACTTATGTCCCTGGATAAGCAACATGTTTAAGATGTTACCCTATCCAGAGTTGCCGACGACGACGAGAACCACTTACCAATAATGGACTATGCCTATAAAACTATCATATAAAAAGTACACGCGTTAGAAGTTTTTCATTACACTGCAACCTTTTTTGCTTATTGTGTAGTTAAAACTATATCTTCTTCTGACTGTCTATACTGTCATTATGTGTAAAATGGTTATATAAAATAATGTTAACTATACCTAACTTCAGGCTGTCGGTTTTTCGTGACGGTGTGCGCGCGCATCGTAAAAATTTACTCACATCGTTTTTCCCTAACGTGCCAAAAGAAGTATAACTTCAAAAACATATAAAGTGGTTTATTACCGGCGATAGTGTACGTTGTAGGCCTTTATACAGGTGTTTGTCACCTATGACATGGTGTATGTATGTAGTATATGTCGTGTATGTATGTAGTATTACCTGAAACACGTTGAAGGGCTCGTTCTCGTGTACGTCTAGCGCGGCCGCCCGGATGCGGCCCTGCTTCAGAGCCGCCGCTAACCCCTCGTCGTCTACCAGCCCGCCGCGCGCTGTGTTCACCAGAAACGCGCCTGCGGAGACACACGTGTCAATAAAGAGTGAGAGAAGGATATGCTGGCTGGACGATCAGCGAAAGAGGCCTAGAGTCCAGCAGTTGACGAAAAAAAGCTGATAACGACAAGAAAGAGTGTAAAGCTCTCATTACAGATAATCATTACATATGGCCAGAGACTTGTATATTTCCTGAGGGAGTGGAATATTCGACGTCACATGGTAAGATTTAGTATAGTTGAGTTATTTGCAACATCGCTACCTAATTCATAAAGGCAATCTCTTTTACTTATGAGAATGTGCATTGGACCAGCCAATTCGGGTTGGTAGTGGCGTGGGTAAATTGTCAGCAGTGGAACATGCAATGGTGGGTGTTAATGGTAATCAGCCAATGATTGGAGACTTTATAAAAAATGTTTACCCACAAGTTCGGGATCAATGAATATATTTACTTGACAGTGTATAAATAATATGTATTGTACATTACCTGGGCGCATTTGTTTTATAGTAAACTCGTTGATGAGGTGGTGATTGTGCTCGTTTAGACTGCAGTGCAGTGATACACAGTCACTCTGGAATAGGAGATCCTGGAAAAATAAGTTTCAATATATTATGTTAGAAAAATTTGTTAGGTATATTTTGTAGGGAGCATGACTTAGGAAAAATAAGGTGGTCTTATGGTTATATACATAATTTTACACCTTACACCCCTTTACATCATCAAAGTCAGCAGAATGTTTGTATTATAATTAATCTAGCAAAGTTTTTATTATATGTAGTAATTATTACTTTAATTATATTATGTAGTAACTATTTATTTGTGGCAAAAAATGACAAGGTCTCAAGTACATATACTTTTACAATAAATTAGAAACCTTTGTATACATACCAGTCCCACTAAACTTAATTTTTGTAATGACAATGTAAACCCTGTATATATATACCTACAATATTAGTTCAAACTCCAATCATATAACCTCCTATTCTCTAGAATATCAACACTGACCTTTCTTTCTTAAAACTACCAACTAGAAGACAGTATCAACCTACTTTAATCCCTATCACACAACATGCTGTACTTGAGGTCAGCTAATCTCCTCAGTAACGTTACCAATCAATTAATTTACTTTGATCGCAACACCACACCAAGCTTAAGTAAATGTGTACCTGCAACGTGTAGACTCTGGTGAGCCCTAGCGACTTCTCGATGCCGTCCGGTAGGTATGGGTCGTAGAAGATGACGTTAAAGCCGAACGCCTTGGCCCGCAGCGCCACCGCCGAGCCGATCCGGCCCAGGCCGACGATGCCCAGCGTGTCCCCGCGGATGCGAGCACACCCCGCCGCCGCTTCACGCACCTGCTCGGGACCTGCAATACGTACACACTACTAGTTGATATCACTACATCTTTAACAACTGACAATATAACAATTTTAAATTTGACTGGCCTGTTGGTTAGTGGTTACTGACCCTAAATGCTAAACCAGAAGGTCGTGGGTTCGATCCCCACCCAGGACAAATGTTTGTGTGATGAGCATGATCATTTGTTGTGTCTGGGTGTAATTTATCTATGATAATATGTGTGTTTAGAAATATGTGGTTGCCGTTAGAACAAGCTCTGCCTTGTTTGGGATCGGATGGCCGTGTTTGTTATCCCACCATATTGTTATTATTCTAATGGCTAATATCACAATGTCTTCTTTAAAAAGAGTTAATCTCACAACAAAAACATTTACAACAGAAAATATCACAAAAACTATAACAATTACCGATTTTGAACAACTCTAACAACTTGAAAAGAGTCTAAGAATGGACTCATGGCCTGCTTTAAGCACTCCCAAATAGGTTCATACAATGAAGACAATATAGCAAACAAAGGTCTTTGAGAGACAAGAAGGGAATTTATCGGATGATGGATGTCAGTACGGGCTCAGATATTGTAACGATATTTATCTCCTTTAAATCACAAATTTGTGACCAATTTATAAAGGATTACAATGCTTTATTGAAATTAATTACTTAAGTTTAGACAAAAATTATAAGACTATTAACTTGGAATACTGTTGATATTTTAGGTTAATCAAACTGATTACATTTTATTTCATATATAACAAATTTAAGAAAAAAATAAGTAATATTTTATTGAACCGTGTATATTATACTATGATATTATATAAATATGATTAACTTCCTAAATGTTAAGATTCTATAATTTGTAGGGTTTAATGTAATTGCTTAAATTAATTTGACATTTTTCTGTATTTTGCCTTAGTCACATATATGTATCAGGCAGGCCATTGAGACATGTAAAGAAATTATAATATAGTAGCATCACAAATTTAGCTGTCACAAATAAACATCTATCCTATCATATTCGAGATTGCCTTAAATGGATGCTATTTCTCAAATTACGAGATCACAACAACAACACATTCACCTTAACCCAGCCCGGGCAACTCATTCACGTGCTACCCTCAGACATAACGTGGTAACGTGGTGCCAGTAATCACACCGGCTATCTTGAACATCATTCCGAAACACGCCAATGGTCTTTCACGAAAGCAAACGAAAAAACTCCCACTGGTGGATTCGTTTATTGTCCTCTATAATTTACTTTTGTATATGTATATAATAATAATATCTATGGACGCTTTTACACAACGTCAATCTGGTCCCGTGGTAAGTTCTCGAAGAACTTGTGTTACGGGTACCAGATAACGGAAATATATTTAATACTTTTATACTATACATGTATTTAAGATTTTTAATATATAATACTAATATTTAATACACATCCATGACCCAGGAACACAGTAAATTTTTTTGTTCCCTGGCGGGATTCGAACCCACAACCTCCGGCTTGAGCTCCAACGCGCTAACCACTGGGCCACTGAGGTTCTCGAATATATTACTTTTGCTACAAATCCATATGATTTATCTATCAAAGTCATAGCCTAACAACATCCCGTTATCCACACACGTTTCCATCGCTATACTGTAACTATATGTGGTATATTTATTACCTGTGAACTTCTTCCCCTCGCGCACCATGTTGGCGAGCCAGTACGTCCGCCGGTATAGGTTCAGTATGAGACACATGGTGGTGTCCGCAACCTCCTCGACCCCGTAGCCGGGCACGTTGCACACCGCTATACCTGGAATGTACATATATTGTGTCAACTCTACAGTCTACACGCTATTCTCGTCGCGGTGATAGCGAGCTGCGAGAGTGTTATTGGAAGGAAGGAATACTCAATGCTGAGTACAACAACTGAGTAAAGGACAACAATTTAAGGACGATCATTGCTAGTTTATATAAATATCATCATCATCATCATCAACCTTTATCCGTCTACTGCTGAACATAAGCCTCCGTCAATGAACGCCAAGACGGCCGGCCGATCCCTTGCCACTCGCATCCAACGCGGACCGGCCACCGCACGGAGATCGTCTTCCCACCTGGTTAATGGCCGACCAACTCCGTCTACCTCCACTCTTGAACCTTATTGGCCTACCGGCCATCCGTTCTCCTGAGTGTGTGACCAGCCCACTGCCACTTCAACGAGCTTATTCTTTGCGTGATATCGGTAACTTTAGTTCTCTGGCGGATGTCTTTGTTCCGAATCCTATCTGTCAAAGAAACACCCAGCATAGCACGCTCCATAGCACGTTGAGCTACGGCAAACTTACAGGCCAGCCGTAAATTTAGAGGCCAGGTTTATATAAATACATATGTTTAAATAAAAGTGCAACACGCAGATGCAACTTTTAGCTGCATTAAGGTTTATTTACAGTCGTAACTGCCGCACTGATGATTAATGTTTATTTTAATAGCCTACGTAAATTGTAATACCGTAATATTATATAGGTACTCAATGAAAATATTTCTTAAATCACAAGTTTCGAAGATTGGCTCTTACATCCAATATCGCAAAAATTACTTCTTCATAATATTAGTAGAGAAAGAAGCTAATTAGTAGAGATAGGAGAAGACTGATAGCAACATAGATAATTAGCATAATATACGAGCGACATACAGAGCCAGAGGAGCTGGTGGCTAAGTAATGGCAGCCACACAGATCGACTCATTCTTAGGTGAGCCATCTGCTCACTTACTGTTCCGATTGAGCTTAAAGGCGATCAGGCCAAAAATTCCAGCCCTTTCGAAAAAAAGGATCGACCTATCAGGTTCAGCTACGCTTGCCGGGGCTGGTCCGTGAATGGGTGACCATCTTTACACACCGAGACTCCTCCGTGCCTCGGAAAGCCGTTGGTACCGGCTGTCATTCGTAGATATTTGACAGTCGTTACGGGTTGTCAGAAGCCCGAAAGTCTGAGAAATCAGTCTTACCACAGGGTATCGTATTACCCAGTGGAAGTCAGATATGCAGTAGCTCCGTTTAAATTACTGGTATCCAGCTGCATCCAGTTAGATTGAAAGCTGACTCGAACATAGTTGGGAAAAAGCTAGGCAAAAGATATAGAGCCACATACTATATAGTATATAGTATATAATATAGTCAATATAACGTATATACGTATAAATACATACCGAGTTCCCCAGCCGCTTTCACATCTATATTGTCGACGCCGGAGCCGATGCGCACGATGATCCGCAACGCCTTGAACTTCTCCAGGTCCTCCTTGGTGAGTATGATGGTGTGCCACATGAGCGCCCCCACCGCCTCGTTCAGCACCTTCTCGTGTATCTCGGACGTGGACTGGGCGTCGCAGAAGGCGACCGTTGCGACGTCCTTCAGTATCGGCATCTCGACGGTGCAGTCGCGGCCGTCTAGTAACGCCACTAAGGGCCTGCAATTTCACAATAAATATTTATTAACACTCGAACTACATTACCATAGTCTTAAAGATATTATTATCATAATCATCAGCCTTTATCCATCCACTGCTGATCACAGGCCTCCCTCAATGAACACCAAGGCGACCGATCCCTTGCCTCCACTCTTGTAGCTAATTGGTCCATCGGCCATCCGTTCTCCTGAGTGTGTGAACAACCAGCCCACTGCCCCTTTTTGTTGTTAGTTGTAACGCAAACGTCAAACAGGCACACGAGCCACCTGACGGTTGCGATTATCACGCCGGCGGTAGCGTGGTCAGCTAGCCCCCTGCCCTTCTTTTCGAAACCCAACAAGGCTGTTCCACAAAAAAAACAACTTTCAAATGTTAAAATATCCTATGGATTTTATCACGGTATTTAGGATTATGAACATTCTAGTCGTTTCGGATACTTCATAGAAACCATAATCAAAACTCACAGAAGGATTATAACGAGTAAATTGGCGTAAACATAGAAAGCGTCTACATGTCATATCCCTCATAACTCATCATTTACCATCAACAATGTCCAACCATAACCCATCAACGAACAGAGCAATTACGTTACGAACCGCTCTCATCTGGTTTACGTCCGTAATCACTAAACACGGATTGTAAACGTGTTACCGAACGTTCTCACGGAAAATACACTTCGCAATAGTAATCATAGCTTTAGGTTGTTGCAGCCGAGTGAAACTTGACAAACATTCAAATGTAACATGATCAATTTTACAAACGCACAAATGTATGAAACGCGTGCGAAAAGTTATGTTTTATTATACTTTTAAATTCGATGTAGAATCCAACCTACCCTTTGGGCTCCAGTTTAGTTGTCATCATTCTGGTACAATGCTGGATATACTATCACATATTAAGTATCTTTGTAAACACCAACACGGTCGATACGTATTAAAAGTGTTGCTCGCGGTTTCGTTTCTTTCATGTAGTTTAGTAATTCGTCATACTTCCGTACTTATTATAACGTAAGTCTTCATTTCTTCATTTGCAATATTTGCCGTTGCCCAACTCCCCAAGCCATAGCTCTACTATATACGTGATACCCCACAACAAAACAAACCCAACCCAGACACCAGGAGGCCGTGTGGTCGCAGACTGCACGGTTGGCGGGGGGCACCCCCCCACTTTTACAAACCAAAAGTGAGCACTTTTACAAACCAAAAGTGAGCCAAATGGGCTCACACTAATCCGATGTAGCATTAGGGCCTTCGGGCCGTTAGCATAGATCCATCCGAAAAAAAAACAAAACAAATCCGATCGTGCACTTTTTGCACACTTATCAAAACGCGTTTGCACAAAGTTTTCGAGTTGCGGCGAGAACAAGACATTAAGAATATTAATCGCAGTTTGCACGAAGTTGGCCATAAATCCCGCGCCGTTGCGACTGCACAACTTCCTCGAATTCGCGCTCGCATCCAGTTCATTAGGCACATTCAGAACGTAAAATTTATAACCGTTTGTAAATGGACGTCGTCGTGAGTCTGTTTACGTTATACGGAAAGAACTTCTTACGGATTATCGCGGATTGATAAGGTTTTCTTTTTACATTTTACATTTTACTTAACAGTAAAATTACACTTTTTGATTCAAATAAAACTCATCAAATTTAAATTTCTGGCAGGAGATTGGCCGTCTTGACGTTCATGGAAAGGAATGAACTGCGAATGGATTAAAGGGGCTATTTATGATATAGTATATACAGACAAGGTTGTCTGTATGTACATAACAATATAACATATTTATACGTTTTCTTTTCTATTTTGGTTTTAATCAAGGAACGCCGATACGACCAATAATTATTATGTCCGTCCAATGTCAACATTTATCGGAACTGTGGTTAGTAAAACACAGACGTAAAGATGATAATAATAACACGTGTAAAAGTAGATTCAAGTATCGAATAAATCCTATAAACAGCACGTGTAGCTAAATTTAGGCTTAACATAGTGTCCGACCGAAACAGGTTTTTCAGCTCGAAACTGAACTTTCGGCCTTGCACTCAGTTTCAGCCGCAACCGAAACTTACTTAACCGTATTTAAAACATCTATTGTACATGAGATTTGAAATTAGCATGTTTATTTTTATTACTAAAACTGTATAAAACAGAATATTTACAATGTTTTCACTTTTATTTCGCAGAGATCGATATTTCGACATTATCTACGAATGTCTTGTTCACGAGACTGAAGTGTGCGGGTAGATGTTGACGGCATTAGAGGTGTGTGTGAAGAATGCCCTCAGCGAGGAGATCGTGGTCCCGTCTAGTTAGAGTTCGATTTACCCCAGTCTTCCCGAGAGTGGCTTCCACTCTGAAACTCTATTAAACCACCAACCAGCCCTTAGCGTGCTTATCGCATAAGGTAGGATACTTTCGTTCTCTGATGGATGACTTCATTGCGCTATCCGAGAAGAAAATCCCCGAACATTGCACGTTCCATAGCACGCTGATACTTGTTTAGACTAACACTCACCATCACGTTAAACCCGAATATCTAAAAGTGATATCTATCCGCAATACCCACACATATAACCTACATTATCGTACAAACACACACCAAACCGCCAAGCGAATGTCTATATGCGCCACTCTGGTCAAATCTCGTCCATCATTATCCCATTATGCAGTGAAAGTGCGATGAGCCAGACAAAACACCGGCGTAGCACCGACATGGGCACGTCACACAACTACCGCGGCAATATTGAGTCTGTAACTACGGGCCGGGAACACAATGAACTTTGCTCTCACGTATACATCATTAGTGTTGTTCACGGGGTGGCTATGAACGAGTTCACACAGGTATAGTCCTTGGACAAATCTAAACAGGTATTAACCGCTTAACAGTTCATCGTTCGACTCAATTATATAACTTATCAATGTTTTATAATCGAACTAGTTCCCACTGCTGCTCTTGTGTAGCCAGGTTCGGCAGCGGTACCCACCAAATGACCCTTTGTAGTTATGATCGACGTTTGTAAATAAGAGATAACGTTCGTACTAGAACAAACTTCTGTCTTGATGGCCACACTGAACGAGCGTACACTTCATGCATACCAGCTAGATGGGAACATCTTGGCCTGATTCACCTAAGTCTTTAGTCGATATTGTATCCAATCGTACTAATACTATTTGCAACCCATAACCCATCTATCAAACTTAAGGCGATTCACACAAACTATTTCAAACTCACCCAACCTGTAGACAGATCCCATCCTTGTACCTTGTACCCAATAGATGTACAGCAAATTGGTTAACAAGTCAAACATCGACCCAGCGAACAAATCAAACAGCCCTAACCGAATCAAAACGATCCCATCCCTCCCATCCCTTCCATCCCTCGCTCCGGGATAATTAAAGTCCCACCAGTACGATTAAACTAATAATTTAAACTTTCGTCATAGCGTAGCGGAATTATTATTATTGCCGGCGAAAGTTTCGGGCGGGCGGCGCGGGAAAGTAATTCGGAGCGGGCGGGGGGGTCTCGCAGAATATCGCCCAACTTACCGGGCAGACGAAAACAGATTTGGGGGGACAAACAGGCGTAGGTAGGCTTGGGTGATGGGGTTCCCCCCGGCAAGTTTTGATGGAAACCAAATAGGATTAGCGCAAGAAAAGAATAAGTTAAGTGGACCGAATGGCCGGACGGGCCTCGCTTTTCCCGCCCGTGTCGAACGCTCTTTGAAAGCAAATTAGGGACAGTGTACGTTTCATATTACGGCTCGTGTTCCAAATTAGCTTTTGTATTGCTATTAAATTATTATTATTCGACACGTACACTACGACAATCTTTATTATTAATTGTCACAGTATAAGTCCCCACCATGGTTCAAGCCTTGTCATGGCGGTGGGGCTCAGTAGCCTAGGGTGAGCCCAGCAAGAAGTTTTGGTGAAGCTAATTGAGCCGAGGGAGCTGCTCTTTGGGGTACAAAGAGCAGCTCCTCTTATAAGAAGAGGGGACAAAAGAGCAGGGGACAAGGGGCTAGGATGGGAACTTCACCCCATTCTATTGACGCAACGTTGGGAGGGGTTGTTCTGTGGTGCGGGACAACCCCTCTATGGAGGTGGCGTCGGTTCCTTGGGACTGACTAGCCGTCAAGGTGCTCGATTTGCTCAACAGATCCAGGGCACCTCACCAAAGGCGGCAATGGTGGCACCCGCCGAGTTTTAGTGGGTAGAGCTGCCTCCACTTACTATATCTCGGGCGCAGCGAGTCCCACATACTCGCCTGGGGAGACTATTTATTGAGACTGTCTATTTTTATAGTTCATTTTGTTCAATCGCTTATTCACTTCACCCCAAAAAATATTTTGACCACATCCCTATTGGCTTTATAAAAAAAGATGATGAAATGTCATATTGAAAAATATTAGTTATCTGTGCTTTCGATAATCGTATTTTCTAAGTTTTTAAGTGTTTAAATGATAAATTGATGTTTGTTTTCAGTGAAATAAATAGTAAATGGAGTTTTACAAATGTCCGTAAGCTAATATGTCGTGAAAGTGAGTGATAAATGCCGAAAAATCGTGAACTACGTAATAACACGGTTTGTTTACTAAATTGGACACTTCTAAAAAATGGACTATATGTTAACGTCCCGAAGGCCCTAATGCTACATCGGATTAGTGTGAGTCCATGTGGCTCACTTTTGGTTTATAAAAGTGTGGGTTACCCCCCCGCCAACCGTGCAGTCTACGACCACACGGCCTCCTGGTGTCTGGGTTGGGTTTGTTTTGTTGTGGGGTATCACGTATATAGTAGAGCTATGGCTTGGGGAGTTGGGCAACGGCAAATATTGCAAATGAAGAAATGAAGACTTTCGTTATAATAAGCCTCCTGGCGTCGGTTGTGTGTCAGTGGCGGGACTGGGCCGCGTCACCGTCGGGTGGAACTAAGGTCACAGTATAAGTATACAACAGTATGGAATATCACTACTGACAGAACTGCGAGAAGCGCTTCGGGGCCTCGTCGGTGCGCATATTTGTGTGAGTGAGTCGTGTCTAGAGTTGGTTCGTAGTTTCCGTACTGTTACTGTAACTGTACTGTATACTCGATAAAATATTTCAACATTGTCAGCCCATCTGCAGAGTATTTAAAGGTAATATTTCAAAATACACTATCAAAAACACATTTGTACGATTAAAAAGACAGGAGACATGAATAAAAGGCGACCTCGTAAGTTCTCGGCCGACATGGCAAGCAATTAACAAAATTGTTCCAATCGACAGTGCGATAACGATGACTAACAAAGTTATCGCACAACGCGTTTTTATTCTATTTACGACCTAAAACTTTTTTTTATAGCAATGGGAGGAAAACAAGCAGTCGAAGCCTTACGGCGAATACCGACGCCCATACTCATCCGCACAACCGAAGGTTAATTAGATGGGTTGCCCTCCTTTTCCCCGTCAATGGGCCTGAAATCTCACAAGCCGCACGAAATACGACAGCATAGCTGTCACTTTACGCCGGTATCAAAAACCTTAAATCCTGAAAAATGTGCCATATTTTAGGCTACATAAGGTGAGTAATTCTTTTATGGGTCAATGTGTAAATTTCTACAATAGAATCACAGAAAACGTTCAAAACCTATCAATAAATAAATAAAAAAAAAACTGTTAAGAACGTTTGTGTGGTAAAGGATATTACAAAATCAAAGAATTTATTAAAGATACCACACCTTGGGAATAAGGCGTTTCCTACGAGGCTCCTATGTATAATTATAATATATTATGTACCTATATTGTAAAATATTGAAAGGATTAGTTTCACTGAGTTTGTTTCGCCGGTTCTTCTCAGTGGACTAGTTTTGGAACCGATAGTAGTATGTGACGTTCAATAAGATAATTTGATGTACAATATTGAATAAAAATTATATTAAATCCTAACTTTAACACACATATATGTTTCAATGTTATATTTTTTCGATGAAGCTACCGTAAGGCCAAAAGCCAATAACCTCTAATGTTTACGCGAATTTCACTCATTATAATGAAACAACTTTCACCGATGTTATCGCGGTAGAGCGGTACGTAATGATTATTACATGTCCAACGTTTGGTGTACCTTACAGTTTACAGCAACCGTAATCACGGGAGGATGATCATGAAAAAATCTGATAAACCGCGATAAAATCCGTAAAAGTTGTTTCATTATAAAAATATATCCTCATAGCAATGTAATAAGTAAGACTTTTTGTACAAGGTCCATTCTATTTCGGAAAGAAAATATAACAATTACTTTATAAGTTTGCGGTCACTACTTTTCATATTGGGAAATATCCCTTATTCGGGAAACAAAAGATCCTTTTGAGATTCAAAATTGCGTCCTATTGTATCTGTTACCGAAAGTTCTTTCGAAGTACAGGCCAGACTTAACTTAAAATTTTGTGGCTCATATTTTAGTTCAAGCCAGGCCAATACGTAATTGCAAATACTCATTAATCATTATCATCTTTACAATCGCACATAATATAAATAGATAATTTTGGGGTAAAATTTCGAGCAGGTCTACTAATACATATATCGTATCGGAAACAAAATTAAAGATTATTTTAATGCGATCATATCGCTTTTGTATTGCTTTTGAATTCCCACTATTTCGGAGATGTATCAACTAGTTTTTCCGTGATCAAAACGAATGGCTTCTTTACGAGACTGAAAAACGCTAGACAAGGCATTCGTAAACAATGCCGAAATATAGAGCTCCGCAAAATAATAAATGAAAAACACGTAACACAATACATACTAACAAAGTTATGACTCACCTCGCCTGTAGGGGTCCGTTAGCGATGGGACCCCTCATGCTATCCATACGCGCTCTCTTTGGCAGCATCTTGCGTTTGTCCATTTAAAGCGGCAAAGCCGCTTTAGTCACCGCTCCGCAGCGCGTCACCTGTAAACAATGGACGACCATTAGAAAAGCCAACGAGTTTTTCACATCTATAAACTATAGATTCCTTAGCCTATAGGTATATTATGGTTTATATAATACTAGCTGTTGCTCGCAGCTTCGCCCGCGTAGTCTTAGATTTACAGCCGTGTATATATAAGCAGTAAAAAAGGATTCCTTTTTTACTGCTTATATATTATATAACATCATCTATCCGTCAGTGAAATCTCGTCGAAATCGGCCCAGCCGTGACAGAGATTTTTTCATGTAAGTATCGTACATTCATATTGATTTAGTGAAAAGATGTTAATTTGAAATAACAAACATATACCTACATACGACAATTTTATTTATTTTTTATAAACATAAAGCCATAGAAGGCTTACGTTCGTTTTGCAACTTTAATGTCTCGCGCGAAAATGAACACGAAATGAGATGATCGTCATTTTTGCGAACCACCCGATGGTAAATGGACAACTTTGGTCACGTGCAGCTGGTACTCTGCCAGGTCCAGTCTCCTCATCCTTTTAATGCTGATCCTGAAATATCGGTGCGGGTAATTACAACGTTACTCTTCTTTCCGAAACATAGCTAAGTTACTTAGCGGAAGACATGAGTATTTGTCAGTGATAGTACCCATGCAGTAGCTACGTTCAAAGTGCGTCCATCTCATCGCTAAATCTATTGTTGATTACCGCAATTAAAACTAGACTAGATAGAATAGATGCCGGAGAAATGTTACCACTGATAATTAATTAGATTCAATACTATTTCTTTAGTTTTAAATCGGTAATAATATCGGTTTCATTGATATTAGATATATTTGCATAGCTGCCTTTATAGCGTACTAATCCGAAAGGTCGTGACTTTGAATCCGGATAAGGAAAGGCTTATAGCGACTCATCATTGTTACAAACCGAATTGAAACCGAAATTCTAAGTAGGTACTTAAATTATTTTTGGCGCCATTTAGCAGAAAAATCGACCGAGAATGCCGCGACAGCATTTTTATTAAGACTGCTCTTTTTACTAAGTATTAATTGTAATATTAACATGGATATTTCACATTTGCTGGACGTCCCGTAACGGACACCTGTTTTGCAACTGATTTTGTTAATGTAGATAAGAATAAAAGGCAACTTAAACTAAAAAAGGACAACAATCTAGGTCTCTAGCCAGTTGGCCGGGCAATCCCCCCCTTACGCGGAGTAATCTGGCCTTCGCCGGGGCCAGCCTGTCGCTGAGGTGACCCTGTTGCCTGCAGACCCTAAAAAGCGGCTGAAGGCCCTCGCAGTAGTTTTAGTTTAGGGTAGGGCACCCCCAGATGCAAGTCCCACACAGGTTCAGGATCTACCCGAAGATATTATTGCACTCCGTAGAGCTTCTAGCCTTCCGTCAGACATCGTCAGACACATCACATTTTTTTAACAACTTTTACCAAAACCCAATCAGTATCGAAACAATTACTACAACTACAAATTAAGTGTATGTTATATAGCAAATCTAATGGCTCGTTAAAATCATTATCTGCCCGACGCCTCACCAGACCTAATGAACGGTCGCATCAATTTAAAGGTCAGGGGAAAACCACCGACTGTACATGTAGCGAATTTATGCTGTTTATGCTGATTTCACTTGTATTTTTCTACTTTTGCACATTGTGCGTTCGTCTAGGCATGACCAGTAGGGCTAGCATGCGCGCAAGACTAAATTTTGTCGACCCATTTTCTCGTATTATTTCATACAGTTAATACGAGAAAAGGTGTAGACAAAATTTTTTCGTGCGCGCATGCTAGCCCTACTGGAGAGTATGTTCATTTTGGGACAGATGGAAGGAAGATGCAAGAGGAAGAACACCAGTGAGACGGTCCGATGCTGTGAAGAATCAAAGTGGGGGGCAATTTGCACCGGGCAGTCCATTTGACCCATGTCCGTGTCCAGTGGAGGATCATAACATGTGGTTACGATCCTCAGCAGTGAGGGAACGATGGAGACGACGAAGGTATGTATGAATAATTTCTTTTTATCATCTAAAGTAACAATACGCCGAGTTTCTCAATTAATATAATGAGCGTTTAATTTTAGTTTTAGTTTCATTCCCCGTCGTTTAATTGTTATTTATAAAAAATGAACATACGACTGTGTATTCTACATAAATATCAGACTGTTTATTCGTTGCTAAGCAACTGGCAGCTCAATTGCTTAAATAGTATTTTACAATCATTTTTTTATCATCTAAACTCTAAAGTAACAAACACACAGCGGTCTTTCTCAATTAATGCGTTCAATTCACTGTCGTATTATTAATTATTATTACGTATTATTATTTATAAAGGCTACTAAGATACGACTAACAAATGTGTACTTATATCAGTTTCTTCGTATATAATTATCGTAAGTGATTACGGGGCGTGTACTTTTAGATTTCTCAATCTACAATTATTTTTTACTAATTTTATCGCAAATTATGAAAGACCTACAATAATTACATTACTATTGTGTTATCTGACGTATTGCAATGAATTTGACGAAAATGTATCCAAAAGTTATTTCTTAACCCCCGGCACGAAAAGAGTGAAAAAATTTGACCGCAAGTGTACCGGGTAAACCGATTTTGCGATGCGGATTTATTTGATAGCAGATTTTCTAGGGGTGCTTCTAAGACGTTTCATCAAAATCGATTAAGCGGTTTCAATGTCATCGGTTCTTTTGCTATAGCGTTGGCGATTTTTTATTTACTTTACGGCAACCATGTGTAGTTTACAAGCATATATTATTTTAATAACAATAATGAATAACCTGTGCGTAATGCCGCTACAGCGCCGAGCACCGAGCAACGTGTATGAAACACTACATGCGAATATTATGTATATGCAAACGGGACAGGATTGCCAATCTATACTAGTGTGGTAAAGGTTTATCAGTGGGATCTGGAACACCCTCTCCCCATGACACGATTTCTGAAGCATTATTATATATATACAATTAATTTAAATAAAGAAGTTTTGTTACAAACAGACGGTCACCCAATTACCACCAGAGTAATGGTATAGTATGGATAATAGTACAAAGTACAGAAAAAAATAAAAATCTTTACATTAGCATACATCATAATTACTAAAAATCTATAACAATAGATGAAGTAAAATAAAGCATTACACACAAATGACAGCGTTATGCCGCTTTCCGTCACGGCATTCTAGTATATTTATTACTGCCGAGGCGCGTCAAAAGATGTTTATATATAAAAACGTTTACTTTAATTCACTGTGCGTCTGCCAGCCCTAGCGCATATAAAGATAATGAAGCGGCGAGTCGTATACGATTATACAATGTCAAGAGCGCATTAAAACTGTGCGCCCTTCAATATGAGGGTAAGTCGAGAGGCCGGCACATATACGTGAATATGTATGTGACTGCAAATTCATCATCGTCATCATCATCATCAGCCTCTATCCGTCCATTGCTGAGCATTGGCCTCCCTCAATGAACGCCAAGATCACGTATCTTGGCGTTCATAGATAAAATTACGGTTTAAGTCTTTAAATCTTTTAGGGTCCAGTTCCTCAAAATAACAAAACCCTTATAGGATCACTTCGTTGTCCGTCTGTTTTTCAAACCAAAACCTATAGGATATTCATGTTCCTATGTCAATTAGAATGGAAAATATGAAATTTGGTAAAGCTAGGTCTCACAACATAAGTAAATACTCACAACATAAGCTATGTTATTCTTAAGTTTCATTAAAATATGAAATTTGGTAAAGCTAGGTCTCACAACATAAGTAAATACTCACAACATAAGCTATGTTATTCTTAAGTTTCATTAAAATATGAAATTTGGTAAAGCTAGGTCTCACAACATAAGTAAAAACTCACAACATAAGCTATGTTATTCTTAAGTTTCATTAAAATATGAAATTTGGTAAAACTAGGTACAACATAAGCTATGTTATTCTTAAATTTCATTAAAATATGAAATTTGGTAAAGCTAGGTCTCACAACATAAGTAAATACTCACAACATAAGCTATGTTATTCTTAAGTTTCATTAAAATATGAAATTTGGTAAAGCTAGGTCTCACAACATAAGTAAATACTCACAACATAAGCTATGTTATTCTTAAGTTTCATTAAAATATGAAATTTGGTAAAGCTAGGTCTCACAACATAAGTAAATACTCACAACATAAGCTATGTTATTCTTAAGTTTCATTAAAATATGAAATTTGGTAAAGCTAGGTCTCACAACATAAGTAAATACTCACAACATAAGCTATGTTATTCTTAAGTTTCATTAAAATATGAAATTTGGTAAAGCTAGGTACAACATAAGCTATGTTATTCTTAAGTTTCATTAAAATATGAAATTTGGTAAAGCTAGGTCTCACAACATAAGTAAATACTCACAACATAAGCTATGTTATTCTTAAGTTTCATTAAAAGCCATTCGGTAGTTTTGGCGTAAAAGAGCAACAAACATACATCCATACATTCTTACAAACTTTCGCGTTTATAATATTAGTAGGATCAACATATGCTATGAAAATCATCACCGGTCCTGGTGCGGCTGCAAATATAAGTACACCGAGAGCTGAGGGCTCCAGCCAGTGTGAAACATTCTACAGACTGTCATCATCATCATCAAGCGAGGTGTGGACTATAAGTCATACGATAATGAGCAAACTATCAATATCTACTCACAATTGTATTGTCATTAGGGATGTGGTGGGCAAAGGGCGCGGGTTGCTCTCGGGCGGTTCATTTTTACCTGGGGCAGAAACAACTTGTTGAGTCTTTACTACTTATATCATTAAATTACATCTTATATAAATATCTACACCTTGATTTAGAACCACTGAAGCAACCATTTTCAGTGATACGGGCCGTCGCATTTATTACGAGAGGCCTTAGAATTTATATTTGGTTGGTTGAATACAGGACTAGCTGCCTCATGCTGATCATGATTATTATGATAGTCACCCAGTGATAACGTAACATTATAATGCCGAAGTAATTTTTCAAAATAATTTTTCAAATTGTAGTTTAAGGAATACCTACATCCAAGGCCACAAAATTATTAGTACTAATGCTACTAAAATTATAAACGCGAAAGTTTGTATTTTTTACGCTTTCACACAAAAACTACTGAATGGTTTTTAATGAAACTTTACAATAATATAGCTTATGCATCAGAATAACACATAGGCAGGCTATAATTTATAAAGATATTGTGCGAATTGTCCAAAATCTAATCCTGAGTATATAAAGCTGCAGGCACCAACTAGTACACAACAAACATCCTCTTGCTGTCTTCAACAAGCTCTAGCGGCCTTTTATGTCATTCTTATAAACGTGAAAACGTCATAAATCATCAAATAATGCAAATCTCTCAATCAATACCAATGACCAAAATACAATCAAATTCATTAATGTATAAGAAGCATAAGTACCTTCTGCTACCTGTGCCCGAAGCAGGTTAAGTTATCGTAGTTCTTGATATTGTTATGTGACGAGTGTTATATGTATGTGTATATCTGTACATATACACATACAGAGCGAGCGCCAGAACTTTGAGGCGAACTTTATCTACTTAGTGTAGTAGTGGATGGATTCGGGATTATACTGATTATGATGAGGATAGACCATGGACCTCCCCACCATGGTTCAGGCCTTGACGTGGCGGTGGGGCTCAATAGTCTAGGGTGAGCCCAGCACCTTGGGCGAAGCTAATTGAGCCGAGGGGGCTCTTTGTACCCCTCTTATAAGAAGAGGGGACAAAAGAGCAGGGGGCAAGGGGTGAGGATGGGAACCTCACCTCATTGTACTGTCCCGACGTTGGGAGGGGTTGTTCTGTGGTGCGGGCCAGCCCCTCTGTGGAGATGGCGTCGGTCCCTTGCGGGACTGCCTAGCCGTCGAGGTGCCCTGTTTGTTTACTAGATCCGGGGCACCTTACCAAAGACGGCATTGGTGGCACTCGCCGGGTTTTAGTGGGTAGAGGTGCGTCCACTTACCAGCTGTCGGGCGCAGCGAGTCTCACATACCCGCGTTGGGAGACCCACTCGCCCGCGGGATGACTCAGAGCATTTCCCGGCGTTAAAGGAAAAGAAAATGCCTTAATTCCTTTAGAGTAAAAAGAAATAATAAAGTAAAATAATGATCATCATCAGTCCGGATTTGTTCGTAAAAGTTAACGCGGGCGAAGCTGTGGGTAACGAAGATCGATAAACTCCGTCAATGTTCGACCGTTCACCATTCAATTTGCACAAATACGTATTTCTTTATGAAAGTTTTTAGCCACTCATTTCGTTGAAACTCAAAGTAAATATCGGGCTCATTAGCGTGCTTAAAAGGGACCTAGGTCAGGTCTGATAAAAGCACCATCCAACCACACGCAAACATTCATATCAATACAAGTAGGCTTTTCAAGTCTTGAATAAGGTCGGACGCGGGGCTAAATTAGCATAAGCCGCACTTCTGTCGTATGTTAAAGATTTATCTTATCCCTACTGTCAGTCGCTAATCCTTCGAAATTACTCGGCATATTTATCACACTGATCCCGCCGTTTGTTATAGCTGCAAGTTTTTGTTCCCCCTCACCCCTCCCCAAGGCTTAAGTAAATTAAACTAACTGTTCCCGCAGTTTCGCACACACGATCTTTGGAGCAAACATTTCTCTTAAATAAACAGCATACAGGCTTTTTTATGATTCGGCTATCAAATTTAAACATTTTTTCGAAAACCAACTGGTAATTTCGGATATAAGCGAGTTAAAACAAACACGCTCTTCAGCTGTATGATATTAATCTATACTAATATTATAAAGCTGAAGAGTTTGTTTGTTTGTTTGAACGCGCTAATCTCAGGAACTACTGGTCCGATTTGAAAAATTCTTTCAGTGTTAGACAACCCATTTATCGAGGAAGGCTATAGGCTATATAACATCACGCTGTGACATATAGGAGTTGAGTACCGCGGGCGAAGCTGCAGGCAACAGCTAGTATAGTATACAATAAAAAAAACTGCCCCCTACGGGGCGCGGAGGGGGGCGTCCCCCGTTCGAATATTTCTTAAGTGAGCCATCTGCTCACTTACTGTACCGATTGAGCTTAAAGGCCAAGGCCATCAGGCCGAAAAGTCTAGACCTTCCGAAAAAAAAAAAAAAAAAAAAAAATACGTGGGTAACACTGAAAATGTTTAGAACTGGCCAGTTAGAAACATTGAAAATGAAAACTTTTTTTGAATTTCAATTTTAGAACTCTTTGGTAACCTAATGTAGTATATTGCATTCATTTGTCATTTGAAAATGAACATAACGCGAGAAAATTTTCGGTCAATGATTTATTATGACTTTCGTTGTGGGCTTACTCAACAACAAAGCTATGATAGGCTGCGATTAGCATTTTTTAATGCAGCCCCATCTCGTGCCACTATTTACAATTGGTTCAACGAGTTTAAGCGTGGACGTAGCAATCTCAGTGATGATCCGCTTGAGGGACGTCCTTTAACAGCAACTCCTGAAGATAACATCAGTGCTGTGCGACGCATGATAGAGGAAGATAAGAGAGTGACCTATCAGCAGATACGGGCAAGCCTAGGCATTGGTATGAGTCAAGTTCAAAAAATATTACATGAACATTTAGGCGACAGGAAGCTTTGTACCAGATGGATTCCCCATACTTTAACCGACGACCAGAAACGCCTCCGCATGGATTGGTGTCGCCAAATGTTAGATAAGTTCAACGGCGGTAACTCAAATGCTGTATTTGACATCATCACAGGTGATGAAAGCTGGATATATTGCTACGAACCCGAAACCAAAAGACAATCAGCTCAGTGGGTGTTTCCTTTCGAGGATCGGCCAACTAAGGTAAAGAAAGGAAGAAGTCAGGGGAAAAAGATGATTGCCTCATTCTTTGGTCGGAAAGGTCAGTTCGCGACAGTTGTGCTAGAAGATGGAAGGACAGTTACTGCAGACTCCTATGTCAATCGCTGTTTGTCTGTTGTCTTGGAAAAAAATGGACAGCAGCGCCCTCGAAGCAGGATCCTACTTCACCACGACAATGCTTCAGCGCACTCCGCAAAACGGAGTGTTGAATATTTGACTATGGCAGGTGTCGAGATAATGAGTCATCCGCCTTACAGTCCTGACCTGGCGCCCTGCGACTTTCATTTATTCCCAAGAACTAAAGATAAAATTCGAGGTATCCGCTTTACGAGCCCTGAAGATGCGGTGAAAGCGTACGAAAATGCCATAGAAGAGACTCCTAAGGAAGAATGGGCCCACTGCTTTTCTCAGTGGTTCCATCGAATGCGACGATGTGTAGAAAGAAACGGAGATTACTTCGAAAAACAATAAAAGGATTGGCAACTTTCTACATTAAGCCGTTTTTCATTTTCTAAACATTTTCAGTGTTACCTAGGTATAGCCTATAGCCTTCCTCGATAAATGGGCTATCTAACACTGAAATAATTTTTCATATCGGACCAGTAGTTGACCTGAGATTAGCGCGTTCAAACAAACAAACTCTGCAACTTTATAATATTAGTATAGATAAGTGTGCAAATGGTTATTTCACGAAACAATATTCAAGCTATTAAATAATTAACATTCACATTACCGTTTCTCAAAACTGATTTTACTAAATGTATAGTGTGTATAGGTCGATTGTTAGATATATTGAGACACCGGGCGGAAAGTACCCCCACCGGGGGCTGCCCTCCAGATCGGAGGGGTGAGGATCAGGATGAGCCCCCATATTAAATATCTGGGGCTCATCCTTGACGGAGGATGGACCTTCGGCCCACACTTCGCACAGTTGGGTCCGAGGGTCGTAAAGGCGGCCAGTGCGTTGGGCAGACTCCTCCCGAACCTCGGAGGACCCAGCGCCGCCTGCAGGCAGCTATACTCCGGTGTCTGCCGGAGTATGGCGACATACGGTGCTCCCATTTGGGCGGGTCACCTTACTGCACGGAGTAGGGCCCAGTTGCGCTCGGCGCAGCGGGTCATCGCGGTAAGAGTGATTCGGGGGTATCGTACGATATCGTGGGCAGCAGCAACTGCCCTAGCCGGCGACCCCCCGTGGGAACTCGTGGCGGAAGTTCTTGCTGAGATGCACTCCTATGTCTCGGATAGGAGGTCTCTCGGCGAGAGCCTGACGCTGGACGGGATCCTGCGGGTCCGCCGACTAGGGCAAGAGGCGTTAATGCTGAGGTGCGGAGAGGACCTGGCGTGGGAGCCGTATGGCAAACGCCTAACGGTTGCCCTGCGTCCGGTCCTAGAGCGGTGGATGCGCCGTAAGCGCAAACCCCTCACCTTCCGTCTGACACAGGTGCTCACTGGGCATGGTTGCTTTGGTGAGTACCTGTGACATGGTAACATGATCTGACATCGGTCATCGGAAGGGACTTGTCTCTGCCGAGTGTCATCCCCGCGATGCTCGGCGACGACGAGTCCTGGACGGCGATGGTCTCCTTCTGCGAGGCAGTAATGTCCCAGAAGGAGGCCGATGAGCGGGTGAGAGAGGAGGCCGCCGACGTAGCCTCCCACCGCGGGCGACGAACGGGGGTGCGTAGGAGGCGCTACCTAATGCACCTCCAGTAACGCCCCTGTGCTCGTGTCGGGCCCAGGATGGGGTTTTAACCTGGGTCCAGCTAGACACGACGTCGTCAGGGACTGCTAAAAGTATCGAATCAAACGAACAGCCGAGCAGTCCCCCTTTAGAGGAGGAGTCTGGCCTTTTCGCCGGGGCCAGCCTGTCGCCGAGGGTCCTGCGTTGCCTGCATGATCCGGGACTCTCATAAAAGGCGGCTGAGGGCACTTGCAGCGGTTTTAGTGGGTAAAGCATCTCCAAGTGCGAACCCCACACACGGCTAGGTTTAAAACTAAACTCACCCCGGTCCTAGTTATGGTTTGGTCTGCAAATTTCCGCTGCAGAACGAACAAAAAAAATAAAAATTGAGACGATTATTAAAGAGGTCACTGAACTTCGTTCGATCGTTCGTTATTTCAAGGCCGTTATAATTAGTTCACATCCAAATCGCTTCACTCCTTTGATTGTTGACAACACCGATCTTTTTTCATCGAGGATTGAAAATTAGACAACTCTGGCGACTGGGAGTAGCTTAACAATACCACCAGATTGTTTCAACACAGATATAATCACATACATTGTAGTTTTGAATTGTGCAACCCTCAACCACAACTTTAGGTCTCAATTATATAATGACCCTAAAATTAAAAAAAATATATACAACTCATGGCGCTGCAGTCACGTCATACAAGGACTATCGCATTAAATAAATACAATACAAATATACTAAGGCATTTATCACTAACCTCAACAGAAACTTAAGCATCCAATTTATTGCCGCACACCTCGTTAGCTCGCCGCGAATGCGCAAATATCGAAAATTGCATAAAACGAAAAAATACGGCGAGTTGTGGCTTTTTGTTTTTACAAAATAAACCATAATCTACATGCACGTCCGTAAATTTTGTTCAGACACGGCTCTAGCTTGGAGCTTTATGGCAATCGTAACATCGTTTGGTAAAGTTATAGGAATAAAAAAGTGCGTGCGTACAAAGTACACAATTGTCAGAAGTGAAACTTATTTGGCAAACTAATTTTTACATCTCGTGTATATTTATACTAATCCAAAGCTTTAAATTTACGAGATTTGCGATGTGACGTTCGCACTTTCTCACTCTCTCTTAATCTATCTCAATCACTCTCTCCCTCTTCTTGGACAAAAATGTTGCATATTTTCGTGACGTTTCATTCGTAAAAAAAAAATATTTTTATTTTTTTCATGGTCGCAAAGTCTCACTTCAATAAGCTATAGGAATCAAAGCTGTTCAATCTTTATATCGGTCGGATAAAACGGATGATTCAGACATTTTTGGGCCGCCACTGGGCACTGAAGATTTATATATAATATTAGATATAAATATTAAAGTGAAAATATTACCGCGTACGCAATACTTTCAACTAGCCGGGAAATTTTGGACTTGCTTACGCGGGCCATTTAAAATTCGTCGGCGGGCCACGTTGTGTATATGAATATTATTATTAGCATAGGCTAAACTAGATATTCATCTACAATTACAAGCAATTGATAAGCCAGAGAGGTGTCAGTAGTTTAGTTGCTAAAAACCTCAATCATTTCCGACATCAAAACAACGTAATGTCTTCCATAAATATAAAAATGTTAAATGCGGTATTTTTTATGGCATAAGGAGGCAAACAAGCAGTCGGAGCCTTATGGTGACTACCGACGCCCATAGACACCCACACAACCAGAGGTTACCCCCTCCCCCCAAATAGGCCACCGGAAACTCACAAACCGCACGACACGCGTACGCATAGCTGTCACTTGACGCCAGTGTTATGTGAGCGAGAGGTACCACCCCGGTCGTGCCGGCCCAAGTCGGCTGCAATGCAACAATGACACTACCTCTAACAAATATATTGCAGCATTAGAAGACTACATTTCTGATCATAATAAAAAAATAACTTAACATCACGTCGCGTCGAATTTACGACAAATCTATAAATCTTAAATCTCTACAAATCCATTTATCTAAAATACTTATCATAAAATAAAAACTACATAATAATGTCGACTCAAAACAAATACAACAAGCTTGCGCTAAACACACAACTCTCTGCCAAGGCTGTGTCGACTGTTCATTTGTATTTCGTATAGCAACTGACACGCGTCAGCATTCTTTCGGCTCGACTTTAATGACATTTAATATTAGAACAGACAAGCTTGACACAACACTTACTGATCATTAAGGCGCGGCTCCACCGCAGCGCAGTGTGTCCGTAGATTGCAGAGGAAACAATCACATACAATTTCTTGCAAAGCGAAACTTGACAAACGTGCGTAGTCTCTCCGTTCGCCGCGGTGGAGCGGTGTCCTTATGATTGACATCAGTGACCGGCATCATGATCAACATCATCATCGACTGTTGGACATAGGCCACGGTCAAGGAACGCGAAGGTTTGGCACGACGAAGGCTCAAGTCGACCTTCACTAGATGGGCCGCTGGGCGACAATCTCCGTGCAGTAGCCGGACATTGTTGAATGCGAGTGACGAATACCCATAGATACATGCTATAAACACATATAGGTAACGTCTGTTATATGACCTTTCCACCATAAGCTTTATTCTATGTAGATCAAGTGATTATCTAATATCCATACTAATACATACCTACATAGTAGTTTGTATCAGCATCAACGGTTTCAAAAGCTAGTACGGAGCTCGGTAAGAACATTCGTCGTTCGTCGTACGAACAACCACACAACGGAAAACATAATCAATGAACCAATCAAACAATTTCCTCTAAAGTTACATTTACTGACACAAGTTACATATTCCGTTTCCCTGGCGGTATTTATAGGGAATATCTTGATTCTTGACTTCAAAAGGAAAACGAAAGATTTACCCTCGTAACCGGATCTAGTCTACCTACCTACGCTGTGAGTCGGGGCGGCATCTAGTATCCAGTCATGTACATAATGACTATTAATACGTTTGTTTACGTGGCGGCACTATTCTTGGAACAGTTTATCTCGATTACGTCTCGTCTCAGAGGAGTGAGGAGTCAGCCACGTCACTGTCACGCCGCTCGACCTTGCGTTCAATAAATTGTACTTTTCTCACACCACCCGTGCACACACACATATAATACATTATACATACATCCAAACACATGTACATTCGTAGCTCGTAACAACAATACGAATATACCTAACTAGCTGTTGCCCGCAGCTTCGCCAGCGTTATCTTACTCAACTATTGTTAGTCACAGCGTGATATTTTATAGCCTTCCTCGATAAATAAGCTGTCTAACACTGAAATAATTTTTCAAATCGGACCAGTAGTTCCCGAGATTAGCGCGTTCAAACAAACAAACTCTTCAGCTTTATAATATTAGTATAGATATGAATACATTCATTTCTAATTTATAACAATAAGACTAGCTGATGCCAGCATCTCCACCCGCCTTACTTTAGATCTACAGCCGGGTAAGTCCGGACTCTTATGATTAATATTTTTATAGCTTATTTCTACTCAGTCATAACATATTATATTAGTGAAAGTATTGTTGAAATCGGATAAATATCACTACATAGTATAAAACAAAGTCGCTTTCTCTGTCCCTATGTCCCTTTGTATGCTTAGATCTTTAAAACTACACAACGGATTTTGATGCGGTTTTTTTAAATAGATAGAATGATTCAATAGGATGGTGTATGTGCATAATATAAATAATGATATAGTAGATAAACACTGATAATTTTTGAGGTTTCTAATGTGATGTCGTAAATAAACACATTTTTTGCACTTACATTGCAAACGCTGGATGAACCCTAACAGATAGATCAAAATAATGTACTACATTATTGTACACCTTAGAAAGATCTACAAAAAAGTCCGCGATGGCATATGTGTATCTCTTAAGAATAACATATTATATCCATTTTAATACTAAAAAAATGGGCAATTATAAAACGGTAGTTGGAAAGCTATTTATACAAATGTGGTATTAATCCTTATCATTTTGAATATGTTAGTTAGCTTGACTGTTTTAAGTATGTTTTTCCCGTTTACACCATGCAAATGAAATGCATATCTTATGAGATATAGCAAAATCAAAATAATGCGACACCGTGATTTCGACCGAGCCGCGCGAGCCGGACACTCCGTGATGCCGCGCCTCGCGCCCGAGAAGAGCCCGGCCTCGGTTCCGAGAGTTAGGATAATAATTATTATTGTATCAATGGTAGAATTGTGTATCCTAAATATGCCTACTGAAAAGTCCGCGATGGCATAATATTCTATATTAGTTAAATATAACATAATACCTATATCCATTTTAATACTTTAAAAATTGGCAATTATAAAGCGGTAATGTAAAAGCTATTTACAAAAATACGGTATTAATCACTTCATATTATAAAATAAAGTCCTACGCCCGTCCATAGATAAATAATCATCATCAATCCGTGTACGGCTGTACATCTAAGTTAACGCGGGCGAAGCTGCGGGCAACAGCTAGTATAATAATAAAATCAACCCTTATATGTCCCACTGCTGGGCACGGGTCTCCTCCTCCGTTCACCGACGCGCTGGCCCAATGCAGATTGGTGAACTTCACACACCTGCAAAGACTTTTAATATCATCAGGCATGCAGGTTTCCTCACGATGTTTCCTTCACCGATAAGCAAGCAACGATCTCAGGTGTACGTAGAAATTTACAAACACTCATCTCAAGGCATCAAGGTTGGGATCGAACTAGGGATATGAGATTAATAGAAAATAATCGATAAAATAAAAATAAAAAATTCTGTATTCAAAATTAATCAATTTGTCAAAAATCGATTTTAATAAAAATATATAATCGATTTCAACGAAAAAAACTTTTTTTTTGTATTATTTAAAAGTAAATGCTTTTCATATTCCAATAATAAACCCAAGAGATTGATATTATAATTTGTATAACAATATATACATAAATTCATATTAATAATCATATGAATAAAAAATCACAACCGACGCCAGGAGGCCGTGTGGTCGGAGACTCTGCACGGTTGGCGGGGGGCAACCCCCCACTTTTATAAACCAAAAGTGAGCCGAATGGGCTCACACTAATCCGATGTAGCATTAGGGCCTTCGGGCCGTTAGCATAAATCCATCCGAAAAAAAAAAGGAATAAAAAATAACCATTCTAAACTAATCTAAGCCAGTCTAACTAACTAATCTAAATCTAAGCCAGTGTTCCTTTAAAATTTTAAGGTGAGGAATTAGGAAACGTACTTTATTAATTATAACAAAAATGATTTTTTTATTATAATAAATAAACTTTGACTAGTTTTTAAATAAAATACTTAAAATGAAAATAAAAAAAACTAAATTAAAATGCAATAAAAATCGATACTAAGCAAGAGCCCGAGCCCATACTCACTAGACCATCGTCGCTCACAGTCGGATGAGTAACGAAATTTATTTCACATGGTCCTTTTTTTTTCTTCTTTTTTTTTACACAAACATAATGTATACATATTACATTGTCCCCCAAAAGAGTCACACACACACTAACTTTGTGAAGTCTAAAAAGTGGTACATTCAATTTATGTTTGTTCCAAAAATATACGAATGAATGGAGTATTATATGATATCGTAAGGAATGTCACTTGTGCAAGTAATATAATCATTATACTTGTATTTCAACGACTCGTGTCAACTCTATTTTGAGTCTATTTAATTACATGATCATTAGAAATAGGTTTGAATGTTGTTATTTTTATTAGGTACAGGCGAGTAATGAACAATTATTATAAAGGTAAATATTATTTTACAGTAGTTTTATACTCTTACTAAAGCAGTTGATCTACGTAACATATTTTTTTTTCAATTCATATTCATTTCATCTTTATAAAAACGTATGTGTGGTGTGCCATATTCAAGGAAAAAAGGAAATATTCTATCATTATGTACCTATATAAAAACCATTGAAAATAGTTGAGAAAAAAGGTACTGAAATAATTGTCCATTTACTATTTATTATATGTGGGTATCGTATATGTAAATTATTACTTCAAAATTAGATTTTCGTTCTTAGCGCCATCTCGTAAGCGAAGACTTACGTCTAAATAACCAAGCAACGCTCTTACACCCAGACATCAATGGTTCATCAATATTTGAAATACGTATGACAATATCGCACATATCATATATATTTATTTATAGCTATTTGTTTAGGTACCCAAACAGAAATACAACGTATATTATTATTATTAACCTACAAATAATACATACATACATTACAGAGACTCCTCAACACATTGACATTAGTACCGACTCTTGTTCGCTGAAGAGTACACTCGCGGGAGCAATCACTCTACATCAACCTACTACAATCGTGACCCCTGGGGCGCTAGTCTTCGGATTACTATTGGAGCTGTCTCAGACTACAGTCACGACTATGTATTTTTTCTAAATATTGCAAGTTTTTGAAAACGGGCTAGGCCCACCCAAATGACCCTTTGATACGATCTCGGGCAAGTGGGATAAGTTTAAAACTGCCTTGAGATCTGCGACGAATTTAAAAAGAAGAATTCAAGAGTAGGAAAAAAATTCCAATTTCCTTACTTATGTAATTTTTTCTTCAGACCTTATGACATTTGGGATCATTTTTTGGCTGTTATTGATGCTTTTTTTAAAAAGAAGAGGGAGCAAATGGACAGCCGGTCACCTGTTGGTAAGTGATGAGCGACATCCACAGACACCCGCTACATCAGAGGATTAGCAAGTGAGTTGTCTTTATCAGCGTTGTCTATGTCATAGCAGACATATCTATACAGCGCCAAAGAATCAAAATAATCAAGAGTGAACCTTGCCATCGACGATTCGAGCCGCCCGGCCTTGAACGTGGTCAAATGGAAGCAGCTGATATTGGGGCGCTCCGGCCCAGAGGTGAGGGCAGTATTCCATGTGGTGCCGGATATGCGCCTTGCATAATTGTAGGCTGTGGGATGGCATAAAATACTGCTTCGCCCACTGAGCACACCGAGTTTATTAGAGGCTAGATTAGCCTTATCTTCCAAAGAACCACGAAATTGGACATCAATCGATATGTCGACGCCCAAGTATTCTAATACTCGCCGAGGCGTTTAGGGAAGTGCCTTCAAATTGGATACGAATGACGAACGGTCATTTTAAGTTGTAAGCGCGCAAACTTTTGTCTTGATGGGATTAAATTGGACTAGATCAAGTTGCCCCCATTCCGAGACTTTGGCTAAAAGAGACTCGATTGTCGACGGCCAGTGTATAAGGCATCTCCGGTGCTGTCGTCTGCATAACAATGAATGTCGCTAGTTTGCAACATTTAATTGATATACAGTAGAGAAGAAACAATGTAGGAGATAGTACACAGCCTTTGGGAACACCAGCATTAACAGACTGGAGGCCCGATCTTACAAAGAGGAAGTGGAAATAAAGGAATTTATCTATCGCGCTTCTTCTATTTGTTATAATTCTTACCCCCAAATACTCAAACGAATCTTAAATTTAAGACGTACTTAAACTCATGCTACGACGTGTCAGATTTAAAGAAAAAAAGAGGGACAACACGAGTTTAAGTACGTCTTAAATTTGAGATTCGTTTGAGTATTCGGGGGTTAATCCTCTAAATTCACTCTCAACACTTTTGACAATACAACAAAGAAATAGTCACAACGTTATAAAAAAAGGTGTAAGTAAATATTATCTCTCAGGTGACTGTAGTCTGTACCTATTCCTAACCGTAAATAACGGTAACCACCATAAGACCTAGTGTACATTAGTAATACTCCCGCGGTGCCTAGGGCCATGAATCATGATCCTATACAGCCTTGTGTATGTATTATATTTAAAAAAAAAAACCCTTTCCATTATTACGACTATTACTCTACAAAGCCTTGGTAGAATCTACCGTATCGTATGGTTTAAGTAGCTACGGCAGAACGTGTAAGACCCATCTAGACTCCATATATCAGCTGCAAGTAAGATTACTTAAAACAATTGTGCCCTATAGAGTAAAAAATTAATACAAAGGTAAAGAAGCCGAACTCTTCACATCCTGTGAAGTCATGCCTATACATGACAAAATTAAATATACCCTAATTAAAGAAAAAATCTTTAACACAGATATACAAAAACCACTCATAGCCTTACGAATGAAATGCCAAACTTGTTACCCCCCGATCTATATGGAAAACAACTACATATTAGAATATCAAGTACCAAAATTATCCGTAACTCCCTACCGCTAACATTAAAACAGGACATAAACTTAATCGGTTCGTATGAAACATTATATTATGTATTAAATAAAAACAGGCACTTTTTCCGTACAGTTGCCATTTAAAGTCAGACATATTAAGTAGCCTTGGCGATCTTTCCTATCGTTATACGAGTGACCGGTTGTCGGTTCGGAAGGGTTCTGGGTGGGATTCGTTAATGTAATAGTTGAATAGAGAACTAGCTCTCTACCTAGATTGATCAATGAGGAGTTTACTAGTGCAATATCGAAGTAGATAGACATTATCCCATAACCGACGCCAGGAGGCCGTGTGGTCGGAGACTCTGCACGGTTGGCGGGGGGCAACCCCCCACTTTTATAAACCAAAAGTGAGCCGAATGGGCTCACACTAATCCGATGTAGCATTAGGGCCTTTGGGACGTTAACATATAGTCCATTTTTTTAGAAGTGTCCAATTTAGTAAACAAACCGTGTTATTACGTAGTTCACGATTTTTCGGCATTTATCACTCACTTTCACGACATATTAGGTTACGGACATTTGTAAAACTCCATTTACTATTTATTTCACTGAAAACAAACATCAATTTATCATTTAAACACTTAAAAACTTAGAAAATACGATTATCGAAAGCACAGATAACTAATATTTTTCAATATGACATTTCATCATCTTTTTTTTATAAAGCCAATAGGGATGTGGTCAAAATATTTTTTGGGGTGAAGTGAATAAGCGATTGAACGAAATGAACGATTGAAAAAAATAGACAGTGTTCTTAAACTATATTTTAAAATTTCATCAATTACATTTTGTTAATAAATTATAAAACAATGTTACAGTAATGCGATTTGTTATTAAGTTGTTAGATATTTTATTTCTAATTGACTAATGATATGTATGATTCACTCGGATATATAAACCATCTGGTCGTCAGCCCTGGACTAAACCGGCGGCCGGCAACTATTAATACCCGTCTCCGGCGACCTCCAATTATTGCAGTTGACGTTTCCAATTAAGCGGACTCGGCGAAAATAATTCCCTATAACACTAATGGTGGACCTAAATTTGAGGGCCAGCTGGTATACAAGTGATTGGGGTTTTGAGTACAGGACGCGGGTTCGATATCGCGATTCACCTCAACTTCAGGTATATTCCGCACATGCGGCAAACATTCGTTACTCACCAGCGCTGCTCTTGTGACGTAGTCAGGCAGCGATCACCGATCCATGGGCGCACCGGCATTGAGTTGACGCCCTCGTCGGCGCCACGTCGGACGCGCACGCACACCACTGTCACAACACCGGCGCACGTGCACACACACGCACACACACACAGCCACTAGCCAACAGGCCCACACACAACACTATGTCCACCTGGAACAAACAAAAAACTACGTTAAAATACATTCAACCAAATAACTGTACGGTCGTTCATTGAAGGAATGTAAGTGATGATAATGAATATAATAAAAAAATAACATCGTATCATATAAATCTAGCTCCGTGTTCTGAACTACCTTAAGTTAGGAGTACTAGATAAAGAATGATACATGATAAATACACATCTATTAACAGAATAAAGCAAAAGAGTTTCGTTTGTTTAACTGCGATCTTCGGAACTAACAGTCGTATTATAAAAAATCTTTTTGTCTTTCAAAACCCAATAATCGAGTAAGGCAACCCGGTTATAGGCTATTCATTTTAAAGAACATTTTTCTCAATTTTGGGGTAAATGGATAAAACCGCGGGAAAGACCCAGTCATAGATATTTACAAATCGACTACCCTTGTAAGGATTTGAAGTAACGGCCCTAGTCTACAAAAAATGTGCACAAAAACGTTATTTACTCAACACATTTTGTTTCGTTGCTATCACTAATAAACCAATAAATATACAAAGTGAAGGCCATACACAATAAAACAGTTTTCGCGCTAACTGTACCCAAGGCTTACATAACATATTCAGACTACACACTAGAGTGGGTATTCGTGTAAAAAAGCATTATTCTCTAATGCCATTTCCATTTTCTCTGTTACACGCTGCATATTCATGCACGCACGTTGGAATATTCTACACGTTTCTTATATTATATTTTGTCCGTCGAGAATTCTATAAATAAAACATTTTAATAATTTATATGACTTAATCACTTTTTTGTTAATAGAGTTCGATATCTAGGCATCATATCAGCAATATGCTTCAACAATACCTATGTTTGTGAGGTTGTAATTTGGATTTAGGAGTTAGTATCTATAGTAATCTATACGAAACCGCTTATCCAATTTAAAAAAAACACATCTATAATACTAAGTTATCTCCGAGTGCTATAAGTTATAAAACAATCATCAACACCGATACTGCTCATCTTTACAAAAGTCTTCTAAAAAGTTAACGCGGGCGAAGCTGCGGGCAACAGCTAGTTCAGAACTAATGATATGTCGGAACATAATCGACATTTGCGGCCATCATAACTCAAACTAATATAATAAAGGCGAAAGTTTGTTCGTCCTTACCTCCGAAAAGGACAACAAGAGAACTGGTAATATGGAAACTTTTAGTTATGGGTTCCGTCCTACTGTACAAAGATCACCTATAAAGTTGGGGTCTTACTCCAGTTCTAAGTCAAAACTGCGACTTAATATAATACATAACGCACACTTATTAAACTCAGTTCTGTGCTCAGCAACATTGATGCTGTGATCGTAAAAAGCACCCGCTGAGTCTGAGATATCGCTGCTATACCCGGGTAAAGCTGTAAAAATAATCTCAAAGTGCTAAGTGCATATCGCACCTACTTAGGTGTCAGATTTAAGGGCGAAATGTGAACAAGAGGAAGACCGTAAAATGATAAAGTCAACTCTCAATATATTTCTGTGGTTTTGAAAAGTATGTTTCTGACATGGCAACGCATTGCTTATGCTAAACTAACTAAATGATAATTTATACTAGAGAACGCAGAACAACTTTTTTTCGTTCATTCATAAATATTATTATTATAAAAAATACTTCTTATTATAATAAAACAACACATTTTTTTACATCCCCGTTTTTCCTCCCGTGACCATGGTTGCATCAAGTAAAAACCCTAATAAATAACAACCGTAAAGAGTTGTTTCATTATGATGCGTGAAATTCAACTAAACATTAAAAACTATAATATAGGTAATAATATTTTGCTCATAAAACATAATATGACCTCAACAGAGGACATTGTCTAGTAACTAACTGCACTAACATACCAAACCACTGGAATGATAATACCATCGACCAAGAACCAACACGACGATCGACTAGCTGATAATAATAATTACACTTTTTTATGTCATAAGGAGGCACCAAGCGGTCGGACCCTTATGGTGACTACCGACGCACATAGACATCCGCACAACCTAAGTTATGCAGATGCGTTGCCCTCCTTTTCCCTATAGCTGTCACTTAACGCCGGTGTTATGCTTACACTACTTAAAATCTTTTAATTTTACCTTTTAAGTATCTTTAACTTAACCCCGGGGCGATTAAACACATTTCTATGGATATATTCTATGAATGTCTAGTAGTGGACGGATACTGGGCTAATAATAAATTACTAGATGCATTTAATATTGAGAATCCAATACTCCAATACAAACATACACATTGGGAGTCAAACCCGCGACCCTCCCACTAATCCACTACGCCAGACGGCCGTCTACTGAAGGTTACGTCGTCCTACGTCGACTCGTTGAGGGTCAGTATTACGCGAATTCGTAATCCGACCGGCGGCGATCGTTTAGCGAGGGGGCAGAGGGGGGCCAAGAGGCTCAAAGGAGGGTGCAGGGCAGAGGGGCGTATGCATGTTTTTAATTAGTGTTCCCCATCGAGCGGGCCGCTCCAGTGCAGTGAGGTATTGAATAAATGGAGCATCGAACAAACGCCGTTCGTATTTGGGGGTTGGACTTGGAAAGTGGAAACTTTCAAGGTCATTATATTTGGGACTAGACAGTCTAAACGTATAGCAATCATTATCTTCACTCTAAATAAACACTAAGGTTTTTTTGGTATTCACTAGGGCGAACATCGAAACTATTTTCTATAGGAACTAGTTACTAGACGGCGTAATGTAGGTATGACGACCTCTGTGGTTCAGTGGTTAGCGCGTTGGCGTTCAGGAGGGAGGGAATTCGAATTCTGCCAGGAACAAAAAGTTTTCTAAATATTATTATCATTTCGAATAATAAAAATCTTAAATAGCTATATTTCAACACAAGTTCTTCGAGAACTTACCACGGGGCCAGCCGGATTGACTTGGTGTAAAAGCGTCCATAGATATTATTAGTATTCATCATCACCATCATGCCGCGTTCATTCAAAACTGAATGCAGACCTGTCTGATAATCAACAATACAGCTAGATACGGTGCTCACATACAAAACTATACGATCGATATACAGTCACCGACGGGCGACGGCACTTCCATACGAACACATTTTTATACTAGCTGGTCGCGACTTCGCCTATTTTTTTAAATTAATTATCATATACTATACAAATGACAGTTAATTACTTCAAGTTACGTTAATAATTGCGTAAATCCAAAAACTTCACATAATAGTAACTTTATTTGGGTCAACATTACATTATTCTACAATTTTCTACGCAAAGTGACGACATCGTAACATACATACACGATCCGTCCCACAAACCAAGCGGTGTACAGAACAACTAATCGCTCGTAATTAGGGGCCCGCGGCGTTATCCCGGCGGAGCTGCGGGACCCGGTGACTCGTTACACGGGTTCGCTGACCTATCGATTCCGCGCAAGCCACTTGCGAGCGTAGGGTTGTAAACTCCGCGTTTTCTAGTAATACTTGACGCGTTGCATTTATTTCGATATTAGTTTTCAGTGTGCCGTAATAAAGTGACACTGTTACTTCGAATTTACCATCTATCCACATGTATATTATCCCGACATGTGGCTAAGCGTTGCTTTAACTTTTGATCTTTTTAATCTGAACTATATTCTTAAGCTATTTAGAAAAATGGGTCAAACAAGTGATTGAATGGTGCCCTCGATATAAAAAGAGAAAAAAAGGCAGACGATGACATTAAAAAGATAGCAGGAACAACTTGGATGAGGAAAGCAGCAGACAGATCTTTGTGGAGAACACTTGGGGAGGCCTATGCAGAAATGCAAGACAATCAAGTAACCGGCGTCTAATATATTTTAATTATTAAGTTGTACACAAAATGTTACATATAGCTAGAGAAAACGGTAAAAAAAAAATTTTGATTGTTAATATATTCTTAAGCTAGCTATTGAAATTTGAAAGTGACCCAAAATTGCGAAATAAAACATGATCCAAGGATTTGTCCGTTATACTAATAACTAGAGTTGAGTTATTCAATATCTATTTACTACTTTACTTTTACTTTTGCTTTACTTTACTAAGTTACTTATTATAATGAAACTGAGAAAGATAGCCAATACCCGGAACTAAAAATTGTCGGATCAAAAATTCTTTCTTTTTATATTCTCAATCATTGAAAAAGACGCTATTTTCTTTAGAGGAACCTTTTTTTAAGGCCAACGAACCCTTGCAATTGTATGAAACACAGACCTCCCCAGGATGTAGTCCCGTAACACGTTTATCTCCACCTCGATTCCCAGAAGCGACCCGTTTATATTAATTAAGCCCTCGACAGATTTCTCTATAAGTAACTTATTATTACATGTTTTATCGGCAGCAATGTTGTTATCGCTGTCGTCCTGATAATTCCACGTAATCCCGTCATCGAGTGGGCTTGCGATTATGTCGATTGTGAGATACCCCTATACATTTTTTTTTTATAGAAGAACATTCGTTTCACCTGGAGATAAGTGACATAATGACTACTTCAGAAGGTTTATCATCGTCATCATCATTATTATCGACCTTTTTATAGAACCCTCTTCTATAAAAAGGTTTTTTTCCGTTCACTACTTCTTATATTATGGCTTTTGAAGTGACGGGATGTCACTTGTGACATATTATATCGATGTCATTTGACATAGAAGCGGAGTTGACATCTCCGAGTTCGTATCGTTCTGTATCCTATAGGATACGTTCGGGAAGACGAGGGGTAGGTCAAACTAGATGGCACGACGTCCTCATTGTGGTAGTGGTTCCTACTTCCTAGTTGGTTGCGAGTGTCGGGGGATCCGTCTTCTTGGTGTTTATTGAAAGAGAATGTGTCCAGCAGTTACGGAAGGTTAATGATGTTGATAACAAAATATAAGTCAACTTTTATAGACTATCAGTATAATAATAACATCTTACTAAACGCCCACTTACAATGATACCTAACTAATATAAATGCCTACTCACATCGCTACCGTACTTTATGCTTACAAAGTTATCTCTATTATGGCCCACTTAAAATCCTACCTCACTAAATGCCCACTAACAACGTTACCTCTGTTATTGCCCACTTAAATTGCTATCACATTAACTGCTTACTTTTAATGCTACCTCAACGATAGATGGATCTCTGAACAGAGACCACACAAATATTCATAAATAGAATCTTTCATGTAACATGAGTGTCACTGTCGCGCCTATCAGGCAAGTCATCAATATCAGAGATATCATCATCACGCAGATGTCACGTACTGTATCGAATATCGATCATATGATAATACCACGTTCGATCGACCATGAAAACGTTTACACTATAATAACCTTAAACTGCTGCCACTGGGAGGGTGTTTCGTGCAACTTCAAAATCACTATTATAGACCTTTTCCCACCCACAATTTCGAATTCCTAAGAAGAGCACACATTACAAGTAATTTTATTGTACTGATTTGATTCGCCTATTTTACCGTAATAATCGAATACAACCGGAATAGATCGGTAATGTTGTGTTTTGTTTTAAAACAAATTCCGCCAAATTTGTGATGCGACGCTGTGCTCTGATTGTTCGACTGATGGCCATTGATGGATGATTGGCCGATGGGACGTACATACAGATCATTGGTTGATTAATTGCTATTACATCAGTGACAAATCACAGATCAGTTTCGGAATTTTATGGCTCACATTAATACTCTATCCGGTTATATGCTCGATGAATGTCAACTATAGTAGTCTTCTAGTCATGAAGACTGCTATATATAGAAGACGAGTCGTATATTAGTCTAATGACGGCTGGTCGGTCTGCCGGATTAGATTAGATTAGAATATATATTGATGAACGACTTTAACCACTTACTAAGTGGTCTACTTCACACTTAGGAAGCATAATAAGTGACATACTAACATTCGTCTTTAGCGACGTGTAACGGAACTCCGCGGAACCCGAGACAATCACCGAGATGGATGCTAATGACTTGGCTGCGCGGGCGCATACGACCACGTACCGTGAGAATCGCTGTTTCCGTACAGAGCTTGTTAAAGGCCACCATCACAAACAGTTACAACGAGACAACTTTTTACAGATTACATCGCGGTTTATTACAATGTAACATTGGCGACGTTTCTGATATTTCACAGCCAGCCAAAGTACATTCGTAACTACTTCGCGTAATAGATTCATTTTGTACAACAACAAATACGACACCGTTTGTTTATTTAATAAATAGATATAATATGCTATTTCATTCTGTCTCGCTCTCTTCCTTCCCAGTCATTTAATAAACTAGACGTGTTTAGTGGTGCTCCATTTGTGTTATAAATTGTAAAGTTATTACAATAAACCAAGTGTCAAGAAACAGTTTATTTTCAATCAGACAATATTCCCAGTGTTTTAAAGCAAGTAGATTCAATATTAAACACTGTTTCCAAAAGTAACAACGATAGCGTGGTAAATACGTAGATTGCACATTAGTAGAAGAATAAGTTGATAATTGTAAGTTGTATGCAAAAAAAATCCTTTCAAGAACCGAGTGGAGTCTGTTATAGACGTATCTTACTATACGCAGATATGCGTATAAGTAAGCATGTGTGCATGTATATGCATGCATGCGTGTGTGTGCTATACTCCATACAATTTCTCATAAATATCAATCGCGGACCGCAATTTGTAACGCGACACAATTTATCACAACGATCCAGTTGCCTTTCCGGAACCAATTTATTATGGATTTATATTAATTATTCATCGCCTCACAAACGGACACGAGCGGTATAATAATTATTTAACTCGATTGCCGGGCCGATGTTATTTCTGTACAATTATAGAGCTATGTATAATAATTTATACTATTAGGGATATTTACCATGTTTTTCATACATTATCTACGACAAGACACAAGTTTGCGCATTTACCGCTAAAAACATCTCCCTTCGTCGTACCTCTACAATTTGAACTCCCGCACTCCCTGACTGCCTCAGCCAGCATTGCGATACTTGGCGTCGACATATCGAGAGATGTGCAGTTTCGTGGTCATTTGGAAGGAAAGGCTAAACTAGCCTATACAAGGCGCAGATCCGGCATCACTTGGAATACTGCTCTCACCTATTTGGAAGGCCGGCAACGCACCTGCTAACCCTCTGGTGTAGCCACCTTTTCTATAAAAAAAAACTACGAATGTGTTATCTATCCGGGGCGGTAAATATCCCGTTTTTAAATGGTTCCAGAAATTAAACCCTTTTAATTTAAAATCTGATAATAAATTATTATTTATGAACGAATATTGATTAAAAGCTAATACCGCGGTAAGCTCGCATCAAGTTATATTAAAAATTAGAGAAAGTTATTCAGGGATTCAAAACCGCGATCCATCCAACTAAAAGATGAAATGTATTTAAATACCATATAAATTATAAACTATCTGTATAGACAAAAATGTCGTGTCATCAAGAAAACGTCTACCAGGCACTTAGGCTAAACATATAGCACATAATGCTCGCACTCCTGCTGCTAGGGCAGTGTAGTAAACGGCTCGACGGATTTTTGTGACCAATTATGCATATTTGGTAGGTTTGAGAATAGGTCGTAGGCAGGTGATTAGGGTGTCCATATCCAGGAATAATTTATATGGCAGAACAAACAACGTTTGCCCGATCAGCTAGTAGTAGATATAAATGCGAGATATCACATTATCATTATGGCATTAATTACGGCGTCTAGTATTTCTCAACTCGATCATGTCTTCTCGCAACTTACATAACACAGTGTAACTTAATAATTAAGTCTCGGTTATTATAAACTTGAGCACGAGACAAGTTATGGCGGGCAGTTTAAAAACAGCACAAGTAGCTTCATTAAAACCTTACTTTATTCAAAGTAGTCGTTAGCGTAACAAGACGCCCATTCCCGTGTTGTAATTGTATTCATTTTTATAATCGGGTGCGTTTCGTTCATAAGTTCGTGTTCAGTCTGATAGACATCTACATTCTCTATTGAATGACGAATGCAATCCCGCTAAAGGACATTCATAGTACAGACTATTCGTTGATCAGCCGACTCTTAAATTTAACGTTGTGATCTTTAGATAGTTTTTTTATAGCATAAGAGGGCAAACGAGCAGTCGAAGTCTTTTGGCAAATATCGACGCCCATACACATCCCCATATCCAGATACCAGAGACATGGCCCTCCTTTTCCTTATTCCCCCAATGGGCCACCGGAAACTCACAACGCAACCGTACGAAACGCGACAGCGTAGCCGTCACTTGACGTCGGAGTTATGAGAGCGAGAAGTATCACCCCGGTCGTGCCGGCCCAATTCGGCTACAAAGCAGCATGGCACTACCTAGTCCTTAATATTTACCCCATAACAACACTAATGTCACCTTTGTAGTTTGTACAACTATTTGGGTCGAAATGCTAAAACCGATTACTAACTGACCTAACTCGAAACCTGTCCAACTGCGAAACAAAGCCAAACAAACAATATCTTGTATGATGGTGCTATATTTATCATTAATACTACATACATACTCATACCCCGAGTTGTCATGTACACTAACGCATATTATTTCAGAGGCATAGTCATTCTGCACTAAACCCTACGGCCTTAGTCTCGATCAACCATCGAGCATATAACCGGTTAGAGTAGTGACGTGAGCTATAACATTCCGAAACTGGTTAGTGATTTGTCACTGACGTAATAGCAATTCAACCAACCAGTGATCCGTGTGTACTGTGTACCTACGTCCCATCCGCCAATCATCAATGGCCAAAAGTGGGCCAATCAGAGAACAGGCGCACCGTCGCAGCACTTTGGCGGAATTTGTTTTCATACATTCCCCTCTATTCCAGTTATATGCTCGATGCGATCAACCTTCAACTGCTGGACACACTTATCCCCGATTGTCCCCGAGGAAAATCTCCACTCGCAACTAGAACCTAATTTATAGGGAATCCCCACAAAGTCACAGACCCCACCACCACATTGTGATGCTTGTCATCATATTCGTAGTCACGATGTAATTCGTACAAATTAGACAACAATTCCCGTTTAAAGACGTTAAAGAGAACCGAGCCCAGCGAACTTTTAATGAAATTCACGACCAATAAAACTTTCCTCGGCTCCGAACTAACCCCTAGATATACATTCCAATAGGGCCGCCACCACAAACGTAGATACTATGTAAATTGCAAACGGCGAAATCGAGATGGCATTCTTATGATTTCTTCGACCAACTTCTATTGTTTTCAATTACGTCTTTGTTGTGGAAAAAAGTTTTTCTCGTACAGGCGTCGATTTCGTAATATTTTACCATAACATAATGTTGACAAATTGTACTCAATATTTAATGGCTGGTCGATAAATATTAGATGTGATATACGTAACGATATGCCCGAACAGCAGGTGTCCAATCCACCCGGGGTGTTTTATTGTTATGTAAAACACTATTAATAATACCTATATATTAACCTAACTATGGTCCGCATTTTCGCCTAATTTTACAATTTGTCTTGCTTAAGTCCATAATGTTCAGTCACGATATAAAATAGGGATTCTATTGCTTTCAACTTTGTCCTCATTACCACCACTATAATATATCACCAACTGTATCCGTAAAACTCCACACTTCTTAAAAAGGATTTATGAAATTATACGACGATATCAACTACGCGTATCTATTATATTATTTACGGGTCGAAAGAAAGTAAATACTAGCAGTAGAGGAAGCTGGTTGTGAATGGTGTAACATGTACAATACAATTTTCAACAGCCATCAAGCTACTCAACGATGCTACTCGTGCAATTTTACCTGCTTCTGTCAGATATCACCGCCCTCGATTGGAAGACCTACACTCCCTTCCTCATGCAACATAAAATGCAACCAAAAACAACAATTTTCCCAACCTGCCAACCCTACAATTTGTACAAAGTTATGAAGGTACGCGCGGGGCGCAGTGCGGCGGGGGCGGGGCGTGGCGACCAGACGAGTGCCAAACTTAGACAAAGACAGAGTTACTTCCATTAAATCTTTTGCAACAAAGTTCCGCGTCCCTGCTGACTCCTGTCTGTTTATAACTTACCTACCCCGCCACGTAGCCTACCTAGCTAATGGCACTTTGAATATTTTGACTAAAAGTTACACTACACTCGGACACGTATCAAATAATATGTATACCTACTAGAAAACAAAGTTTATAAGGGTAAAAGAAAATAAGGGTTGCCAAATGAGGTAACTAACTAACTTAGTTACCTCATTTGGCAACCCTTATTCTAGTGTTAAGCACTAGAATAAGGGTTGCCACATATGCGGCCACAAACCTGTAACAAAGTATTACTATGGAAGAAAACGAAGATCAGGATATGCTAAGAGGCAGTGGGACACACGCTGACGAACTAATAGCCTATAGAACAATGGAAATGTAAAGGGAAAGCAACTCTTTTGAAGAGGGGAAATTCACTTGACAACCAACAACGGAAGACGATCTCGGTAATATAGCTTGTCCTAGATGGAAACGAGTGGCGATGCGACAATCGGACGTCTTGGTGTTTATTGATAAGAGTATATCTATCAGTAAAAACAAAGTTATGATGACTGGGTTACCGCACACACGGCTACATATCGCAGTGTGTACTGGTAAATACGTGGGAAGCAGTTATCACATCATTAACATATCTAATTCCACCATTAACTTGGAATTTCTCAGAACTTAATTACGATTATATCTGTTGAACAACATCTATATATTTATACTTATACTATGTGGGGGCAATCAATCTTGGTACATGGTACAGAGTACAGAATACACATAAAACCTTAAACATATTTTTGCGACGTTTTATTTCGATAAGGGCACGGCTATAGGTACATTAAAGTTTAAGAATAATATAACCTTGTTTTTAATTCAGCTAAATGTTTTATTGTAATTTTCTTTTTGGCTATTTATCGACCGATGAACCCAATCAGTATACGTATCATCTCATACATAATTATCTAAAACCTATTGAACGTATAATCATCCAAAATATATCGTGTAAATCGAAGCTATTAATTGTAAAAATGGACGTACAAGTTGGGAAACTAACCCGGATGTAAGATACCAGTAATCAAGAGATACATATTCAACTATACCGTGTACAACACCCACCCCGATTTTAGTAACCTTAGTAGAGTTTCCAAAGTTAACGATTTCACACGTTTGTTAGATACATTTCACATAAGCTTCAGTAAACTTTGGCTATAGATAGAAAAAGACTTGCGATAGAGTGATAATAAGTAACAACTTTTCTTAGTGAGCTTATAATATTACAAAGTTTTATTATGTTGTATGTAAGTTTTTCGAGATCTTTACGCAGAAAATGGATTTGCACTTAGTCTTATTCATTGTTTACGATCGTTGGCATTTATCAAATGTAATTTGACAAAAAAACCCTAAGTGTATCTCTATTTTCTACAGAAGTTTTCTTTTAACATTTTTTGCTATAACATTAAGGATATTTTCAATATGAAAATCATAACTAACAAAAAGACATATATATATACAAATTTTGACCATAATTACTAAATACTAAAACAATCATACAACCTATTCAACTGGCCAGTCGCACCCAATCACTACGCTTAATTACACGTACGTAACATCATATACCGTACGTGTTTTTGACGTATTAGTTTGCACTCCCTGGGCACCTCCCACCACCCCCCAACTCGACGAAGTTCCCGGCAAGTTGTGTCGAACTCGCTCCATGAGAATAATTTCCAAACTCCTTTAATACTTTACAGGTAGTTTTCTTTACAGGTGAGCCGTAGGCTGATTCAAGTTTTTCGTTGAGATTTAAGTTAATAAACAGTTATTTATGACGCTATCCTGGACTAGGAGCACATAGGCTCAGGGTACTAGAATGAAAACTTTCCCCCCTCCGACGGGACGAGACTTATAGACAATAACGCAAATATAGCCGATTTGGCTAAGTTTGCGTATTGTCTGTGGTAAGATTGTAACAACTTGTGAAACGGATACGTGCGACGAAACAGAATCTGTCCCTTAAGACACACATACATAATATGTATCTGTGTGTGTCTCCAAAGACATATATTAGAGTGTAGGAAGTATTCTTTACATTGAAACCATCAGACTGTGTAGTTTCAAGACGAGAGCCCCATATTGGTTTTGTTATATCCAAACGACAGAAATAAACTGATCGAACATGCTCCTCCCTTCCAATGACTGCACTGAGCACTCATGTGGACCATCCATTTCTGAAAACACGTCCTTTCTTTTTCATGTTAGTTAGATAGGCAAACTAATAGACGCACATCTGATAGTAAGTCAGCCATGAAAGTAAAAAAGTACAATTCATGCGTTGCCTGTCCTTTCTTTTTTTTTTTCTTTTACGCCGGGAAATGCTCTGAGGCATCCCGCCTGGGGAGTGGGTCTCCCCAGGTGGGTATGTGGGATAGTGGTACCCGTGTCGCACGGCACAGCACATCCCTTCCCACAAAAAATCATACGTTTATTCCAGAAAGGTGAAGTACGCAATTCTATCATTCCGTATAAAATTGTCGATGACGCACCCACCTTCCGGTCGTTAACTCTTGCTCATTTAAATAAATATCTCGTAAACGCGGTTACCTCAGCACCCGTAACGTATACGTGTATCTATTTTGAAGTCATAAATCTACGGGCGAAATAAACGACGGAATTTTACATCAGTTTATAGGCGACCAGTGAACACGGTGATCAAAATGCTTATTTGTTGTTAATACAAGATACAACATCGACCCCACTACCATGGTTCAAGCCTTGCCATGGTGGTGAGGCTCGGTACCCTAAGGTGAACCCAGTACCTTGGGCGAACTAATTGAACCGACGGAGCTGCTCTTTGTCCCACTCTTATAAGCAGCGGGGACAAAAGAGCTGGGGGACAAGGGGCGAGGATGGGAACCTCACCCCATTAGACTGTCCCGACGTTGAGGGGGGTTGTTCTGTTCTGGTGCGAGACAACCTTTCGGTGGAGGTGGCGTCGGTCCCTTACGGGACTGACTGGCCGTCAAGGTGTCCTGTTAGCTCAACAGATCCGGGGCACCTTGCCAAAGGGGGCATTGGTGGCACTCGCCGGCGTTTAGTGGGTAGAGCTGTGTCCACCTTACCACCTTACGGGCGCAGCGAGTCCCACATACCCGCCTGGGGAGTCCCCACTCCCCTGGCAGGATGTCTCAGAGCATTTCCCGGCTTGAAAGAAAAGAAAAAAAAATTAAAAACAAGATATGACATCGAGAGCATCTTTTGACTAATACGCGGGTAGTTTTAAATGAATAATTAATATTTCAAATTAGTTCATTAGTTAATTTGCCGAGTAAAATGTATCCCTTAACAATATTTTATGATCCACCGTGGCTCAGTTGCAACGTGACAAGAGACAAATAAAAAAGGTGACGTGACAGGACGCTCGGCAGACAGGGTCATGCTGTTACCGTCACACAAAAAACACAACATTTACTACTACAGCAATCTAATCTACATTTTCTGATGGCTACGCGAATTTAACTATTATAATAAAACAATTTACGGCTTTAGTCGCGGTTTATAACTTTTTACACATGCCCGACGATTCGGATACCTTTTCAATAAACTAATTTATTAGTTGTTTATTAGTTTTGACGAAACACGATGTAGCGTGACATGAGAAACACTCACAACAAAAGGTACATTTAACACAAGTCACAAGTCGAAAATAGCCATAATACAATACAATCAGCCACTTCCTTCACACACACAGTTGACAAAAACCTCGCAGTAGAATCGTATTAACGATCGTGAGAAACTTCGACGTGGTGAAATGGCGCTCGTCCGTTGTGGTGAAGTTGGCGATCGAGCCAAAAGTCAAAACCTGAACCGACTGGCACGAGGGTCCTCCACTAGACAAATTGAGGTCTCACTCGTACGAGAAGAGTATAAGGTTAGATAACAATGTTAAATTTCTTTGTTATTTCGATGAAATAGGATAGCAATATCTCAGCTTACAGGAACTGCTTAGTAGCGGCCGGGCAGTCCCCCCTTACTAGGAATAGTCTGCCCTTCGCCGGGGCCAGCCTGTCGCTGAGGTAATCTTGTTGCCTACAGATCCGGGACCCTCAAAATGCAGCTGAAGGCGCTCGCAGTGGTTCTAGTTCAGGGCACTCCCAGTTGCGAGTCCCACATAGGGTCAGGATCTATCCGAGATTCTGGCTACATGCGTAAGTAGGCTTCTTCTGCTTTACAACGAAGTATAACTAGTACAAAATTAGTTTACACTACGATAAGCGATCACGCCGTAACAACGTAAACACGTGTTGATAATGTAATGTTGTACGACTCCTAACATTACATTATTAATATGTTTACCATCTTCAGCCATCGTCACCCTCGTGAGTCGTGAACAAGTCGTTTTTAATCAATGCCGAAATATCAGCCTTATAAATATGTCATTTATATAGTTTCAATAACCGATCTCGTCTAATTATAAGAAAAGTTAATGTAAAAAAAAATGGTTGCCTGTAAAGTCTTTTTTACGGGCGAAGATTTTACGTGACATCGTTTCGGTGACTCATCGTAACGTTACCGAGCGTTACACTTTTTCATAAGTGACTCCCAGCCGCAACCTAATTTAAGACGTTGTCACGTCAAAATATGAAGTTATTTACAAAAGCAAACAATCCATCCCACGCCAAATTCCTCTCCAAATAGCTATATCGTTATAAATATTGATTAGACATAACAAAATCAAGTTCAGAATAACGTTGTTGTATTCGTAAACATGTCACAATACTCCTCGTTCAGTGTTACACTATAGAGTCGGCGGTTGTCTGAAAGACGTCTTAATATCACAACCCGTTTATTACCGAGATTATTTTTATTACGGATATAATATGATTATTTATTTTAATGCGTTAATTTATACAATAATAGCTATTCCTTGCCTCTGTTCGATAATACAATAATTTTGAAGGCCGGCTGGTCGGGTGGTCATCCAACTCCGATGTGTGTGCCCATCGGTCACAGGTTCAAATCCCGTCAATTGCACATAATATGTTATACATATTAAGAGTAACTCATTACTAGATTACCACGAGACTAGATTGACGTGGCGTTATTGTTAAAAATATTAAACTAGGCTAGGCTAAATAAGTTTTACTAATCTATATGATACACTTGTATGTTAATGAAGTTAAGAGTTATCTAAAAAACCAACACGAAGACCGAAATAGCTAGGAATAGTCGACACAGAACCCTCAGAAAGTTCAAATCATACCAATTTGAGCATCGTTTGCTACATCTGTACAAATCGACACAATTTTTACCCCTTCAAAACCGCTGACATCCTCAATCGACGAGTATAATTTTCCATCCCTCAAAAGGACCCTAAAACGAGATTCAACGGTAACATTCAATAACGAACTCTCTCGACAATCAGACGTAGTTTTTGGCCCAATTCTTTCCCTCTAACCGTGAAAATGACGACACGAAAGGGTCTGGGACGGTAAAATGTCTGTAGCGTGACTGTAGTCAACTTGGGGTATTTCCTTTTTAATATATTTAGACGTCAAATTAAAAATTGACCCAAGGTTTTTAAAGGAAAAATAAGTTATTAAAAAATAGAAAGAAAAGAAAGAAAAGTAAAAATTAATTTATACGACAAAAAAATCAAACTAGTTTTTTATTGGTATTCAACTAAAAACACTAAAACATATAGAAACAAAACTAGTTCAAAATAAACCTAAGTATCTTAACTCGTAGTTGCCATGCCGTTTATACCGACTTTTGACTATCGCCAAGGCAGAGAGGACTTTGTGCCCCCACCCCCCAATACACTGGCGACACTAGCACGCGGAGGGACGCGGGGGACGCGCTTCGGTCGTTGACCCCGCCGGACCGTCAACACCGGCCCAGCCACATAGATACAACACGTTATATTCGCAATGTTAGGTAAGCGACTCGCGACTTCGAACGACTAGGTACACTTAATAGTGTTAAACTTTCATTATCATTAACAGAAAAAAATAGACAAAATATTTTGTTACCCCTGTGGAAGAGGGATTCGCTAAATTGAAAAATATTGAATTCGTAGATTGGTATAACTTTACGAAAATGCAAGTATTTCCTCTAATAGGCGGCCCCAGTTAACTACTTCATATTATGGGATGTTTCAAGTTAAACTTCTAGTGCTTCATTCAATTCACACCCATTACAATTTTGGCAATTCTAATCTCTTTCACTTTGCAAGCGTGTACTAGTATTATGAGAAAGTGTCCGTATTAATTGCAGACTACTAGGTACACGTAACCAGCACACGATGTATTTTTCTTACAATTATTAACAAAATTAATATATTTAAAAAAACAATATATTATGTCCTATGTATATCTTGGTCTAGACTTTATAATAAATAACTCTAGCGTAAAAGACAACTTACGAAAATATATTATTACACGATCATATTATTATTATTATTTTACCGGTGGGAGGGAAGCGCTGTGCCGCGCTCCCGGCTGCATGGGTACCACCATCTTGCTTATTTCTCCCGTGAGACAGCTTTGCTGTGTTTCGGAGAGAAGGGCAAGACGCCTGTGTAATTACTGGCACCGAGACTCAACATCTTGTCTCAGGATAGGCAACACATAAATGAGTTGCCGGGGCTCGTTCCAGGTAAACTGGTTTATGTTCATGGGCGACGTTGACCACTTACCATCAGGTGGCACGTTTGCCAGTTTGCCTATCCAACTAACATAAAAAAAAAAAATACTCAGATGTAGCAAATATTTTACAATTAAAAACAAGCTGCTTTACCGTAATTTAAATCTACACATTAACTACGTCATCTTCCTTCAAACAAATTTTTCTAATTCTATTCCCAATCAAAACTATCACAGCATAACATAGATTAAAAAGCGATTTCAAACATTTTATAAATGTCCATTACCAATTTGTTTCATCGAATACGATTAAGAAAAGCAATAGAAATAATTAAAACACATTCTTGATTAGATCGAAGCGTATAAATCTAACTCTCATCTGAGACCGTATATTAATTCCTTGCTTCATCTTACAAGATGGCCGCCGGTGACAGATCAATAAGTTACACAGACGGACCTGGTTATGGTGGTCAAACATACATCCGAACACCAGTGTTGCCAACTTTGGACTTTGGAATTTCTGTCTTAAAATTTAAGGGTAAAAAGTGAGATGGGATATGAAGAGATTTTTATTTTATAGTTTTTTTGCGATACGATATAAACATTGGAACGTTTATTGCAATGGCGTCACTATATTGTTTAAAGACCGTGCGAAAATTACTATCACATAGAACCGTATGGGAAAGCTTAAATTGAGTCAATTATAAAAAGGCAAATTTTACCGATTCTATTTCAGTTTATTATGATTTATACGATCCCGACGATTCGGATACTTTAGAGCAACCATGATATCGGCGGGACTGATGGATGTAAAGTATCCCAAACATCGGGAATGTGAAAATCATATCACCGCGATAAAATCCGTAAACAAATTCTCCATTATGAGGGAAATTCACCTTTACATTAATAAACAATTCATGTGTCAATTTTCCTAGTATTTTACCTAGGTTTAAGGGCTAAATATATATTTGTGTGCTGGTAACCCTTGCACCGGCGCTTCTGTCGTACACACGCGTATATCATGATAATGTTGTCATTAATTATTTTTAGTGGTAATAAAGAGGAGATAGTTTAAATATTTATACATAGGTTTGTTACTTGATTAAATGATAGTGTCGTATAATTTTGTTTATATAAAATTAGAACAATTTAGTATGATGGGATTATCTCCGTGCAGTGACCGGTCCTAGGGGATCGGCCGTCTTAGCGTTTATGAAAGAGGTCTATGTTCAGCAGTTGAGATTTAAAGATTGATTATGGTTGTGAACATACTTAAAAATATTTTTAAGTTAAACGGTTTAATTATAAAGAAAGGTATTATTTAGAAATGTACATACTAAAAGCTAAAAATAATTCGGTATATCCTAGGTCTAGGTCTATTCTAGGGCATTGAGTAGACAAAATAAAACCTACAGGTTTTCGACCATGACCTATCGTGAAATTTGATTGTAATTTATATTTTATACGGTATACCACAATTCCGAAATTTCCGAAATTGCCGAAAGCCCTTCGTAATGGCTAACAATATAGTCTCATTAGAGTCCGGTGATAAATTACTATAATTAGTTTGACCAGTCGGGGCAGATATCGTTTGTGCCGCCCGTAAACAAATTGTGTCCTTTGATAATATTAAACAGTTTTGTTTCTTTATTAATTTTTCTCATTATAGTCACTATAGTAAACTAAATAAATGCGTTTAACATATTTTATTAACGATAGGTCCTTGGGAACCAGCAACGAGATCCATATACTGATGTAATTTTTTTCCACAACTTATTTTGTTTATAAAGTAATCTCCTTGACTTACGTATATTTTCGCGCGAATGACAAATTTATAACATCAAATCAGTCGTGAAAGTATTTTATAAATATTATCCTAAATTACGTAGGTACCGCCTTTAACAACGATTAAGCGCGTCCCATCACTTCTCATTATAGTAACTGCTAATATTAAAAATGTTCTATTGTTTTAATAGGTAACTATATTACCAAGCTACGCCTATCACCCATCGATATATATTCTATAAACACCGAAAGCCTCCATTATATACAGTACTAGATAGACTCGGCAACGACCACAGCGGAACAAACGCAACAAAACGACAGCGCGCTTCCACAAAGGCGCGGCCGAACAATGAATTGAAGAGACAAATTTAAAACATTTCCAACCGGTACCTCCGGCGAACCAGCCGAATTTTTTCGGCTTTGTGTGAACAGTTGAATCATCACTGACTTCTATTTTTTCCCCAAGTCTGTTGTCGCTGCGGCCTATTTGAATAAACAAGTCAAACTGATTTGGTCTTGGTCTTCTCGTCTGGTACGAATGTACGAATCAATGCTGCGTCCTCATCTTTTTTTAATGTTAGTTGGATAGGCAAACGTGCCACCTGATGGTAAGTGGTCGACGTCGCCCATGAACATAAACTAGTTTACCTGGAACGAGCCCCTATCCTGAGACATAAGATGTTAAGTCTCGGTGCCAGTAATTACACTGCCTTTCTTGCACTTCTCTCCGAAACACAGCAAAGCTGTTTCACGGGAGAAACAAGCAAGATGGTGGTACCCATGCAGCCGGGAGCGCGGCACAGCGCTTCCCTCCCACCGGTAAACTATGTAAGTACTTTATTAAGTCATATAGTTATTAACATGTTGAGGAATAACTGAATACAGAAAAGCTTGTTAACTGTTAGTTTTTTGGCCTCTGTAAAATTAATTTCATAAAGAGTGAAATATCCGTAGATATAATAAGACAATACGCGAGTAAACCTGCGGAACATACGTAACAGGACTATTAATCTCGATATTCTGGTATATTAGAGGTATTGGCGATATTATAACTCTTAACCACCACTACTGTAGCATCATATACGCAGGTAAAGTCGCGGGTCAAAGCTAGCTCGCTAGTCATTCTGACCTCGTCCATTTCGCAAGCTACATCGGTGTACACGGCTGGCGGTACAAAAAGCCACACGCGGTCACACATTATACACTTACACAATCGTTATAATCTACATGCGATATACAGTATGTATGTAAAGTTAACTTATATACAAAACATGAATCGTAAACTTGGACTTTAGTAGGAGTATACGTAATAGATACAGGCTAGATGTACCAGTAATTAGACTCACAAAAGTAAACAATTCTTTCAAAAGCAACTAACTGTACATATACGATTTTACAATAGGATCCCAGACAAAGTTCAAAACCTATTCAAAAATGACGACCTCTGTGGCTCAGTGGTAAGCGTGTTAGCGCTCAAGCTGGAGGTTGCGGGTTCGAATCCCGCCAGGGAACAAACAATATTTTCTGTGTTCCTGGGTCATGGACGTGTATTAAATTTGTGTATTATATAATAAAAATCTTAAATATATGTATAGTATAAAAGTATTAAATATATTTCCGTTGTCTGGTACCCATAACACAAGTTCTTCAAGAACTTACCACGGGACCAGATTGACGTGGTGTGAAAGCGTCCATAGATAATATTATAAAAAAAAAAAAAACAAAAAAGGTATCATCGTGCGTTTGTGGTGCTAGAGGGTATTATAAAGTAAAAGATTTTATGTAAGACACCAAACCTTGGGAATGGGGCGTTCCTCTCAGGCACTTCAGGATATTATGTAAAATTTGTTAAAGAATATTTGAAAATATTAGTTCCACTGAGTTTGTTTCGCCGGTTCTTCTCAGTGGACTTGCTTAACGGTAATGAAAGTTCTATAAAATTTAGTCAATACTCCTATCAAACGTTTGGGTTGCCAGTACTAATAAGCTGACATTTAGGGCTTGTTCAGATGCACGGGAACCGCACGATAACATATCAATATATAATTTATATGAAACCGCGCGGTTGTCGCCGTGTCTGAACGAGGCCTTACGATTGTAAAACTATGTCCACTCTGACGCCGCCGCCTTCGAGTTTTATTTAAAAAAAAGGAATATAGAAATGGTCCCCCTTCCCTGGATATATAAATAATTATCAACAGAATATTCATGAAAGTATGCTAGCCACCACCAATTAAAATATTATTTGTATCAATTACCCATAGACCAAACTATAAAGATAAGAATTAATACAACATAATGAAAAGCCAACAAAAAAAATCCATCAAACCAAATTATAATGTCTTGTGATATGAATCCTAATAAATTATAAATAATGTCAGTCTACTTTCATTTCTAACAGCTGTTGACCGCAGCTTCGCCCGTGCCAACTTAGACATCGAGCTGTATCCGGATTGATGATGATTATACTTATATCCTAAGCCTTATAGCATTAGCGTTCTGCCAGTGAAGGTCCCGTTAAAATCGGTACAGCCGTTTCAGAGATAATAGCCGTGACAGACAGACATTTTAAAAATTGATTTTTGATGCAAGTACCGTATATACTTTCATATTAGTAAAAAGCAAAAAAAAATTATAATATGATATTACAAACAAACACTTCAATTTTATTTATTTGTATACAACTAAATGTGTAACCACAGGTTTAACAAAATAAGGCTTATAATATTATGTAGATGACGACAGCACATACAATCATATACATTACATACATACAAATCCTAGCATGGTGTTTTGGACCACTACGCCAGTAAAGCAAAAAGTCAAGCGTCATCGTTTTAATTACGATACGTATGAATTGTAATTTTGTTGTTGTGTTTGTTTAGAACAAACTCCTCACTGACACCCGTTGTGAACACACTATAGAATATGGCAGCATCAGACTATATGAACACATTACCGGTTTTATACGGAAATCGTAATGTCCAAGATATATTTCCATTGGTATTGCGCTCTGTCGACGCTGAGAAGTAACAACCAACTCAGCTAGATAACTATAATATATTGACCAACAAAAAACAACTCACCAATTAAAACACCCGCTATAAAACACATGTACACTTACACACACACATATAACACATACACTACAGTATACAGCGTGTTGACACCGAGTGGTGCGGCCGATGTTGCTATGCGATTTGACTGCAACACTCAAGGATCCGCCATTCAACGCATTCACACGTCTAGCTGTCGACAAATACTCAGGGCTGTCGACGTGTACAATTTGAATAATTTGTATTGTATGTTTCATACTATTACAAGGCCATTACATACATTTTTTTTCTTTTTTTCCTAGCCTATACTGTCCCACTGATGGGCAAAGGCCTTCCCTCTCATATACATACAATTGATAAAATATTTTTAAAAAGATACAAAATAATATTACGCCACCTTGTTCAAATAACAGCGTCCTTAGTATATTATTAATATGTAGTATGTACTACGAAAGCTTATAAAACCTAGTTTATTAAAAAAAAACAGAAATATTTATTCTTTCACCAATCATATTTAGACAGTAAGGGGCCAAGGTCAAGAGTAATAAATAAATTAAATTATTTTATTGGGTAATTTTTTCTAATGTTTATTCGGATTTTATAAAACACCACAGTACTCTCATTGTATAGTCTCTGTAAAGTATTAAACACATACCGTAATGCAATCTCAATATACAACAATGAAATCCGTATAGCAATTTTATTTTAACGAATAATCTCGCAGTGGACAGCCCTACATAGCGGTTGAGTAAGGAAAAGGTTCAAAGTCCGCGCTCTCGTTTTCTCCGAGTGGGGTCACATACATTCACGTACCGCGCGTGCACGAGACACATTCGCACACGCTCCACTGATGACTTCACATCATCATCATCATCATCATCGTCGTCGTCATCATCATCCACTGATCACAATTACTTTTATTAATAATATAATAATAATAACTATGGACGCTTTCACACCACGTCAATCTGGTCCCGTGCTAAGTTCTCGAAGAACTTGTGTTACGGGTACCAGGCAACGGAAATATATTTAATACTTTTATACTATACATATATTTAAGATTTTTATTATATAATACACATATTTAATACACATCCATGACCCAGGAACACAGAAAATATTTTTGTTCCCTGCCGGGATTCGAACCCGCAACCTCCGGCTTGAGCGCCATTGCGCTTACCACTGAGCCACAGAGGTCGTCGTATTACCAGCGTCATTATAGGACACTGAACTGAAAGTGAAAATTCACAAATGCTTTTCTTGCATAGTATTTATTGAACTAATTTTGAATAAATACTCGTTATAAAGTTTTTATATAATAATGATTTCGAACGTTTCTTCACTTTTTCCCAAACACTGACCGTCTGAATTCAAATGTTATAATGATTTAACACAATTTAATCTGCGCATTTATCTTCTTACTCAATGATTTTTATTTACCCGTCTTACATAAGATACTTCGATATTTATAATGTATAAATACGGTTTTCAGTCTTTATCATGAAACATTTTTACGGATTTAATGGCGGTTTATAAACATTACAAGCCCGACGATTCGGATACTCTACACTCAAAAATACTTTTATCTATGTAACCCAACAACTCGTCCACATAGCAGTTACGGTATCGTCACTATAAGGTGAAGGCAATAAACAAAATAATCTTCACTCCATATCAGTATACAATGTAATATTATAACAGTGGCAGGAGTCTCGTGTTAAGTAATGAAATACATGTATGAGGAGCCTCCGCTCTTCCTCAAGGCGGGGCTTTCCGAGAACTGAATATAGTATGGAGCTGGAAACCGCGTCGAGCGCTTTGGCAGCGAGTGAAAACACATATTTATTTACTTGAATGGAGGGATGTATAAAAAAATATTTTATGACGACCGTTTTAAATCACATTTTCTACAAGGTTTATTATGGTATAAGTTTTATTGTACAGAAACTGATAGTACCTACTCAAATAAAATGGTTTTTTCATCTCAATTTTGACCTATCTTTGCAATTTTTTTAATCCAGCAAAATATATGTAATCGTTTATCTAACAACCGAAATATTATGATGAAAGAGTGTTAAATAACATTTTTATTTATTTATTTAAATCGGCTTAGTTTCTAAATAAAACAGAATTCAAAATGCCGTTTATCGGGAAGGGCCCGCCTTAAATATAATATGACAATATATCACCGATGGGAAGGATGGGCTGTGTCGCGGTGTGGTTTCTCCCGTGAAACAGCTTTGCTGTTTCGAAGAGAAGGTCAGGACAGGTAATGTAATTACTGGCACCGAGACTTAACATCTTATATCTCAGGATAGGTAGCACATAAATGAGTTGTCTGGTCTAGTTCCAGGTAAACTACTTTATATTCATGTGTGTCGTTGACCACTTAACAATAATCCAAATAACATAAAAAATATGATGACCTCTTATGATTTGCATCTGGTCGGTATTTAGTCCGCGGTGCCAGCCTATATCACCCGCTCACATGTCAATATCATTAATTTATAAGGTCGCGACGCTTGATATAATATATGTATACTAACTTGTGGTGGGTGACCACATCGCGATCGAAATTCGATCTCAATTAAAAACACTGCAAATACAGTTTGATAGCACCTAGAAAGTAATGCGTGTCATACGTCATCTATAAATTGTTTGACATTGTCGTCATTATTCAACTTTGAATGTGTGCGGTATCATAGTGTGTGATTCAATATTTTAATTAATGTATTTATAACGCATATTACACAAAAATAACAGCTTTCTCTACTCCCACTTCACTTAATTTTAAACTGTACCAAATTTAAAATTCCTCCGTTTAGGCAATCCTGTTAAAAAGGGATGCAAAGGTTTTTGCTTCACGTATTAATACATAGATTTATAGATATTATACAGAGGTACAGGTAGGATGGATGTAGGAGTTAATCTTTGAAACTCCTCCGATTTAAACAATTCTACGTTATCATGCTTCGTTATCACTGAGCGACATTTGCTATAAAAATGGCCATCGTCCATCCAGACACGGCAAAGTGTTCTGTTGTGAATACAAGACAACGAAGGCAAGGCTGTGGGCATCAACTGTCTGTAAAAATAAAATATATTATACCTATACTTTCCATTTTGATCTCAAATTCCTTATGCCTTTCGTTTATCTTATCCCTTCATCAAATACATCTTTTTAATTTAATTTTAACTTAACTCTACCTACCAACCCAAGTGAAGTAGACGAGAAGGAAGAGGTCCCTATCTACTGCTTATCATTACATCTAAGGCCTCCTACCAATCCGGTTTATATTCTAAGGTCACACCGGCCGATTCGCGCGGGCCCTGGGAAAGGGGTCAGGGGTCAAACCCCTCCCGAAGATCGTTCGTTACTCGCTCGCGGACATATTATAATATGGCAAATTGCTTAGTTCTAAGAACACGAGATCTTTGAGTGTTTTTACTTAATGAATTTTCCATGTTTTTTTGTCGTTCCTTTTTCTCCCTGCCCCACGAATCTCATGTACAAGGCATTCATAAACAATGCTGATATCGAATTTCGAGGAAAAAATTAATACAAGGTAAATATTCCGGATTTTTACGGAATATTATTATTATACAGTCGGTTTATCTCGTCATCACTTACGATCACCGACATCATAGACAACGGCCACACCGGAGGGTATATGCCTCCACCGATGTATGTCCTACAGTTTATCTATCGATTCATCGTCCAAATTATACAAGGTTGATAAAATCGAGAGGCATTAAATTAAACCACATATACTACACATGCTTACGGTTAATCCGAAACTATTAAAAAATAGTTTGAGAGCAATAAAAAAAAAGTTTTTCAAAGAACTTAAATACGTGAATAGTCAAAGTAAAACGTAAAAACTCTTTGTAAACCTTTGTAAAATGTCCTTCGAATCTAAAAGGCAAAGTCGCACAGCACGTTGCGTCTCACCGGGTCGAACAAACCGGAGCGGCCTTAAAACTTTAAAAATATCCTGTGACTAAACTATTGATTCTATTGGTCTAAGTTTTGGTGTGTAGCCTGAAAATAGTACATAGTATACGTGGTTTAATTTAATGCCTCTCGCTTTTATCAACCTTGTATAAGTCTAGCAAGTCTAGATGCAACATTTTTTTTTTAATTCTACTAGTACTCGGATTAAGAAATTTGTAACTATCATTTATGGATGATTAACTGAAATTAACATGTTATATTGTTATAATCAAATAAATAACCTTTGAAATGGAAATTAAGGATATGGAAATAAAGGTTATTTTTTTGACGTGACAACGTCTTATAATTCGATGTAGCCGGCTGCACGCACGAAAAATGACTCATGCGGCGTTACCTCGCTCTGAGGCGTTCCATTTTTCTTATGACGATGTCACGTTCAACTATCGTCAGTAAACCGACTTTACAGACAACCTTTTTTTTTTAAATTCTTATTATAATATAGTAGTGCACCTAGAATGTTTTATGTTCCTGGCGCAGTACGTACTGGATAAAGGAACCGAACCATTTAACGAATGCATTTTCTCGTGCCTGTTTGAACCTGCGACCTCTCGAAACATTAATATGTCACCATACTCATGCACAGTTTTGTACTCAACAAATATATCCAAATAAATTATTAACAGAGCTCAAGCGCACACACACATACACTTATACTACTCAACTCATTCACACACAAACACACACGCTCATATACACACCTATACATAACAGTATGAATGCATTAGCTATATTAGTAAAAGAAATTTTCTTCATAATGCAAACCCGGGGAAATGTTTCGAAAGGAATCCTCTGGCAGATACCGCAGTCGGTGTAAAGCCTCCATCGACTCGAAAACGTAGCGTAGGGTTGTCAAGGCCAAAGTTAAACTTTGTCTTTGCATTGAGACTATACGGTGCGCCTTTCTACAAGGAAATACCCTTAATATGTTTATATCATCCGTTCAGTTTGTTATATATTATTATACCTTGTTTTATGATAAGCAACGCATAGACGAGCACAGTTAGAACCGTCTAGAAACTTAGCGCAGTTGTAGTCTCGGGTGAACTCATCATCATTATCATCAGCATGTATCCGTTCACTGCTGAACATACGCCTCCCTCAACGAACGCCAAGACGGACGATCCCTCGCCACTCACATCCAACGCGGACCGGCCATTGCACGGAGATCGTCTTCCCACCTGGTTAATGGCCGACCAACACTTGATCAACCTAAACGCGGCCACCATTCTTGAACCTTAAGACTAGCTAACGACAGACCCTCAAGAGAACTAACGTAACCGATATCACGCGACGAATAAACTCGTTGAAGCGGCAATGGGCTGGTCACGCACTCATGAGAACGGGTGAATTAGTTAATAATGGACGAAGCTATTTGTCATCCCATTCCTATTAAGCCGATAAGGTCAGTCCTATCACTCCCGGGAACTGGTTTTTTTAATGGGCTCCATAATTACCATTATCTCCACTCGTCTCTCGGTTTACTTATCTCTATTAAAATTAAACAAAAATTATCTAAAACATTTTAAAGGTACGTTTTAAAAGATAACAACTCTTCGGGCGAGGAGTCTAATAGCAAAAAATGTTGCCCCATCGGTCTTAGATGAATCAAACGTGGCCTTTAAGTCACGAGATGAATAAAGACTAAACACTAATCTGTCACTAATCTAATTCAAAGACGAATACAAATTTACTAGTGATCTTAGATCTTAGTGTGTTGCTCTAAACACTCTTTACACACATAACACCGATGCCGAGTGTCAGCATCGAGCATATAACTTGAATAGAGCGGTAATGTTATGTGTTTTGTATGAATACAAATTCTGCACCAAATTTGTGCTGCGACGCGACGGTTCTGCGTTTTGATTGGCAGACTGTTGGCCATTGATCGCCGATTGGACGTACATACGTCATATAGCAAAATATTTAAAATGACATAGTGAAGATAGCAATAAGAAAGCTCAAAATTTCGACGTTATCTACCGAAACATCAATAAAAATCGGATGTCTGTAAAGTCGATTTACTGAAGATCAACTATCTTGACAACACTTGTTGTCACTTAACGTGACAACGTCATAAGAAAATGGAACGCCTCAGAGCGAGGTAACGCCGCATACGTCATGTTTTTTCGTCCGTGCAGCAGGCTCGATCGAATTATAAGACGTTGTCACGTCAAAAAAAAAAACTAAAAACATAGTAGGTAAATAGTTTATCCAAATTAAATCATGCATAGTTTTGTACAAAGTTTGCATTCAATAAAAAACCTTTTCGTTCTTCCGAATATGATAGCCCTACCAAGGTGGCGGCTCAACGCGCACGCCAGCAAATATTCCTCCCGTGAATGCATTTGATATTTCAAATCGCTGCTTTCGAGATGGTGGTTTTTATTTTTTAAATCTGTCTACATTCTCCAGAGGCTTTTGCTCGTTTCTTAAACAATACGGCGTCGAGTTAGTTTGGATGTTTGTAAAATTGATAGAAATGAATTGTAGTTTATGATTAAATGGATGATAGTGGGAATCTCGCTCGTCTAGTTCCTAACAAGAGTCCTCTTATATGTCAGTGGAAAGCAAGAGGCCATTAAAGATGAAATAAAATTATAGGTCAGCTGATAGTATTCATAGCTAGGGTAATACAGTGTAAACTATGACAAAATGATTTATACGGAATATAAAGGAAAATGGTAACGTAACGAGGAATAGAACGCTACGTTATCACAGTGTGGCATAAGCTAAAAAAATACTTTCTCTACCATTCCACCTTCAGTCCGGATACAGTTTTAATTAGTTATCCCAGATTAAATGAAAGCTACTATGTATAATAGTGATCCTCATCAAGGTTCAAGCCTTGTCGTGGCGGTGGGGTTCAGTAGCCTAAGGTGAACCCAGCACCTTGGGCGAAGCAAATTGAACTGAGGGACAAGCTCTTTGTGCCTTTGTACCCTCTTATAAGAAGAGGGGACAAAGAGCGAGGATGGGTACCTCACCCCATTGCACTGTTCCGATGTTGGAACAGGTTGTTCTGTGGTGCGGGACGACCCTCTGTCGAGGTGGTGTCGGTCCCTTGAGGGACTGACTATCCGTCGAGGTGCCCTGTTTGCCCTCCCCAACGGGATGCCTCGTAGCATTTCCCGGCGTAAAAGGAAAAATGTATAATGATACAAAAAACATACATCATCGCTATGTTATTTGTAACTGGAACGTACAAATCATTCATACCGAAACTTCTCTAACGTACATCCTTCTCATACATACGAATATAATTCACAATTCACAAACGTAGTACAAAAAGTTATGCGCATAATGCATACGCAATATGGACGTAACAGGACGAACGTCGGTAGAATGTACCTTACTCGACGTCCGGCCGTTGAACGGTTTAAATATCCAAACACGAGCTGTACACGCTAAACATTATTGAAGTAAAATGGAACGACGCGGTGACAGGTGGAACTAAATATTTTACTAAATGGAAACCTATGATGTTGACAATACTTGGCCGACAAATACTAGATTTTGAGAAGAGATTAGTGTTTCACATTTATTTTTAACGATTTGATTAAATTATCTTACTGATTTTCCATATTATGATGAGACCTAAGTGAAAGTGGCGCCCTCATATTTTCCATACTCTTTTTTGCCAACCTATAACTAAGCTGTTAATGTGTGAAGCTAACAAAACAGCTGATGACTTTTCTGATTTTGTAAGTGCTGAACCGATTTTGACAAAAAATCTAAGAACCACCGCTAGAAAACCAACTTCCGATTATAACAAACCGCATCTGAATCAATTCACCTGTTAGCGAGGTATCGTACCAGAGAGACAATTAGTGGTTATACTTACCCCTCTTTTTGCGTCGGGAGCTAAAAGAGTTAGTTGTACAGCGTAACAATAATACTATTTCAATACTACACAGATGCATTCTCCTGTTGACTGTTTATAGTGAGGGTATCAGAATACGGTCGCGTGTCCACAGTGCACCTAGACTTAGTATTTTAGTCTCATCGACTATACTATCTATACTTATGTATAATAAATATGTAATCTTTGGATATCACGACGGAAACAAGTGGTTAAAGATCGTAAAGGGAAAGACATGCAGCAAGGTGGTAACGACCCCAAACACTAAGAAATATGACGCAACGTTCTACTGCTACAAGTGCATTTGTCACTCATACGATAAGTGACAAATGCGCTATCCAAGATCAATTTACCACTGGTGTCTAAAAGAGTCAGGGAATATACACATAAGCCTGTCGTCACTCGTAAGATAATTATGGTGGGGTCATGCGGCGTGATCTTGGCCGACGAGCCAAACGCATTATGGACGCTCGCCCAGTTTGGTCTCGCACTAGATGGAACAGCTCAGTTGTGTGAGGGATCAGGGAATACAGCATCATTTATCTTATGTTCGTTGGATAGACGACAGATGGGCTGTATCATATTAAGTGGTCTGTGATGCCCTTAAATAGAAAAGAACTTGATACAAGTCCCACCATCTATTTATGAGATACTAGCTGTTGCCCGCAGCTTCGCCCGCGTTTCCTCACTTAACTTAACTCCTATTAGTCACAGCGTGATGTTTTATTATGAGTATAGAGTAATCACACTGCTCGTCCTCAACTTTATTCCCAAACACAATATGGTTCCGTATGAGAATAAGGCGACGGGTGCGCGGCAGTCATGCCTCTCACCGGTAATGCAGTAAAAATAAAATAGCTGTTTTCCCACTTCTTCACTTATCTTCATACATCATCATACCAACATACTATATATAATATAGTACGTTAGTATGTATCAATACAAGATGTACGGTACATCTACCGTACACAAATCCGGCTCGAACTCGGATCCATCAAATGCAATTGTAACCTTTGCGTATCTATACACAAGTCATAATCAAAATGTCAGTATAAACAAGCTACCTAAACTTTAATCATAATTTTACGTATTTTCATCGGTCATTAAAAGCTTTCTTAACGTTAGTCGAAATAGACCATCTTTTTCCTGATATGTTTTAATCTACCAGAGTAAAGATAGTATATATATTGTATATATATATATATATATATATATATATATATATATATATATATTGTTGGTTTATATGAATTTAATATACAAAAATTAGCTCCTTAATAATATAGTTGTGATTATGACTATTTGAGAAGGGTATATATTCAGTGTAATTTCATTATACTGGTTCACTTCATATCTGCGTCTTAAAGTGTTAACAATATATTTTTGTAACTTCCTAGTGTGCATTGGAATAAAATATTTAAAAGTTAAAGTGTTTAATATAATAAGCCCAACAGGTTATGGGCCCAGAGGCTTTAATATCATAAAATCAATATTAAATAAATATGGTATGCAGGATTGTAAGCCTATAAGTACTCCATTAGAAACTAAACTTAATTATGAAGCATTAAATTCAGATGTCATATGTAATGCACCATGTAGAAATCTAATAGGGAATTTAATGTACCTTATGGTATGTACTCGTCCTGATTTAAGTGCAAGTGTAAATATATTAAGTAGATATACCAATAAAAATAATCAGGAATTGTGGAAGTGTCTAAAACGGGTATTAAGGTATTTAAAGGGCACAACTAATTTAAAATTGACATACCGAAGATGTTGTACCTATGATGATGTACTAAATGGTTAAGTCGATTCTGACTGGGGTGGCAGTGATAGTAGTGATAGAAAAAGCACTACAGGATACTTGTTTATGTTATTTGATCAATGTACGATTACCTGGAATACAAAGAGGCAGACATCGGTAGCAGCTTCTTCTACTGAAGCTGAATATATGGCTTTATATGAAGCTGTTAAAGAGGCATTGTGGCTTAAGTCTCTAGCAAACAGTATTAATTTTTGTATCGAAAAACCTATACCAATTTACGAGGATAATAATGGGTGTATTTGTATCGCCAGTAATCAAAGTAATCATAAAAGATCAAAACATATTGATATAAAGTATCATTTTTCAAGAGAGCAAGTAGAAAGAAATATAATTAAACTAAATTATATTCCCACAGGTCAGCAGCTTGCAGATACTCTAACGAAGCAACTTCCAGCTGTATCTTTTCAATATTTGAGACCTAAAATGGGTTTAGAATAATCAGTAAATTTATATTGTATAATTTGAATTACTGTCGAATTTATTTAAATGATTTATGGTCTGGTCAGGTTTTCCCTGGTTTTCCTGATCCTGGGCAACAAATGTTGGGCCATTGTAAATGTAATTTTACTCCCAGGGTAAGCACTAGGAAGATGAGACTGATATAAATTGTATTGTTATAAGTAAGGATTAATTTTTGAGGGGGCGTGTTGGTTTATATGAATTTAATATACAAAAATTAGCTCCTTAATAATATAGTTGTGATTATGACTATTTGAGAAGGGTATATATTCAGTGTAATTTCATTATACTGGTTCACTTCATATCTGCGTCTTAAAGTGTTAACAATATATTTTTGTAACTTCCTAGTGTGCATTGGAATAAAATATTTAAAAGTTAAAGTGTTTAATATAATAAGCCCAACATATATAGTCATCATATATACTATTACCTTTCATCCGTCCACTGCTGGACAGCCTCGACATAAGCCTCTTTAATGAACGTTAAGACGGCCGAGCCCCACCACTATACGGAGATCATCGTCCCATATAACTGTCGGCCGACCGCCCAATATTACCGAACGAGGCCTCCACTCAAGATATCTATTTAGGTCAGTTATCTATCCTGCCCTTTTTTCAAGATAAGACTTCGCTGCATTTTCTATCTATTATTACACCAGACTGCACAAAGCGCCATCGCTCCCACAAACCGCCACACAATTGTGTGCTTATCAAGCGACTCGTTAAATCTCGATAGCGGGAACAATAATCGATACAAACGATCGGCCGACCTTATTGTGGTGGCGATCACCCCTCCCCCTTAGTGGGTGCCCCCCTCCCGTACTGGGGGCTTCGCAGTCGGCCTTCGGTACACGCACGGGACCGGAACCCCGCACGCGATATCAGACAACACGTTTCGTATTTTAATGTGAAACGACATTCATGCATTAAATTGGTTACGTTTCAATATTGTTGAACTAGTGGTAGCTAGCGACTTCGTCTGCGTATGAAAGGACTCTGTTTTATTTAAGATAAATAAATAAATATTAACCAACATTGACACCACGTTAATATAGCCCCGTACTTAGTTCGTAAGAACTTGTGTAAACTTGTGTTTTAGGAACGGAAACTAAAAGGAATCAGCTGCGTACCAGTAGGCGTCTGATCACTCGACCAGCCGGCCGTCAGTAGGTGGCGCTGCGGCAGGACGGCTGCCTGTGCCACAGTCTATACGGCTATACAGTAATATGAAATAATAGCAATAAATGAATACTTTTTATTATTGTAAGACTATATTAATATAATTAATTAAGATTTAATAGTAAAACATAATCTTCGAAATTTCACACCCGATTAATTTCTTGACACCACCAACATAATGTTACGTTTCCTCTAGATGACACATGCTATAAACATAATAACGGTCAACGTGCATAAAGTTAAAGCGGTCAAAGGTGCGAGCATCAGCTAGTGTCTCATAACAATCGAACCACGTTAATCTGGTCCCGTAGGTACATTCAGACACCATGCAGCCAAATACATAACAGGACGTTAGCGTAATATTACATATAATATACACAACTGTTACTTCAATACCCTACATACATGTATTTTAAAGTTTTCAGGTCTTTTACAAGACGAGACGTGATTTTGTTACCATAATAAGCTCTATTTACTTATACATACCTGTACATATGTATAAGTAAATAGAGGAAAACCAGTGGCACTAGTAAAGCTGTGGTATTGAGAAACAATTTTAATATGGTCATAAGTGTAATTAACATGACAATTGAGTTCTAAGAAGTTAATTATAATAATTGTCAACAACTTGTTTGCAAACTTGGTGAGCGACGATGGTCTTGTGGGTACGGGTTCGGCCTCTTGAGTGAGACCCGAGAGGTCCAGGTTCGATCATGACCCCCCTGTGATGCCTAGAAATGGGTTTTTCTATATTTCTACGTGCACCTGAACATGAGACCATCCCTTGCTCACCGGTGAAGGAAACATCGTGAGGAAACCTGCATGCCTGATGAGATTAAAAGCCTTTGAAGGTGTGTGAACTTCACCAACCCGTATTGGGTCAGCGCATCGGTGAACTATGGCCCAAAACCCTCCTCGCCTGATTTCGAGAAGGAGATCCGTGCCCAGCAGTGGGACATATAAGGGTTGATAACTTGTTTGCGTTTAAATAAACATGCGCCGGCTGTGTGAGGTCTGCTCGACTTATTACACATGGCCGAATAAGGACTGAAATTTATCCATACCGGAACACCTGTCCAAGTGGCATAAAATAAAATCCATCTCGGTCCATCTTGACCCAAACGTAACTAACTAGAGCCAGTTTCGAAGAGCTCAAAAACCACAAAGTCACAGAATTTCTCAACAATACATTTATAAATCGCATACAACAATATTGAATATTGCCAAATCGACCTTTTTGATATCGCAGAAAAATGCTTTTTACGCATGTAGCCAGGATCTCGGGTAGATCCTGACCCTATGTGGGACTAAAACCACTGCGAGTGTCTTATGGTAAATCGACCTTTGAGAGAACTTGGTTTGTCTCAATTTATTTCCTTCATTAGCGAAACCGTCATCATGGCCCTCTTTTACAATGTTTTAAGGAAATAATTATTATAATAACGTACAAAAGGCGAGTGCGTGATAGCATATAAACCGGTTGATAATATTTGTACTCTTATCACCTTGATCTTCGACTCTAAAACCGGTTCGCACTCATACATTAAGATAAAATTTTAGGCATACGTCAATTTAAATAGTAGTGACATATTATGTTTCAATAACAAATAACTGTTTGATAGAGATATATGTACAAGAATTCCGCGCCGAAATCTGGATGAAATATTGACCATTTTTAACTAGCTCAATATTTTGGTATTGTCCACAAATACTTTTTTCACAAGACTGTATCTTGAGTCGCATCAAAGGTAAAACAATTTTAATTGTGAAAATAATAACTATGATTATTTAAAATATTATATATAAGTGACTTGTCTTCCTTTGAACGGAGTATTTACATTAAGTTCATATACATCCTATGATCACACTTATATTAATAATCAAGCTTTCCGTATATGTATTACTATTATAAGAATAAGCGAATTGGCATTATTGCATTAAAACATCACATATCGCACACATATTAACAGATCTTAACAATTTTATGACTTACTACATTATTTTTTCTATTACATAATAAAACATTCAAACATAGGCAATAAACATAGCAAATAAGAGAGTACGTCAACACGGCGTTACATAACCCGCCATAAATAAAAACTGCAAGTTATAGTACAGGAGCTGATCGGAATGCGCACGTCCAAGCTTAGAGTAAGACAATATTTAACGTAGAAGGTCACTCGATAAAGTTTTAGACAAAGGGATTGCGTATTTAAAAGATATAAACATTAATAGGAAAATATTTTGATTGAACTTATGTTTTTATTTTATTTTCTAAAATTTCTAGAATGCAGAATCTTATTGTTTTAATACTCTCGTTGTCACGTCAAAGAGTCGCGTTAATTTTTACCAATATCTCAGTATGTATGTATTTTAAACTTACTGTAAAATAGTATACAAAAAAAAACGGAAAAACTACTTGTTATTAAGTTTTTCTCATAAGTGCATCCCAGCGTTGCTACCCCGCAATAGGTCAGGCGAATGGCATATTTATCTGATTTCAAACAGAGGACACTTATCTATTTTCATCCACCTGTGTACATTTTGTATCGTCAGCTCCTACGCCGCGCCATTGCGATAATTCAAGGTAGCCACCGTATCATTCACACATCTCGCATGACGCACAATCTCCAAATACACCGAAAAAACATCACCAAACAAGCAAAGTATCTCTATTTCTAACACAAAGGGATACATTTTTTTTTTTCATTTCTATAATCCAAGATAGACGAATCGTACCAATTGCCAATCCACAACATACTGAGATACTGGTAAAAATTAACGAGACTTTTTTACGAGACAACGAGAGTATTAAAACAATAAGATTCTGCATTCTAGAAATTTTAGAAAATTAAGAGATTCCTAAAACATAAGGAAATTGCTAACGTTGGTATCCGATCACTAGAACACTTAGCATCTTACCCAATCTAATCCATCGGTCAGAACGAATCCTACTGAACGTAAGCCTCCCCAAGGAACTCCCCAACGCCCGTTCTTGCGGCGCCCACATCCAGCGGATTCCTGCTACCTTTACCAGATCTTTGCCCGTCGGTCCACCTAGTGGGACGCCTACTAGCACTGTACTTTCCGGTACGTGGTCGCATCTCTACTAGTAAATTTAGACAGGTGGAACCGAGGGATAAAATAATTTAAAAGAATATTCATACTCAAACAGTTGCACCTTATCGTGTCTATAAAAAACTACAATAAAACTAAAGTATATATAGTATATAAGTTCATTAATAAAATTCTAATATTCCAACGTATTTTTTAATTTGAATATTTTATGCAAATGTATGAAAATGGCAAGGCAGGTGATACATAATATTTCATGCCAAAATTATAACAGAATATAATCATATTTTCTTAACCACTGATAATTATTTCAGATATTATTAATGTTACAGGAACAATTAAGTAAAACAGTCATACAAGTTGTTTTATAATTACGACAATTTCACTATTATAACGAAATAACTTTTTTGGATTTACATAATATCTAAGAATTATTAGAAAAAAAATCTGATATCTAAAATTACATAAGCCTTAAAGTAAAGACGTCGTCACACCTTACACTACAAACAGAATACGCTAAGCTAAACGAGATCCAAGTCGATATCGTGTATACACGCACACACATACACACAGACGCGTGTATGTATAAACTATATACACACAGAGACAAACACACATAGGAATTGAATTCCGTCGTCCTTGCTCCGCGTTATCGGCTCTCGCATACCGATACTCTCGCTTCTTGCGAAAGACGAATTGGCTTTTGGGGTAAGGCTCAGTGCACGATGGGGTTGATCCTTTTTAAAAATACTTATCAATAAAGTTTTATTAATGAGAAAAGTAAAGACTTTCTTAAAAGTTTGATTGGTAGTTGTAACAGATTTTAACAGTAAGGAAAATAATTAAGTGATGATAATCGGCTATAATAAAGATATAAAGACTTACTTTATACATCCATTGGTCTTTTAATGAACTCCAAAACCATCAACCAAGTAACAATGTATAAGCGATATCGATGTACTCGTAGAACGCATGTGGTGATTGGGCGCCGGTCACTAATTGAAGTGGGTCAATTCGACAATCGACTCCCAACTCGTGTATATTATAGTAGAAAGAATTACGTGATTCTACACTTCCAGAACGTTCACTACGAACAAATTAACTTTGGCCGGATTGTATTTAGTTGTATACAGGCATTGCAACTAATATCATATAGGAATTATGTCTTTCTGTGTACGGATAAAGAGTAATGAGCGAGCACTTCATTCATGTTAAAGGCCACGTTACTTTCTTGACTCACCTAAAAATAACGTGCGTTTTTTTGTTATACTGTATACTGGTTTCGCCAGATCAACAAAAACCCTCCTTTTAAGAGATTCCGCTACGATATATACGGTAGATTTACAAGCGAGTAAAGCTTACTAACTAATACATATTACACGGGACGGTTACAAACGCTTTACGTTCTCGCGGCAAGCCGGTATGATTTATCAAGCGCGGTTTCCGCGCGATTCCATGCTGTTTGCAGCGCGTATTCGATACACTTCTAAGGTGTACTTTACTTAATCGATCCCTCACTGATCACAGTGTAAATAAACGCCACATCTTACGCTCGCTCGGCAACACGGTATCTATGAAGCGCGGTTTCCGCGTACAATCGATATACTAGTTTATATTAGGTACTTTACTTAAGTCGATCACCCACAGATCACAGTGTAACAAACGCCTTAGTCATTGGCTAGTCGGCGGGCGTCGCCGGAGATCACGTCGGGGACCGGTCGTGGTGCGCCGTGTTAAATTACCGCCTCGCCTCGCGGGGAGCACTAAAAATGTGCAACCTAACGGAAAACGCTAGTGCTACAAACTATACATTGTCATGAAACTACCTTTGACATCAATAGATAGATGGTATTGGCAATGAAATCGACATCGACTCGAATATCGTGATCGCAACCTTTCACTATAGATTTTTATAAATTACTAGCTGTTGCCTGCAGCTTCGCTCGCGTTAACTTACATAACTTTACTCCTGTTAGTCACAGCGTGATGTTATATAGCCTATAGCCTTTCTAGATCTATGGGCTATCTAACACTAAAAGAATCTTTCAAATCGGACCAGTAGTTCCTGAGATTAGAGCGTTCCAACAAACAAACTCTTCAGCTTTATATTATTAGTATAGATGAATTTTAATATTTACATAGATTAATCTACCAATATTCTAGGTAATAGAGGAAATGGAAGTTTATATAAAATGTCAACATTATTTTAAGTTTAATCCAACTTACCGAGAATATTTGTAATAAAATTCTTTACACCGTCAACATAACTAGTTTAAAGTCCACAAACCCCTATTTTCTTCCAATATCTAAAAGCAGCCCACCCTGAAATAAACTATACGTCATCGCTAACGATGAATACCGATTTAGTAACGAGACATCTGCCATTAAGAGATGCATGCATATTCATAAGTTTAAACAACATGCATTCAAATGTTTCGGTTATTTTAATACATTCTTATCGACATTATTAAGTGAAAAACGCACCGCCCACTGATGAACAAAGTTTACACATTATACGATAATAATTTACCTATAGGAGACATCATTTTAAAAACATTTGAAATACATTTACATAAAATGATTTAATCGAACCGATTCCTCTCGAAAATATTATTACATGACATTAAGTATCATCACAGCCTATAAAATATAATGAAACTTCTCTAAAATAGACCCTAACAACCTTCACTTTAATACCAGATCAGTTTACTCTTTCAGTAATAAACTTCATATAACCCAAACACTCACTGCCACACTTACAGTGTCCGACATTCGCCGTCATAATAACCGAATACCTTCGACTGCCTTCGAGATGCTAGAGTGCCCCACCCCCACCCCCCCTTTAAGCCGAAACCGCCGACAAACTCCGAAATTATTAGTCTCTTTGCGTTTGGTGTGAGGTTCTAGAGCTCACTTCGTGGTTTTTATGTTAGTTAGTGTAGGGCAGGCGAGCCACCTGATGGTTATTGGCAGCGTCGCCCATGAACATAAATATTAACCTGAAAGTAGATCATGCAACTCATTCACGTATTGCCTTTTCGGACACGAAAGAGCGTGAGTCTCATTGCCAGTAATTACACAAACAGTCCTGCCCCTTCTTTCCGAAATACAGAAAAGCCGGTTCACGGAAGAAACAAGCAGGATGGTTCAGACGGAAACGCGGCACGAGCGCATTTCTCCGGTAGTGGGAGGTGGTGTGGTGCGGATTCTCGGGAGGTGACGATATATGATGCGACGGTCATCTAGCCGGCGGGCGTGAATCACGGCAAAGATTGATCGGCGGGCGTCGGGTGGAGATATGTGATCATGTACTAGACGTTAGCGCGCTGCATACAAATGTGTATACGGAGCATGACGTGCTTATGGCTTAAGGAAGGATTTGATATTGAAATATGAAGACTAGGTGAGCGACAACCGACCTGTATATTAAAGATTCAAACCCAAAAACGACACGTCCTAACTAAGAAGTCAACTTTATTTTTATTCAATGTGCAGTAGCACACTTACCTGGGAAAATCTGACAACGTTAGAATCATTCCAATCCTTCACATGTGGAGAATACCGCATAAGGTGTAACTCACCGGTGGGAGGGAAGCGCTGTGCCGCGCTCCCGGCTGCATGGGTACCACCATCTTGCTTATTTCTCACGTCAAACAGCTTTGCTGTGTTTCGGAGAGAAGGGCAGGACAGGCAGTGTAATTATTGGCACCGAGACTTAACATCTTATGTCTCAGGCTAGGCAACACATAGATGAGTTGCCTGGGCTCGTTCCAGGTAAACTGGTTTATGTTCATGGGCGACGTCGACCACTTACCATCAGGTGGCACGTTTGCCAGTTTGCCTATCCAACTAACATAAAAAAAAGGCAAACGCATATATAAACTATTGAGTCACCGGTCAACTTCCTCGTGTAATTTGGGAGACAGGAATATGTGCCCTTTAATGAGGCGTATAACTTAATATTATTATTTACTAACATGTTAAAACAATTTAAACATGTCATACACTATCCAGGCAATGTGTCTATAGACTTTACACATATACGTGAGTATGTGTTCTATTCTAACACAGTAACCGTTACAGGACCCACCGGTCAGCGCACCGCCAAACAGGGCGTACTCGCTAACACGCGGTGAGTTACGACACGCCACACAATTCAAATTGAATAAACTACTACTATTAAAAAGAAATAAAATAAATCAAGTTGAACATAAAACTTGGCAGTTAGGCGTTAAATGTGAGAACTTACAGTTTTTTTTTATATACAGCTGCCTCTCGACTATTTAACCTGAAACAAACGATATGAAGATAAATAACTTCTATAGAACATTTAAAACATATTTTAGTGTACAACTTTTATATACCTACTTTACACATAATATTATCATTGGATTACTGAAATCTTTATAAATTTTATTGTAATGTATTGTTATACTTATATAATAATAATACTTATTTACACATAGAAAAGTTAAAACTATCTTAAAACTACTAATTACGCATTATTAAGATTAACATATCTTACGTTTCATATACTTTACAGCAAATAAAAAAAAAAACAATTAGAAATATAATACCGTTGGGAGGGAAGCGCTGTGCCACGCTCCCGGCTGCATAGGTACCACCATCTTGCTTGTTTCTCCCGTGAAACAGCTTTGCTGTGTTTCGGATAGAAGTGCAAGACAGGCAGTGTAATTACTGGCACCGAGACTTAACATCTTATGTCTCAGGATAGGCAACACATAAATGAGTTGCCTGGGCTCGTACCACGAATACTGGTTTGTAATGTTGTAATGTTCATGGGCGACGTCGACCACTTACCAAAGGTGGTACGTTTGCCAGTATGCCTAAGAAACTAACACAAAAAAACGCGTTTTCATTAGAAAAGTAATAGCGATGTTCAACCTCGGTCGAGCAGTACGAAAAGTACCGACAATCAGCCATTAGATTCGACTAACTCCGTGCAATCGGTACTCGTATATGCGAGTCTGCGAGAAAAAGCCTATGTAGAGACTTATAAAAAAAAATGCTTTTAAAAAACAATAAGTTTTTATTGATAACGATTCCCTGTTTAATATCCACACATCTAGAGTCCATTGAAAGAGATTATCCAGGAGTGGATAGACAAAGTTGATAAGAACAACCATATTGATGATAATGATACATCTAGCAACAACTATCATAACTAAACGTACAACAACAACAACCACACACCCCATAACCAAGAAAGTTCTAGCCCTATACGTCCATCCCATAAACCACCTATGGGGTCGTATTGGACATTTAGTGGCGATACGTTATACCTGATATATCTAGTGTCGCCTAGTGACTGGAGTGTGTGGTGTCAGGAATAGTCGGCGATGGCTAACGGGTCCGTTTTTGTCTCCTATATACATATCTAAAGGTGCTAGTGTATTTACACGAGTTACTTGCTAAAATTATCATAAGAAATTGGGAAAAGGATATGTTACTTATATATAGTTAGCTACTGGCTAGCTGTTCCCTTTAAACCAAAGGGAACAGCTAGCTCCGCTCCAACATAATATTTAATGTAAAATGAATAATAGTCTACACAAATAATATGCAATAATAAACTATAAATACATAGTAGTTTGTGATCGCACTCCTTCCTTTGTGATTTTTAATGTATATTTGGTAGGTATGAGAAATAGGTCGAAAAGTACGATTCTTACCGCTAAGCACATTAATAATAATATCTATGGAAGCTTTTGCACCACGTCAATCTGGTCCCGTGGTAAGTTTTAGAAGAACTCGTGTTACGGGTACCAGGCAACGGAAATTAATTTTAAGATTTTTATTATACACATCCGAAAACTTTTTGTTCCCTAACGGGATTCGAACCCGCTACCTCCGGCTTAAGCGCTAACGCGCTAACCATTGAGCCACAGAGACCGTATTTTTGATATTCACTAAAAATAATTTATATAGCAGAACAACGTTTGCCGGGTCAGCTAGTTACCCTAAATTATTCCTATAAAATTGACTAGATCAAATGTTAGTTGCGGAGATTATAACATTCAAACAAACAAAATTTTATTATATTAGTATCTAAATTATAAAATCTTTGAGGCAATAATGTTAGATAATCACATTATAACATAAGTTATAGTTAGGAAATTAAATAACATATTTCAAACGGAAATGTTGAGTAAAAATTTAAATTTCTAATGTACAGGAAAATGTGGATTTATTCGTGTGCAAAAATTTATACATAACTATACAGTAAATGAACTTCCGTCTACTTATAGCTAGCCAACCAGGCCCATCTTTTCCATTGGGCACTGTGGGCATGTGACCACGATCAATGGGGCCCGTAATTTCTGTCAGAATTTTAATAGAACAGTCTTTTGTGATTTGTAATAAAGGCCCCACTATACTAGTGCCCAGGGCCCCAACCTACCTAAGGTTTCCAGCATCTTAGTCCGCATTAACTTAGCCGATTGATCTACAGCCGAATGATAATGATTACTTTGTTAGCCAATTTTTTTTTACTACTAACTAAATAGGATAGATACCGAAGATATAAAACAACTGTAGAGTTGTAGACGGTAGAGTTAATATGAAGTTCAATAAGATACTTTGTGTACACCATTAAATATTCGTGGTCTATCAATATTTTTACTTGCTGATCCGACGCTTTATAGGACGACTGAGGGACGGAGGGAATCTGTAACATCCGAAACGTCGGGCATATAAAAATCTAAATAAACCGCGACAAAATCCGTAAGGTTTCATTATAATTCATGATTTGAAACCACTGGGGCCTTCAATCAACGTTTTATACCGGTAATAGAATATAATTGAAACTTTTTTAAAACTCTCACTCGAAACATTCACATCAATTCGGCATTCAGTCCCCACCCCAGTACGACAGCGAAATGGACAAAGCGCGTAAAAAATCAATAAACCCGGGACCGGCCGCCGAGGTCGCCGCGCCGCCGGTCACACAAGATGGCAGCACCGCTTCATATAATTAATGCCCTTGTGTTAGTTTTAATTATACACCATACAATTTGTGTCGTGTAACTTAAATATCCGATTGGAAATTTCTGATCGAAATTGGAATTGTTTGTTTGGTGATAAAACGTCTTCTTGAAACATCATAACCATCAAGGTTAAAGTCGTAATACATCATCTATCCGTTCACTGTCGAACACGGGCCTCCATCAAAGAACGCCAAGACGACCGATCCCTCGCCACTCGCATCCAACACGGACCAGCCACTGTACTGATCGTTCTTCCCACCAATAATACATATAATACTTGAATTCATTTAACAAGCCCAAGCATGAGCTTTTAATTTGTACCCATTCATATAACATTTAGCAAATATTTTTGTATCAATTTCGATGCTCATTTGTTGTTTGGTAAATTTTTTTCTGTCACAAATACTTGACATGTGATTAAAATCACTGTCATCAGTGTTTTTTTTAATTAAACCAAAACTCCAAAATACCTCAGCGAAAAAAGTTCCCATAAATACTATTGAAACATTAAAATAAACTTATAAACTTAATTGTTCACAAATAACAAACAATGTTATTACTTATTCTCAAATTATTCTACACCTACATACAAATCACAATCAACGATAATGAGAAGCATTTCAACGACCAAGGACACATTTTGACAGTTATTAAGTACATATTTCTTTCGGTCCATTTAAGCGTTTCCCAAAACATCGCAGCAAATTCACAAACATCTCAATTTGGTTTAATGGCGTCATGTGAAGGCACAGCATGCATACAGCCTTTATTTAATGGCTTTCTAGTGGTTAGGCTACGGGACATTTCACACAGCGGTCGCGGGTTCCAATTTCGTCATAGTGCAGTTCAATTTCGTAATAATTTGTATGATATATATATATAGGTGTCTGCCGGGTCCGGGTCATGGACGTGTCTCGTGTAAATTTAATAAATATTCCAAAATATGCTCATTTGTAGTACTCACAACACATAATAATTAATATACCTATATCGTTCACAATTACTATTATCTATTATGTAGTCCTCTATGTCAAAGCGTATGACGCGATAAAGTCTACGTGCACCAAATATTTTTAAATGAAGGAATTTCTAGTAAAGCCAAGTAAAATCCAGGTCGGAATATTTATTTCTCCATACAAATACCTCTTTCATTGCCTCTTAATTCCTGAGTCATATGTTAGTCCAGTCGGGGCAGACATAAAACTAGCCTAAAATAGAAAAAAAAACGGGGAGCGATTTTTTTTAAACGTCGGGGGGGATGGTTGGAAGTATAAATCTCGATTTTCTAACTAATCTCGGTAAAGGGTTCGCCGCCATCTTGTTTTAAAGTTCAATTTTTTCGTTATTCTGAAATAACTCGTTAATTTTCAACTTTAGAGCAAAAATGGTGGTATCCAAAGTTGTTGGAAATGTAATTTCTCACAAGTCTGGTCATTATCATTTTTACGCTAGGATCAATATTTGCAGCAGCATATGTATAATAGATTATGCATCTATTATACATATAAACTTTCCTCCTATATAGTAGATAAACACTGATAATTTTAGAGGTTTTTTTTTTTATGTTAGTTGGATAGGCAAACTGGCAAACGTACCACCTGACCTGTTAAGTGGTCGACGTCGACCATGAACATAAATTAGTATACCTGGAACGAGCCCAGGCAACTCATTTATGTGTTGCCTATCCTGAGACATAAGATGTTAAGTCTCGGTGCCAGTAATTACACTGCCTGTCTTGCCCTTCTCTCCGAAACACAGCAAAGCTGTTTCACGGGAGAAACAAGCAAGATGGTGGTACCCATGCAGCCGGGAGCGCGGCACAGCGCTTCCCTCCCACCGGAGACTTACATTGCAAACGCTAGCTGAACCCTATCGGATAGATCAAAATAATGTACTACATTTATTGTACAGCTTAAAAATCAGCTCAATCCAACCAAACGGCCATATAAACACGATAGCAATATCTAGAACTGTTGTACAGTATGACGTGGACGTTATCAGCAAGTAAAAACATCATAATCGTTTGATAACAGTACATTACTCGCCCTGGCACAGTTTCAAACGGTTACTACAGTGCCAAGCGCCATATTTTAATTTTAGTGTAGCGACATGGCGGCTTTACTGTAATCATTGTTTGTGTTATTAGTTATTACTACCGCTGGTTGAGTGGCTACGTTGTTGAGGTCATGGATTCTGGGTTTGAATCCCGAGCGCTGTGTGGCGCTTCTGCATTGAATATCACCATCCTTTTTATTACTACTGCCTTTCGTAATTTTCGTGTTTCTTTCGACCAAACAGATGGGACCATGATGTACTAACTGAGATCTAGAATCTTACATTTTAAGATAGGCAATGTATGAATGAGTTGTCTGGGCTGAGAATATAATTATGTGTATAGACAAATAAGACCACTTATCCGCTTAACTTAACTTATAATATCAATACTGCTACTTAGTTAACCAGGATCCGCAAAGCGTGGATATACTAAGATAGTCGTTTATGATACTAGTTTGGTTTGGCCGCACTGAAGTTACCAATACAAGTGATGCAGCAAACTTGTCTGTACAAAATGTACGAAGCACACAAAAACTTAAATTGCTCGTACTATGCGAGTTGCCACGGAGTTCAGTGTACATATTTCCTTGGACTGTTTAAAATCCGATGCAAAAAGACCGGAGTTGGCCGTTAAGTGTGTCTTTGGCGCCATAGTTCTTCAACAAATGAACCTATTTTAATGCGGGTTTCGTATATAAAGTCAGGTTTTCTAGCGGTGGTTCTTAGACATGTTTTATCAAAATCGGTTGATCCATTTCTATATCATCAGCTCTTGTTTGTATGTCACGTTGGTATTTTTAGGTATAACGTGTTATTTTATATTTATGTATTACGGGTTCACCTGGTGGTAAGTGATAAGCGACATTTATAGACACCCGCTACACCAGAGCATTAGTAGGTGCGTTGCCGGCCTTTCAAATATAAATAAGCTCTTTTCTTGTAGATTCTTAAGTCGTATCGTTTAGTTATGAACTTTTATGTAATATTGTATTGAGTGTTCAATTTATTTCGTGAGCATAGACTAACAAAACAAACATCCAAACTCACACAGCGCTCGTAATCACAATAGCTGACCACGCGTTGCTAGACACACAAAAACCGTAGGCAAAAAAACCAAGGCTCTGCGCGGAAAATAGTCTGCATCCGTACAGGAAGCGAGTGACGCAAAGGTTATAAGTACAGGATGTTTTTTTTATGTTAGTTGGATAGGCAAACTGGCAAACGTGCCACCTGATGGTTAGTGTTTGACGTCGCCCATGAACATAAACTAGTTTATCTGGAACGAGCCCAGGCAACTCATTTATGTGTTGCCTATCCTGAGACATACGACGTTAAGTCTCAGTGCCAGTAATTACACTGCCTGTCTTGCCCTTCTCTCCGAAACACAGCGAAACTGTTTCACGGGAGAAACAATGATTGAAGTAGGCAAGTGAGGAGTAATCACTGATGATGAACAATCATCATCGAACGACACGTGCTAATGGTGAAGAACGGTTAATCATTGACGTGCAATTACAATGAAGTGAATTTGGAGTTTATATTGCCTGTTATAATATAGTAATCATTATAGTAAAATAGCTGTTGCCCTCAGCTTCGCCCGTCGGTATAAACGACACTGGGTATACTGTGACACCTAGCTTCTTGCCAAATTTCATGATTCTATATCAATGGGACCCTATATGCTTTGATTTGACTGCGAGTTAGACAGACAGACGGACAATGGAGTCATTTTGATGAACAGAACCCCAAATAATTAAAAGGTCAGCCAGATAGAAAGAAACGGGACTATAGTTGTTGCCCCCTAATTTTATGTCACTATACCATGAGGCACCCGGCAACACTGTTTCTCACGTTGACCTTCGCATCATCCGCCCGCATCTCTTGTGCCCCCATACTTGCGTCCAATTTGATAGAACCGCTTGATATATTTGAATGTGTACATAAATAAAATCTACAAACAACTATAACTACATATTAATCGTATCTAGTTAGTTCCATGACATGTATAAAAGTTGTTCCATGACATGTTCTAGTCAAATACTAGAAACGGAAATAAATTCAGGATACTGAATAGGTACGCAAAGACGAAACCGTCTTAGTACCTTTCTTCCTCAAACTTTTTTTTTGTTTTAGATTTTGCCCCCACCTACGACTAATGATTTTTAAACGTTTTAAATATACATACATAAAAACATTTAATTGTACGTTTTTCATAAAATTTCGCGGAGCTACATTTTGCTGTTTACAAATCTCTTGTACACAAAACAATATAACTTCCTATACAACCATATCCATCATATCATTGCCTAACATTGAACGCACTACCGGTATACCCTACAGCCGCTACTATACAAGTTTATAAATAAATAGCACGGCACGGGTCTCCTCATCAAATCATGCGAGGAGGGTGTTGAGCTTATAGTTCACCGATGCGCTGGCCCAATGCCGGTTGGTGAACTTCACACACCTTCAAAGACTTTTAATCCCATCAGGCATGCAGGTTTCCTCACGATGTTTTTCCTTCACCGGTGAGCAAGCGAGTCTCATGTTCAGGTGTACGTAGAAATTTAGAAAACGCCATTTAAAGGCACCACAGGTGACAGGATCGAACCTGGACCTCTCCCTTAAGAGGCCGAGCCCGTACCCACTAGACCATGGTCATTCGTCGCTCACGCATAGATAAAGACAGCAATAAAAAAGTAAAAACCCATTATCGTCCGGTCAACGGCGGACCACCTCGCAGAAACCGGTCCTGGCAGTGAGCGCCTTATTTCACTATACGGTCACTAACAAGATAGTATAATTCAATGTACATTGTACACCATAAATTCGCCATAACGCTACCGCCGGTACTCGGTACACATTGTGTACTAGTATGGGGCATAAATCTTAAGTATCAACGATCATTGGTTCATGTTATTATTTATTAACAAAAAACAACTATTACTACAATACATTAATTACATTAACAAGGTTACTAGACGTGGTTGGTTGGTAGCAAAATATGATTAAAAAGCCAGCATATTACTTCTTTTTTTTTTTTTTTTAATCTTTATTAAAAGGCTTTATCGCCATTGATATTACTTCTTATAAATGTGAAATTCCGTACAAAGGCTTCGATTCCCACCCACAAATATTTGTGTGATGAGCATAATTTGTTGTGTCTGGGTGTAATTTATTTGTATGTATCTAGAAATATATAAGTACGTATCAGTTGTCTGGTTGCTATAAGTACAGGCTCTGCCTAGTTTGGGATCAGATGGCAGATCAAATTAAATAATCAAAAATTCGTGAACCTACTAGAAACTTCTATATTTTTTTCTCATCTTATGTATTCAATAAACGAAGCCAGCCATTTCCCGCAGCTACACCTTATATAATAACATAACCTAACCATAACCAATAATAGGCCATACATCCGTGAAAGAAACTTCAAATTGTTATCTATACTTACTAATAATATAAAGCTGAAGAGTTTGTTTGTTTGAACGCGCTAATCTCAAGAACTGGTGCGATTTGAAAAAAAAATCAGTGTTAGATAGCCCCTTTATCGAGGAAGGCTATAGGATATATAAAGTAAGATAACGCGTGTGAAACCGCGGGGCGCTGCTAGTAATATATATAACAACTTTCACCGTCTTCTGTCTGAAGTCTAAACCGTCCTCCCGTGACCACGGTTGCTGTAAAATATCCGTAACGTCAGTAATGTAAAAATATTAATAATAAACCGCGATAAAATCCGTAAAAGTTGATTCATTATAACGAGTGAAATTAGCGTAAACATTAGAAATATACTACACCCCCTCCCCCCATGTCCAAACTTATCTCTTTATTATATTAGTATTGCTAATGTGACCAACATCTTGGCCAAAACCCGCCAAACCTGTCCACCGGCCCAGCGGAATTTCTCTCCATATCCTAGCCGTATCTAGGATCAAGTCTGTGGCGTAGGTCAGGTCGTGCGTACTGTAGAAAGTTAGCGTTACCCGAGAGCCGAGAACAGACACCCGACACGCAGGCCTCTTCCTGTTCAACGTGCACGTAACAATGAAGTAAAAGTAGTTTAGGTTGGAGAAATGAGATCGGCTCTTAGACTAAGTATAACTAGCGCTTAAATTGCATGAAATATTCACAAAATTCATTCGTTATAATCAAACGTATTGATTTAGATTTATATTAGGTTTTATATAAATTGATTATTTATTAAATGTCCTGACCTACTTTAAAAAAAAAATAAGTTGTCTTAAATATTGTTCATATATAATAAAACAGTTATAAAATGTACTCAGAATTCAGAAACTACCTACTTTTTATTTGCGACTTTTCCCGATTTCACAATAGATTTGTAAGTTTTGTAAGCTGATGATGATAAAAATGTATGTGTTTTTTTTATAATAATAATAATATACATAAACTCGGAACTATCAAGAGGTAGTGCCATGTTGCGCCGGCACGAACGGGGTGGTACCTCTCGCTCACATAACACCGGCGTCTAGTGACAGCTATGCTGTCGCGATTCATGCGGTTTGTGAGTTTCCAGTGGCCCTTTTGGATAGGGAAAAGGAGGGCAACGCATTTACATTTGGCATAACTTTTGGTTGTGCGGATGTTTATGGAGGCTCCGACTGTTCGGTTGCCTCCTTGTGACGTAAAAAAACGTCAAACGTAAAACTCGTAAGGTAAAATACAAAATTTATCTTTTTGTACTATAAGTAATGAATCATAATATTCATTCGTTAAGTCATACTTTGCGGAAACCTATGGTAAATACTTGAGTAATACGCTTACTAGGATTACGGCTTAGCAAGTAACCGTAGTTTACTTAACTATAATATATGCGAACATAAATAAATGGTTGAGACATGATTCATACAGAATATTATCATCATCGTCATCAGTTCAAGAACAATTTGAAATTGAAATTTAAAAACAACAAACCAAATAAAATCAGTAGTTTGATATTTATGAATAAATAATCGCATAATGTACAGAGGGGTTGTTCTGTAGTACGGAACAACTCCTCTGTTAGAGGTGGCGTCCCTGACTAGCCGTCGAGATGCCCTGTTGCTCAACAGATCCAGGGCACCTCACCAAAGGCGGCATTGGTGGCACTCGCCGGATTTTAGAGGGTAGAGCTGCGTCCACCTTACCATCTTTCGGGCCACCACCCGTAGATACCCGTATATCTATAGAAACGAGCAGACGAGCCACTTCGGAATAGGTCATCGTCAGGTCATAAACTCACTCGGGAGCCCTGGGACTGTCCAATGTAATTCATTCGTGTATCGCCCATCCACCACACTGGCCCTACTTTCCGAAACAAAAAATCTGTTTAACAGTAGCTTATGATAATAACTCGTTTATTCTCCAACTCGAAGCTTTGAGATACATAGCATTAGCATTAGGAGTACAAATCATGTACTCAGCTCTGCTCTAACGTCTCCAACTTATGTTATGAATGTAACAGATGTAGACAATCTTCCCAGACCGACGAGCTCTCGCCACTTTCGTCTATAACTCACAGGCGCCACCAAATGTGCTAAGATATTTAAGATGGTGTAATGGTGTGCGTTTGATAATTTGTAGAATATTATGATGTGATGGACAAACCGACGGCCAGGTTAATGAACTAGGTACTCGCAATTTTAATCCCTATCCTGTGTTAAGAAAAAATATGACTACTTGGCTCATTCTATCTATTAAATCTATTTGGATCCCAACGCAAGCCAAGGAACTTCATGCTCAAATATTACAGAGTTTACGACATAATGCGAAATCTGAGCAAGTTGAGATAGCACTGGTACGCCAGAGATCGACGGTGGAAACTGCGCTCGAAATTACAGTGTCAATGACTTACGACTAAGTGAAGGCAGCAGTCTGTACCGTGTACAGCATGCTGTGTATGTACGGTACACCTTTTTAATTATTTAACACATAGGGGCCAGCATTAGCGTTTTCCACCATGAAACCTTACAAGTCTACAAGGCTTCAAAAAGCGCTGACACATGTGACACTCATCAATACGCGAACACGCAGCTATGACATCATGTCTAAACCACGTCCCGATGTTACGGGCACGTAGTTCACACGCGTTCCGCTGGCTAAGCGCTAACCGATATCGAAAATAGCAAACGTTTCCAAAACAGCCATTATTGTGTCGCGCACACTTCCTTGTACGGTCAGCAAAAACTATTTGTACTCGCACGTGCAATTTCTTTAGTTCTGAAACAATCATGCAATTGCCGAGTAAACACCTTTCTACCTGACCTCGTTTCCAATAAATCATCGTAATCAGCGCATCTGTCTAGATGCTCATGTTCTAATTTCCCAAAGACTGTAGCAAAACTAAACAAAAATATGTGTAAACTTGGCACTTTGATATGTTTAAATTGATTTAGCGAATCACAGTATCAATTCCACGCTTGTAGCACTGACTGGTGACTAGAAGTGCCTTTAACAGGGTAAGGAGGTAATAAAGACCATAAGATGTCAAAAACCAATACATGGTATAATTCTACCGACAGACGAGCGCAGTGCTTCATCAATATATACCAACATTACAGAGACAATTTGTCAGTTCAGTACCTCTACCATGAGTTTTGTTACAGGCGTAAACGACATAACTATATAATAGTAGTTATGTAAAACGCAACACGAATAGAAAACTATACCATACCTTAGTTTTCTATTCGTGTTGCGTTTTACGTAACTACTATAGTTATGTCATTTACGCTTGTCACATAACTCATGGTAGAGGTACTGATGTAAGAAGTAAAACTTCAAGACTTCTTTCACTGAGTGACATAGGCCAAATAATCATGAGATGAATCTAAGTATCGCAGACGAGGTAACGCTACGGGGCATGTCAGACACGGAATGTAACTACTTCCTCTCCGGTATCATCCGAGGAAGTCATAAAACACGTCCACGTCTCCACTATAACATCGGCCCAAAACCGCACCGAACACAAAATTTGTAATTTAAATATTATCTTCAGCGCCGTCCGGGGCGTCGACCCCAAAATAATTAAAGTTTATTAATCACTATAACCGTTAAATACATTTATTATCAATGTAAAAGCGATGTATGTTAATGATAAGTATTTAGCTAATCATCATCATGATCGTCGTGGATACGCACCATTCATCTTTGATCATTCTGCCATGAGGGTGTCCATGCGCAGAAGAACCGACGGCTGGCGAATTAATACTGTTCGGAAAAGGGGAGGACAGTTCGACCTTTAATTAGACGGGCCGACGATCTGGCAGTGGGACGTCCGAGATGAATGATAGTGGCAGGGCATCGCCGTCTTGGCGTTTATTGATCGAGGCTTATATACAGCAGTGGACGGACGATAATAAAAATGAGGAATCATTCTGGCACCATCCCCACCATGGTTCAGGCCTTGACGTGGCGGTCGAGCTCAGTAGCCTAAGGTGTGCCCAGCACCTTGGGCGAAGCTAATTGAGCCGAGGGGCACTTTATACCCCTCTTATAAGAAGAGGGGACAAAAGAGCAGAGAACCTCGCCCCATTGTACTGTCCTGACGTTGGAAGGGGTTGTTCTGTGGTGCGAAACAACCCCTCTGTGGAGGTAGCGTCGGTCCCCTGAAGGGCTGACTAGCCATCGAGGTGCCCTGTTTGTCCATTAGATCCGGGGCACCTCACCAAGGGCGGCATTAGTGGCACTCCCGGGTTTTAGTGGGTAGAGCTGCGTCCACTTACCATCTTTCGGGCGCAGCGAGTCCCACATACCCGCCTGGAGAGACCTATTCCCCAGCGGGATGCCTCAGAGCATTACCCCGCGTTAAAGAAAAAAAAGGTACTATGATAGCATGGTTCCTCAAAATTCTTAGTCGTTGCGTAATAATCATCCGATAGATATTTCCTTGATATTCAGCTGTAAAGATAAATGATAATTATTGACAAAACAGACTCATTCACTATTAACGATCAATGACTTCAGTGGATAACCTTTGACAGGCTGATTATAAAAAAACTTCAATATTAACATAAAAATATTTAATATATCCGAATAAAATCAAACAGACGAAGAGATTGCGTACATTACAAAAAATGTTATATCTTCGAGTTGCCTATACGTACCTACATTTGGTTTTCTCTGTAGTACTTGTATTTTAATAGTAATGTTATCAGTTCTATTAAGTTTAGTGTCTGTTCAACAAACAACAATCTCTCTCTTACAAAAAAGCCCCTAAACTATCAAAACAGTCCAATCCCGTTCATGGGCGACGTCGACCACTTACCATCAGGTGGCATGTTTGCCAGTTTGCCTATCCAACTAACATTAAAAAAAAATGATGTCTGCACCGAGTCTGCACACCTGCAACACATGTTAGTTGGATCGGCAGGCGTGTCACCTGATGGTAAGTCGTCAGCGTCGTCCATGATCATATCTTATCTGGACCAAGCTCAGCCCCTAGGTGACTCATTATTGTGCTATAATGTCCAGCGGATAAAGGCTGATGATGATGATGAGACAATTCCTAGTAGTATCTGAATTAACACCGCCACAATTCGAAGCCCCGTATTCAAGTACATGTAAATTATTATTATCTATGCATGATAATAAGACGGTTGGCCTTGCGACGTACGTATGTATGTGTGTTACGTGTGTTATCGTTCTGAACAAGCGGTTCGTTTAATTGGTAAACGTCGCACAAGACCGCAACACTGTTGCACGCTGTTACTATGTACTACTTTAGTCTATAGCTACTAATATAAAACAGGTAATATATATCTTACACCACGTCAATCTGGTCCCGTGGTAAGTTCTCGAAGAACTTCTGTTACAGGTTAGTGGTTACGGACAATGGAAATATATTTAATACTTTTATACTATACATATATTTAAGATTTTTATTATATAATTACACATATTTTAATACATATCCATGACCCAGGAACACAGAAAATATTTTTGTTCCCTGGCGGGCTCCGAACCCGCAACCTCCGGCTTGAGCGCCATCGCGCTTACCATTGAGCCACAGAGGTCGTCAATATAATTTGTGTTTGGATGTGGGCGGTCATCTTAGAAACTGATCCGATTTAATAAAATCTTTCACCGGTATAATGCTCGTTATCGCTAAGTGACATGGGGTTTACATAATTATCATCAGTCGGGATACGGCTGTAAATCGCAATTGTTTTGATTTTTGAATTTTTTTTTTTTGACGTGACAACGTCTTATAATTCGATGGAGCCGGCTGCAAGAACGAAAATACATGACGCATGCGGCGTTACCTCGCTCTGGGGCTTCTGGGGTTCTATTTTCTTATGACGTGGTCACGTTCAACTATCGTCAGTAAACCGACTTTACAGACAACCGATTTTTTTTATAGCATAGGAGGGCAAACGAACAGGCGAAGCTTTTTGGCGATTTTCGACGCCCATGATACACATCCGCATAACCAGATTATGCAGATTATCATCCCCAATAGGCTACCGGAAACTCACAAACCGCACGGAACGCGACATCATAGCTGTCACTTTACGCCGGTGTTAGGTGAGCGAGGCTACGAAGCAGCATTCATCTTGACACCTTACAAAATTGAAGGTGTCAATATGAATGTTTGTTTTTATTTTATACAATTCCTAGCGAACAGATCCTGAATAAAGTTTAGTGTAGTATAGAGTTTCAGGAATAAGACAACAGTCGAAATTATCATGATCAGCGTGTATACCGTAGACTGTCGGCTCACGTCTGTCGGTTGGTGGTTCGAATCCCGCCAAGTCATGTTTACTACGGCAGTAGGTTAACGTGATGTGATTGTTTCTCTATATTCATTTATACAGAGATTAGCCGCTAGAGGATATTCAAGGCTCGTTCGTGGCACCCTGCTTGTTTCTCCCTTGAAACAGCTTTGCTGTGTTTCGGAGAGAAGGGCAGTACAGGCTAATTACTGGCACGGATACTTAGCATCTTATGTCTCAAGATAGGCAACACGTGAATGAGTTGCTAGGTACATACAAATTATCCGCAATTGGCGGGATTAAAACCCGCGACCGTAGCGTTGTGTTCAGTAGCCTGACCATTCGACCGGCCTATATGCATATTGTTTTTTACTGCCTCGTGTCAACCGCAGAGGTCGCTAATCAAGTAACCTTTGTGGACCGTTCGTATTGTCTGCCGTTCTCCGGTCTCTCAGCAAACAATACAAACTCAACTGTGTCTAGGCCTGGCACAACAATGGTGTATCGAATTTAATAATTTCGTTAAGACTTTAGTAGCGGTGATATTTTAAGATTGGTAAAACGAAAAACCCATGGTTAAAAGAGCCAAACGTTAAAAACATAATAAAAAAATCTATAGCATTTACTAAAAAGTGAAATAGGTAATAATCTCTTTCAGTGCCCCAAGGTACAAGGTCCCATTTTAGACCCCATCACGGTTCAAGACTTGTCGTGGCAATAGGGCTCAGCAACTTGGGCGAAGCAAATTGGGCCAACGAAGCTGCTCTTTGTACCCCTCTTATAAGAAGCGGGGAATAAAAGAGCAGTAGGACAAGGGGCGAGGATGGGAACTTCACCCCATTGTACTGTCCCGACGTTGGGAGGAGTTGCTCTGTGGTGCGGGACAACTCCTCTGTGTAGGTGGCGTCGATCCCTTGAGGGACTGACTAACCGTCGATGTGCCCTGTTTGCTCATTAGATCCGGGGCACATCACCAAAGGCGGCATGGGCGGCACTCGGCGGGTTTTAGTGGGTAGAGCTGCGTCCACCTTACCACTTTTCGGGCGCAGCGAGTCCCACATACCCGTCTGGGGAGACCCACTCCCCTGCCGGATGCCTCAGAGCATATCCCGGCGTAAAAAAAAGTCCGAGTTTAGGTTTAATTCACTTTACAGTGTAAAGTATTACCTGCATTGTTTTCAAAAGGATTCACGTCTACTGCCCGTTTATACCAAAATGTACTAGTTAGTTTCTTTTTTATTAACGTCCCAAATAGTTTCTACCGAGATAGCCTAAATGTATTGAAACCTTGTTGCTTCCTCGACTAGATCATGGGACAGGAATGATCAGTTACCAAATGTTACCATAGCAGGTTATACGAGGCCATATAATTGTGTTACTAAACGACTATTAGTGCATGTACAAAACGCCGCCATTTCATCGTAAACGTTCGAAAAGCCTCACAATAAAAAATTTGCCATGGTTGTGCCGGCCGTTCGGCACATTAACGATAATGTTAATTATTATTATTGCCGGCGGCCAGTTCACACCGCTCGTTCGCAACGTAGGTAGGTGGCGTAATCGTTCAATTCTATATAACCGCACACACACTCGTGACACGGGACATACACACGTGTGATCTCACGCACACACTTTACACAAATAATATGTACACGCAGGCACACAGTCGTCACCGCCACGTGTGCAAACGCGACGTTCTCTAGGCGCACTGTGCAGGTGAGTGTAGCACAGACTAGGGTTGTCACATGTCGTTTTTAATTCACAAATCACAATCAAACAATTATAAACAGGATACTGTAGTTAGTATCAAATACGGTGGACAATTCCGTATTATATTATAGCTAAGGATACGCACGCTGAAGTGCAAGTGGGCCGGCCACATACGCGGAAGAACCTACGGCCGGTGTGCTAATCGAGTTCTGGAGTGGGGGCCGCGTTAAGGTGTAAAATAAATAGTTCGACCTTTAGCTAGATGTCCCATCTCCAGACAATGGCGAGAGATCAAGCGATTCGAGGCAGGCATTTATCGAAAGTAGGCCATGATCAGCAGCCGCCGAGAAATATTTAAAGCTGATACATACAGTGATGTGCTATCATATTGATAGCACCTCACTGTATGTATCGACATTGTCATCGTCGTACAGCCCTGCCAGTGCGCAGGCGAGCGTATCGATCCCGCGATAAATTCGACACGGCGCGCGGTGAATGCACTGCTCTCCTTTCACGCGAAAACGTTCACTTAGAGCGCACGTCCGTGTCAGTACGCGCGGACGCAGCGAATCTTCTCGAAGCGATAGCACATGTATTGCACAATGATAACGTCGCGCGTCGCCTCGATCGTACTAAGGCGAAGGTGACGACGGGCCTGAATGAATCGATTATGGACGCAAACCTGTTGCAATTATATATTTGAATAAAATTAATTAACGCACCGGTGTCAATGACACGGCGACTTTGGGACGGATATCGACTTGGTAACCGTTTTACGTTATACTCAATATAGTCTGTCTGAATTATTGCCAAGAGAATTACCTCTTGTCCGCGTCCATCTCCAATTGGTTACAATATGGAGGTTGGTGCGTACATACGTGAAACTTCTTCTCGACACAGGCATCGACTGTCACAACAGTTTGCTAGTAGACACACCTACCACTAAACTACTCAAACAATTAATTAAATTTATCGTTTATCATCATCATTATCAGCCTTTTTCCGTCCACTACACATAGGCCCTTTCAATTAACGCCCAATATCCGATACGCCTGATGCCCCGCTGCGCATATGCAACGTTATTATTAGTAAAAAAGTTGTTACAATCCCTTCAACACACCAATTTTATAAATAGAACGTCCAGAACTATCACTGGCATACCCATTACTAATGGGACAGATATCGTCAGAAAAAAGGGCGGCCAAGCTCAGCAGTGGGCAGTGACAGATGAAGATGCTGATGATGTTAATAGCGATGATTATGATGATTCTCACTGCGTATACACCACACAATCACTCAACGCCTACAGTACAAATCCGTTACAGGTCAATATCAATTCAATACGGGCGGGAGATCTGTGCGCCATTTCGACCGCTCGTGGACCGAGGCGTGTCGAGCGGCGCGTGACGGGCTTGTCAGCAAACGAAGCCACATCGGACGGCCAACTTCGTAAAAGTTTAAATTGTCGTAAAGAATTAGATAATTAAGGGAATTCGACAACTAAGCGTATATAACGCACAATCACCGACATGACTACGCTATAATCAGCTTACAAAACTAACCTTTTGAGGTTCCTAATGTCTAAGAAATATACCTGAGGTTATAAACAGCTGTCTCGCTTTTGTGATTGTTAATTGCCATAAGACGTGTGCCATTATTCTTAGATTACATTGTCTGTAGGATTTTTTTGTCTCAGTTACTAAACGCACCATCGTCACCTATCGTGTATTATCAATCGTAAAACAACTTTGGAACTATCAAGATGGCCAGTAAAAGAAAAGAAAAGCGTTATGACGTGTCAACGAAAAAGTTATTATATAAGAAATTATTGTAATTAGTTAAATTTGATTTATTTTTCTCTTCCCTCCGTATAACGAAAACTCTTTATAACGAAAAAAAATGCTCGGTCCCTTGGAATTCGTTATAAAGAGTTTACACTGTATTTTATTTTTTGAAGTCGGTTATAATTTTTTGCTTAAAATTTTGTTTTGATAACAATAACTCGTCGCATAGCTAGTGGCGGATAAAAGGCCGGCGTCCATTAAAATGTACAGAAATGGTATGGTTACACGAATTAATAAGTAATAACATATATTTTTTGTAATAACTAATTAATTCACATCAACTGGTGAGAGAGATGCTTTGTGTGGTTCTCTCACAAGCAGCTTCGCTCGGAACGAAAGCAGCTTTCATATGGACAGTAGTATTGAAGCGTATAACAAAACACAAGTCGACACAATCGCGCTATTCCGAGACACGTCTTCCCGTCGGCAATAACGGCTATTAATAATAACAGGCTAGTGCACCACAATCACAACGATTGTGTCTACTGTCGGCTCTCACAAACGGACTCGAATCTCGATACACACCGCCCCGCGTCACCTCCCCGCGGACGCCTCGAACTAGGGATGGGAAGTTTCTGGACAAATCATCGATGATTTAACGTGACATTAAAACAGCTATCATCATAGTTGCGACTTGCGAGTAGATAGTCCGTCTTGACGTTCCTGCATAAACCTACGTTATTTAGAAGGCGATGACGATGATCACAATCAACAAACACGAGATACACGTGGCATGATCGGTACAATGTATCTCTATAATTAATGCTCCGTGAGATGCGACGCTATAATTAACTCGTTCCACTGTATTCACTGTCTTATGTAAAACTGGCCGACGTCCGAGTGAATTTATAGCCGTACGCGAGATGATAATGATTATGTTGATCGACTTTACATCGAAAACGTGAAACATGTGGACGCTTACCTTTTGCAAACCTACGAGACTTGTCAAGGTCATCGAGATGTTTTTACATATTCACGTGCACATTAAACAGCGCTCTTGTTGTCGAGGTGAGGATAATTTGCATAATTAATTAACTCTTACATAAATATGGAATAAAACCGAATGCTTGATTTTAACGTTTTTTGGACCGCGGTCAAGTCCTCAGGTACTGAAACAAATTTGATAAAATTTTGCACACTGCTGTTGATTCATCTTGTGATAGCACAGTTTTGGACACGACAGGGGGTGCTTTGTGTTTGGCAGGAAGACGTTGTTTGCTCGTACAGGTAACGGAATCGAACTGGCACCATTTTGTACACTTCTTTTACACAGAGTTAAATTTATTTCTGTATATTAGTCCAATCTTTTAGTAAACCAGGATATGAATTTTTACGAAAAGTATTTTGTGCGTAACCATTTAGTGCGGTAACCAAGTTGCTAGAATAAACTATATAGAGTTGTTACATTTAGAAAACCAACTCATTTTATTACACAAACATGTATACAACATTACAAAGCTATTAAGAAAATGTAGCTTACAAGTGATAAGACCATATACGGCCATGGCAGTAGTTGCCAAAAACCAATAAACAACACAAACATGTTATAATCACACTCGAAACTTGTTCGTCTGACACCACAACTCATATATGGTAAGAGAATAACGTCTTTAGACACACCAAACTTGGGCAATGTTTTACTTCATTCTGCTGCTGGTCGTTTGTAACAAAGAATAATAGTACATTTTAGCACCGACTAAAATAAATAGGAGTAACAATTTGGCTGCCAAGTATTGTAGTCGGCGGCGCGGGGAGTGGGTTCTACACGAGATCATATGTTCGAATTCAACCATCAAACGACTAATTTACGGTCTCGTTAGGCTTGAGTGATTATGCACTACACTATGCTCAGAGCATACACCAGTAGGGCTACTAGCATGCCCGCACGACAAAATTTTGTCTACCCCATTTCTCGTAATATTTCACACAGTTAATACGAGAAAAGGGGTAGACAAAAATTTGACGTGCGCGCATGCTAGCCCTATAGGAGCACACTTAGTTACGTCAGTACTTCTTTTTTATAGGAAAGAGGGCAAACGGAAGGTCATTTCACCTTGTGTTAAGTGATAAGCGCCATCCATAGATACCCGCTGTGTTGCTGGCCTTACAAGTATGAGTATGGTATTTACTTAAACGCGGGCAAAGTTGTGAATGACAGCTAATCTATTTACAGTTCTTACGGTAGGCGATCCTGAATACTATAAGCAAATAGTATACAACTTGAAATACTAGGAGTTTTAAGATGTCTTTTCACAGTACATGTACTACGTATATGTATATGTATGGGGGGTTGCCCCACCATGGTTCAGGCCTTGACGTGGCGGTGGGGCGAAGCTAATTGAGCCGAGGGGACTCTTTGTACCCCTCTTATAAGAAGAGGGGACAAAAGAGCAGGGGGTAAGGGGTGAGGACGGGAACCTCACCCAATTGTACTATCCCGACGTTGGGAGGGGCTTTTCTGTGGTGCAGGATAACCCCTCTGTGGAGATGGCATTGGTGACACTCGCCGGGTTTTAGTGGGTAGAGCTGCGTCCACTTACCAGCTTTCGGGCGCAGCGAGTCCCACATACCAGCCTGGGGAGACCCACTCCCCCGCAGGATGCCTCAGAGCATTTCCCGCCGTAAAAAAAAATACTACCATCACACTAGACACGGCAGACATACAAGTTGGCACGAGTAGCCCCATTTATGTATAAACTATCAACTACGTGTAAAAGTTGGCCGGTCCGTTTGACGTGATCGGCTTCAACAAACTTTGCACGCGAACTCACGAGTTCAGCAAGTCGGTGAAGTTTATGAATATATTATTGTAAACAAAAAAACAGACAAGCGCGAGTGTGACTCACGCATTGAAGGTTCCGTAATTGTGTATGTAATGTAACAAAATATTAATAGTTTACAGAATTGTTACTTTACTTATGTTGTGATAGGTAAGAAACTATTCTTACCTATCATGATTCCATGTCAATGGGAATGACCCTGTTGGGTTATGTCCTGTCCGTCTGTCAAACCAGATAGACGGAGAGGCGGACAACGGAGTGACCTATATGGGTTTCGTTTTATTACTTTAAGCAACGGAACCCTAAAATATGTCATCTACTTACTTTATCCTCAACAGTACGTATCTATTCACTTCTGGACTTATCTCGGCCTTTTTATCTTTTTTCATAGAAGAGCGGGCAAACGGACAGTCGTCTTACAGCAATATTAATTACTAGCTGTTGCCTGCAGCTTCGCCCGCGTTACTCAACTCCTATAAGTAATAGCGTGATGTTTTTATAGCCTTATAGCCTTCCTCGATAAATAAGCTGTCAAACACTGAAAGAATTTTTCAAATCGGACCAGTAGTTCCTCAGATTAGCGCGTTCAAACAAACTCTTCAGCTTTATAATATTAGTATAGATTCCTACTAACGCAAAGCTCATCTTAACTTATTACTTCTTACGATTAAACGAAGGCTCTCTCATCTGGTTCGATTTCAATCGAACCTACACTTTAACACTACATATTGTGACAAACCAGCCCACGTTAATCCCAAGTAACAGCTACTAGCCCGATGACTTAATTACCAATCAAATCGATATTACAGCATATTGATGAGATACAAGTTTACAAGCAGATAAACGTGCATAATTCCAATTTCGACAACGTGACTCACTCGACACCTCCGATAAGTTTCAAATTTCATTCGGCTCGTCTTACCTGAAATTAAAAAGAAATAAATTGAAACATCATCTTTATTCTCGTAATAGCTTGTTTAACATTACCGATAATCATTCTTGACAGGACACTTTTTATTATGGTAATATTAGAACTGAAGACACCCCCACCTAGGTTCAAGCCTTATCGTGGCGGTGGGGCTCAGTAACCTAGGGTGAGCCGCTGCACCTTGGGTGAAGCGAATTGGGCCGAGGGGGCTCTTTTCACCCCTCTTATAAGAAGAGAGGACAAAAGAGCAAGGGGCAAGGGCGAGGATGGGAACCTCACCTCATTGTACTGTCCCGACGTTGGGGAGGGATTGTTCTGTGGTGTGGGACAACCCCTCTGTGGAGGTGGCGTCGGTCCCTTGCGGGACAAACCAGCCGTCAAGGTGCCCTGTTTGTTTACTAGATCCGGGGCACCTCACCAAAGGCGGCATTGGTGGCACTCGCCGGGTTTTAGTGGGTAGAGCTGCGTCCACTTACCAGCTGTCGGGCGCAGCGAGTCCCACATACCCACGTGTGGTCTTTGGGGTCCTAGAATGTCCGTGCCCAAAACCATGCAAACAAACATTATAAATTTGAAAGTAAGTTGGTCTGATAGTTACCATAACACACCTCAACCACTGCTTCAGACTATACCACAAGAATCATCCACCAAAACATTCATCATTTTACATTCGACAATTTAGGTATTACTTATTATTTTACATACTATAATATTTTATCTTTTATAATTACTAATCATTAATTTGTTACACATTAGATAAGTTTATTAACTCGTGCCGGACAATCTACGTATAAATAGAGCTGTATATACCTGTAGTTGACATGCAAATGTAACCATGACCGTATTCATAATCTGTAAATTAAGTCTACTTTTGCCATGTTGTTGGTATATCTAATAAATAAATAAATCATCCACGCTGTAAATCTAAGTTAGCACGGATCAGCTTCAACCGTAGTCAAAAACTATCTTTACCAACAAACATAAAAGTATTCCATCTCACACGAAAGTTGGACCCTTTTAATATCATTACAGACGTATTTTCCTCTCACATGTTCCATACACGAATGGAAGACAAATATTAGATCCGGAGCTGTGTACAGGGCGGCGACCTTGGGCCACCCCCACCCGTGTTCACCCCAAATAGGACTGAACACAATATCGATATATCGATATTAGTATTATAAAATATTTGAACATATTAGTGCGACTGAGTTTTTTTCGCAGGTTTTTGTGCTCGCCCTTGAACTGGCGGTAGATTAAAAACTACTTTGTTCGTTCTGTTATTTTGAAATTAAAATGTAGACAGGGATGTTCGATATTTATTTTCAATTATTATTTATTATGGCCCATGTTCAGCAATGGACGGATAGAGGTTGATGATGATTATTATTTTTTATGATCATAAAATGGAAGTTGAATATTTAATTTCTCCTGCTACATCTGTAGTATGTGAAAAAGCTGTTTTACAATCATTTTAATGCCTCATAATCGTAGTAAAAGCTGGACATATAAAACAACTAATTATAAAAGCTCTCACTGAAAATATGTACAAATTTCTATAGTATTCTACAGCTATGTTAATCATTTAACGCAGATTTACGTTTTTTAAGACCGTAAATCAAATCGATATATTTCTATATATCAAACTCCACCATATCCAAATATCGATATGTCGTAAGTCTAATATTTCAAGCATCTACAGTCCTATCCCCCCACCCCAAGTGTGAGCTGACTCGCTAGTCGCTATATCTGATGTGCGACGAATTCACAAAGACGCAGACTGTTTCGTTTGCAAAGCACGGTCAGCAAAAGTCGATAGACGTGTTCGCCGCAAAACTTAACTTCGAACAATCGACTGTTATATTTTACTAGCTGGTGCCTGCTATTAAATAATATTTATGTCAAAGTAGATCTACTTTCTAATTTCTTTACTACGGTGAAAAATTAACTTTCTTTTTGGACTATTTTACGCGGCCTTAAATATTCAATCTAGAAGTACTAATTGCCCAATACCCTACATACATTACATGGTCAATATCTATACACACATTTGCAACTCTTGTTCAACATCCTCTACCGTATTCTTATCAGCATCTTTTGCCCACCAGCTTTCCCACGTCATGGGTCTATCTCGCCATAGGACTATAGCAAATCATTGGTACACTTTGATACACAATATAACTTGACGTATGTACCAAGTAGACACATAACGTATATAACATCAAATACAAATAAACATGAGCAGTGTTATTGATTAAACGGTAATTATTGGATGGCGCCACATACGACTGTTTACTTTCCCTGGGGGAACAATTTCTCAGGATAACTTATATCACATTCCTGTGAAGCGCAACCCACGAAGGCTATCTATCTTTATAGGTACATATAATTCTCCTAACTGTTGTCTTTTCTTGACTTTTGTGAATCATTGCAATCTTGTTCTGTCTCCCGATTTCATTGGGGAGGGAAACTGCAAATATTTCTTACTCCTCGTGAATCCTTCTGATTTAACTCTTTGCGGGTCCCGAGGCAGTTTTAACGTATTAAGGGGACACTTGGTTACCGCTGTCAGTCCTGACAGTGCAATGAGGTGAGTTTCCCATCCTCGTCCCTTGTTCCCCCCTGCTCTTTTGCCCTCTCTTCTTATAAGAGGGGTACAAAGAGCTGCTCATTTCCCCCAAGATGCTGGGCTCACCTTAGGCTACTGAGCCCCACCGCCACGACAATGCTTGAACCGTGGTGGGGTGAACATTACAGCTACCGTGTCTTTATATAACGCTGATCACAAAGATGTCACGTGAAAGAACATTTACTATGACATTATTAAATGGCACGAACATAAGCGACTGTGTTACGTGCGCGTATGTAACACTTCCGCCACTTAGTATCTTGTAACGCTACGTGCAATCATAGGAACCCGCCACGAGTTCAACTTGGTTTATTCCTAGTGTCCTGTCATCATTATCAACTGTAAGTCTCCTTCAATGAATGCCAAGACGGCCGACGGCCACTGCACGGTAACCGTAGTTCCATATTGTTGGTGGCCGAGCTCCCCACCGTCTTGTATTCTGTAAATATAAACTATATACAACACACTACTAGCATGAAAAATATGTGACATTTTGTATAAAGTTTAATAAGAGTTCCATAAACAAGGAGGTACGATTTTCGACTCAACGATCACTAGATTCATAATATGTATGTACATAGATTACCCCGTACCTATAGCAACAAGTTTATAGCTTGAATATAATTACAGTAAATAAACATAAGCGCGTAAGATCGTATGATGTTTAGATAACGATAACAGGCATGACGAGCGATTTTTGTTAGGCGAGTTTTTTAATCTCATGACGTATGGTCTCAACTTAAGATTAGGTTGAATACTTTATAGACATGCCTCGCGGATTCAGCCGCATTAATTTTACAGTTTGTGAGCAGTTTATAATATTAATGTTTGTAATTTTAAATGTAGGATAGATACATTTAATTTGTCATCTCTTCACGCCTAAATCACTGGATCTGATTTCGATAAAATTTAGCAGACAGATAATAAGAATAATAATAAGCCTTTATTAATTCCATGACATTTAACACAATACATATTTATAGAAAACTATCGCCCGAATACTCAAACGAATCTCAAATGTAAGACGTACTTAAACTCATGCTACGACGTGTCAGATTCAAAGAAAAAAAGAGGGACAACGCGAGTTTAAGTACGTCTTAAATTTGAGATTCGTATGAGTATTCGGGCGTAAGTTTAGCAAAAAGGTATTTCTGATCGATATAATATAATATGTCATGGCCCCGTTCGGGTATAGGCCTCCTCCAGTTGCCCCCATTTTTTCCTGTCGTTAGCTGTTTTCATCCAGTCTCTTCCTGCCAGTTGGAATATATCATCTATCCAGCGAGATTTTGGTCTGCCCTTTTGTCTTTTGCCTCCTGACAGACTATAAGGCTACAATGATAAAGGCTATGACAACATCATCAACCCGGCTAAATATATTTATCACCCCATCACACAATATGACCCTCACGTGGGGTTATGAAACTGACTGAAAGCTACAGATAATACAGAGGATTAAAATCATCCCCAACCCGATGACATCTATGAATTTGCCACTTCGTACCATGCACGTATAATAAACGTGAATGGCATAAATTTTTCACCGGGCGTCTCTCACTAATTGCCCGTCGGAGGCTGCGTGCATCTCTAGAGCCGGTTGGATTCCACCTGTCTTCAAACCAGTTCCCGACCGCCGGACACGTTCAAGGTTCTAACTCGTTTTCAATTTTATATAATTTCACCGCCATGTTTTTGTTACGTATTTTAGTATGGTTTCATTAATATGTTCTCCACAACCGACGCCAGGAGGCCGTGTGGTCGCAGACTGCACGGTTGGCGGGGGGTAACCCACACTTTTATAAACCAAAAGTGAGCCAAATGGGCTCACACTAATCCGATGTAGCATTAGGGCCTTCGGGCCCGTCCATCCGAAATCCATCCGAAAAAAAAAAAGTTCTCAAGTATTATCTGTACCTTTAGCTTGTAAGTGAGACTTCATAATTGGTTTATATGGGGAACGAAATTATTATAATAGTAAATTCAAACACCTACATACTGCGATTTAAAATGTATTGTTCAGTAAATGAGGAGTGTTTTTTTTTTTTTCACTCTTTATTTCGACGACTAGAGCCGCTTTTTATTTTATTATCGTTATTGTATACACATGTTCAATTCTAATGAGATAACTTTACCCATTTAACATTAAATCTGATTGACGGACCAGTGACTTGAAAAATATTTTTTTTGTATTCGATAGCACAGCCAAGGTATTTTTTACACGCTTTATAATAGCTTCACCTGTATGTTTGTATGTATGTTTGTAACCGACTCCTTTAGACTTGATTTTGACTCACTTCTAACGACCAGATTTTGTTCAAACATTGTAGATTTATCGAGGACCGATGACAATACAATAATTTGATAAAATTATTCTAATATCCTGATCAGGATGATCAGGATAGCACATGCTAGGAAGGCGCGCAAGTTACCTACATCACTTATTTTGTTTTTAGTCTCTCACTCATTTCTAAAGTAATTGTTATTAGTTGAGTACCTTAAATTAAGAAAATTTTTAATTAAAAAAATCTACACTAAAAAGTAAAAAATAAGTTATAGTTTAAAAAAAACTAAAAAACACGCATTAATAGCAAACCCAACTAAAAGTTTGAAAATAATTTTTAATGGATGAATTAAATGGGTTAACATAATTACTTGTTGTAAAAAAGCGTGAGGTGCTCAATATTCATTATTAAAAATATTTCATCGGTATGTATCTATTTAATATAAAAACTTAGTTACAAGCACCACGCTTTTTTACAATAAGTAATTTTGTTACAATAAGTAATACAAATTTTTAGTTGGGTTTGCTATTAATGTGTGTTTTTTAGTTTTTTTTTATTTGAGAACATTTTTTCCACATTAGAGCGTGTAAAACTGTGGGGAGCTAACATGCGTGCCCTATGGTTATAGACGGTTTATTAAAACAAACAGAGCAATTTTTGTTACCATATTAGGACGGATAAAACCGCGGGATGAGTCAATACAATTTGTCCTCGTAACACCACACCTAGTTACGTTTTATCAATGCACCGAATATTTTCGCTGATAACGATGCCGAAGCGCTGACTACAACTCTCTTGTATCTGCAATTTCATCAAATACTCAACTCGTGCCGATGTCACATAAATAATGCTAAATGGCAAATTGGATTCTTCTAGAAAAATCACGTTAAATTTGCCCGGCACGACCGGGGTGGAACCTCTCGCTCACATAACACTGGCATCAAGTGACAGCTATGGTGTCGCGTTTCGTGCGGTTTGTGAGTTTCCGGTGGCCCACTGGGAGAGCATAAGGAAAAGTAGGGCAACGCATCTGCATAACTTTTGGTTGTGCGGTTGTCGGGTGTCGGTAGTCGCAATAAGGCTGCTACTGCTGAGTTGCCTTATTTTATTATGATATAAAAAAAATGCAATTGATCCTATTCTGAAAATCCATATGGCATATAGAGTAAAATATCCCCACTATGGCTCAGGCCTTGTCGTGGCGGTGGGGCACAGTAACCTAGGGTGAGCCGCTGCACCTTGGGCGAAGCTAATTGGGCCAAGGGGTGAGGATGGGAACCTCACCCCATTGTACTGTTCCGACGTTGGGACGGGTTGTTCTGTGGTGCGGGACATCCCCTCTGTGGAGGTGGCGTCAGTCCCTTGGGGGACTTAAGGGCGGCATTGGTGGTACTCGCCGGGTTTTAGTGGGTAGAGCTGCGTCCACTTATCAGCTGTCGGGCGCAGCGAGTCCCACATACCCGCGTGGGGAGACCCACTCCCCCGCGAGATGCCTCAGAGCATTTCCCGGCGTTAAAGAAAAAAAAATGTAGAGTAAAATATAAAAGGTCATCGAACTATATATTAGACCTTCATATCCAAATTAGCATTTCATTTTATAGCATTTTTAAATGACAGAGAGATTTGTGAAAGTCTGTTTTTTAATCATTAAAAAGACATTTTGACAAAGTTTATTAAACGTTCATTGAAGGAGGCCTATGTTCAGCAGTGGACGGGTGAAGGCTGTTTTTCATGAAATGTTCTTTCTCTTAATAAAGAGTCACACAATAATTCTTTTTCACAGAATGTAATATATTACATTATTATACAAATAGTAGTGTAGTACTATACATGTCGTATAGACATAGCTGTGTAATGTTCCCGAGATCACGTATAATATTAACATGGCGATAGTGGTGCACGTTATGTGCCATACGTGATGTGCGAACAATAATGATAAATACACGCTTTTCGTAAATCAGCTGTATGTGCGACAGGGTTGGCGTTACAAGAATATACAATATCCGCAAATTGTATTAAAAGTATTTATAGCGCCTCATCATGTTAAACCTTTTTAGTCTACTGTTGGACATAAGCCTCCTTCAATGAACGCCAAGACTGTCAATCCCGGCACTAGTATCCACTGTCGTAGCGTCCTATCTAGTTGAAAGTCTACCTACCCTTCATCTTGGAGACTTATATACTATGATACATAACATATTCTATGCATAAGTGTTGTTATTACTTGTTCACCCATCAATGTCTTTGCATGTTAATTAGCAACCACAATCAACCCGGTCCAGAACTCTTCAGTGCTTTGCTGTTCGTCTGCAGTTTCTTTTTTTTTATGTTAGTTGAATAGGCAAACTGGCAAACGTACCACCTGATGTTAAGTAGTCGACGTCGCCCATGAACATAAACTAGTATACCTGGAACGAGTCATTTATGTGTTGCCTATCCTGAGACATAAGATGTTAAGTCTCGGTGCCAGTAATTACACTGCCTGTCTTGCCCTTCTCTCCGAAACACAGCAAAGCTGTTTCACGGGAGAAATAAGCAAGATGGTGGTACCCATGCAGCCGGGAGCGCGGCACAGCGCTTCCCTCCCACCGGTGAGTATTGCAGAATGTCCGTACAATTGAATGGTGAAGCATCCAAATAACACACAATACTCAATTTATAAAGTTGGTACCTATTCTATTTATGTTCAGACACTAATCTAATCCCGCCAGTGCACATAATTTGTATGATGAATATAGATGTCTGCACCGGGTCATGGACGTGTATGTGTATTTATGTAAATTTTACTTCCGTAACACCAGTCCTTACGAAGCTTACCACCGGGCTAGGTTACCGTGGTGCGATAGTTCGGTAATATTCATTTATTTATTTCAATTATAATTTCTTTATCTAGATCGTGGCAACCCTATGCCAGGTCTGGGGGCGGCGACATTTTTCCACATCGCTGACGTAAGCGTTTCGGCTATCTAAATATATGATGGTGTCACACAATTGTTTTCTATACATTCTCCGTTCAGCTACGTCCTTTGAAAATATTCTTACCTTTCGTATCAAACATATTATTACATTTGAAAAGAATTCAGTGTTTTAGGCAAAAAAAAAACTAGGTGTTCGCCACATTGCACGAATTATATTACTGTCACTAAATTGATTGAAATTTGATTAAAATGATGAATAGATTAACATTTTTTTACAAAATACATCGGTACTTTAGAAATAACTCAAACGACTTTCGAATTTTAATAAGTTTAGAATGACAGTAATATAAAGACGCGAGAATTGTAGAAAGAAAAGCAAATGAGCTATGATAGCGTTAATATATTTCGTCTTTTGCTTTTTTGCACATAAACAGAAGCATTAAAAAACTATAAGACCTACGAAAAAAAAAGTTAAAAAAATTACTTCCTAGTCGTTAAAAGAACATTAGTTATATTATAAGCACTATGTAGATGTGTAAATAAAGGATGACGGTCATACTCATTAGTAGACCCAAGAGCCGAGAAGGTATTTATTCTATTAAACTTAAAGGATTCGTCTCTTAAACTTCCAGAACTCCCTAGAATGTTCTAGAAACTAAAACGTTCCAAATGTATTTCGTTCGCGGTGACTAAGCATGATAGGAGTTCTTATTCTATAAACACGTTATAACTTTCATAACTCTCAGAATGTTCTAGATTCTAGAACGTTCTAGATCTCGTAGGCGATGACCTCGCTTATTTCATTTGTGCACGATGTCTCACTTCCAGAGCTCTACAGGACTAGAAGTATCTCGTTCTCGGGCACGTCTTATCTAAGGGGAGTTCTTAATCTATAAACACACGTCTATCTAATTTCGAGTACTCTCCAGAATATTCTAGAGCTATCACTCCGCGGTGACGTCACATACCATGTTTGCACACTCGAGTCAATGACTGTCGTCACTATCGCCGCACCGGATCGGGGCGGCCGCGATTAAACAAAAGTAATGAATGATAAGGTACACTTATCAGTACTGGTTCTCTAATCTGTTTGTGGCATGTATGTACACGTGCCTGGCGAGAATTGACCTCAAGTTGTGATTGTAACTTTATCTATCGGAGAATCGAATGTCGCTGTGTGATGTGTCACTTCCTTCAGTTTTATAATTTATGTCGACCATAATCTAGCTGTTCTATAAAGATCGCCATCTTATCTAATCTTTGATAGACAAAAGAGGTTTCCTTTTGGAAAGTAGTCGAAAACAATGTATAATAAAGTTTTCAAAACGTTGTAAAATCTTTACACAAATTCGTCTACGTAAAATGTCTTGTATAGAAATGTCCAATGGACACACGTGTCTCCTCCTTATTGTCGATTACAAGATTTAAAACTATTTATAATAATAGTATAATAATAGTATAATAATAGTATAATAATAGTATAATAATATCAACCCTTATATGTCCCTCTGGGCACGGGGTCTCCTCTTCGAAATTCGCCAAGGAGGGTGTTGGGCCGTAGTTCACCGATGGCCCATGCGGGTTGGTGAACTTGAAACACTTTCAAAGACTTCTAATCTCCTCACGATGTTTCCTTCACCGGTGAGCAAGCGATGGTCTCATGTTCAGGTGCACATAGAAATTAATAATCGAACCCGGACCTCACGCTCAAGGGACCGAGCCCATACCCACTAGACCACCGTCGTTCAGTATTGATATTATTTAATGATAAAAAAAGCGAGATGACAATTTATTATTTTCTTAAAGTAGTTTTATTTAAGACAACCATGGTGATGATAGAGTACTACGATGCCGGATGTATTGGTATTGTACGCACTGTCGTAGTGTATTCCACGGGCGCTGTTTATTTGTCCACGTTCCTATCATATAAGTCATAACCTGGTCACATTGTTTCCTCACAATACGCTAATCACGTTATTCTTACGTGATAAGTAGTTGTATTCATTAACATGTTTTGTACAGAGAATCAAAATTATGTAGCATTATCTAATATCTTGTGTAAAACATAGCCGTTGTAATTTTAGCCGTGTGTACTTCTAACCGCAACTGCACACGCAGCGGTCGCGGGTTCAAATCCCGCCAGTCCATCCTAGTGATCAAACGCGACGGGATTAGTTTGACGTAGTGTGATGATTGCTAGTCAACATACCTATAATATTTATATATCGTCCATCATCAGCTGTTCCGTAATATGCCAGTAATTACACTGGCATTTCTGCCAACACCGAAACAGCAAAGAAAATACAAGCATCTCAAAGCATCACTATTACAAACGCGAGCAAATCGAAAACTAAAAAGCAATTCGGCGAACCAAACTCAGCAATTTATGTCACTACACGCAAACTACGAGGTTACGTTACGTGTAATATAAAAAGGGCAGAAAGGGCAGAAACTCCCAGACGGGTCGTGCCCAAGTTTGTGCCGACTAAGTAATTGCCTTTTACAGTTTCGTCGCCCGCGTCCCGACGGCTGACTCATCAAGAGCTCGTAACAGACACCGTTCGGAAAATGTCAATTTCGCACTTTATACCGAATTAAGTATGTGTTTTCAGAGATGTTTAGATAAAAAATCATCATAATCATCATCGTTTTTTTACTTTCGTATTACATATTATGTGTCTAGACGTCTGATAGTACGTGATGTTGTACGATGACGATTTCGCAGACTTTTTTGTCTGTCAGTTTATCAACTGTTTAAAACGGTGAACAAGACATTCGTAGTCGATTCCGAAGCAGCCTCCACGTAAAAGTGAAACACACGACAAATATCCCGTTTGAAACAGTCATTTTTACCCAGCTTTCATAATATTCGTAACAAAGTTAGTATTCGTAATATGCATGGACAAAATCTACTCGCTGTCGACGCATAACATGCGATTGTTGTGTGTGATCCGAGTCCTGCGGAGGTCTTGGGTCTCATATGCGTCAGCTATATGCATACCTACATTGTAGCAAAGCTAAGAAAACTACACTTGTGCCGCGTTCCCGTCTGCATGGGTACCATCTTTCTGCTTATTTCTTCTACAAAATAGCTTCGCTGTGTTTCAAAAGATGGACATGCAGTGTAATTACTGGCACTGAGACTTACGTTTATTACGACAAAACAAGAATGAGATTACGCAGCTGGTCCCGACGACGGTAGACCACACTCGCTATCTATAGTCTAGACTGATCTGTCCATCTTATGCAACTAATAAAAAAATATTCAACAATTTTCAATCGTCATTTAGTCAAGTTTCACTCAAACAAAAAAACTACCCGTTTTTATTCATTCTAACCGCTCCATTTCTTTATTTTGTGAACGGTAGTCTGAATGAGGTCTAATAGTAGGGGCAACGTTTTTTCTACTCGACTACGTACAATAAGACCATAGAGTCAAAAGCTAACGGAACAAGACATGCTCTGATAGTTTGACAAATGACATTAGAATTTTATTGATGTCTCAACCCACATTTCACATCTGCAAGTCGTTAAGTTATCAAGTTATATTACGTCTATTAAAATGTACATTAGTCTGATGGTGCGATAGTCCAGTGGCTACGGTCTTGAATCTCGAACATCGTGGTTCGAGTTCGAACCAGATAGGTACACAGATGCATCATTAAAAATATTTTTCATATTGTACTTCTCCTTTACTTGCCGGTTTAAAGGATAGTTAATATGGAATTGAAATAAAAAAATCTAGCCAATGTGTTTTAACAAAGCATAACTTAAAAGTAGGAAAAAACTGCGGCGTAGGTTTATCTTTGTCATGACATCTAAATTATAGCTATCATCCTGAGACCCGAATATAAAGCCACCCACCATTAAAATCACTACGCAAAACGTACATTACCTCCTAATATCTGTGACCTACCTAGATCCAGATTACATAACATTCCAGTATGCAATAAATATTAGAGTTGCCAAGTGCCAACAAATCTAGTGACGCACTAGAATTTTGCCAAAAGCAAAACTGACACCTAATGGAGTTTCCATTTGTACATAATTATAGCAAGGCAGAATTACTTTATTGTCCATGTCAAGGATATGGGGAGCTGCACAACTCAACTTTAAGTTAAATAACATATAATATGATATAACAATAAAATACCCCCAGGCCCCAACCCAACAACAAAAGAGCGGAGCTGACCTTGAAATGGCGGAACCATCATATGTTTAAGACGGAAAAACCGCAAAAAAACCTGCCTGCAAGTAAAAGAACCGCATCCAAATATATTTACCCTATTAAGAGCTATAGTCCCACAGACATAGCGGTCGGACTTACAACACCCCAGTTTTGTATAGGTATGACATAATACAAAACTATGATACAGTTAAAAAATAACTTTTGAATGACAACGGACGCCTATGAATAAATCATGTTTGGCTGGCAGGTTTAGACACAAAGAAAAATTGTCCCATTTTTCCTCGTCCGACCGGGCATACTAACAATTGCGTGCTAACAAGTTTTTTTCCTCAATGGACGACGTGGCAAAATTAATGTTCTTTTTTATGTTAGTTGGATAGGCAAACTGGCAAACGTGCCACCTGATGATAAGTGGTGGACGTCGCCCATGAACATAAACTAGTTTACCTGGAATGAGCCCAGGCAACTCATCTATGTGTTGCCTATCATGACACATAAGATGTTAGTTAAGTCTCGGTGCCAGTAATTACACTGCCTGTCTTGCCCTTCTCTCCGAAACACAGCAAAGCTGTTTCACGGGAGAAACAAAAAAAAGCAGTAAAAAGCAATAAAAAAACTGTCTCTGATTTTTACGTGCATAATTTGTTTCATATTTCAATGTCAATTAAGAAAACATTTTTCTTTAAATCATAAAGCAAGAGATAATATAAGCAATAAAAAGCGCGAATTAATTTAGTACACGTATGTAACTTAAGCGATCGCGACATCCTACCAGGAAAATTATCGATAGAAACAAGTCAAAATAAGATTGTGTAGCAAAATGAATGTTTATTTTCCCCATGACAAAAACAGATAAGCTTAACCTTTACACAATTCAAGGAAATATACCTAAGTAATATTACTAACCTTTAATAAAAATCCACTGTTTAAAACAATATCATTCATATTTATTTAGGAAATCCTAGTTGAATTATGATGAACAAAAAAAATTTCGAGTGTTTAATAAGGTAGGTAACACTTGGTTATTTTCTCATTCATTTATACGGTTCATCGACATTCTGGTTTTTATCCTCCACAAAAGATTCATCTCGTTTTACGCGATAATGTAATAATAAATAAATAAATTTGAATAATACTCAAGTACAATTTAGTCGTGGTCGAACATGGTGATGATGGTAACTGCAGACACTTCAAACCAACGACCATATAACCCGGATAGAGTAGTTATGTGCGCCATTAAATTCCGAAACTAGTCAGTTATTTGTCACTGACATAATACCAATTTAACCAACCAGTGATCTGTGTGTACGTCCTATCGGCCAACCATCCATCAATGGCTAATCAGAGCGCAGAACCGGCGCGTAGCGTCACAGCACTTGGCGAAATTTGTTTTCATACAAAACACATAACATTACTGCTCTATTCCGGTTATATGTTTGATGCTTCAAACCTTACATAACTTTATAGAGATCATCGTATCATTCAATCAACATACATACATGGGCTATTCCCAGAAATGCCAAATACGGGGTAAAATATATTCATATTTTAAATTCTAGAAAGCTGTAATGTATTTAAATTTATTCAATACACGATATGACGGTATACATGTACACATACAATACGTCTTATATAACAACTGCTTCCTGCGGTTTCGCCTCAATCAATCGAATCGTATCGTAATCTAATCCCAAATCGAAAAAAAAACATTTCCCATTGTAAATACTACACAGCCTTACAATATTCCTCAATTAGTACTGAAACTATTAAATGGCTTCCTTTTCCAAATCCCACTGATACTTTCAGATATGTAATACTAGCTGCTTCCTGCGGTTTTACTCGCTTCAAATGACAAAACCTCTCCATTAAAATAAAATAAATATATCCTTAGAAGCCAAAAAGTAGACCATCAAATGCATTAATTTCTGTTAGTTCCGGAGATTGCTGGTTCAAGCAAACTTTTCAACTTAGTTACTTATGTCATGCGGTGGATAGAAAAAGAATGCTGGTAATAGTGATAATAAAACGTTATACAACAAAAACAAAATCCGTATTGCCGCAGGACGCAGCGCCAGCGTATCCGCTATACGGCGCGCGGCGTGGCTGCTGACTATACACTCCTCTCGGTAAAAACAACACGCCAGCACTACAATGGCTGAGCTCCCACCCCTCCCCCACAACCGAGTAGCTACGTGACTCAGGCACTACGTCAAATTCGACGTGCAATCGTTTTTCCATCCTAAGGTTCCGTGCTAAACGGCGCTAGCAGAACCCTACTATTGACTATCACCATATTTTGAGCCGTAATGTAAAAATATTCAGATCGTTCACTACTATGACCGCTATACCAACACTAAAGATGGGCGCTTAATCAATTAGAGCTGTAAAAATTCCGCTTTTTGAAAAAATCATTCAAGCGCGTTAATAAAATCAAGCTGATTTCGATTAATCGTCAAGGTTAAAGTTTTAAAAAATTCAATACTATATTATCATGATTAATGGAAAGTAACCTTATTCCGATACGTTTAAAACTCAAAATATAATGTGAATAAGGAACCTTACTTCTATACGCTGTGGGTGATATGACGCAATATAAAGATTTTTTAATTTTATTGGATTAAAACCTTATCCCTATATCTTTAAGAATCAATATTAGATTCAATTGGTTACGTATTAAACGGCTAAAATACATTATGCCTGTTTACATAACATTTCTATCAGACTGACAACGCTTCGTTTTTGGTTGGTTACAAACTTTTTACAGCTTAGGAACTTTTATTATGATTTATGATTTTTGATTTTAATTTTTAACTGATTTTAATTTTTTAAACTCAGTACGCTTGTCAATGTCGATGAGCTTAGATGTTAATTTTTACTTTGCGTGCGCGTAGCCGTTATTTGAATTAGTGTGAATTGAGTGACTTAAATGTTTTATTTAATAATGGTGAATGTAAATAATAATTGTAAATAGGAAACTGAAAATACTTAGATTAAATAATAATAGTCCATACAGCCTAGTCTGCATATTATGATTTTTGTGTTGTTATTATATATTACCTTTTTTTATTAGTTATAGGGTGTAAGTGTTGTGAATAATTAATAATTATTAGTGTAGTGAAAATGTCGAGCGGCGTTTTAATCTAGGACTACTTTCAAAAAAACCAGACCGATAGTTGCTGTGTGTAATACATGTCAAAAACAAATATCTTATAGAACAACTATAAGTAATTTGAAACAACATTTGAAACTGAAACATTTGGGTGTTTTCAATGATTTACTTTCGCGTGACTTATCACGGCCGACTTCTTCTCAACGGCAGGGTTACGAGAATAATGGCGGTGGTGGTTGGACTAGTGGAGGAAATGGTGAGGAGAATACTAATAATTCTAACAATGCATGTGGCTCTAATGGTGAAGGTTATTAAAATCACTTGCCTTTTGTCTTGGACTGGCCTATTGATCTAGTGGTTCTTGACCCTGTCTACTAAACCGGAAGGTCGTGGGTTCGATTCCCACCCAGGATGAATGTTTGTGTGATGAGCATGATCATTTTTTCTGTGTCTGGGTGTAGTTTTATCTATATCATGTATGTATTTAGAAATATAATATAAGTATATATCAGTTGTCTGGTTGCCATAAGAACAGGATCTGCCTAGTTTGGGATCAGATGGTCCTGTGTGGGATGTCCCAACGTAATAATTTTAAAAGTATATATTATATTCATCATCATCATCATGTTGAATGAATTATTTATTAAAAGAAATTTAAAAAATCAATCCCAATCCTGACATCAGTCATCGGAGGGGACTTGTCTCTGCCGAGCGTCATCACCGCGATGCTTGGTGACGACGAGTCCTGGACGGTGATGGTCTCCTTCTGTGAGGCAGTAATGTCCCAGAAGGAGGTCGACGAGCGGGTGAGAGAGGAGGCCGCCGACGAAGCCTTCTCCCGCGGGCGTAGGAGGCGCTATTTAATGCGCCTCCAGTAACGCCCCTGTGCTCGTGTCGGGCTCAGGATGGGAACCTGGGTCTGTATGGCACGACGTTGTGGGGACTGCTTAGTAGCAGCCGGGCATTCCCCCCCTACAAGGAGTATCTGGCCTTCGCCGGGGCCAGCCTGTCGCTGAGGTGATCCTGTCTGTTGCCTGCATAATGCGTTTCAATAAAAAGCTCGGCCGGCTTTTTTAAGCGCGCTGAAAAATAAAAGCCAAACGCTTAAGCGTGTTGAAAATAAAAAGCCGTTTATCACATCCCTAACCAACACAACAAACGACAAAGTAAAAGAAATAATTATTTACCTACATGTATAATTGAATGTGTGTCACATGCAAGAAACTTGTTCTTAATATATTCATTATCTTTTTAAAATACTTATAAGTTATAAAATAAACTACACGTATTTTTTTTCTTGTTAAGTAATGCGAATCCGACGAATTGAGACCCTCCTTTTTTTGTTAAGTCGGTTAAAAATAGAACCCTTACGGGATCACTCAGTTGCCTGGCTGTGTCTATCTTTAAGAAATAAAACCTATGGAGCACCTATTACATAAATATACTTTTTGAGGAACTTTCAGAGCGAGAGTCTGACGCCGTCTGTCTGCTTTCTTACCAAAGGTTGGTCATTTTGAAATGTGTTATATAACTTTATTCTATCAAAGTAAAGACTCGTTCCGAGGCTCCGAGAGACCTATTTAAAGTTGGCAACTTAGAGTTAACTTGGAACTTCCTTAAACTTGAACAACTGTTGTAAAGTTATCAGTAAAATAGCATTTTAAATTCCTAAATCAACAGCCATTATTTCGAAGCATTTAAGCCATGTTACATTTTTATGGGTAAAGTTTATAATTTATATAACAACTCCCTCTTGTTTCTAGCAAGTAGATAGATATACGGACTTATAAAGTACTAACGGGCCCAACAGACGTTGTACTGTACAAACATTATGTAGTAGACCAAATATAAATTTAAAGCATTCTCGAATCCACTTGAACACACAAAACAAGTTCCATCAGAATCGGTCCAGCCGCAGCAGGATGTACATAACACTGTTGGTATGTAAAATCCTAAAACTCACGTCATTGTTATTTACACAAAATAACATGCGAAACAAAAGTTATTATTAAATAAAAGTATTTTATCGCGGTTTATTAAGATTTTTACAAGCCCGACGTTTCGGATACTTTACAGCAACCATGGTCACGGGAGGACTGAGGTGTCATACGTCCTATTATTACAAAGTTATTCGAAACTACCCTATGATACATCAATATTTTGGTCAGTCCTATCTACGCAGAAAGTGCTAACTGTATCTTTAATCTGTGACATATTATGCTTGGATTTTGATTTGATAATTTTAATAATGGGATCCCAAGCAGATAAAATCCATAAAAAGTTGTTTTATTATAATGAGTGAAATTCGCGTAAACATTAGAAATCAATATAAAAGTATTTTACTTACACAGTTTTTTTTATTTTATACGATAATAAGATAACTTATTCCAGTTTAGGTACAAGCTATAACATTTTTACTCCAATAATTATTACTGTCTTTATTTAGCGGAGAAGTTCATTCTATTAGATCGCTCTTAACACAAAAACTAGCAGTTTCGACTAAACACTACTTATATTAAATCATGGTGGGAGGGAAGCGCTGTGCCGCGCTTCTTGCTTGTTTCTCCCGTGAAACAGCTTTGCTGTGTTTCGGAGAGAAGGGCAAGACAGGCAGTGTAATTACTGGCACCGAGACTTAACATCTTATGTCTCAGGATAGGCAACAAATAAATGAGTTGCCTGGGCTCGTTCCAGGTATACTAGTTTATGTTCATGGGCGACGTCGACCACTTACCATCAGGTGGTACGTTTGCCAGTTTGCCTATCCAACTAACATAAAAAAAAACATGGACAATATAGGATCCCAAAAATGTACCAAACAACGACGCAATCAACAATATATCAAGCAGCATAACGCATCAAAGATATCCAAGCGATACCCAAAAATCGTAATAAAACGTTTAATTTCCATAAACAATTAATTTAACACACGAATACAATAAATAAGACGAGAGGAAACAGAACTTGATGAACGAGATCGATTACTAACGGTCTTGCATATCTATACTAATTACGTAGACGTAATTGATGAGTTTGAATGTAGGCGGTAGCCTTCGAAACTACTAATCCGATTTAATAAATTCTATCACTAGTATAATCCAGTTATCACTGAGCGACAGGGGCTATCGTAACGATCATCAGCTCAGATCTATCAGTTACCACGGGCGAAGCTGCGGGCAAGAGCCGGTATATATTAAAAACAGATGCAACGGAAGCAAGCACCACAGACTTAACCTCAAAGACGTGGCATCAGCCACCAAGCATATCCGGTACGAAAAGTTATTTCGATGATAAAGTTACAAAAATATACTACATGTATGTATCGATTGCAATAAAACTACGGATACTTTTTTTTTTTCTTTTTTTTTTCATGGCCCTAATGCTACATTGGATTAGTGCGAGCCCATTCGGCTCTCTTTTGGTTTGTAAAAGCGGGGGGGCTCTCCTGGCGTCGGGTTGGATTACGGATACTTGGTGCGTTGCAAAGGTTTTCATCTGGTGTAAAAACGTTCAAACTTCACGCGGTTGTCGCGGGTTTGAATCCTGTCAGAGACCGAGTACAGTCTACAGACCCGCACATTTATGTGTAAACTGGGTTGTAGCGGCACCGTCGCTTTATTGTTGCTATTTATTATTAATATGACTTGCCCAGAATTGGGTATGTTTAACAAATAGGCGTCTAATTCCACACAATACATCGTTTATAATAAAATACTTACCTAATACCTAGTCTTAAAATATAATATATATAGGTCAGATGGCTCACTCAGCACTTTTAGATTTATTTAAGTTACCGTTACGTTAAACGAGTGATCATAAATATCGGGTAATACAAAAAGAAAGTTGACAACACTAGCCTGTAGCGAATGGCATTTCAACATGGCGGCCGTAGTTCCCATTTTCGCCATTACATAGATAAGTAATTGGTGGTCTATAATTACACTGCCTCTTTCCGCTTGCACATCCCACCTCTAAACATATTATGTAAAATCCACTTGAATCCGATCAACTACATTCATCATCATCATCAACCTTTATCAGTCAACTTATTGATATCGCGGCGGTGGACTCGGCCCAGCACACTCTAGAGGTGTGCCCGAGATGGGCGTCAGTTATCGGAGGGGACTTTGCCGAGCATCATCACCGCGATGCTCCGCAATGACGAGTCCTGGACGGCGATGGTCTCCTTCTGTGAGGCAGTAATGTCCCAGAAGGAGGCCGATGAGCGGGTGAGAGAGGAGGCCGCCGACGAGGCCTTCCACCGCAGGCGACGAACAGGGGTGCGTAGGAGGCGCTACTTAATGCGCCTTCAGTAACGCCCCTGAGCTCGTGTCACGCCGAGGCTGGGGTTAACCTGGGTCCAGATAGGCACGACGTCGTCGGGGACTGCTAAAAGTATCGTGAAAACGAACGGCCGAGCAGTCCCCCCTTTCGATGAGGACTCTGGCCTCTCGCCGGGATCAGCCTGTCGCCGAGGGTCCTGTGTTGGCTGCAAGATCCGGGACCCTCAAAAAGGCGGCGGAGGGCGCTTGCAGCTGTTTTAGTGGATAACGAGACTGCCCAAGTGCGAACCCCACACACGCCTAGGTTTAAAACCAACCCCGGTCCTAGTTATGGTTTGGGCTGCAAATTTCCGCTGCAGACCAAAAAAAAATACTTATTGATATAGGCCTCTCTCAACTAACGGCCGATCCTCCGCCACTCGCATCCGACCACCACTGTCACAAACAATTAACTGTGTACAAATCTGTTATCAGTCTGTGCGAAGTTTAAAAACGCCATTCATCGCGTGAACGTCATAAGAAAGTGCATCGTTATAATTTATTGCGTTCACTTATAAAGCGATATTTAATGGAAACTTCTTCTGGTTCTCATTTGTATTTTCTTATGACACTGCGCGCTCATCAATAATGGCCACCCATTAGGGGAAAGCTTGGGGCTTATGGTTTTTTTTTTTATGTTAGTTGGATAGGCAAACTGGCAAACGTACCACCTGACCTGTTAAGTGGTCGACGTCGCCCATGAACATAAATTAGTATACCTGGAACGAGCCCAGGCAACTCATTTATGTGTTGCCTATCCTGAGACATAAGATGTTAAGTCTCGGTGCCAGTAATTACACTGCCTGTCTTGCCCTTCTCTCCGAAACACAGCAAAGCTGTTTCACGGGAGAAATAAGCAAGATGGTGGTACCCATGCAGCCGGGAGCGCGGCACAGCGCTTCCCTTCCACCGGTGGTGATGATAAGTTTACTGATAAATATTATAATGAAACAATTTTTTACGGATTTTATCGCGGTTTATTAAGATTTTTACAAGCCCGACGTTTCGGATACTTTACAGCAACCATGGTCACGGGAGGACTGAGGTGACAGATGTCCTAATGTTACAAAGTTATTCGAAACTACCCTATGATACATCATTATTTTAATTAGTCCTCTCTACGCAGAAAGTGCTAACTGCATCTTTAATCTGTGGCATATTATGCTTGGTTTTTGATTTAATTATTTTAATAATGGGATCCCAAGCAGGTGGTAAGAGCCAGCCATCTTCTCTATTGAAATTTGGATGTTTTTTAATTTCAATAGCCTCGCGGATCATCCTTGGTTGGAATCGGTGTTCTTTTGCGAGTATCTGTGGTTTATCAAATCTAATATAATGGCGAGCTTTGTCTAGACTATGTTCACAGATTGCAGACTTAGTGTAGCGACGGTGTTTTAAGTCAGCTATATGTTCTTTAACGCGAGTTTTAATTGATCTTTTGGTTTGGCCTATATAAGAGAGGCCACAATCACAATCAAGCTTGTATACTCCTGCATCTTGTAAGGGTATATGACACTTGACAGATGGTAAGAATTGACCTATCTTTTTAGGCGGCTTGAAATAAGTTTTTATAGAAGCTCGCTTTAGGATGAAGCCAATCTTGTCAGTGACGCCTTTCATAAACGGTAGCACAGCAGGTACTCGCTCGACGGTGGCTGGTTTCACACGTTCACTGTGACGGAGACGCGGTACCCGAAGCTTGTTGTCACGCAGTACTTGCTTGACATGTTGAAGTTCGGTCTCCAGGTGCTGCTCATCACAGATCCCTTGTGCTCTCTGTAACAAAGATTTACCCACGGTAGCTAACTGTGTTGGATGGTGGTGTGATTCGCCGTTTAAATACCTATCCGTATGGGTATGTTTCCTATACACTGTGTGGCTTAAGGTGTTATTGGGATTACGGATAACTAATACATCTAAGAAAGCTAAAGAATTATTTGCCTCCAATTCCATTGTGAATTGAATTTTAGTATTGATGGAATTGAGATGGTTTAAGAATATGGTTACTTTATCAGATGGCAATATTGTGAAAGTATCATCTACATACCGCTTGTAGAACCTGGGTGTTATTGGTGAGGTATGCAGAGCAGTCTCCTCGAAGTCCTCCATGAATATGTCGGCAACAACGGGGGATACTGGTGAGCCCATAGCTACGCCATCTACTTGCTGGTAGAACTGGTTATTCCACAACATGTAGCCAGATGTCAGGCAATGTTTTAGAAGTTCAGCATATTCTATTGGCATGTCATTCTCTCTTAGCTTTCTTGATACAATATTAATGCAATCTTCCACCGGTAAGCATGTAAAGAGTGATTGCACATCAAAACTAACCATAGTTTCATTGTTGCTGAGATGTAGGTGTTTGATCTCATTAACAAAGTGGTATGAATCCCGTGTATGTGCTCTGGTTTGTCCACGCAGCGGCGAAAGTACATGGGCAACATGTTTAGCCAGTCTGTAGGTTGGTGAGTCGATCTGGCTTACAATTGGACGTAGTGGAGCATTAGCCTTGTGTATTTTTGGCAGCCCATACAGTTTAGGTGGCTTTGGACAAGAAGGAATCAATGATTTGACGTCTAGATTCAATGAACTGGAGTGCTTCTTTATAAGGTCACTGGTGATTTTCAAGACCTTGTTAGTTGGATCGGCTTTGAGATCTGTGTAAGTGCTTTCATCCAATAATAGTTGTTGAATTTTATCATTGTAATCTGACGTGTCCATCACAACCGTTGCATTACCTTTATCCGCACGAAGAACCGTTAATTCTCGTCTGTTGCGTAGGTTTATTAACGCTTTGTATTGTTCGCGAGGAAGATTTAGTTTCGGCACAGAACTTCGTCGTAATGCTGACGATACATCTTGTCTGATGGCCTCCGAATCTTCCTTCTTTATATTATTTATCGACAGACAATGTTCAACGTTACAAATTATTTCTTCGAACGGGATTTTGCGAGGTGTAACAGCGAAATTTAATCCCTTTTCCAAAACTTTTATTGTGTTATTGTCTAAATGACATTTTGACAGATTGACAACTGCGCGTGAGCTGTCATTGTCTGTGGTCTTCGTTTCGTTATTTTTGACATTTGATTTGCTGTTTAACTTTTCGAATTTTAAAATTTGTTGTTTTTTGCATTTATTGTATTGAGATATTTCGCGCTTATTTAAAGTTTCTATGCAATTATCGAAATCAAATGTCGTTAAAATTATCTTTAACGCGGCGGTCAAGCATCCAATGTCTTTTTCACAAGCTGCTAGATCGGAACGATTTTGATGAATCACCGTCCGTAATAACTTTTTACTCGCCTGGTTTAAGATTTTTGCGCTCCCTCGGATGTCGTTTTTTGGTGAAATCTTGACACACGTAGGGATGAGATCTTGGTCTCTGCATCTCTTCAAGAAATTTAATGATGTTATAAATCTTGCGCGCTTTGTCATAAGAGCTTCCAGGCGGCGAATTTTGTTTGCGGTTTCACTACGTCCAATTGTAAGCCAGATCGACTCACCAACCTACAGACTGGCTAAACATGTTGCCCATGTACTTTCGCCGCTGCGTGGACAAACCAGAGCACATACACGGGATTCATACCACTTTGTTAATGAGATCAAACACCTACATCTCAGCAACAATGAAACTATGGTTAGTTTTGATGTGCAATCACTCTTTACATGCTTACCGGTGGAAGATTGCATTAATATTGTATCAAGAAAGCTAAGAGAGAATGACATGCCAATAGAATATGCTGAACTTCTAAAACATTGCCTGACATCTGGCTACATGTTGTGGAATAACCAGTTCTACCAGCAAGTAGATGGCGTAGCTATGGGCTCACCAGTATCCCCCGTTGTTGCCGACATATTCATGGAGGACTTCGAGGAGACTGCTCTGCATACCTCACCAATAACACCCAGGTTCTACAAGCGGTATGTAGATGATACTTTCACAATATTGCCATCTGATAAAGTAACCATATTCTTAAACCATCTCAATTCCATCAATACTAAAATTCAATTCACAATGGAATTGGAGGCAAATAATTCTTTAGCTTTCTTAGATGTATTAGTTATCCGTAATCCCAATAACACCTTAAGCCACACAGTGTATAGGAAACATACCCATACGGATAGGTATTTAAACGGCGAATCACACCACCATCCAACACAGTTAGCTACCGTGGGTAAATCTTTGTTACAGAGAGCACAAGGGATCTGTGATGAGCAGCACCTGGAGACCGAACTTCAACATGTCAAGCAAGTACTGCGTGACAACAAGCTTCGGGTACCGCGTCTCCGTCACAGTGAACGTGTGAAACCAGCCACCGTCGAGCGAGTACCTGCTGTGCTACCGTTTATGAAAGGCGTCACTGACAAGATTGGCTTCATCCTAAAGCGAGCTTCTATAAAAACTTATTTCAAGCCGCCTAAAAAGATAGGTCAATTCTTACCATCTGTCAAGTGTCATATACCCTTACAAGATGCAGGAGTATACAAGCTTGATTGTGATTGTGGCCTCTCTTATATAGGCCAAACCAAAAGATCAATTAAAACTCGCGTTAAAGAACATATAGCTGACTTAAAACACCGTCGCTACACTAAGTCTGCAATCTGTGAACATAGTCTAGACAAAGCTCGCCATTATATTAGATTTGATAAACCACAGATACTCGCAAAAGAACACCGATTCCAACCAAGGATGATCCGCGAGGCTATTGAAATTAAAAAACATCCAAATTTCAATAGAGAAGATGGCTGGCTCTTACCACCTGCTTGGGATCCCATTATTAAAATAATTAAATCAAAAACCAAGCATAATATGCCACAGATTAAAGATGCAGTTAGCACTTCCTGCGTAGAGAGGACTAATTAAAATAATGATGTATCATAGGGTAGTTTCGAATAACTTTGTAACATTAGGACATCTGTCACCTCAGTCCTCCCGTGACCATGGTTGCTGTAAAGTATCCGAAACGTCGGGCTTGTAAAAATCTTAATAAACCGCGATAAAATCCGTAAAAAATTGTTTCATTATAATGAGTGAAATTCGCGCAAACATTAGAAAACTGATAAATATTATCAAACGAGGGATCGGCCGTCTTGGCGTTTATCGCAGGAGGGCTATGTTCGGCAGTGGACGCATAAAGATGATGATGATCATTATGATAAGTAACAAAGAATAATATTCTTATCTATACAGATAAATAAAATTGGAGTGTCTGTTTCTAATATTAAAATAACCGCTTTTTATTGAATGCATATAGATGTATACACGGTACATATACCAAAAACGTTTTTTACCATTTTTGTCTGTCTGTTTGTTCCGGCTAATCTCTGAATCGGCTGGGCCGATTTTTACGGGAATTTCACTGGCAGATAGCTGATGTTATAAGGAGTAACTTAGTCTATAAAAATAATCATCATCAATCCGGGTACGGCTGCAAATCTAAGTTAACGCGGCCGAAGCTGCGGGCAACAGCTAGTAAAACTATAAAAACGGAAATAAAAGAAAGTTAAAAAAAGCAAAAGATAATAAAATTAACAACATATCGCTGTAAAAACACCACTTCCTTCCTTATTCTTATTATCATACCCATCCTTTATAGTTTATCATATTCAAAAGTCTTCTCTTAGCAGACAACACTATTTTGGTTTTCCTTTTTATTTTAATTAAGAATTATACTAAAGCGTTTCTAAGAAGGAAATGAGATTCTTTTGAGTTATAGCTATTTGGTATTGATTTGCAGTTTTTTAACTGGTGTTCCTTTATAGAAATTACATGGACAGAGGCCTTAGACAAAGTAACATTAAAAAAACATTAACGAATTTCGAAAAGAATAAAATGTATGGGATTGACATAAGCTGTCGTCAATTATGTCACTCGTTATCGTTATCGCAAGTTGGTAGACAATGTTAAAATTCGTAACAAAATCATAAGCTGTTAATTGGTTATCGAACACTTATGTCAAACTTATGTTATTTTATTATTGATATTGATTCGTTATCCGTGGGCGTGGGCCATGGGGGGCAACTTTTTACAATTTTTATGAGTTATAATGTGTATGAGGTCTATTTACATAGAAATTAATTTTAATTTTTTGGTCCTATTTGACACTTCTTGTGGAATTTTGTTGACACTTGACAGTTGTTGTCGTTGCACTGTCACGATCTTTGATTGATCATTGGCTAGAAAATTATTATCGTTATCTCAAAGACGATAACGAATTTCGGCTACAAAGCGATGTCACTTTGTCTACAGGCCCTCGTTTGATAAAGATCTCCGCGTAACCTGTTTAAATTCAATACGGAGTCGGTTAGTCGATTGCCTGTCTAGGCGTTAATTGAAAAAGTTCTAATTTAAGAAACAAGGGTTTAAATAACTAGAAAATATAATAACTATTTACCATATTTAGTGTATTCACGAGGTTTTAATGGCACCTAACAAATGTACTTTCTAAAACTAACTAGAGCCATGGTCACACTGACAACCATGCGCGCCACGACAAAATTTTGTCTCCCCCTTTTCTCGTATCATCTCTCTGTCTACAGTAGCCAACATGCGTTTTCAATATTAAGGACGAGATAAAGTAATTTATACTTATAAACAAAAAATAAATAAAACCGGGTGCCTTTTTTTGTATACCGCGGCGTGTCCCTACTATAATTATATAACTTCGGCATACGAAGAGTGTTCTCGTAGTAGCATTTATCGAGAAAATACTCGATGTAGACATTATATTATCTCTCTATCGTCAAGAGATATCTCGTACGCATGCTAGCCCGGCAATCGGCACTCGGCAGGTGACGCGCGCAGAGGTCGGGAGTTCGAATTCCTCAAATTGCAGACAGTCTGATGATTATATAAACACATCATGAATGTTTATAAATAAAAATTATCCATTCCTGGCAATCGTGAAACACGCTAGGCTTCACGTTCGGCTAGCCGCTAGGCCAACATGATGTGATATTTTTATAATTATATACAAATAACAATTCATGCAGAACAATCATAAAACAGTTCAGATGAAGGACATCGTGAGGAAACCTGCACTTTGGTGTGAAGTTCACCTGCATTAGGCCAGCGCATCAGTGAACTATAGCCCAAATGCCTCTTCGCCTGATATTGAGGAGGAAACCCGAGCTCAGCAGTGGGACATATAAGGGTTGATATTCAAATATTTTATATATTATCATACATAAAAAAGTCAACGCAAGAAATTTCAACCCCCTACCCTACTTTATCCTACTACCCTAAAACCCGAGACAACCCAGGTAATCCCAAAGCAACTCATATATTCGCCAACCTTGCAAGACGCCCCCGCTGCCGCGCAAGACGGTGGTACTAACGACAAGGCGCCAACCTTCTATTTATACTGGCTCACTTTCACCTTTGCGAGTGTCACGCACGAGTCGTTCCTCACCGAGGGTTCCGTTCCTCAAAATAAGAAAGCGGAATATGATCACAGCCTTGTCCGTTTGTTTGTCTGCGTGTCAGTCTGTCAAACCAAAACCTATCCGGGTTTTTGTATAAAATGTCGCATCTCTCATACGCCGATGTACGACTCGCTCAATTCTGCAAGCGTATGAAAGTTGTAAACACAAAACGTTATTTTCATCGGTAGTATACGTAAAAAGGTTTACATATCCTCTTTGAGACTAAAATGGTTGTCGCAAAATTGGATTTAAAGGTACAATGAAATTGGCACATATTAAGAATCAAAACTCCTTATAAAATTAGAATAAAAATGTACTCTATAGTAGTATAATACTCTAATAAAAAAGACGAGATGTTTTTCTCTTGTGAATACGGAACCCTAAAACTAAATCAACACGCGCGGCTGCCAAGGTCTGCTCGTCAAACTTCTACAGCCATTTAAAACATCAATTATTTATTTATTGTGTACAGAGTTTTCAATTTGTTGGATTTTCTTTTTTTGTGTTGTTCATAAAAGGCAGCGTTTTATACTTTCTATACTACTTTTTCACGTTTTATTTTTCTCTTGCTATGGATATCTATGCGTCACGCGTATTATCGTATATTACAGGACTCCTAAGTGACTGAACCTATTCTGATGAAATTTTGCGTGTCCAAAACAGTCCACTACAAAATGTTTATACAGGACAATGTCTGTCAGGTCCGCCAGTAATATAATGTACATTATATAAAAATTCAAGTGTACATTTAATCAACATCTACTACTTAAAATGACTTGTAATTTAAAACTTATGATTCCAGGTCGAGACTAAGCAATCGGTGAAGATTTACAAAAATTATAAAAATCAACAATACCATTTATATATTTAACTAGCTGTTGCCTTCAGCTTCACCCGCGGTACTCTACTCCTATATGTCACAGCATGATGTTATATAGCTTTCCTCGATAAATGGGCTGTCTAACACTGAAAGAATTTTTCAAATCAGACCAGTAGTTCCTGAGTTTATCGCGTTCAAACAAACAAACTCTTCAGCTTTATAATAAGGTTTAAGAACTTTTATTTCTCATAAGAAATTACAATTCACTTAAAATGAGATACAATATTTTATACATTTGCAAAACAGTTTTAACATCTGGGCCGTTGGATATAGTAGGCTTTCTTAGTTACTTTATAATATGATTTTTTAATTTGGTTTTAAATATTTTTAAACTATCACATTGTTTTATTTCATCTGGTAGTTTATTAAACAGCTGTACTCCTTCAAACAGAATTGTTTCTTTACCTTAATTAGTTCTTACATGATCAACATGAAGTTTATATTTATTTCTTAAATTCGAAATATGAGATCTTTCATAAAATTTTATTTCTGATTGTATGGAACCTGATTTAATATTTTTGATTAAAATGCATGTATTGTATATGTAAAGTTGTGATGTATTCTTTATTTTTGTGTCATTATAAAGTTGTGTCGTCGGAGTGAAATAGTCATAATTATATAGAATTTTGATTATCCTATTTTGTATTCTTTGTAAGGGATTTAAATTTAAAGTAGTGGCGGATCCCCAAACCTGTATTAAATATTCTAAATGTGACTTTACTAACGAATTATATAAAATGTTCCGGATTCTTTTTGGTACGCAATTGGAGATTCTGTTGATTGCTCCTAATATTGATTGCAACTTTGTTTTAATGTGGTTAATGTGTATATTGAATTTTAGTTTGTCGTCTAACCATAAGCCAAGGTATTTTTCATGATGAGAACGTTGTAATTTTTCGTTGTTTATCGTCAGCGGAGTGAAGTCAGGTATCTTTTTATTTTTATTTTTAGCAGAGAAAATAATAAACGAAGTCTTAGCTGTATTAATTGTTAATAAATTGTGTTTTAGCCACTCGTTTATCAAGTTTAGATCATTTTGTGCATTTATTATAATTTCATGAGTGTCTTCTGCATATAGTGTAAGATGGCCAGCCAATCCTATCCTTTCTATGTTATTTATATAAATTAAAAACAATAAAGGTCCCAAAATAGATCCTTGAGGGATACCGTACGTGATGTTTTGAGAAGCACTGAAGTAGTTATTAATTTTGACTACTTGCTGTCTATTTTCTAGATATGACTTAAAAATCGCTAAGGCAGTTCCTGTTACGCCAATGTTACATAATTTGGATAAGAGCTTTTGATGACTTACTGTATCAAAGGCTTTTTTCAAGTCAATAAAGATACCTAGTGCAATGTTCTTTTTATCAATGTGAGCAACAAAAACAGCTGAGAGAGTACTCGACTTTGGACGGAACCCATATTGATATTTACTTAAAAACTGTTTTTCCGACAGGTATTCATTTAAACGATTATATAAAATACGCTCAAATATTTTCGACATAACTGGCAAAACTGATATTGGTCTATAATTACTTGGATTGGATTGGCTTCCAGATTTAAATATAGGGCTGATCTTTGCGATCTTAAGTGTATCGGGATAAATTCCTTGTGCAAGACATACATTTATACAATTTGTAAGTCTTAGAAGTATAATGCTTTTAAGACATTTAATCGCTTTTGTGTTATTCCCATTTCCATCCAATCCCGTGCTTGTATTACAATCCAGTTTATCAATAATTTTAGAAACTTCATCCGTACTGCAAGGTGTAAAGTTTGTTAATGTAATGTTATGTGTGTAACCATCTTCATACATGAAAATGTTTTCTGTGTTTTCATGGTATGGCTTCGGTATTTTAGAAGCTAGCTCAGTGCCAACTGACGAGAAAAAAGTATTGAAAAGATCACATATTTCGTTACCGTTGGAAATAATTCCTGAATCTGACATATATATATAATATTAGTATAGATGTGTATCAAATGCACCTCTCTAAAGCCTGTCAACGTAAAAAGCGAGCGATCCAGCACATAAAAACCAGGCAATAATATAACAAAAGTTGCCTCCATAGTTTCGTAACAATAGTTCCACTATATTTTTACAAATAGGTGGGTAGGTGAAGTTTTCCAAACTATACGTTGGACAGCGACGAGTTTGCGGCGAGTTGCGAAGTTGTAGTGCGGGTTCCGTTCAATTCCCGCCGGGTGCACCTGTTGTATGTCCTAACGGGGGGTATCATTATGTACGACTATCAACACATTTATTTTTAGACCTTTAAAGCAATTAAAGTCTAAACTATACGTCATCCAAATACAATGCATTTTTGACGTCATGAATATTTTAATTAATAATAATAATAAGCCTTGCATATACCCTACTCCTTAGCAACTCATCGTGCTGGGTAAACATGCGACACCTGAACAAAAAATGTTTACCTTCGGTAAAGACTTGTCTCGGTCAATGTACATAGCAACTTATAACTGGTCAACTATTTACTTATCTACCATCATCATTATCACCTTTTCCGTCCTTTAATGGAGAGAAAAACGTTAATAAAATATACTGATATTATAGAGGTAATAATGTTTGAGAAGCACAGGTGATGTGAGTGACGATGTCCTTTTTCTACGTTCGAAAATGCCTTCTGTATATCACCATGGCCCTGGCTGATGGTTATGTGGGTCTCGCACCCTCTAAAAACCAACGATGTTCCTCCTTCCTGCCATTGGACAGGGTCATGGGAACGCCAGGCATACAACCTATGGAGCGACGATGGCCTAGTGGGTATGAGCTTGGCCTCTTGAGTGAGAGCCGAGTAGTCCGGGTCCTGAACCCCCTGCGATGCTTAGAAATAGGCTTTTTAAAATTTCTATCCGCATCGCTTGCTCACCAAAACCCTCCTCGCCTGATTTCGAGGAGGAGACCCGTGCCCAGCAGTGGGACTATAGGGCTATTTACAATCTACTCAATGCACAGTATAGAATCGAACTCAAAACTCTCAGTATGTTCTTGTCAAAACTTGGCAGTGAATTTAAAAACATTATCTTAAATTATTTGCACACCTAAATAGATACACTTAGCAATATCAAAGACTGATTATTTTATAAAGCACATTAATTTATACATTCGGATTCAACTTTAATGTTTGTACGCGAGTTGCGTCAGCATTTTATTGCACATCCCCGCAAAGACACCGCTCGTGATGTATCGTTAAGATCTGATCTAGAAAATTTATTGAGCTCTAAAACGATGTGAAAGATGTATGTTTAATATATGATTGTGACATAATAAAGAATATAAGATCGTGCCATACCATGTACCATGAAATTCAACATTAAGGATAGGCATCGACCATATAACCGGAATAGAACCGGTAATATTATTTGTTTTGTATGAAAACAAATTCTGCTAAAGTGCTGCAACGCTGCGTCGTTTCTGCGCTCGAATTGGCCGACTGATGGAAGATTGGCGGATGGGACGTACACACAGATCAATGGTTGGTTGAATTGCTATAACGTCAGTGACAAAAAACTCACCAGTTTCGGAATGTTATGACTCACATTACTACTCTCTCCGGTTATATGCTCGATCAGGATAGGGAACGGGATACAATTTCAAATTATAGTCTATTAGATTAATTACAGAACACGAATTCTTGTGGACATACCACTAACCACATTCCTAATCCAGAAATAGACATTCGTCATACAGAGTTTTAATTATGCATTACTTACAAAAGTTTCGGTGTTACACTTCTCAATTACTGATCAGATTTTAACGTAAATTTACAAGTGCAATTTAGGCCAACTCAGGATTAGGCCACGATAGTCGCCAGGTGGCGCTGTTGTCTGCATGCCCGTGAACTTAGCAGATCATTTTCCAGCAGATCACAAAATTTTTGGAGTTCTGTTCGCATGCAGCATAGTTCTATAGTTCCTGATACTTTTTACAAATAGTTCTGGCGCGGTTGCTTCAAAAAATGACACTTCAAAAAACAACAAAATGATCTGCTAACTTCACGTATCTGGCAGATCATTTTGCACCAAATCGAAAATAAATTAGAGTTCTGTCTGCATGCAGCATAGTTCTATAGTTCCTCATACTTTTTACAAATAGTTCTGGCGCGGTTGCTTCAAAAAAATGACACTTTAAAATAACAACAAAATGATCTGCTAACTTCACGCATCTGGCAGATCATTTTGCACCAAATCGAAAATGAATTAGAGTTCTGTCTGCATGCAGCATAGTTCTATAGTTCCTCATACTTTTTACAACAATTTTTGGCGTTTTCACCTCAAAAATGACATGAATATTTTACAAAATGATCTGCTAAGTTCACGTGTCTGGCAGATCATTTTGCACCAAATTGAAAATAAACGAGAGTTCTGTTCGCATGCAGCATAGTTCTATAGTTCCTGATACTTTTTACAAATAGTTCTGGCGCGGTTGCTTGAAAAAATGACACTTTAAAAAACAACACAATGATCTGCTAACTTCACGCATCTGGCAGATGATTTTGCACCAAATCGAAAATAAATTAGAGTTCTGTCTGCATGCAGCATAGTTCTATAGTTACTCATACTTTTTACAACAATTTTTGGCGTTTTCACCTTAAAAATGACATGAATATTTTACAAAATGATCTGCTAAGTTCACGTGTCTGGCAGATCATTTTGCACCAAATTGAAAAAAAACGAGAGTTCTGTTCGCATGCAGCATAGTTCTATAGTTCCTGATACTTTTTACAAATAGTTCTGGCGCGGTTGCTTAAAAAAATGACACTTTAAAAAATCAACAAAATTATCTGCTAACTTCACGCATCTGGCAGATCATTTTGCACCAAATCGAAAATAAATGAGAGTTCTGTTCGCATGCAGCATAGTTCTATAGTTTCTGATACTTTTTACAACAATTTTTGGCGTTTTTACCTAAAAAATGACATGAATATTTTACAAAATGATTTGCTAAGTTCACGTGACTGGCAGATCATTTTGCACCAAATCGAAAAAAAATGAGAGTTCTGTTCGCATGCAGCATAGTTCTATAGTTACTCATACTTTTTGAACTATAGAACTATGCTGCATGCAGACAGAACTCTAATTCATTTTCGATTTGGTGCAAAATGATCTGCCAGATGCGTGAAGTTAGCAGATCATTTTGTCGTTTTTTTAAAGTGTCATTTTTTGAAGCAACCGCGCCAGAACTATTTGTAAAAAGTATCAGGAACTATAGAACTATGCTGCATGCGAACAGAACTCTCATTTTTTTTCAATTTGGTGCAAAATGATCTGCCAGTCACGTGAACTTAGCAGATCATTTTGTAAAATATTCATGTCATTTTTGAGGTGAAAACGCCAAAAATTGTTGTAAAAAGTATGAGGAACTATAGAACTATGCTGCATGCAGACAGAACTCTAATTTATTTTCGATTTGGTGCAAAATGATCTGCCAGATGCGGGAAGTCAGCAGATCATTTTGTTGTTTTTTTAAAGTGTCATTTTTTCAAGCAACCGCGCCAGAACTATTTGTAAAAAGTATCAGGAACTATAGGACTATGCTGCATGCGAACAGAACTCTCGTTTTTTTTTCAATTTGGTGCAAAATGATCTGCCAGACACGTGAACTTAGCAGATCATTTTGTAAAATATTCATGTCATTTTTGAGGTGAAAACGACAAAAATTGTTGTAAAAAGTATGAGGAACTATAGAACTATGCTGCATGCAGACAGAACTCTAATTTATTTTCGATTTGGTGCAAAATGATCTGCCAGATGCGTGAAGTTAGCAGATCATTTTGTTGTTTTTTTAAAGTGTCATTTTTTCAAGCAACCGCGCCAGAACTATTTGTAAAAAATCAGGAACTATAGGACTATGCTGCATGCGAACAGAACTCTCGTTTTTTTTTCAATTTGGTGCAAAATGATCTGCCAGACACGTGAACTTAGCAGATCATTTTGTAAAATATTCATGTCATTTTTGAGGTGAAAACGCCAAAAATTGTTGTAAAAAGTATGAGGAACTATAGAACTATGCTGCATGCGAACAGAACTCTCGTTTTTTTTCAATTTGGTGCTAAATGATCTGCCAGACACGTGAACTTAGCAGATCATTTTGTAAAATATTCATGTCATTTTTTAGGTGAAAACGCCAAAAATTGTTGTAAAAAGTATGAGGAACTATCGAACTATGCTGCATGCAGACAGAACTATAATTCATTTTCGATTTGGTGCAAAATGATCTGCCAGATGCGTGAAGTTAGCAGATCATTTTGTTGTTTTTTGAAGTGTCATTTTTTGAAGCAACCGCGCCAGAACTATTTGTAAAAAGTATCAGGAACTATAGAATTATGCTGCATGCGAACTCCAAAAATTTTGTGATCTGCTGGAAAATGATCTGCTAAGTTCACGGGCATGTTGTCTGCTCGAATCACAAGTAATAAGTACATGAATAAATTACAATTCTATTTTTATTTAATATTAAGTATATCTAATTTATAAATTATTATGTTATAAGATTCATACATTAAAATAATATACAACAATAGGTAGTTAGTAACATGTATATCGACATGTGTTTGTAGAAACTGCGCGACTTTGCATACTAATTTTTAACATTTGAAACCGACAAAAACATAATGGGGTCATCGACACCTTTCGTTTCCCCTCACCTGCGAAACGTTATCTAATTCGATCTGTCAATGCGTTTGGTTATGTATTCGAATCATAAAGCCAAAAAATTGCAAAGGTTCCGTTACAAGAGCGGCATTTAACGGATTATTCATTATTGCCAATAGTTTTTAAGTAATATTCGATTTTGTTAATAGATAAGAAAAAATATAGCATAACTGCTTTTGGAAGTAACAAAACATGTTATTTCTAAAGAAACATTATCAAATTAATGTAACTAATTAAAGATTTCAGTTTACCTATTGACTACCTGACTGCATAATGCAAATTGACGACCTGTGTGGCTCAATGGTTAGCGCGTTGGCGCTCAAGCCGGAGATAGCGGGTTCGAATCCCGCCAGGGAACAAAAAGTTTTCTGTGTTCCTGGGTCATGGATGTATATTAAATATATGTATAATGTAATAAAAATCTTAAATATATGTATAGTATAAAAGTATTAATATATTTTCGTTGTCTGGTACCCGTAACACAAGTTCTTCGAGAACTTACCACGGGATCAGATGAACGTGGTGTAAAAGCGTCCGTAGATATTATTATACCTATTCCAACTAAGTTGTAGCCAAACTCACCTGCCATACACACGCACTTTACCCATCATTATACGTATGTAATACAACAATCAAGAAACGTTAACACATACATCCAAAATAAGACAAATGGAGCACCATTTAAATGAAATTGAATAAACAAATTTCGACCAAGATAAGACATTACTTTAACGAAACAAGTGAAGTAATTACGAATTTAATAGGTCGGTCAGCTCGAGGGGGAGGGGGAGGGAGCAGACCCGAAAGTTGAGGTGGGTAGCAATACAATAGAGTTTTACGTAACTTGAATTACAACACTTTGATAATACCGAACGACGGTATTGCGATTTCTATTACAAGTTTGTTTTATTCGCTTGTTCCAAATTATAAGTTTGTAACAAACTTATGTAGATTAAACATGTCACATTCTGTTGATTAAGTGATTTTAAAACTTTTAAAGAAACAGAAAGTATCGACGTGGGTCATTTCATTTTTTCAAAATGTAAGCACGTTAGGTTTATTCAAGTCTTACGTCTTCTTAAAACAAAAGATTATAAAGTAATGACGTCACAACACTAAAAACGACCAATCACAGGTGTGCTACAATTGCGTGACGTCACTTTAATGGATACTACACTTATCCTTTACTCCTACTCCGGGGATCCACAACCCCAATAGCGATTCTCGACCAACCTTGGCCCGAGCCTTGGCCTACCGGAGTTCTTTGACAAATAAAAACACGGCCAAGAAAGTCTTAATAATTTGTACTCAAACTAATTATACCTATTAAACACTCAATTCAATCAGGGTCGATTGCATAACGATATTTAATTATTATAAATACACAAACATATTTGATATTATTACGCTTTATTTATTATTTTACAATGACAGTAGAAAAAAATATCGCAACGAAACCTCTTTCCTCCAATCTAAATGGAAAAGTCGCAGGGCGAACATACCTTTATCCTTTCCACATGATTTTGAGAAGATCCTAACAGTGCAGCCTATTGCCACGTGTTACAAAACCTTAATGGACGTCGTTGACCACGCAACCATCACGTGTCGACTGACATTTGCCTCAGATACATAAAACAACAATTATAGGTACATCTAATATAGAGTAGAAAGACTCCGTTCTCATTTAAATGTTAATGAATTACATCAAAGTAAAACCTGTCTTACATTTCACATTTGGTAAATATTTTGAGACAGGTTTTAACGTGTACCGGGCCAAGTATTATTCAAATGCGATATTTTGACTTCCTCCTTGTGACAAAATTCTTTTTGGGCCTCGGACATAGCCAACCTTAAAGCTAAAGATTAAAGTAATTTGTACATGTTGAACTGACCATAACGTTACAATCAATCACTTATGAAGAAATATTAATTAATGTACGGGAATATACATAACACGTTTACTTTTACGTCGGGAAATGCTCTGAGGCATCCCGCCTGGGGAGTGGGTCTCCCCTGGTGGGTATGTGGGACTCGCTGCGCTCGAAAGATGGTAAATGAAGGCAGCTCTACCCACTAAAACCCGGCGAGTGCCACCAATGCCGCCTTGGTGAGGTGCCCCGGATCTGTTAAGCTAACAGGGCACCTCGACGGCTAGTCAGTCTCGCAAGGGACCGACGCCATCACCACAGAGGGGTTGTCCCGCACCACAGAACAAACACTCCCAAAGTCTAGGAGTAGGTCTCCCCAGGCATGTGGGACTCGCTGCGCCCGAAAGGTGGTAAGGTTAGGTTAGCTCTACTCCCCACCATGGTTCAGGCCTTGACGTGGCGGTGGGGCTCAGTAGCCTAGGGTGAGCCCAGCACCTTAGGCGAAGCTAATTGAGCCGAGGGGCCTCTTTGTGCCCCTCTTATAAGAAGAGGGGACAAAAGAGCAGGGGGCAAGGGGTGAGGATGGGAACCTCACCCCATTATACTATCCCGACGTTGGGAGGGGTGGTTCTGTGGTGCGGGACAACCCCTCTGCGGAGGTGGCGTCGGTCCCTTGCGGGACTGACTAGCGGTCGAGGTGCCCTGTTAGCTTAACAGATCCGGGGCACCTCACCAAGGCGGCATTGGTGGCACTCGCCGGGTTTTAGTAGGTAGAGCTGCCTTCATTTACCATCTTTCGGACGCAGCGAGTCCCACATACCCACCTGGGGAGACCCACTCCCCAGGCGGGATGCCTCAGAGCATTTCCTGGCGTTAAAGAGAAAAAAAAAAAGGTTAGCTCTACTCATTAAAACCCGGCGAGTGCAACCAATGCCGCCTTTGGTGAGGTGCCCTGGATCTGTTGAGCAAACAGGGCACCTCTCTTCTTATAAGAGGAGTACAAAGAGCAGCCCCCTCGGTTCACTTGGCTTCGCCCAAGGTTCACCGCCACGACAAGGCTTGAAGCATGGTGGATAACACGTATGACCTAATAAAATACAATGATATTCACCATAATATTATATCCTTGGACGAGACGTGATCAAAGTCGCGACCCAAAGGAAGCTATTCCGTCATATCTACTACGCCATAATGTTCGATCAGAGATCCACATTACCATGAACAAAAAATGTTCACTTACAAATCATGCTTAACAGATATTCGTTTTGTTTATGTCATTTTAAACCTCCTAATTATAAGTCAAAACTCAAATCACATCAACACAAATCAAAAAAGCCACAAACAATAATTGTAAACTCAATAAAAACTACAAGTTTTATAAAAGCCCGTTTGAGTCGTATCGGCGCTACCCAATCGATAGGTTGGACGTCCGAGCCGGTTGTGTGTGTGAACGGATGTGGTTTGCGCACACATCGTATATCTAGCGTCTGTGTGAAGTGTCTAAGAGGACCGTATTAAGAAACTTCAATTTTGCCATGTCATTGTGTATTTATTGTAAATGGTAACTTACTATTAAAGTAAGATATGTTTAGCACGTAGTTGGAACGTTCAATTACAGTCGTTAATTCGAAACTCGAGGGACTCTTAAAATATTACGAATTATCGAGTGTTTGAAATATCAAATACTTAGTTCTAATTTTTTGAGAGAAAATAAATAAAACTTCGAATTATTGAGTTTTGATCAGATAATATTTATTAACTACAATGATAGGTAGAAAGGTAAATAACCTACAATGATAAAAGTTTAGAGGTACATACGTGTACATATTCATAAGGTGAATTAATTAATTCTTCGAAAGAACTCTATTATATTGGTTTGCTTCAAAGCCTATTCGTAAGAGAAAAAGTGTCTGAAATGCTGTTTCATCATTTTCATTTTATAGATAGAAGCTTTGTAAGGTACCTACCGAATGAGGCTCTTGCTTTCTTCACTGCCACTTCTGCCAAACTTTTAATCTGTATAAAACCAACGAAAGAGTAACAGTAACTGAAACTTAACAAACCAATTCGTACGAAAGTACACCTTGGCAAAAAAGAGTATGACGTGGTGACAGGTGGAACTAAATATTTTACTAAATGGAAACCTATGATGTTGACAATACTTGGCCGACAAATACTAGATTTTGAGTAAAGCTTAGTGTTTGACATTTATTTTTAACGATTAGATTAAATTATCTTGCTGATTTTCCATATTATGATGAGACCTAAGTGAAAGTGGCGCCCTCATTTTTTCCATACTCTTTTTTGCCAAGCTGTAAGTTCATAACAAAAACAATGGCTCGTGTACAATGATACAAGTTTGAACTTGTCTCAAAATGTATGTACCTCTGCAAATTCTTTTTATCTTTATGTTTCTTTCGCTCTGCAACTTTGAATTGTCGAGTGTTTGACGCTGATGAGTTCGAATTAACGCGTCATTTTGTTAGGTAGCAATGATTTTTTCGCTCGAATTAACGAGTGAATTAAAAAATGATTTAGTTCGAAATATAAAAAGATTTTCTAGGGAACTCGTGATAACTTTGAATCACAGAGAGGTTCGAATAATCGCATGTTTGAATTAACTAGTCTACTGTATTTACAAATACTATTTACTATTTAAACATGATCTAAACATCTCGTATGTGATTTACACTTAAATAAAATATTATAAACTAAATTTAACGCCATCCAACGTATTCTTCAAGTCACATCTTTCTAACTAGCTATTAAACGCGACATTCTTCGTGTCTACTGTTAGGATATTATAATCCATCTCTGTGAAAAATTGAGAGGTAATTTCGATGTAAAAGGTTTCGCATTTAACATTACTAAAAATAAAACAAAAAATATTCAATAAAACCGTATTAAAATCATCGAACACTGACTATTTCTATAGTGTATAGTTTCTATCCCTTTACCCTATCAATTATACATTAGTAAGGGGTTACTTAGCGGAAGTCGACGATATACGAAATTATGTGTTATACTACCAACACCAACTATTAGCAAATAATACATGTATTAAATACAGTTAAGTTTTATTACGCGTGACAGCCCTGTCGAGAACACTAGGTGTAACTTATATGTGTAGGTATACTGTATACGTAAGCGCATTGCGACTGAGTTCTTGACACCGCCATACATACACACGATAGATAGTCTTTATTTAGGTGTGCGTGCCTACAACGGCCAATCTGCGAAGATTTATAACACGTGATGATTTTCAACATGTTGTCTTTTCATTTTTATATGCCACACGAGAAAATAATATGTATACATATTATAATATACCGTAAGTGTAATTTTTGTACGATACTTCTATGAAATTATCAATTTTCGTTTTATTCATCATTATCACATATCCAAATATGTGATAATGCAGTTGATGAATAAAACATTTTGAATTGTGATATTGGTATTCAGAATGTGATTCATGGATGTCCAAAATAACGAGCTTCGAAAAATAAAATGTAAAAGATGGTGATTATGGTGTTTGAAATAATAACAATAATATCTATGGATGCTTTTACACCACGTCAATAGCGTCCCGTGGTATGTTCTCGAAGAACTTGTGTTACGGGTACCAGACAAGGGAAATATAATTAATAATTTTATACTATACTTTAATATACATAATATATTTAAGATTTTTATTGTGATACACATATTTAATACACATACATGACCCAGGAAAACAGAAAACTTTTTGTTCCTGGCGGGATTCGAACCCGCTACCTCCGGCTTGAGTGTCAATGCGCTAACCATTGAACCACAGAGGTGGTCAAATATAATAGTTTTAAGGGTGAAAATAATAATGTTGCTTTCAAAAATTATATCCAATATCCATGAATATAATATGAATGTTGTCACACTACAATTGTCCTATATTGCAAATAGTAACTTAGCAATTAGCTTATATTTTACTGGATTGAATATGTATATTAAATTTCTGAGTTTAATACTTATTAAGGACAATTGTCCTTGTATTAATCTCCACGAAATTGATCCATACCACCATATTTATATTAATACCTAATTCATTTTGTGTGGCCAATGCCTCGTCTTCTAATCTGGTTTGTTGTATAATTTACATAATGCATTCGTTGAGAATATTCAAAAACATTTGATTTATATTACACTAATAATAGTGATGATTCACATGTGAAACCTTTATAATAATAAGTTCAAAGTTAATGTATTTGCAAAAAAAAGGCCCGAAAACTAGTGTTACCTACTCATATTTAGTTTGTGTGTACTGTGCTGACTTAAATAATAAAACCCAAAAATATGTAAACAACAATAATCTATGCTAATATATCTGATGAGTTTTTGCATAAGATTAATTCCTTTCATCCTAATTATTGAGGCATATAATGGAACACTGAACAGCCTTGAGTAAAACTTAATTACACACTATGATATACATAATCTTTTGTTCATATCAAATATACATAAAAATAACTTCACAAATAATCAGCTAAAGCCACTTTCACATACACTGTCCATGTAATACAATACAAATGTTGGAATATGAAAGTACTGAACACTTAAGGATAATAAATAATAAATAATAATGTTATATTTGTAATAAGTTATAATGTTATAAATTTTCAATCAGCAACAGTGCCGAGTTAGACATAGGCATTGACTAAAGACAGGTGGTCGAACTGCAGTGAGGGACCTGTGTGCGGCCGATTGGGGGATCTGCCTATATAAGGCACCTTTTGTATTCAGGGTGCCTTAAGCGGAGAAGGAGGAGGGAAGTCATCCCTTACCTCCAGAGGAGAGTGCCAATGGGTACAGCGTCCGGGCCCAGTGCGGAAGATACAGTTCCCGCTCCGGGCTCGACTGAACGATGAGGAGGAACACCGCTGGGGTTTTAGTTTGGGTTAAAGTCCCACATAACCACCGGGTCCCTCTGGACCCGGGGTATCATGATGATTTCCCCAGCGTGAGAAAAAAAAAAAAGGGGTTGACTAATATAATCCCACCGTAACTTTGTCAGTTTGTTAGTGGGCAGTCGGAGATTTTATGATCAGTGAGGGAAACCTATACTCTGTAATAATCAAATTTCTGACTGACTATGTTAAAAATATAAAATTAGAAGACTGTACATTATCCATTCAAATAATATTAACAATAAAATCATCCCAAACTGAAAGAAAACACATGCAAAAGCTAAAATAGGTAAATAACGAAATTCAAAAAGTTTTAAATGAATTCCATCCAAACTTTTACCCAATTCAAAGTTATTTGTACGAGAACTCACTTCTAATTTAACTTTTCTAAGGGGACACGGGAAACAATGTATACAATTAATTATGTTTAGTTCGATGAATCAACTGTTTTATTAAAAACAATGTTGGTAATCTTTATACAATACGTGTTATTTTATTATTTTTAAAATTAATTCTCCACCATACAATGTGTGAAACTTACTAAGCTCACTCTATCTACTCTAATATACTTTACTGGCTCTTCTTAGGCAAACCCTATTGATATAATAATATGGTACAAGCGATGCACACTAAAATCAATGAAACAACCAGCAAATTATTGTAAAATGAAAAGCCAGTATGTTGAGCGTTATAACCATTTTGAAGATATAAAGAAGTAGCTCACTTATAATTTCATGAAAATAAAAACCAAATAACTATACTAGCTATTAGAAGAAAATTTTATCTAGATCTTATTGTCTTTCAAGAATTTCTATATTGGTGTGCCATTCAAGATTATCATGAAGACATAAAATGATAACACTTATCAATGAAACTCCATATTAAGGTTTACAACATTATACCAACTCAAAGCCAACTGCACTCCATCACATCTCACAGAATGGCATTAAGATGTAAGCTTTATGATGTGTAACTTAAGAGTGAATTTGTCAACTTGAGTTGGCGTAATGTGCTAAGACCTTTATTTGTACATATATCCATCTTGTATTGGTTTCTGGCTAAATAATGTCATAAATAGCTATAAACTTACTAACATCTATACTGATATCATTAAGCTTGCTCATATGTTTGAATGCATTTATCTCAAATACTACTTAGTAGCTTTCAATGCTTAATTGGTTTCTTATTATGACTGATCAGAAATAAATAAGGATTCAGCCAAGTATGAATCATTTTAATAACCATTGTCAAGGTGTATTCATATTTTTTTAGTACAATAAACTTATTTATAATATTTTTATACCAATTTAATTTTTATGTGTGTTATGTTAGTTTTAATAAAGACAAGATAGGTAACAGTTAGTGAATATAATGCTAATTTTTTAAAGTTTTTATATCAGTGTAGAAATAGCATCATTGATGCATAGAACATAATATCCTTACTTAGTGATCCAATAAATTAACAAAATACTGTCACTTACAGTACTGATAGTGTATCTAATATGATGGGTATACTGTTTATGGGACAAAAAACTAAAATTGCTCTCACCATTTACTGACAAATGCTATAATTTTATTTCCTGATTGGTATGTAAATCATTTCGATCATAATACCGTTTATATTTATTTACGTAAAATTTATAATTAAAAAAAACCCTGATTATTAAATGGATTCTCATTTAATAGTCAGAGTACGTTTTCTTTATAAATCTCATAATGTTAACATGTTCTTATTCTCGTAACACTGATAACAATGCTCAGACATATGACGCAATTTCGGAAATGACTTGTACCACGGGATAAAGTTGCAAGTTTGTAATTGAGATGCAAGCACTTTCTACAGCAACTAGGTCAACGTAGCACTATCACAAGGAAAACCGCATGGATATATCGTAGTTATATTCGGTATATTCTAGAAAGATTCCGGTGTAAACGTTTTAACGGTTAAGAATGTGTGACACGGACAAGTGTAACTACTGCATATAAGCCAGAGACCCCAGCTAAGGCACTAACGGCGCACTCAGTGCTACCCAATGACGCTAACAAATTATTATGAGCTGCCGTATGTTACTGACAAAACTTTCAAAAAACATGAAGTAGTATACGATAGTTCATTACTTTATACTGTTACGATAGTTTAAGTGGAGAACTTACCGTTATAAAGTAGAATCCAACAACAAAGAATAACCAGCCACGCGCTCCAATTACAGGGCACTCACAAATCACGAAACCACTTGTTTCTGGTGTAAAATTACTTCACTTTATCGTTTATATCCCTTTTAGTCTGTTTGGCAAATATTTTTAACAAAGTTTTTCAGTTCTATTCGAGGTAATAAACACTTAACCGGGAAAGCGAACCCTGAAACACCGCCAGCTACGTACAAAATGGCGGATCGGCTTAATGAAGTGACGCGGTGACGCGCCGACAAAATACAGATATAAAAACAAAAAAGCTTTATGGTGCGATTGTCTATTGGAACAATTTGGTTACATTATTTTTAAAAAGTCAATATTTAATTTGGTTATTATTTTTATAACAAATCTGAGTAGGTAACAAATATGATAAAATTAAAAAATGAATATTATAAAAAAATGTTGTTAACAAAATGATGTTTTAACTTAATATATACTACACACACTACACTACACTAATATACACTTAATATTATTATCTAGACTCAATCACTGACGATATAAAGAAAGTTTTGTAATAGGATAATAATTAAAATAAATGCAAAGTATATAATTCTTTCGTTTAAATTATTCTAATAAAGTGTATATTTTTTTTGTTATTATAACACGACGGCTTCTAATTCATACATCAATTCAACTTGTGACCATACTTAGAGTAAATAACTCAGGATTATGCATAATGTGTCAATAAATATGAACGAACGAATGTTTCACGCAAATTTCTGTGTTACACTTTACAATTTAAAATACGTGCACACATGCTTATACAAAAAAAAAATGTTGACATAATATTACCAGAAAAATATCTATATCGATGAATTCTTTACTTATAGGCCAATAAAAATAGAATTTAACTTCGCAATAAATTTCCGATCCAATTTATTTATAAGGGCTAGGGTCACTTACTGAGCATATTTACAAAAAATGCTGTTGGATCCAGGTGGAGCTTCAATCGCGATCTTAAAAAAGGTTTTGGTCATGCTCAATAAATAGCTTACTTAGATAAATAAATATGTTACACTATAACTCATGATATTATCGTACCCTAGATATAAAAATACTAGCTGATGCCCACAACTTGGCATGCTTTAACTTAGATTTACAACCGTATCCGGATTGAAGATGATTATTTAGATAGCTTATGTCCTGATCCAAGATATAAGCCATCACCATTTCAACTTTCAGCCAAATCAGTTCAGACGGTTTGCCGTGAAAGATACACAAACATCCAAAGTCCCAACATCCCAAACTTGCAAAGATTCGCCTTATTAATATTTATACTATAGACTGTGATATTAGTAAGATAAGACTAGTATGTAATATAATATATAATTTTTATCATTAACTATATGCTTTAATGATCTTTGTCAAAGAGAATGTTATATTAATATTATTTAATACATTCTCTTTGATCCTTGTCTAACGTGAAAATCGTGAAATGTGGATTGTGATTTGTGAATTTTAAATTAATGTCATCTATTACTTTGAAGTTGACGGAATCCGAAAAATCTTTAAATTCAGTAATTACAGACTCATTTAAAAAATATCACTAGATTTTGATAAAAATCGACTGAATCCCTAAGCTACCCGACTGCACTCTATTTCGAAAATAGAAACCCGTATTATGTCCTAGACCCTAGTGTTGTAGTAATCAACAATCAGCTGAGTTTTGTTTTCATTGTGTTGCGTGAGTCGTGACTACGAATCTGAATAAGTAGGCGTGTTGTTCAATAAAATATAATTTAAAATGTCGACTATGAATGAAATAAAGTCTTTAGAACATGCTACATTAAAGGTAAGTAACGTATTTTAGGCAAAATGTGGTGAATTGTGTGTGGTAATTCGACGTTATTTACGCAAAATATGCGTTTTGTTTGTGATGCTATAGAATTACATTACACATGTGTAACAGTCTAAATGATTCTTGGAATACAATAAAGCTATATAAATACGTTAGAGTAATAATAAAATATAGATATATCAGCTTAAAAACTTTGATCACATAGTTCTATAATATCTAACTCATTCCACAAAGTATTAAGTTTAGTAGGTTCTGGACTATTCAATTAACAATTCCATGTAGTATTATCGGGTCTCCATCTTTTACTTTTGCAAATTGAACTCTTGATGCCTAGAAAATAAAGAATACCTAAATAAAAGTAAAAATAAACTTATAAAATCTGGCATTGTTATTGATGCAAGGTTTTTACCTTGAGCAGTGTCAAGTTTGGTAAACAATAAAATAAATATTTCTTTTAATTAAATAAATCATTATATATATAAGTTTCTTTTGTATTTCATTAGTTAAGTATATTAATTGCTTCAATTTGTTATCAATAATAAACTGTTTATGGATACACCTGTGATATTGCTATGTAACTAAAGGCCTTAATTGTCACTAAATTATTATCTATGATAATGTAGTTCTTTTCTTGACCATTAGCTAACCAGATATATTTTTAAAACAAATAATGATTTCATTTGAATTAGACTCCTGTACAGTAAAGTGCCTTTGTAAGATATTTAAACATAAAAAAAATATGTTCTAATCAAAACTGCAAGTTTTTAATTTTCTAATGTTATTAATATTTACTAAAAGATTATTGGGTTCCTAATAGATGCTTGTGGTAAAATAAATCATTATCATCATCAGCATTTATCCGTCCACCGCTGAATATAGGTCTCCCTCAATGAACACCACTAAGATGACCAATCCCTTGCCACTCGCATCCAACACAGACCGAAAATTAAAATAAAAATAAAAAAGGCTTCAAGCACAAGTGCCTGTAGTGTAATGTTTTATTAATAAAAGAATTTCCATTTATTTAAATCATTTTAGCAGTTATACAATATTTATTTATGTAGGAATGTAACAATGTATATGAATTTTTAAAGTAACATTATAATATATTGTTCTAGTTTATTGTATTTATATTGTGTAAATTTCATTATAATGTAAAAAGTTATTTCATTATAAGAACTTGATATTTGTTAAATTTACCCATAATTAGGTACTTAAATTGGTCTGTATTTTTTCAACTTAGCCACTTTATTGGACCCTAGTTTCTGGCAAGCTTGACTAGGCTGTAGTATGCCTTTTTATAAATGTTTATATTATTTTCATTAATTGTAGGTGCCATATGAGGTTTTCAACAAAAGGTATCGTAATGCGCAAAGAGTATTGGATGTAGAAGCCCGCCAAGTATCATCTGCTGCAGGGGATATAGACACAGCTGTCAAAAAGGGCAGCACAGCTGGAGAAATAGATGTACTCCTTGGAGGGATGGTAAGTGCTGCAGTCAATTTCTTTTTTTACCAATACCAAGTTTCTGCAAAAGTAGTTTGCTACTTTACAGGGTTAAGCACCAAAAACAATTTCGTGTCTTAGGATACAATAAGGGAACTAGCCCAGGCAACTCATTTATATGTTGCCTATCCTAAAACATAAGATGTTAAGTCTCGGTGCCAGTAATTACACTGCCTGTCTTGCCCTTCTCTCCGAAATACAGCAGAGCTATTTCATGGAAGAAACAAGTAGGATGGTGGTACCTATGCAGCTGGGAGCGTGGCACAGTGTGTCTCTCCCACAGCATTATTTAACAAAGTTTATTTTTAATTACGTCTTATTACCTATAACTTACCTAAGGACAATTTTTTTTCAATAATTCATTTATTCATTCAGCAAAACAAGTCCACTGCTGGACATAGCCCCGTGGGGGTGGGCTCCAAAGATTTCCCCATTTACTGGACGTGTACTAGATTATTAAATTATAAACTAAATGTTCCTTTTGAATGCAAAAAGGTGTCTGTTATCTAATATGGCGTTTCACAGCTATGTGTGTCTCTCTGTCTCCGTTAGTGACACCATAGTGCTGGTGCACCAAACTCTTGAATGGTGGTAGTGGCTGATGGGATCACCTTCAAAATCAGACACAAGAAATCAGAAAAACTATTTATTTGAATATTAACATTTTAGAATTTATATTTGATTAAATATGATAATTATGAAATTTATATAGAATACAAATAATATATCAGAAAACTAGACATGTTACTTCTTCAATTGATTTTGACGGAATTATAAAATATTACACAATCCATCTTTTATATCTAAAAACTGACATTCCAAATTTAAAGTAATTCAAAATATAATACATACTTAAAAACCAAACAGATCGTAGTTAACATCAAAAGAGTATGTATAATCTGAGATTACAAATCAACTTACCCTTAATCTCAGATATACATAACACCAGACAAGTACAGAACAACCCAAAAAGTTTAGAAATTATAAACAAACAAACTACCAATCATGAAACAACAATAATACACTCTCTCCACAAAAACCAAAAACTCTTAATAATAACTAAAACCATAAAAATACAAGAAAAACAAAATACACTTTATAGGAAGAGGTGATATCAAAAATTCTGTACAAAGTTTCTCTCAAAAAATTCCGTTTTGAATTCCGATATAATTAACAAAACATTAAATCCTTTCCCCCTTTATAACAACCTCCCACACACGCTTCCACTGCGCGAATCTTTTTTATTAACACCCCCTTACACTAGCACTACCTACACTAAAAAGTTCAGAATTAAAACACCTAAAAGTCTTAATAACGTCTATCATAAGACACCAATCACTTTAAAAACCTAGTCACTTAAGTCAATCTCCCTTCAGCTTCTTTCCCATCAACCAACTCCCATGTGCCACTCTTCTCCAAAGAAAATGTCTCTTCTTCCACAGCCTTCAACCAATTCTCCCTTTCACTGGAGCCAACTTACTTCTCAGGCAAATACCCATTTCTCGGGTGGACTCCTCCTTGGACCCACACCCTCGGCAACAATCTCAGTTTCCTCTTAATCTGCCTCATCAGCATCACCAAAAACATCAACAACCTCCTCGGCATGTGGACTCCTCCTTGAACCCACACCCTCCGCAACTACATCCGTTTCCTCTTCATCTATCTCAAAACGTGGACTCCTCCTCCACATCACCAAAAAACATCAACAACCTCCTCTGCATCACAAAACATCAAAATCTCCTCCACCTTCCATAACCTCTTCACTTAGGCCATCTACAAAACTCACATCTTCAATCGTTGTCTCACAAACCACTTCATTTGCCTCTACACTCTCTTCATTCCCAGCACAGTCAATTGGTACCACTTCTGCTGGTTTCAACTTTCTTTTTCAATGGTTTTAAATATAGATATTGCTGGGCCCATAACCTCTTGAATGGTGGAAGTGGCTGATGGGATCACCTTCAAAATCAGACACAAGAAATCAGAAAAACTATTTATTTGAATATTAACATTTTAGAATGTATATTTGATTAAATATGATCATTATGAAATTTATATAGAATACAAATAATATATCAGAAAACTAGACATGTTACTTCTTCAATTGATTTTGACGGAATTATAAAATATTACACAATCCATCTTTTATATCTAAAAACTAACATTCCAAATTTAAAGTAATTCAAAATATAATACATACTTAAAAACCAAACAGATCGTAGTTGACATCAAAAGAGTATGTATAATCTGAGATTACAAATCAACACAAACACCCATTTGAATGTGCCTTTTTTTATTTTTAAAGCAGTTTTCCAAATGGTGGGTTTTAGATATATTTTATCAAAATCGGTTTGGTAGTTTTAATAATATCAAATCCTTGGTTATTGGGTTAGGGGTCGTTATAAACCCCACCAGGGTTCAAGCCTTGTTGTGGTGGTGGGGCTCAGTAGCCTAGGGTAAAACTTGGGTGAAGCAAATTGAGCCGAGGGAGCTGCTCTTGGTACCCCTCTTATAAGAAGAGGGGACAAGAGGCGAGGATAGGAACCTCACACCATTGTACTGTCCTGGCATTGGGAGGGGTTGTTCTGTGGTGCAGGACAACCCCTCTGTGGGGGTGGCGTTGGTCCTTTCAGCGACTGACCAGATGTCGAGGTGCCCTGTTTGCTCAATAGATCAGGGGCACCTCACCAAAGGCGGCATTAGTGGCACTAGCCGGGTTTTAGGGGGGGGGGGGTTCGTAAAGATAATCTTTTAGTTATATCTATTATGTATTGCAGGTTGAAAAACTCACAACAATGAAGCGTAAAGCATCGGAAGCTATCAATGAGGAGGTTCAAGCTGCTTGCGTCTGCAAGAAGCGCTTGGAACATCTTAAGGAGCAGGCTGAGGCTCTCACTGATACAAATGCACCACAAGCGAAGGTGAAAAGGATAAGACCGCTTATTATTATTATATGGCTATTGTAGAAGGAATATTCAAAACTAATATTGTATATTATGTCATAATAGTGCTATTTATAAATTAACCTACTTAATTTTCGTTTTTTTCTAGTCTTATCAACTATACAGTATATTATCAGTATATTTATCAATATACAATATATTGTTAATTACAGATACAGACAAAACCTTTCTTGTTTTTTCCTTGAAAAAAAATGCACTTTCTATTTTTCTTCTAAAAAGTTTCTTCTATAGAAGATTCTAGAAAGTGCTATTGCTGACACCAAGACTTATCTAATATCTCAGTAAAGTCAAATCATGTATGAGTTCCCTGGGGCTATTTCAGAGTGACGTTACGTTCATTGGCGATGTTGACCTTTTAACATCAGGTGGGTCGCACGTCAGCTGCCTCTCCCAATAACAAATACAAATAGCTCATGATCTAGTATATAAGGCTCCGAATAGCAGAAAAGCTCATCTACAACCTTAGCTATATATATATAGCTGATAACTTGTATTCCAGACCACCATGAACCAATGGCGTAAGGTGCGTCTCGATAGGATGTTGGTGGACTACTTCCTGAGGAACGGCTACTACGACTCCGCCACCAAGCTCGCAGACGCTCGTGGTCTACGGGACCTCACCAACGTTGGTAAGTCCATTGCCATCTCACATTGCTGATACCAGCTGTATCAACGATACCCCCGGCCTCAGCGCCTCCCAAAGTCTCCGCGGCATAGCTACCGCAGTAACAGCCGTATCAAAAATACGCGTCATTGAAATCCCTGTGCTACATTAAAATGTAAGGAAAATTCTTAAAACTATCCAGAATTTCAATAATACATTTTGCCTAACATGGCGATACAGGCCCTGGTCGTGCAGCTAGAATATAATGTATATGCGATTGACAGTGCAAAAGAAAAAAATCGGCCAAGTACTAGTCAGACTCGCTCACGAAGGGTTCCGTACCATTACATAGTATACAACATTAGACACTTAAACAAAAAATATGGTTTATGTAAAAGTAAATTGCGGTTTACGATTTATGACGTATTAAAAAAAACTACTTACTAGATCTTGCTCAAACCAATTTTCGGTGGAAGTTTTTATGGTAATATACAGCTTGGCAAAAAAGAGTATGACGTGGTGACAGGTGGAACTAAATATTTTACTATATGGAAACCTATGATGTTGACAATACTTTGCTGACAAATAATAGATTTTGAGTAAAGCGTAAAATGTGAAACACTAAACATTTATTTTTAACGATTTGATTAAATTATCTTACTGATTTTCCATATTATGATGAGACCTAAGTGAAAGTGGCGCCCTCATTTTTTCCATATTCTTTTTTGCCAAGCTGTACATCATATATTTTTTTTAGTTTTATCATTCTCTTATATTAGAAGTTACAGGACACACACACACACACACATTTTTCCACTTTGGAAGTGTCTCTCACGCAAACTATTCAGTTAAGAAAAAAAAATGGTACTAGAAACCTCAATATCATTTTTAAAGACCTATCCATAGATACACCACACGTATTGGTTTGATAAAAAAAAATATTTTGACTTTCAGTTCTAAGTATATGGACCCCCAAAATTTATTGTTTTTTTTCCTACCTTTGTGTCAAAATCTTAATGCGGTTCACAGAATACATCTACTTACCAAGTTTCAACAGTAAAGTTCTTATAGTTTCGGAAAAAGTGGCTGTGACATACGGACGGACGGACCGGCAGACAGACAGACAGACAGACATACAGACAGACATGACGAATCTATAACGGGTTCCGTTTTTTGCCATTTGGCTACGGAACCCTAAAAACGTAGTATTATTGTTATTGGCCCATGTAATAACATTAAACGACAAAACAAATATGCACATTATTAGGTTCGAGGACAAATTTGTTAATAGCTGTGATGAATTATGTTTTCATAGGTAATCATTAAAGAGAAATAAAACATACATAGCAATGTAATTACTGAAACCAAGACTCATAAATTTCTGAAAAGGAGTGCCACAAGGTTTTGTTTTATTACCTAATTTTTTTAAAATGTTTGAATATGTGCCAATAAAAAATCTGTGTACCTATGAGTAAAAGTGAAAAAAATTATGATGCTGACAAAAAAAACGGAGAAAGAGCAGAAGTAATAGTTTTGACAAAACACAATTATTAAACATACAAATATTTAAGCGTTCATCTATTCTATACTAATTAAACATGTGTACTGTTACAGTTTTCAAGTGACCATGATTGCTGTAAAGCAAGACGCGAATTTGCGGATACTTTAAAAGTATAAAAGTGCTGGAATAACAATACTAATAAGTATTTATATATTACTTATAAATAAATGTTTAGAACAGAATTCACCTTTTTTGCAATAACTGTACAATAAAAACTTACCAAATGTTTTGCTATACTAGCAAACATTTCAAATATTTGCGCAGTAAGCATTAACCTAGATAATTTTTGATTATTTATTCATAGTAATAGCTAGCTGGTGGCCGCAGCTTCGCTTGCGTTAACTTACATTTACAGCCGTATCCACACTGATGATTAATATTTTTATTACCACTCACACAGAATTTTACATTTTATATCGGTTTATTAAGATTTTTGCATTCCGAGTTTCGTTATGATTAAAATTTGTGGCCACACCCCTGATGACATAATTACTCGTAAACGGCCAGCCCACTGTCAAAGTAACGTCGACTTTAACTCTCACTTGTAACTGTCTAACTGTAGTTGGAGTTTTGCCGACTCTCCATTATGTTATACCACTTTTACTTCTACTCCATAAACTTGTTAGCCCACTTCTTCGATAACGACCTGCTCTTTTTCAAAACCACTGAAGTTCTCACTAGTAATTGCCTATGCAGATATCTACGCAGCGGCCGCCGAGGTAGAGACGGAGCTGGCGGCACGTCGGACGGCCCGCTGTCTCCAGTGGTGCGCCGACAACCGCTCCAAGCTCAGAAAACTCAACTCCACCATGGAGTTCAAGATACGAATCCAGGTGAACCATAGAGTAACCACTCACGTAGAATGAAAGTAAAAAAAACCCCACTAAATAACAAAACACTTATTAACCAGAACCTATGCTTGAACTAAGTATCTGAGCAGTATTGCAATAAATAATATAATAAATATACAATATAGTATCTACCACACCAGTCATTTAAAAAAAACTGGCGAATTCACTTCCAGGAGTTCATCGAACTGGTCCGGGAGGACAGACGTCTGGAGGCGGTCCGCTACGCCAAGAAACACTTCTCCACCTACGAGGAGGGACAGCTGGAGGACATACAGCATTGTATGGGCATGCTCGCCTTCCCTAAGGATACAGGTACGTTCTGGAAATTACAGTAGAGGTAAAACTACAGCAAATTTAAGGAAATATTTTCTTAGGTAGACTAGCTATAACACATAATATCTGCTCTGCCCTTTTTCGTACATTTTTTTTTCTTATGTATGTTAAAACTTTATTTTCAAAATCTTTAATCTAAACGATAAAAAGCTTAAGATTATGTTAAGATGGCCCTGAACATAAACTAAAATGTGAGGTGGAGCCGTACCGCTCGCTGCTGGGCTGGCGCTGGTTGTTTCTGGTTCGTGTTGTACTAACTGTGTGTGCTTGTACGATTATGTATCCAGTACACCAATTGTGTGTGTGTTGTGTGTGTTAGAAGTATAACTATTTGTGTGTGTTAGACGTGGAGCCGTACCGCTCTCTGCTTGGAGGCTGGCGCTGGGGCGCGTTGGTGCGTCAGTTCCGCTGGGAGCACGCTCGGCTGCTGCATCCTGCGCGCCTGCCGCCGCTGCCCGTTACGCTGCAGCTGGGGCTGGCCGCGCTCAACACGCCATATCCTTTGTGTAGCTGCTACTGGTGGGGTGCAGGGGGGGGGGACTTGGGATAGAGTAATATGACAAACAACATGGAACTCGTGATGGGTTTTTTTGATAATGATCGGGAAGAAATAAACAGGATGATGGTCTCAGTACATCCTTTGAGCGATGTGCTCACCAGTCTGTTCCAGGTTGTCCATAGCTATCTTAAAAGTAAGCATGATGGCGGTGCCCTGTCTGTATAGATAGTATCTCTAAATAGTTATACTAATATTAGGGCAACGCATAGAGCAATTATTCTTTCCTTCTCGACTCATGTCGAGATTAATCCTACCGAAATTGCCACATTTCGAGGAAATAAAGAAAGAAAGAAACATTTGTGTCTTATTCGACAACAGGAGACACACAGAAAAACATTTTTGATCGCACAACCCTAAAATAAGACAAAAAAATTAAAAACATTTATTGCAAACAAAAATTATAGTGTGTCTCATGTGTCAGGAAAATGTTACCTGACGCTGATTTTCAACTGACCCAGGAGTAAATCAGGTCACGGATGCCATCCAGACACCAATTTATGCCTACAATTTTTTAATTATTTCATAATAATAATAATAATATATATGGATACTTTTTTTTACACCACGTCAATCTGGTCCCGTGGTAAGTTCTTGAAGAACTTGTGTTACGGGTACCAGGCAACGGAAATATATTTAATACTTTTATACTATATATATATTTAAGATTTTTATTATATAATACACATATTTAATACACATCCATGACCCAGGAACACAGAAAATATTTTTGTTCCCTGGCGGGATTCGAACCCGCTACCTCCGGTTTGAGCGCCAACGCGCTGACCATTGAGCCACATAGGTGGTCAAAATTTAAGGATAATTATTAGAGGAGACCGTGGTATTTCCTTAACTTGCGCACTCAGTGCTACAACGAGAGTACGAAGGTGTCCGCGTGCCCCGCGTGCTCGGCCCCGCTGAACGCGCTGGCACGCACGCTGCCGCACGCGCACTGCTCGCACTCGCGCCTGCTGTGCCGCATCTCGCAGCGGCCCCTCAACGAGCACAACCAGCCCATGGTGCTGCCCAACGGACAGGTCTACGGCGAGAGGGTGAGTGGATACAGTACAGGTACCTCAGACGTACGAGGTCCGGAGACAACATAGGAATATAAGCCCCTTCACACTAAAGCCGTCAACGCACTTGCAGTGTTGTCGATATTCACTTACTTACTGAATATTCGCCAGGCCCTTCTTCTAAAATAGAAAGTCAGACTTAAGACATGAACCTTCCTTTTTTTTAGAAGATTGAGTCCAGCCTTTCTTTGTGAAGCCCAAAATGATTCGTCCAAGTTCAGTCGGCCAACGCAATGTAAAAGATAGTTTAGGTCGGATCTTAACCAACAATATTTATGTTACAGGCTTTGAAGGAGATGATGAAGGAACACGGCTCCATCATCTGTCCCAAGACCAAGGAGGTGTTCTGCATGAAACGCGTCGAGAAGGTGTACGTTATGTGAACGCGCGTACGTAACCTGCATCGTGTACGTAGAGTGCGTGCGTGTACGTAACTTGCGTATGTACACTGTACTCGTAATTTACGTAAACTGCGTATGTCATGTGCGTGCGTTGCTTGCGTAACGTATATTTACGAACACGTACGAACTTACGTACGGTTGGAGATTTAAATATCATTAAATGTTTTCGCTAAATTATTATTTTATAAATGTTTACTATAATTTTAAAAATCCAAATCGAATATGTATTCGTACATTAGTAAGTACATTCCGCGATCTCTCCAATCTTGGAAATTTCCGAAACGATAGCTTGCTTATTAGACATACATGATGGGCCTAAAAGTTTTACCTTTTTTTTAAATTTTGTTTAATTACTGATTAATTATCAAAAAAAGATTAAGATGTTTACTATCTCAAGTTTTATATTATCTGTAAACTTTTCTTACTGTTCTTGGTGGCCAATGATGGAGTTATAATTTTGTTGAGTAAGACGAATTAACTGGTAGATGGTCCAGAATTGCCTACCATGAGCTACCAAGTTGTTTATATCATAGGAGGGCAAACGAGCAGTCGAAGTCTTTTGGCAACTATCGACGCCCATACATATTTGCACTATCAGAGATTATGCAGATGGGTTGCCCTCCTTTTTCCTATCCCCCAATGGGCCACCGGAAACTCACAAACCGCACGAAAGGCGACAGCGTAGCTGTCACTAAGCTTATATTATGTGAACGAGAGGTACCACCCCGGTCGTGCCGGCCCAATTCGGCTGCAAGGCAGCATGGCACTACCTGTTACCAAGATTATAACAGTCCTTCTATCTGAAATATAGTAAAATTGGGTAATGCAGATAATAAATCTTTTTACAATGGCAACTCCAAAGGATATTTACTTGTAATTGTTTTAATAATTTCTTCACTTTAAGGCCCAATGTTTATATTTGTCTGTGTCATTTATTTAGTTTAAGCCCATAAATTTTTATTGTGCAGTGATTGTCTTCCCGTTTTAATTAATTAAAACTTGTGGTAGTGTTGCCAGGAGTATATTTCTTGAATGAAAATTATTCTTAATGTACGGGCCAGCACGTTATATGCAAAAAGGTCTGCTCTTTCACTAAATACTTGCCAGTAATCAAAATGATTTGCTTTTTTGTAATTTTAATCTGGCAACTATAACGAAGTGCGGTGTATTCTTCAAGATAGTTTTATTAAAAGTGTACTCCGAGACATCTCAACCTGTCCATTGAAGTTTTGCTAAAATATATTAGCTGTATATTCTTAAAGCATTTGAAATTAGTTTATAACTATATGATATTGTATTATTTAGAAATAAAGCCATTAACTGAATTGTTTTTTTTTACCATCACGTTACGTATTTCTAAGTACGAATATATGATTTTAAAGAACATTTTCTGACTATTAAAACTATTTAAATGAGATAGTGAACAGGGTAATCATAGACAATACCGAATTATCCAGTTCGTCGACATAATGGTAAAAAACATAAGATAGTATAAATTTTCGTTTTTGATTTTTTTTTTATTTTACGCCGGGAAATGCTCTGAGGCATCCCGCGGAGTGGGGACCCCTAGGAGGGTATGTGGGACTCGCTGCGCCCCTTGTGCCCCCTGCCCTTTTGTTCCCTCTTTTTATAAGAAGAAAGGCTCAGTAGCCTAAGCCCTCGGCTTAGGCTACTGAGCCCCATCGCCACGACAAGGATTGAACCATGGTGGGGAAATATGACATTCTATAATTTCCTATAATTTAAAAATCTTATATCGTCGTTATAACAGGTGGTTCATTTGGTCTAAAGCTTGTTATAAGCAAAGAATATTATCTTCCGGCGTTGCTCTTAGTTAGTTTAACATTATTTTTTAATATAACAATCTTTAATCACATCTGTGGTAGCTCGCAAGTACTTGTTTTACTAGGAACGAATAGACCATATTTTCTTTGATGACGCAGACGCTTTCGCGTGATCCAGGTTTAATTACCATTTCCGCGGACCCACCCGCAAAAGCATCGCTGTAACTGGCTACACGCAGTTCGCCATCCCTTCTGATGAAAAGACCTCCACTATCCCTTTTCTGAAACGACGTCCCCACTTCAAACTTACATTTATACAAACATATATTTATTTTTCTCTTACAAAGGTATAGTTAACAGAATTACACCCGGTTTCTGAAATGCTTGTCAAAATATTTTTATAGGTGTATGGCTTTATACAATAAAGAATTTAAAAAAGGTATAGTTCTACAACACAAAATAGTAAAATGCTTTGCAACAACATACTTGGAGTTTTGCATTTTGCAATGCAATTAAAGATATTCAAAACTAACTATTAGTATTGTTTGCGTGTCTGTCTATATTATGTATGCATGTGTTTGTATTCCCCCATGTTATGTGACACTCGCCCCATGGACCATAATATTTTACTTAGGAGTAAATAAAAAACAAGTTATTTAAAAACAATATATTGCTTTAACACATCTCTTTAAACTCTTAAACATTTACAAATGGCCATATTTATCACAATATGTTTAACATCTTGATTGTATAACATCAAGGAAATGCAACTCGTAAGTATATGGTACAGGCATCGTCACATAAATAGACCAAACCGTACAGTCGCCTACAACAATGTCACTCAATTTTTTATTCTACATCAAAATGTGTAGACAAATACAAGTTCATGGTGACATAATGTAGTTGTAGATATTTTTAGAAAAAAAAAAGAAATATGTATGTACATTTTACTGCACGACTGTATCTTATGAGATGTATATAGTACCTAATTAATCTTTTTAAGTGACGCTACTTATACTATAGCACTAGCTAGCACGGATTATCAAATATTGACTGAAAACGTTTAAAATAAAAAATATCAAAGGTGATGACAGATTTTTTCCATATTAACGCCAAAAGAGAATTCGTATAAAAACATCGTATAAATACAAATGAGAATTTGTTAGAAACATTATGAATTGTAAAAGTTTGTACTTTTAAAACAAATTACATTGCTAAAAAATACTTTCTTATATTTATACCAGATGTCGTTTTTATAAGATTCATCCAAAGACGCAATATTTAAAAAAAAAGTGTGTGTGTGTCAGCTCCGACGCACGATTGGAGTTTACTCCTTACGAACGATAATTATGATATATATCGAGTAGAAAAAAAGAAACAAACATATATGTGAAATTATTCGGATTATTTATATTACTTCAATAAAGCGTATTACATAAAGTATGTTACAAAATAATAATAATAATAACAAAGAAGAGGCCCCGAGTAAGATCAGGGAGGATCAGGGGCATTTCACTTAGTACATTTGGTTTTTTGTATGAGATTGGAAAGTATATTGCGTTTGATGGCGCTATTTTGGTTTTTTTTTATGTCTATGAAATTTTTCCATGTTTTATGTTGAAGACTAGTTATTCTTATATAAAATATACGTGATTTATATTTTAACAATAATTATAGGTACCTATTTAATACTTAATCGAAATTAAATTCTTTACTTGACAAGTTTGTACAATTAAACTTGAACCAAGTGTTCAATGGTCACACCAAATAATATATTTAGGGAGGCAATATTAATATTTTAAAGTTCCTGATTGGTTAATTATCAAATTGAAGAGTTTCAATTTTTTTTCTTATTGTTAGAAAGAAATTGCAAATTATAAATATGATTTTGAAAATATGAAAAAGAATATTTGAAAAGAATAAATATATATTAAAATTACTAGACTTTCTGTGCTGATATTTAAAATAATTTTAAAATCGCCGCGAATATTGGAACGTAATGACTTTTTTTAGTCTGTGCTAACATTTCTCAATATTGAATTCATTTTTGTTATTACATTATTATATTTAGTATTCCCTAGTTTGTGTTTTTGATTATTCAATCTTGAATATGCTCTAGTTGTTTTATTTTCTTATTTCCACTCCTGTTTTAAAAAACCATTGTGAGTTGTGACTATGATAACGTAAGAAATTACATGAAGACAGTTTTCTATACGGAAATTAATACAATGCCAATTACATAAAAATCAAAATTGTGATTTCATATGCAATTTGGTTATTAATTTTTTCACATACATTAGTGGTGCAAAGATATAAATAATATATTAAGTGGACGCAGAAAAGACACAGTGATAGTGATACAGTAAAAATTTACCTAGTCAATATTTTAATAATAGACGAAAAAATAAAATAATAATTAGAACCTACACATTGTTTTATTTAAAATCCTACATAATAACGTCACGTCAATTTTAGCTATAGGGATACTTATTTGTCTTGCAAATCATTGCAACGGAATAAAGTATTATTCCCATTTTTTTTCATCATTAGCTAAAATTGTTTAAAAAATATTATCTTATAATATTGCATATATAATGGTCGTGTGATTGACTTTTAGTGCTGTAATATCGTGTTAGATGGCGTTGGCGGCATTATTTTAAGATACGCTGTGTAATGTATTCCATCTCATTCTTTTACACGTTCAATCATACATATTTATATGTTTGTCTCTTTCTACGTAACGCCTCAACTTTTGTGTTACACTTGATTTTACTCCTCATAAAATTTCCGTACCGGGCCGTATAACTCAAATCGTTTCTTAAGGAGTAAACTCCAAAAAACCTTTGACAGTAGGTATGTAGGTACAAAGAAACTTCAAACTTTTCCAAAGAAATAAAACTCATTGACAGACGGACAAACCAATTCAGGATGTTATATTCAATTTTAATTCTCGTAGGAAAAGTGATAGTATATTTTAATGTATACTTATGTAGGATCTAAAAATAAAGAGTTTGAAAATTTTAATTATCTGTACATTTATAGTAAAAAAATAAAGTAAAAAGAAAATTAATCTCATTAATTCTCAAATTACGATTTAATTTTACCATACAGTTAAAAACTAACAAAATGTATTCATATAATTTTGAACTGTATGTTTGATCTTATTAAGTTAGTATTTTTTTATGAAATGTTTTTCGTTTAAGACAATAATTATTCGAATTAAACATGATTCGTATTGAAAAAAAAAAGTGATTTAAATATAATAAAATCGTTAAACATACCTACATTTTATACTAGTAAATAAGTTTATTGCTATAATATCAAACAAACATGCTTACTTAATAATAACATGACTGGGTTTCCTGACCATTATGAAAATTTATTCCCATTAAAAGTTGAAAAAATCGTTTTACAAAATAAAAGAAAAATTCGATATGATATATCCAAGTTCTTCAAAAGTAAACTAGATGGCGTTGTATCCTTTACATAAGAATAATGTTTTTACTGAACCGATTTTGGTACTGACTTGAATTCAATACTTAATGGTGGATATTTGTCAACGAAGATAGTTATCCGTTACGTATATTTATTTAGTATAAATTACTTGATCATTCTGCTCATCTTTAGGTGAGTCTTATAAACACAATTATTCTTTTTAATTAAGGTTTAAAACTTTATTTATAGTTGAAATAATGTAACGATTTCAAATGGTCAGGTGTATTATCACAATTTAGTGGAGTGATACCTACAACTAAACTACAGAGGGACTATTTACACTAGTTTACATATTTTGGCATTTTCACTTTGACCCTATACAAGGTATTAATTACATATTTTTTATGAATATAGCACTGAAAGTAACAATTATATTTAAAAAATAAGTTACTTGATTTAGGCATTTTTTGTCACTCAATATAATATTAATCAATCATCAGTATAATATTGATTATTCGTGGCATTTTTTAAAATTACAATTTATGTACCTATCAACATAATTTTAATATTCGATTGTTTCTGATCCTTCCCAATATCATACTTAAGACGATTGTAAACATAATTCGAAAACTAATACACGAGTCACAAAACTATAAAAATATTCGAATATAATAACAATATACAATTCCTAATGCTTCATAAACTTAAACAGAACTAACCCACAGACTAATGTTTGGTTGCATCAATACAATCTTATATACAATCCTGACAGCTGCAACATTTGGCAAATTCAAAAAAGTTGTTATAAAACGTTTGTGTGGTAAAGGTTATTATAAAGTAAAAGATTTTATAGAAGATACCACACCTTGGGAATAGGGTGTTCCTCCCAGGCATTTCAGTATAACAACATGTAAAATTTGTTATAAAATATTCGAAAAGATAAGTTCCACTGAGTTTGTTCCGCCGGTTTTTCTCAGTGGGCTTGCCTTGGAACCGGTGGTAGACTCAATTGACGTTCAAAAAGATACTCCGTTTTTAAAATTTTGAATAAAAAAAAAATGATTTTTGGCATTTGGCAAAACCACACGGGAGACATTAATAATGAAACATAATCTATTAATAGTCTGTTTTTGTATATGTGTTGCGTATTGGTCTATGGGTTAGTCCGTTTAAGAGACTAATAGTTCACCTTCTAGAACTCAACTAAGTTTAAAATATAAATGAATATTAAAAAATCTCAAGTTATAAAATAAAGTACATAACACACTTACAAGCTATGTATTATGTATAATACTTTTTACGTCCACCGGATTTGAAAAATAGATTTACAATAAACTTCCTAGCTAGCTTTACACCATAAACACTTGAAACTGGTAATAACGGGGTTGAAATTACTTTCAAAAACCAGTTAATATTCTTTCGTCATGTATGATGGAAATAAAATTTTCTTGACAGAGTTGTGTATTTTAGACTTAACATTTAGACTATACGGTGGATAGTGGGTATTTTTTTAAATTATTTTCCTTTTCTTTATTTAAAGTTCAACTCTAAAAAGGCTAGTTCTGGGTGACAACACAAAAAGGACTCGAAACACCAATGACATCCAGGAATCATTAGCCAGCATAGAATATAGCATCCATTGAAGAGTATCGGGTAGCCAGGATATACAGCACTTATGGTATACCTCTATCCAATGACTGCATATAGACATCCCAGCCGCGTATTAATCGATACACAGTACTTATAACATCATTAAAAGTAGTGCATCATGCAGACCATTGGGCATCGTTAAAAGTAGTGCATCATGCAGACCATGGGGCATCATTAAAAGTAGTGCATCATGCAGACCATGGGACATCATTAAAAGTAGTGCATCATCATAGCCAGGGCACAGTATTCAAGGGGCATTTAGAAGTAGTGCGTCATGACTGCCATGACCAGTATCCCGGCGAGAAGCGCGGCGAGGTGTTTGAGCGACTCGGTGCGGTCGCGCTCGCGGAGCAGGTCCGGCAGCACCGTCACCATCGCGATGTGCAGGAACCCGCCCGCCGTGAACGGGACTATCCACGATGTCTTCGCCTCTGAAAGTTTTTAATGATGCGTGTAAAGTGATTAATGATACTGTAAAGTTTTTAATGAATAAAATGTAAAGTTATTAATGATAAGCATGAAGTTTTGGTTTCCATGAAAATGTGAACGTCAGTTTTTTAATAAGTTAATAAAAGACGTAGAAAAATAACATTTTGGATGATACTAAAGGTTTTAATGGCAAATAAATAAAAAATAAACTCAGTGGTATCAATCTTTTCAATTTTTTAATGTCCGATACATACCTATAGCATTCCTGGCCCCACTGAAGACGACCGCTGTCATGGCGCCGATGAGACCAGCAGACGCCGTCGCCTGCACGACGAACAATATTAATGTACAATCACACCACGTTAACTTAGCCCCGGTACAAGGAACGGGTTCAAGGAAAAAAAAATTAATTTTGAGTGTAAGTATTTCGTTCTTACACGTCCCATTGGTGGACACTTAAATTAGTCGAGGAGGGGATTATATAATTGTTAACTTCTATATTGACTCAATGCTCGTTGATAATATGCCGTCAAAGAATTGAAATTGTAAGGTATGTCAGTAATTCACAATATTCCTTCGCCACAAATAAAACATAAGCATGTCAAAATTGAAAATCATTTTCAGTGCGTCTGGGATCAAACTCAGATCCATTGGGTCAAGGCGAGTCTACAACTACTGGGCTGTGTCTGTATTATTTATGAGAAGGAGATCCGTGCCCCGCAGTGGAACATAAAACCGTTGCTGGGTTATATAGAAAAGTTTCTTAATTTCATCTAAATCTTAGGGATCATTTAGTCCCCACCATGGTTCAGGCCTTGTCGTGGCGGTGCGGCTCAGTAGCCTTAGGTGAACCCAGCACCTTGGGCGAAGGTAATTGAGCGGAGGTGGCGTTTTGTACCCCTCTTATAAGAAGAGGGGATAAATGAGCAGGGGGCGAGGACGGGAAACTCACTCAATTGTACTGTCCCGACGTTGGGAGGGGTTATTCTGTGGTGCGGGGAGCACCTCACCAAAGGCGGCATTGGTGGCACTCGTCGCGTTTTAGTGGGTAGAGCTGCGTCCACTTACCAGCTTTCGGACGGAGCGAGTCCCACATACCCGCCTGGGGAGACCCATTCCCCCGCGGGATGCCAAAGAGCATTTCCTGGCGTTAAAGAAAAAAAAGGGATCATCTAGTAAATAATGTCCAACGGTGCATATACGGGTCATTTATATGTATTGATAATGATGGCTACGGATGTTTTTAATTTTGGTTATATTTACAGAATGGGGGGTAAATAGTTACCAGCTGCGCCTTGGCCGCCTCCCACCTGGAGAAGCCACTCTTCAGCAATATCGCGAAGTCTCCCACCTCGTGCGGGATCTCGTGCACTGCAACAGGAGCTCGGGTTAATATTTGTCATCTAGTATAGGTACTACATTAGTAAGGTCTACTGGCGACACATGATTTGGCTTATCCTGAGACATAAGACGTTAAGTCTCGGTGTCAGTAATTATACCGCCTGTCCTTAACCTTCTGTCCGGAACACAGCAAAACTGTTTGTTGTGATGAGTTCAAGTAATGACAAATATTTCGACTCATAATTTCAACGGAATACATATTTTTCGTTTAGTTTGCATTTGGTCTTTTGTGATGGTTTCGATCCTGGTCTTGCTTTTTCGCCAAAGATGTGAACCAAGACTGCAAGACCAATTTCGCTCATCAATATCTGGTACACGGGAGAAACAAGCAGGACAGTGGTTACTTTGTACTACATAAATTCCTCTTTATTAATGTTACGAACCAAATGTATCGAGTTTCACCTCACTACAGTTTTATCGACCTTTCGCTCGCATCCCTACGGACGCGGGCCGCGCGAGCGCCACTGTAGCAGTAGTGCTCCGTAGTTCACCGCGAGAATTCTAACCGGCACGACGTTGTGTTCCTTTTGTTGCCGTGGCGAGCGCTATTTGTTTCGTGACTCTCTTGTTCGCCTATTTGGGGCATAGTCACGTAGATTGATTAATTTGAGTATAATGGACTAATATAAATATTGTGTATTGACTATTGTGAACAATTAAGTGCCTAAAACAAGTTAGTGTGAAAAAGATGACGCCGCCATCTTGTTGAGGGTCTCCGCTGCGCGTCGTGTTCAATTGAGGCGGTCTCAGATAAGTATAAATCAATTAGCATTAATTATCCGATTGGCCAATTAGGGGTTAGTGTTAATTAGATTTATATTATGAGGCATCGACACACCGGAGAAGGCTCAAGACGTCGCTGAGGTAATTGAACAATTTTATATAGCTCCGTGATAAACGCGGACCGTTCTTCCCCCCTTGAATTCCGGATATTCTATAGAAGCTTCCACTGCCTTTCCTGCTAAATCTGGATACGGGAATGAACAATTAATATTAATATACTTACTCAGTATACAAGGTTGATAAAAGCGAGAGGCATTAAATTAAACCACGTATACTATGTACCATTTTCAGGCTACACACCAAAAATTGGACCAATAGAATCAATAGTTTAGTCACAGGATATTTTTAAAGTTTTAAAGCCGCTCCGGTTTGTTCGACCCGGTGAGACGCAACGTGCTGTGCGACGTTGCCTTTTAGATTCGAAGGACATTTTACAAAGGTTTACAAAGAGTTTTTACGTTTTACTTTGACTATTCACGTATTTAAGTTCTTTGAAAAACTTTTTTTTTATTGCTCTCAAACTATTTTTTTATAGTTTCGGATTAACCGTAAGCATGTGTAGTAAATGTTGTTTAATTTAAATGCCTCTCGCTTTTATCAACCTTGTATAGCTTAGGCGCGTGAGTTGCCTGGACCAGTCCCAGGTAAACTTCATGTTTATGGGCGACGCTGACCACCTACAGGTCGTTTGCATGTTTGCCATTATAGTAATAAAGCAGGATGGTGTACCTGTGGGATATAAGTGAATGCCCCGAAGGGAGATCTCAGACCGAGCGAGATGGTATGCTGATTCCCACTTGTTAATATTTCAGCTGTCGTATATACAGGGTCTGTCGTAAATAATGGATAATCCGATAAGTGAAGGTAACCCCGATGTCAGGCTACAATAAAATCTAGTTTTTACGTCAGTTTTACCAACAGTGTAAAAATGATGCATACTTTTAGTTTTTTTTCTAAATTTTTGCTCCTTTGATCATTCAATCGGTTGCCATTTCTTTAAAATTTGGTATTTTTGTGTATTTTTTTTGGCATCGTACTCCTAAAGACTTGTTTTATTAAATTTAATTACATTTATAGCCGTTGTTATCGTAAAATATTATTAAAACTAACATTTTAAGTAATTATTTTCCGTTTTTTGTAATTACTTGTAGTTTTGACCCTTGATTGTGAAAAAAAAAGTATGGTGCTATAGCTGCCCATTATCTTAAAAACATGGCTAGTATGTGTAGATTTTAGAAAGGTATGATAGTGGGTACTTTAGCAAATAATATTAGCCCCAGGAGCAAAAGAACTAAGCTAGGTCGGGATTTCAATTTCTCAAGTAATGTCATAATTTTCGTGATTCAAGCTATAACACACCAAGGCATGATTTTATTCCATTAAATTTAATAAAACAAGTCTTTAGGAGTACGATGCCAAAAAAAATACACAAAAATACCTAATTTTAAAGAAATGGCAACCGATTGAATGATCAAAGGAGCAAAAATTTAGAAAAAAAACTAAAAGTATGCATCATTTTTACACTGTTGGTAAAACTAACGTAAAAATAGATTTTATTGTAGCCTCACATCGGGGTTACATCCACTTATCGGATTATCCATTATTTACGACAGACCCTGTATAGCGCCGAACTGCGAAACTTCGATAGCGCGATTCAGGAATTGGTCCGCCACATACCTATAGTCCCTATTTCATATCTATAATGTATATATAATTTCTTATTAATTAAGCTAATACCTTACCCAGTATAGCGAAGGTGGTGAGCAATCCCACGCGGAAGCCAACGAGGAAGGAGCCGCCCACGGCCAGTCCGTGGGTGAAGTTGTCGATCGAATTAGCCATCAGGTTCAGGTAACCCGCCACCTTCCAACAGGAAACTTTAAATGTACTTTGCTCTGAAAATATTAAACTACAGGAACTTATTTAAAACTAATTTACTTTATTTAAAACCTACTTTACTTTTAATTTACATTGCTTTGATTATCCCCCTCCCCCTGTTTGTTGAATAGATCCGGAGCACCTCAACAAAGGCGGTATAGGTGGCACGCGTCGGCTTTTAGTGGGTAGTGCTGCGACCACCTTATCTTTCGGGCGTAGGGAGTTCCACATACCCGCCTGGGGAATCCTTCCTTCTCACCGGGATGCCTCAAAGCATTTCCCAGCGTAACTTTAATTTAAACCCATATGCTTTGAACCTAGACAGGCATGAACCTAGGGTCTAGTGTCATACTCACGTCCTTCTTATCTGGCTTATTGGCCTTAAGCGCCGTCTCCCGCACCTCCCGCAGGAGGCAGCGCCCCATCCAGCGGGAGCCTTTGCACCGCACCGAGTCACTGCCCAGGCTGCAGCACCCGCCCTCGCCTGGTCAAAAATTAAATCCATAATAAGTACCTTGTACAACAATGGTGGGAGGCGGATAGGCGTGAGCAACGCAGGTGAGTTATTCGGCCTCAAAGTGGGTTTGGGTTCTATCCTGAACGGTGTATCTACCGGTTTTTCTATCAACATCGCTTGCTCATCGGCGAAACAAAACTTCGTAAGGATACTAGCATGACTATTGAGATTGAGAGAACATTAAGTATTTGAGCATTGGTTTGAAATGACCATGGCCCTACACCTTCCTCGCCTGATTTCCTCGAGTAGACCCGTAGCCCGCACCCATCAGTGGAACTTATATGGTGACTCAGCCTGATGAAGCTGGTGAGAATGAGTATTGCTTCTTTTATTATAGCTTTTTTACCTTACGTTACTTTAACACAATAGCCTTTTACCTTACAATACTTTACCTCAATAGCCTTTTACCTTACGTTACTTTACCTCAATAGCATTTTATCTTACGTTACTTTACCTCAATAGCCTTTTACCTTACGTTACTTTACCTCAATAGCCTTTTACCTTACAATACTTTACCTGAATAGCCTTTTACCTTACGTTACTTTACCTCAATAGCGTTTTACCTTACGTTACTTTACCTCAATAGCTTTTTACCTTACATTACTTAGGCCTCCCCCTTGAAGTGTGACGTAATTTATAGACAGCCCCTAATCTTAGTCTATTCTATTCTTCTACTAATAAGGAATCTTACCTTTAGTATTATTATTGAAGACGCAAGTATCGTACAGCTGCTTGGCTGTCACCTTCCCGTTCCCTCCACATATTCCCTTCTCGCTCCCTCGTCTCCTCTCCGCGGTGAGGAGTTTTTCTATCTCCTCTATCTCCACGTGGTGGATGCTCCCGTTGGACTCGGGTTTCTCCTCCTCGCCCGTCGCGAACAGCTTCTCCACCACGATAAAGACGAGCATGCCAAAGAGACACCAGAGGCCGCATTTCATGGAAACGTGTTCCCCTTCTGGAAACAAAGAGAATGGACATACTTAATCTATACAGATAAATAAAATTGGAGTGTCTGTTTGTAATATAAAATAACCGCCTTTTATTAAATGTATTTGAATATATACACTGTACATTTCAAATATCTTTGCACGGTATATATACCAAAATATATTTTTTTAAATTTTTGCCTGTGTCTGTTTGTTACAGCTAATTTTTGAAACGGCTAGGCCGATTTATATGAGACTTTCACTGGCAGTTGGCTGATGTTATAAGGAGTAACTTAGGCTATAAAAATAATCTCAATCAAATCATCATCAATCTGGGTACGGCTGTAAATGTAAGTTAATGCGGGCGAAGCTGAGAGCAACAGCTAGTACTTGATAAATCTCTACAGCTTTTAATGCGTATTACCCTCAAAGAGTGGGGAACAGGCATCGAATTTTTTTTGAAGAAGTGGAATTTAGACCAGATATGATTTATATCTTCCGACGGATAAGTGAAAAGCGGCCGTCTTGGCGTTCATTAAGCAGTGAGCTAAAAACGGTGATAGTGATACAAGATAAACATAAAAGAGATTATATAACTTACGAAATATGTACAAAACGGTTATCTTTGACTTAATTACCATAGTGAAACACAAATGTAAATGAGGAACACTATCAATGCCACGAACAGTGGGTCAGGATCGAATCCACTACCTATCGAATACAACCCAAGTACACGGCCGAATTTGAAGGCCATAGGGAAATTATACGAGTGATAACATGTTCTTCGTATTAAACATGATATTATTTTAGTTAGAGGTCTAATAGCGAAGTACCATTACATCTCAAGTAATTTTCCTCGAAATTAAGCGAGGAGCATCGCTTATGGGTAGACTTATCAGATTCGTAATCTAAGCTATTCTTATTGCTTAGTAGTCAAGAACGGTAGCGGTAAACAAATGACCCTTTGATACGTTCTCAGAGAGCCGAGGGATACGTTACTGCCTTGGGTTTTTTGCAAGGAGCAGTCGGCGCCCATACACATCCGCACAACCAAGGCCACGCATATGCACCGCCTCCTTTTTCCTATCCTCCCCAATGGGCCACCGGAAACTCTGACCTTCTCTCTGAAACACAGCGAAGCTATTAACGGGAGAAAAGCAGAATGGTGGTACCGAGGGATGCGTTTTCCCTCCCACCGATGTAACTAAACCAGCAGTCAACCTTATCAAATGACAACGAACCCCACTGAAGCTCGTGTTATAAAAACATCAACAGTAATAATTATCAGCGGGTACCCGACCTCTGTTATCACAATCTCTCACGTACCGTACATTAACGTTAACTGTTCGTAAACAACCACTTCGTTGTACTGGACGTAACACGCGGTTTAGCTTGATATCATTTAATAATCGTATAGATACATCTTAAGTTGTCAGAAGGACCAGCGGGCTTACTCTTGACACTCGATCCTATTAAATTTTAGGATTGGGATCGAGAACCTGTCAATCGGTACTCTTGTACGCACAGTGGAATTTTATGTAACTAATTGAAATTGGTATTTCTCAATCTGGTACATTTTTCGCACTCTTGACAATATTTAGACGAGCGTCGTTCGAGCTAGCCTGGTGCGTGTGATTGTGATGTGTGTTCTAGTGTGATGACACCCATAAGTTTGGAGGCTACCCACATTCCAGCTACTCAATAAGATTATGACCGAAGAAGTGTTGACAAGAGATATAGAAATGAGACAAGGAACAGAACGTTCACAACAGGAATGATGAATTGACAGAATCAGATATTCCTTTTTTTTGGTCATGCATGATCCAGGTTTACCTCGGGTAAGGCTCCTGGACCTATGCGGAGACTCGCACTTGGGAATGCACTACTCCACTAAACCACCTGCGAGCGCCTTCAGTCGCTTTTGATGGTCCCGGATATGCAGGCATCAGGATCACCAGGACAGGCTGGCCTCACCGAAGGCAAGATTACTCCTCGTAAGGGGGGACTGCTCGGCCGCCACTAAGCAGTCCACGCGACGTCGTGTCATATTGGGCCCAGGTTCCCAACCTTAAGGCCCTTGGTAGGTGAAAACGGCAAAATTAGTTGTTTTTTATTAGCTGCTATTTAACAACTTGAAGATTTCTGGCACTGAAATTTCTAATATGTATTACAGAACGTATGTATGAGGTGATGACAGTTTTCAAAACACGATTGGAAAAATTTTGCTCGATAGATAAAAAAATCTGAAGTAACCACTAAAATTTCATATAAATGAATATTACGACCGTGTTTTACAATAATCATTCTTATAAAATCACAAACACATAGGTTTTTACCCTGACAATGTGTTAAGTTTTAGATTTCCAAAAACTAAAAAAAAAATAACTCTTTGATAAAAAATCGAAGTTTCCATACTAACCGCGGACCCCGGGCCACAAATCACCTGTGAGCAGTGTCTCTAGATGCACTGTAATTACAGTAGATTTACTGTAATTCTACTCTTTTTACTGTACACTGTATTATGGTGATTACAGTGTATAAAAGTCACTGTAATTTTGAGTTTCAAAAAAAATTAAAAAAAAAAAGAAACTTAATTATTGGTAAAAAAAACCTACATAAATGGATGAAATGATATGTTATAGTTTAGTGTTTGTCCTCTGAATCAAATTCAGCGGCTGGTTGATAGTTTATACCTACGACCTAAGGGAAGGGGAATTCCCTGACAAAGTGTGGAGCTATTGCCTATTACCAAAAAATTAATACTAATGCTATTATTATACGCATTAAAATTATATAGACGGATTTTACTTTCGCTAAGGGTTTTAATTTAGCAACGTGCTTTGTGTGTATTTCTTCGTAGTGCGATGGTAGTGCGTTAGAGAAAAGTTTGATCATTTTGTTTTGTTGGGTCAAAGGAAAGAAAAAAACAGCTGCAATAAAAACAGCCGCTTTTATTGCAGAGCACAAAATTTCACACAACCTTAAAATTACTATTTAATATAATTACAGATTCGGAACTAATAAATATCTACTATTAAACTAAAAAAAACTTCAAGCCGTCGTAAATATTGTAATAGGAGATTTTCTTTCTCTTTTATCATGAAAGTGACATGAGCCAGATCCCGATCCGATCCGCCCTCTCTTGTTTTAACTTGGCAAACTTCATGCCTCTTCGATTTAGTCATTAAAAAGAAGTTAAAATGTTATTATTATCTACTGTAAAACACACTGTATTTCAGGATAGGAAAACACTGTAATTTTCATAAATCTACTGTAATTTCAAATAGCATTCACTGTAATTTTACTTTTCTAATCTGGAGACACTGCTTGTGAGACCCAGTACCGCTTCGGCATTCGCATGCGGGGGTTGTGTCGCTCGTCACGCGGAACCCGCGAAAGTTACGAGTCCAAAGCAAGAGTAAACAAACTAATATAATTTGACGACCTCTGTGGCTCAGTGGTAAGCGCGTTGGCGCTCAAGCCGGAGGTTGCGGGTTCGAATCCCGCCAGGGAACAAAAATATTTTCTGTGTTCCTGTGTCATGGATGTGTATTAAATATGTGTATTATATAATAAAAAAAATCTTAAATATATGTATAGTATAAAAGTATTAAATATATTTCCGTTGTCTGGTACCCGTAACGCAAGTTCTTCGAGAACTTACCACGGGACCAGATTGACGTGGTGTGAAAGCGTCCATAGATAAAAAAATATATTACCTTGGGAAATAAAAGAAAGTCGCCATCGATATTGACTACCTACTTGTCTGTCTTTACAAAATAATGTTTAGCTAAATATCACAATATATGGTATGGTAATGTATTTTAGTAATTTTTAAATTGTAAATACTTACATGTGCCGGACCTTATGGCAATGGATCGGCCGTCTTTGCGTTCATTGAAGGAGGCCTATATTCAGCGGTGGACGGATAAGGGCTGATGATGATGATGAAATACTTACATAATTTACTTAGATACGAACGTGAAGAGTGGTGTGTGGACGAGTAAATACTATAAATTGTTATAGAATACATTATAGCGCATGGTGTACACACGGCTGGCAACACCATTCGCCGCGTCGGGAGATTACGCCGACCGCCGGCACGATATCGGGAATGACCGAGACTTTGCGTCCGACATTAACGGCCGCATTTTACAATAGTCAGTACTTGAGTAGTGCGCGGAGAGTTAATACGATTGCGTCGTTCCGGCGACCGTCGTAACGGACCCAGTATTCTTAGATTAATTATATTAATAGTGAAGTCTGTACTGTATTAAGTTCTTGTAAGCCATTCTAAATTCAATATAATTTTGTGCGCAAAAAGAATTCTTCGAGTTTCCGAACCCCATAAACTATAACTGGCGCCCAAAGTGAGCCAGTGCCTATATCTAATTTTATACAATACGCTGGCATGATACTTGACTTTTATAGAAATCGTTATACGTTACGAGATTCAGGTTATTATAATCTTGAGTATGAATATGAAAATCATATTACGGTTAGTTCCACGGTGGGTCTCAACGAGTGCGAGGGAGTTCTCCTCTCATCGAGTGATAAAGCTAAATTAACAGAATACCTACAAAATAATGATGATATTTTTGGTGCAGGGGGAGAACCCACTCCATTTGTAGTTCATAGAATAGACCCAGGGGACACCGCTCCTATCTCATCGCCACCATATCGCGTGACGCCTGCTGAAAAGGAGATTATAGAAAATGCTAATGTGGTAGCAGACACACTTAGCCGTCCCGTTAGCCGACCATTAGGGGATAAGAGCTCCACATGTAATTTTTATCCAATCTCAGTCGACGTCTTACCTCACCGAAGCTCCGATGAAATACGTGCAGCTCAACTGGAAGATGCTGAAATAAAGAAGATAATTACCGACTTAGAAAGTGATGATGATGTTGTTCGGTGGACAGATCGTGGTTATTATTTAACTCAAGGAGTACTATTTCGTTTCGATCCGGTTGGCGAGTCAGAAGAACCCCAGCTGGTAGTTCCAGAATCGCTGCGTGACGAAATTATGAAGGAACTCCATGATGCACCCACAGCTGGACATTTAGGTCTGGAACGCACCTTGAAGAAGATCAAAGAGAGATATTATTTTCCTAACATGCGTTATTATGTCGCAAAGTATATAAAAAAATGTGACCCTTGTCAAAAATAGCCGACTAACCTTAAGCCAGCAGGTCTGCTGCAAACCCCAGTTCCACAACAAAGATTCGAAGTCATAGCAATGGATTTGTTTGGTCCTTTACCTGAAGGCGATCAGGGCGAGAAGTGGATATTCTTAATAGAAGATACTGCCAGTCGTTGGACTGAATTATATCCCCTTACAGAAGCCACTTCAGAAAACTGTGCGAAAATATTAGTCGAAGAAATTTTTATGCGTTATGGATTTCCCCGTCGCGTGATATCCGACAACGGGGTACAATTTGTTTCGGCAGTAATGCAGAAGGTTATGCATGTCATGGGCATTAAGCAAAATTTAACTTCGATTTATCACCCTGAGTGTAATCCCGCAGAACGGAAGAACCGTGAGTTAAAACAAATGTTGGCTATATTAATTGACCCGGAGCACCGTAGGTGGCCGGAGGTATTGCCGGCTGTACGCTTCGCATTAAATACATCACCGAATCAAGGGACCGGGCATTCTGCCGCCTTTCTTACGTTTGCACGAGAATTTCGTTCACCAGTAGATATAACAAATGACCTGCGTCAGGTAGTGGAACAAGATAATTATGTGCCACAAATTACCCCGTATTTACGAACCTTTGTACGGCGCCTGCAGGAAGTGAAATGGAGAGTAGAACATCAGCAAGACCTCCGAAAGAATGCTACTGACCAAAGTTGCAGACCTGGGCCTAGGTATATGAAGGATGATCTTGTACTCGTTGAGGGGCATCGTCCTAGCCAAGCGACTAAAGGTTTTTCTAGTAAATTCGCTCCACGCCGCGAAGGCCCGTATAGGATTAGCAAAATTATATCACCAACGACGTATGAAGTCGTCGATAGGGACAATAAGCGTCGCGGCAAGTATCATGTCAGTCTTCTGTCCCCATATACAGGCCTTACAGAACCCATTGTACATGATAGAAGAAGGGGTAGGCCACGTAACATTGTTAGTACCAAGTCTGCCTCTGTGACCTCTGCAGACTTGGAGGGGGAGGATATAGCGCATGGTGTACACACGGCTGGCAACACCATTCGCCGCGTCGGGAGATTACGCCGACCGCCGGCACGATATCGGGAATGACCGAGACTTTGCGTCCGACATTAACGGCCGCATTTTACAATAGTCAGTACTTGAGTAGTCCGCGGAGAGTTAATACGATTGCGTCGTTCCGGCGACCGTCATAACGGACCCAGTATTCTTAGATTAATTATATTAATAGTGAAGTCTGTACTGTATTAAGTTCTTGTAAGCCATTCTAAATTCAATATAATTTTGTGCGCAAAAAGAATTCTTCGAGTTTCCGAACCCCATAAACTATAACTGGCGCCCAAAGTGAGCCAGTGCCTATAACATACTATTTGAAAAGATTAGTTCTAGTTTTTTTTGAATTTGAAAAAAAATATTAAAACTATACAAATATATTATTTTATTATAAATAAAATTGAAGTGTCTGTATCATATTATACGAGTAATTTCAAACTTTTCACTAAATATGACGACCTCTGTGGCTCAATAGTTAGCACGTTGGCGCTCAAGCCCGAGGTAGCGGGTTCAAATCCCGCCAGGGAACAAAAAGTTTTCTGTATCCTTGGTCATGGATGTGTATTATACATATAATAAAAAACTTATATATACATGTATAGTATAAAAGTACTAAATATAAGATTTCCGTTGTCTGGTATCCGTAATACAAGTTCTTCGAGGACTTACCACGTGACCAGATTGACGTGGTGTAAAAAGAGTCCATAGATTGTAATTGTTCGGTACTTACATCGAAAACCATTTTTAAAATCTGTCTACGGCTGGACCGATTTTGACGGGATTTTCACTGGCAGATATTATCTGCCAGTGAAAATCCCGTAAAATGTGTAATATACAAACAACATAGCTATTTAAATAATAATTATATATTATAATATACATTTTTATAAATAAAAAAAATAGGTTTCGGTATACATAGCGAAAGGGCTAAACATTATGTAATGGTTATCATTCAAAATACAACGAAATAGGATCGCTTGATATTATTATGTTACTAGTAGCAAGTTCGGTGACCTACACAGTACACTGATTACCCCTCGCGCGGGGCTCGTGCGTGTCCCCCGCGCACACGGACCGTTCCCCACACCTCACGGTACGAAATCTGAATTTTCGCTGACCGCCTAAGCCCCCTTAACGACACGAGCACAGGGACGTTACTGGAGGCGCATTAAGTAGCGCCTCCTACGCATCTCAGCGCCACCAATCTCGGGCACACCTCGAGAGTGTGCTGGGCCGAGTGCACCGCCGCGCCACAATCTAATCGTGACATACTGTCACCAGCACCCTGCGGGCCGTCCGGCACAGGTACTCACCAAAGCAACCATGCCCGGTGAGCACCTGGGTCAGACCGAAGGTTTGCACTTCGGCGCATCCACCTCTCGAGGACCGGATGCCGGCTTTTGCCATACGGCTGCCGCGCCAGGTCCTTCCTGAAAGTTGTTAACCTTATACATACTACTTACAAGTAACAGGGATTTGGCCGTCTTGGTCTTCATTGAAGGAGGCCTATTTCCAGCATTGCACGGAATATGGCTGATAACGATGACACAATCGTAGACCGATGATTATTTTAGAAGCTTGCTAAATTTTATCGGAATCCGATCAGCAGTCATCTTAGCCATCAAGCCATGCTTATTAGAAAATTAAAGGAGACCTTTAATTTTCTAATAAAAAGAAGAGAAGAAGGCCAGACTACTCCTTTTAAAGGGGGATTGCCCGGCTGCTTAGGCAGTCCCCGCGACGTCGTGTCATACTGGGCCCAGGTTCCCATCCTGAACCCGACACGAGCACAGGGGTGTTACTGGAGGCGCATTAAGTAGCGCCTCCTGCGCACCCCCATTCGTCGCCCACGGGGGGAGGCCTCGTCGGCGGCCTCCTCTCTAACCCGCTCGTCGGCCTCCTTCTGGGACATTACTGCCTCGCAGAAGGAAACCATCGCCGTCCAGGACTCGTCGTCACCGAGCATCGCGGTGATGACACCCGGCAGAGACAAGTCCCCTCCGATGACCGATGCCAGATCATGACGCAGCGCCGCCCATCTCGGGTACACCTCGAAGGTGTGCTGGGCCGAGTCCACCGCCGCGCCACAATCGTGACACACTGTCAAGGGCTCTTACGCTTACGGCGCATGCACCACTCAAGGACCGGACACAGAGCAACCGTTACGCGTTTGCCGTACGGTTCGGCTCAATTAGCTTCGCCCAAGGTGCTCTCACCGTAGGCTACTGAGCCCCTTCCAATTAAGTATATCGTAACAAAGACGAACGATTCTAATAAAATATTCAACACAATAACAATAAAAAGTACGTAAACCCTTATAAAAATAAACAATAAGTAGGGCCAATATGATAGCCAATGATTAATTTATTTACTCGGTTCGGAACAACAAACCTCAACATCGATAAACAATTTATGAGGAAAACTCAACTTAACCCACTTCACATAAAGTGTGTTGTTATATGGACAGACAATTTGCAACACGAAACCTCAAATATCACGAAAAAGGATACATAATAATATGATTCCAAAAGTATAAAATAGGGAATAATCTATACTAATATTATAAAGCTGAAGAGTTTGTTTGTTTGTTTGAACGCGCTAATCTCAGGAACTACTGGTCCGATTTGAAAAATTCTTTCAGTGTTAGATAGCCCATTTATCAAGGAAGGCTATAGGCCTGGGGTGGCCAACCCGCGGCCCGCGGGCCGCATGCGGCCCGCCGACTGTCAAATTGTGGCCCGCGGAACTGGTTCAATTTTTTTTAAAGTTAACTAAAGTGACTGTATATTATATAAAATTTATAAAAAAAATGTTTTTTTTAAACACTAATGGGTCTGACAAACGTTTTTTTACTTTATATGCCAAATAAATCTACAAAAAATGACGAGAAAAACTGTGTTTTTGCTTTTAAGATATTTACGATCAAAGTGCGTATTTTCAGCCGAAGGTTTTTAAAAACGCGGACGGGCGCTCACTAGCCGATGACGTCACACCCCCGCTCATTCGACAGTCGCGCTCTCGTTCGCACGACTTTGCGCAATAAAAATCAAAATTATCGGTATCCCCACGGCCCCACCGAATCAATATTCGGTGGGGCTAAGTAGCTTAAGGTGAACCCAGCACCTTGGGCGAAGCTAAGTAAACCCAGGGGACTCTTTGTATCCCTATTATAAAAAGAGGGGACAAAAGAGAAGGGTGGCCAAAGGCCGAAGATGGGTACCTCACCCCATCGCAATGTCCCGATGTTGGGGGAGGTTTTCTCCTAGGTCATGGGTGTGTATTAAATATAATATGTAGATATTATATTTCGAATCCGATACGAGTAGACACAAACCTAGACCGCGCTAACAGCAGTAGCACTACGTTACCGCTAGATTGCTTGGGCACCGCGCATGAACCGCCTCTCTCCCCAGAGGGAGGGATAAGGGCCGGCCCTCATGATGATAGGCTAAATTCAACCATAAAAGATTCGTCGACCGTATCGGATTTGACTAGTCCAAATCCTGCTCTCCCGAGCAGCGCGCGCGATGTCCAGCCTTAAGGGAGCCATCTGTTCACTTACTGTACCGATATTGAGCTTAAAGGCCATCAGGCCAAAATGTCCAAAAAAAAGAACCTAAAAGGAGACGGTCCATTTCTGGTCTGGTCTTGTACAGTGTACCATAAATAGAGAAAAAATACATAGATTTCATTAAAAATAAAATAAATTAGTTTAAGAATGTAATTTACATGCAAAAAATAAAAATATATTTCAAGTTTTTTAACTTGTTGGCAATTCTTAATGAAGATGGCGCCCCTCAGACGGCTGATAACATAGACTTAATATATGTAGAAGGACTGGGCATACCTACGAAAAAAAGGTGTAACCTACAACTCAAATTGGCACTTAACATGGCTACCATTGCTAGGGTTTTGAGAGAAAAACCACAAACTATATAGAGAATACTACTATGAAAAGGGCACTCAAGATGGCGGATCAGGCACTCACTTACAGCTAAGTTTAAAGAAAGGGGCATCTCCTCTTATTTCCTAACTTCATGGATAATTATTACTTACTAAATGTCATTTCTGACAAATGACAAACCAAATGATGACAGATGCATATCGAACAATGACATAATTCCTTACATTTGACATATAACACCAAGGAATATACGCCATACGCCATTTTTTATACACGTAGTGTTGCAAATCTTGGAAACATTAAATTATTCTTCCACTGAAATTGAGATGAATTCATGGATATAAACAAATCAAAACTGTTTCAATATTTTCTTTCCTTCATCTCATTACATGTACAAAAGTAAACCAACGTCCCATACAATTTTGGACCGTCTCCTTTGGTAGTGCGGCCCGGTTTGAAATTCTATTTCCGAATTTCGACCCGGCTGCTGAAAAGGTTGGCCACCCCTGTTGCCTGCAGCTTCGCCCGCGTTACTAAACTCCTATAAGTCACAGCGTGATGTTATATAGCCTATAGCCTGCCTCGATAAATGGGCTATGTATCACTGAAATAATTTTTCAAATCGGACCTGTAGTTCCTGAGATTAGCGCGTTCAAACAAACAAACAAACTCCTCAGCTTTATAATATTAGTATATTATTTTCCATAAGTTAGTTCCTAAGCGTTTATTCAATTCGCAACACAACACCTCAACATTATATGCATATGGCGGGAAACCTTGGCAATTAACTTGAAAATGTGTCATAATATGAATAATGTAGGTTAATTATATACATAAAACAACTTTAATAGTTTGACATAAAGTGTATATTTGTTTAAACTCGCAACACAAAACCTCAGTACTGGGGATGCCAATTATTGCCAGGTGAAATTTTAAAATCGCTTTAGCGCCATTTTTTATTCAAAACTCCCCACACGGGTATGTGGTACTCGCTGCGTCCGAAAGCTGGTAAGTGGACGCAGCTCGACCCACTAAAACCCGGCGAGTGTCACCAATGCCGGCTGTGGTGTGGTGCCCAGGATCTATTGAGCAAACAGGGTACCTCGACGGCTAGTCAGTCCCTCAGGGGACCGATGCCACGTCCACAGAGGGGTTGTCCCGCACCACAGAACAACCCCTCCCAACGTCGGGACAGTAAAATGGGGTGAGGTTCCCGTCCTCGCCCCTTATAAGAGGGGAACAAAGAGCCCTCTCGGCTCAATTCGCTTCGCCCAAAGTGCTGGGCTCACCCTAAGCTACTGAGCCCCACCGCCACGACAAGGCCTGAACCATGGTGGGGAAGGACTGAGTAGCCTGGGCTAGTCCCGAATGTTTGTGGGCGATGTTGACTTACCATCACGCGATGGCGCGCTCGCCTGGTGGTAAGTGATTACAGAAACTCCTTAATACCTACAATACTAATTTCATTACAATAAAACTTTTTACTTAAAATAGGGATACCAAATAGAAGGGCTTTTTAAAGGTTTTTATCTTTTCGTCTCGGTATCCAACTACGTCTTTAACCTAACAAGGTTTTCGCGTTGGCGTTCATAAAAAGGCATGTGTCCGATAGGAAATATTGAAAATGATGTACCTATATGTATGTCGACATGTATGATGTATGTTAATACGTATGAGCACTAATAATATTTGCCTGCGCTAATATCTAAGTAGATACAAATTATACTCTTGAGTTGCGCGTGCCATTTACAGAGCGAAATAAAATTATATTCTATCTGGCAAATATTAGTCACGAAATTTATTACAAGTGTGAACTCTGAAGGTAAATTAAAAAAAATATAATTATTATTTTATGTTAGTTGGATAGGCAAACTGGCAAACGTGCCACCTGATGGTAAGTGGTCGACGTCGCCCATGAACATAAACTAGTTTACCTGGAACGAGCCCAGGCAACTCATCTATGTGTTGCATATCCTGAGACATAAGATGTTAAGTCTCGGTGCCAGTAATTACACTGCCTCTCTTGCCCTTCCCTCCGAAGCACAGCGAAGCTGTTTCACGGGAGAAACAAGCAAGATGGTGGTACCCATGCAGCCAGGAGCGCGGCACAGCGCTTCCCTCCCACCGGTAAGCTTATAAGCAAAAATAAATAAATGATAATACATGTTTTTAAACCACCTAGGAACCCTGCTCGAAAACCACGCTGCCACAGACAGAAATTTAGCAGTCAAAGTTGACCGTCTTTACAAACTACCCTCTTTTTGCATCGGTGGTAAAAAAAAACGACAAATTAAAATACTTAAAACATACTAGTGAAACCAATGATATAATAATACATAATTCCCACCTCACAGAGTGAAACAAAATGTAAAGCTATTGAAAATGTCAAAATGCAAATGTAGTTGTGACATATTGACTTAAACATGAATGTACGTACAATCGTTAGGTCAAGTTCGTGTGTGCGGAAGTGATGATTGAGCTTATTATAATTTATAATGACTAACAATCATTTTACTTGATTATCATCAGAACCAGAAGGTGTAAGTACCTCAGCGACTAACTCTTCGTCGGCATTGGAATGGGACGACCATCTCCGTGCGGTGACTGCTCCTGGCTGGGTGCGGCCGATCATATACAGGGTGACAGGAAATTCGATACATTCCTTTGAAAGACAGAAAGTAGACCTCTTTTACAGTAATATTTTTCATGGCATCCCCTATCCGAAAGTCGATATTTACAAAGTTATTGAAATTTCAAAATTTTTTGGTGTACTACACCCATAACTACTGTAGAGGAGCTCAGAAGCCGCATAAGAAATGCAGCAGAAGGAATCAAAACTAGTCTTACTACCAGAATAATTAAAACAGAGGTACGGAGAAGACTACGGGCCTGTATCAGAAACAGAGGTTCACATTTTGAACAAGACCTCAAGTAGAATATTTATTATTAAATTTAATTAAACATTGATGTTTTTTAAACACAATAAACGTAATTAAATTCAAGTTTTTCCTTTTATTTTAACCTTATCGCAAATAAATTTTACTTCTATGTTTACTACAACGTCATATTTTTATGTAGACATTTGCACCTTTTTGGAAAGCTAATGAGATAAGAAAGTTATTTAGAATATTTGTACGCATTATATGATACATTTTTTTTTAAGAAAATCACCTGTTTTTAAGAAAAATGTGCATTTTTCTTAAAAGAAAATTCTGTTTCATGTCTCATAATGAAAAATTCTCGCTTAGTTTGTCCCTATTTATTCCTTAAAAATATTATTTGACTCATTGACGGTTAAAATACATAAAAAAATCACTAAAAAGACAAACATTTTTAAAAATACGTCACGTCAAAGTCAAAAACTCGAAAATAAAGAAAAAAAATTTGAAATTTTAATAACTTTGTAAATATCAACTTTCGGATAGGGGATGCCATGAAAAATATTACTGTAAATGAGGTCTACTTTCTGTCTTTCAAAGGAATGTATCGAATTTCAGGTCACCCTGTATATAACAGGAGTAAAGCGGTAATGTTGTGTTTTTTATGAAAACAAATTCCGACAAAATTGTGCTGCGACGCTGCGCCGGTCCTGTGCTCCGATTGGCCGACTGATGGCCATTGATGGATGATTGGCCGATGGGACGTACACAGATCACTGGTTGGTTGAATTGATATTACTTCAGTGACAAATCACTGACCAGTTTCGGAATGTTATGGCTCACATTAGTACTCTATTCTTATATGCTCGATGGGTGCGGGTGACGAGGGGTCGGTCATCTTTGTGTCTAGCAGGGTCTAGCAGTGGGCGGAATAAATAAGCAAGATAATCCCATATTTTTTCCACACCTTGGTGAATAGCTGACGTGGCCTGTTCGATTTGTTTCTATCGACATACAGCAAACAAAACGGTTCATAGCGTGACATTGACCTTGTTTTTAACTTATATTTTGGAGATCTTAATTTCAGCGTTGTCGGTTGTGTACGAATGCCTTGCTCATGAACGTCACGCGCTCAGTTACATTTCGTCTCACGATATCCCGTTCCCGTTTTAAATTTTAATAAAGAAAGTAACCAATATAATCAAAAAATCTTGTAACTGAGTTGTAAGATTTCAAAATAATCTTGGTTAGGTACTTTCTTTATTAAAATTTAAAATGGGAACGGGATAGATATAGATACCTATCAAAAAATCCATGCTAAAACCCGACCAAACGGAAATCATACCTTATATTTATTCATGCATTAAGTCAACAATGAATGCGAGATCGATAAAAAAATATCGTTCTATATAGGAAGACTTTTTATAAATGTCACAATAGAGTGAGTAACATTTGTCTAGTGACAAGATAATAAAAACAAATTATAGAAAATTTTAAATCTATTCTAAAGAGAATCTCTACAGGGTGGATTGGAGTACCTTTCGCTCACATAACACCGGCGTCAAGTGATAGCTATGCTGTCGCGTTTCGTGCGATGGCCCATGGAGGATAGGGAAAAGGACAACGCAGCCGCACAACTTTAGGTAGTGCTGTGTGCAGATGCGTTGGTCGCGTCGATGGGCGTCGGAAATCACCATAAGGCTCCAACTGGTCGGTTGCCTCCTTATGACAAAAACCATTGTAATGAAGTCATGTTTCATAGAAAAAATAGTTCATAACACCATATAATGGTAGTTAAGTGTTATGTAAAACAATTTGGGCGCCTTAAAATTGATCGAATGCCGTGACGGCAACGCTGTCAAATTGTTTACCATCTTTCGTTATGCGTTTGTGTGGAAGTCGATTTTTTATTGATTTATGTTAGTTGGATAGGCAAACTGGCAGACGTGCCACCTGATGGTAAGTGGTCAGCGTCACCCGTGAACATAAACTTATTTACCTGGAACGTGGCGAGACAACTCAATTTTGTGTTGCCTATCCAGAGACATAAGATGTTAAGTCTGTCAGTAATTACACTGCCAGAAACAAGCAAGATGATGGTGTCCATGCAACTGAGAACGCGGCACAGCGCCAATACGAGTAGAATAGTAATATAGAACTTATTATACAAGGTTGATAAAAGCGCGACAGTCATTAAATTAAACCACGTATACTATGTACCATTTTCAGGCTACATACCAAAACCAATACCAATAATTGGTAGACCAATAGAATCAATAGTTTAGTCACAGGATATTTTTAAAGTTTTAAAGCCGCTCCGCTCTGTTCGACCCGGTGAGACGCAACCTGTGCCGCACCGACGCAACGTGCTGTGCGACGTTTTGTTTTAGATTCGAAGGACATTTTACAAAGGATGTTGACGTTTCACTTTGACTATTCTCGTATTTAAGTTCTTTGAAAAACTTTTTTTATTGCTCTCAAACTATTTTTTTTATAGTTTCGTATTAACTGTAAGCATGCGTAGTATATGTGGTTTAATTTAATGCCTCTCGTTTTTATCAACCTTGTATAGCCTAAGATCCTTCTAAAAACATATCCCATGGAAATAAATGATTGATTGATTCCCTCGCATCGGTGAATGGTCCTATTAGCTAAAATGCTAAAGCAAGAGATGGCAGGAGAGCATGGCAAGGTATTTCGTGATTCCTCGTTAACGAGATCTCTTTTCTCAAGGTAAGCAACGTAAAGTAAGTTACCTGAACACGAGAGGATCAGTCCATAAACTCTTTTCTGACCATGGCAAAAAGTGGCTGTACAAATTCGATTAATTACTGACATAAAACATTTTGGAAATATTTTGCAGAAACATTATCAAGTTTTTTTATATGAAAATAATTTTAACAAAAGATAAATTGCGAAGTCGTTTTTATAGGAATGAAAATTTGACTTAATAGCTATCTATATTTCTTATTAGTTATTCCTTTTTTATAGAAGACGGGGCAAACGGACAGTCGTTTCACCTGGTGGTAAGTGATAAACGACATCCATAGATACTACATCATTAGCCAGCCTTTCAATTAAGTGTATGCTCTTTTCTTGAAGGTCCCTAAGTTTTATCGGTTCGGAAATACCGTAGGTTGCTATAAACCTGCCTTCCCTTACCTTTAGTGCTGGCGAGGTCATGCTGCCACGCCTCAGGCAGTAGGTGAAGGAACACGTCCCCCAGAAGACCACCAACAGCGAAACTCAGCAGGATGCGTAGCGTCGCAGCACCGGCTGTGGAAAACATACATAATTAGATTTCTTTGCTAGTTGGATAGGAACCTGGTATTATATAGATGAGGAGAATAATTCTGGTTGACTTTTGATGTAAAATTTCCATTAGTACCCCTAGTACAAAAGTGACGGCTAAGGAAGTTAGGGGTTAGAATGTATGTGATTGTTTCCACTGCAACCCAGAGTGAGGCGCAGCACTAACAGTCTGGTGAAGACAGTGGTGGCCAGATTCGACGTGGACAGTGTTCTAATACCGCACTGGACTCGTGTACATTTGGTCAAAGACACCAGACCTTCTCATAATTTAAATTTAGATAACGTACTAACATAGTTTTTCAAAAGATTATAATATTGTTACTAACACTCTATGGGTTGCTGGGGTCGTTGCTAATACTCTATCAATTCCATATTCATCAGTGGAGTGTGGACTGATATTCCTGACGAACTTCGTCTTTCCGAACGTGTCCTAATACCTTATTTGCCCAGAATTGTCTACGTTACACACATCAAAGTACCATCTGTACAAACGCTGCCAATTACGTCAAGAATAAAGCAATTATAGCGATCACAACATTTGATAGTAATAAGGATCGGTAATCAGTGTTGATAATGGTAATAAAACCGGTAATATTTGATAATGGTAATAAAACCGGTAATATTTGATAAGGGTAATAAGCATTGATTTCGATATCATCGATTGGTTTAATCCCATTATCTATTGTGTTACGTGATGCTGGTATTGTATCGGCTACGTTTTTTTTTTACGCCGGGAATTGCTCCAAGGCATCATGGGACTCGCTGCGCCCGAAAGATGGTAAGGTGGACGCAGCTCTACCCACTAAAACCCGGCGAGTGCCACCAATGCCACCTTTGGTGAGATGCCCCGAATCTATTGAGCAAACAGGGCACCTCGGCGCGATCTCGACGGCTCAGCCTCTCAAGGGACCGACGTCACCTCCACAGAGGGGTTGTCCCGCACCACAGAACAACTCCTACCAACGTTGGGACAGTACAAACCTCAACCCTTGTCCCGCTGCTCTTTTGTCCCCTCTTCTTATAAGAGGAGTACACAGAGCAAAGGGGCAAACGGACAGTCCTTCACCTGGTGGTAAGTGATAAGCGACACCCACAGTCATCCGCTGCATCATTAGCAGGGGCGTTGCCTTTCAAATATGATATAATGAGAATATGTATGCTCTTTTCTTGAAGGTCCCAAAGTCTTAAAAGTGAAACAGACTTCATATAGCACATTTCCAATTTTCCTCAACAGCCAAGTCATTCATTGACACGATAAGCGACACAGAGACGGTATCAATCAAGTCTGTACGTTATCAGTACGTGTGATAAGACATCTGACATTGGTGTGAGAGCCCAGCGTGACCGATTGGTGACGACCTCTCATTTTTCTGCTATCTCTTGAGACAGGCGTTTGGTGAGACAACGATCTCCTGATCGGTCCATTACCAACAAGATATAAGGATCAATGATCTATCCTATCGGTTGTAAGTGGCGGGGACCGTCTTGGCATTTCGTTTTTTTTAAAAATCTATACTAATATTATAAAGCTGAAGAGTTTGTTTGTTTGAACGCGCTAATCTCAGGAACTACTGGTCCGATTTGAAAAATTCTTTCAGTGTTAGACAGCTTATTTATCGAGGAAGGCTATAGGCTATATAATATCACGCTGTGACTTATAGGAGTTGAGTAACGCGGGCAAAGCTGCAGGCAACAGGTAGTTGTAGGATAAACTGCCAGATTAACAGTTTCGCCTAGTTCTCGAAACACGGCAAATCTGTTTCACGGAAGAAATTGGATGGTGAGGCGCGAAACATGCGAGAACTTCACATGGGTCAATTGATAGAGGCTGGACTTACCAGGAATAGAAGGAGAGAGGATTTTACATATCGTTAGATATTTTCCCACTGGAGTAGGCAAACTACTTCTTTCCTACCACTATAATAACATAGATGTGCTTCGTTTTTTTATTTCTTTATTTCAATAAATTGTTCTACCAAGTGATAGTCCAAAGTTGAAAAGCTTTCTTTGTAGGTTAGTCGTTAGTTTGTTTTTCAACTGTTTTACTTTTAGTTAGGGTGGGCACTCCCAGGTGAAAGTCCCACATAGGGTCGTGATCTATCCGAACATCCTGGATACACCCATAAAGGATTTCCCTGCGATATCCAGAAAAAGACACATTATCTAGCGTCTGACGATGGACAACTACAGATGAGTCATTTAACACTAAGAACCTAGACAAAATATTGGGCAGCGTTGTTGATATCTTTTCCGGCGGGAAATGATCTAATGGAACCCGGGGGGAGCTGGACTCCCCAGGCGGGTACCTAATAGTAGCTATGTGGGACTCGCTGCGCCTGAAAATGTGCCACCTTAGACTACTGAGTCCCACCGCCACGACAAGGCTTGAACCAAGGTGGGGATCATTGAGGCTATTTAAATAGGCATCATTAGCGAAGCTGTGAGCTGTAGTATGAAAATAAACAGTAAAGTGTGACTAGCAAAACTGTCGATATTGACGATTCAGGGCGCGGCTCCACCGATGCACACGGAGAGGCTACGCACGCTTATCAAGATTCGTGTATACATGTGATTGTTTTCAACGAAACCCACGGACACGCTAGGTACGCATTAATTGTTATTTTAACACATGTGCGTAGCCGCGATGGAGCCGCACATTAATATGCAGTCATATCACTGACATTATCTAATCAAGGGGTTCGAATTCGCGTCTTCTGAGGAATGAGAATAATCTCGTGACCGCTAGAGGACATTGTTCTTATGATTGAAATAGATTTACAAGATAACGAAGTTAAGAACTATGATTTCTTTCAACATTCAAGATTGATCTTATCGGTTAAACTCGATCGGGTCGTTTTTTATCTGGCAGGATAAGAGTACCAAATTTAACCTTCAAATGGTCATTTTTGTTACAAGCTAGTGAAGCTGCGCGTGGAAGATTTTTCCAATTCGTTGAGAAAACGGTAGATACGCGTTTTATGTAAAAATAGTAAAGATTAGGTTTCTGAGAATTCTTTTTTTTTCTTTAACGCCGGGAAGTGCTCTGAGGCATCCCGCGGGAGAGTGGATTTTCCCAGGCGGGTATGTGGGACTCGCGGCGTCCGATTAAGGTGGTAAGGTGGACGCAGCTCGACCCACTAAAACCCGGCGAGTGCCACCAATGCCGCCTTTGGTGAGATCCCCCGGATCTAATGAGCAAACAAGGCACCTCGACGGCTAGTCAGTCCCTCAAGAGACCGACGCCACCTCCACAGAGGGGTTGTCCCCAAAAAACTTTATAACTAAAAAATAACTAAATAACAAAAAAAATTATATTACTTATTGTAAAAAGCGTGAGGTCCTCGATATTCATTGTTAAAAATATTTCATCGGTATGTAATTCTAAAAGTGAAGTTAGTTTATAAACTTAGTACAAACTATAAAGCACCACACGCTTTTTTTCAATAATTAGGTATTACGTTGGAACTTGGAACAAATTTATTAAATTATTGTATTGTCATCGGTTCTTGAAAATGTGTCAAGTTTCAATTTAATCTGACGTCTTAAAGCGGGTCAAAATCAAGTCTAAAGGATGCAGGTCTACCCACTAAAACCCGGCGAGTGCCACCAATGCCGCCTTTGGTGATATGCCTCAGATCTGTTGAGCAAACAGGGTACCTCGACGGCTAGTCAGTCCCTCAGGGGACCGACGCCACCTCCACATAGGGGTTGTCCCTTACCACAGAACAACCCCTCCCAACGTCGGGATAGTACAATGGGGTGAGGTTACCGTCCTCGCCCCTTGCCCTCTGCTCTTTTGTCCCCTCTTATAGGGTACAAATAGCCCCCTCGGCTCAATTCGCTTCGCCCAAGATGCAGCGGCTCACCCTAGGCTAATGAGCCCCACCGCCACGACAAGGCCTGAACCATGGTGGGGATTTAATATTCACCCTGTTTTTCACATTTTTGTAAATAATTATGTGAAAAATTTTAAAAGGCACAAATCGAACGAAGGAAACATGGTAAATAGACCGTTTTAAGTAGTTTTAACAGGTATAAATAATAATAAGCTAATTTAAAATCCTAAATAAATCTCGTTAGAAACCTAAAATGAAAAAAAAGATTTCCAAGTACATACGCATATAAGTATAAAGTTATAAATAGTTGGAACTCCGTCTATTTTTTATTTAAACTCCAAACCAAACGTCAAGAAACAAGAATGCAGTGCGTTTTTTTATTATTTTCGGGTCTCTTCGGAAGAGGTATCCAACTCACTTTTTTGGGATTCTGGCATTCCAATGTAGGCTGTAGCGATACGTTATGGCGCCAAACGGTTACAGCTTGTTACAAATAAATAATTCAGAATCTGATCAAATCGAATTACAAAAAAACTTAAATGTTACATTCGATAAGCCATGATTGTTAAGTCGGTAAAGATCTGGCCTCGCAAGGGAGCAAGGGTTTGGTGCAAAGGAACCCTCAACCGCTTTTTTATTTTCTTGTGCACCTGACCATGCCAACATTGCTGGTGAGGAAAAATTCGTGAGGAGGAGGTCTTTAAATGTGTGCGAAGTGTGTCAATTCGCATAAGCGAATAATGGCCTAATACCCTCCTCGCCTATTTTCGAGGAGACCCGTACTCGGCACGACATATAACGGACGCTTTGTTTACTCTTACATTTTATGATCAAATGGTTCCAGCTAGTCGCTAAAGGGACTAAGAATCTTATCGTTAAGGAGGTAAAAGGGTGAAACTATCGTATCTAGGAATTAGGTTATGCTAGGATAATATTATATTCCTAGGTCCTAGAATTATCAAAAACAATAGATCGATTCTACGATAACGGATCGGATCATAAATAGTTTATCTCGATGTTTTCTGTCAAACAGATGATGAAATCTCAACAACTAGTAGCGAGGCAGTGACTCAAGACATTTCACAACTTGTCACCTGCGAAATCGATGATATATAGAACACTTATATAAACTACTGAACAGAGTAAATAAGATTTTCCACTGTAATAAAAAGCCTAGAAAAGACTCTTCATAATAATAATAAAATTTAATATTATTTAACCAAAGATGTCTTGGCCAAAATCTTGGCCAGCATCTTTGGATATACCCCAGAAAACCCCCAGATTATAGCTATGGTGATTGACCATAAAAAAAAATTATTGCACAAACAATGATTTTCAGTTTTGATCCTACATTTATGCCGTGCCTAGGTTTTTTACTTTGACAGACAGACACAGATATATGGTCCGTATGAAAAGGGTTTACTTTTATAGGTACAGTTTATTTTTTAAATTGGGATTCTTTACATAAAGTGTACATAGTAGACAATTAATCATTCCTTTCGGATTTACAACGAAAGTTGGGATTAATTAAGATAACCTCATTTCTACCATCACAGATAATAATAGCAACCATCTTCTACATTGAAGCAAGATTGAAGCTCTTAAATATATTAATAACAGTTCAATCTCTTTCCTTCCAGAGGGAAGTATTCAAATTTATTTCAAATAGTGGGGTATTTGGAAAGCCAAATACCCCACTATTTGGAGGGGAAAGTTCTAAATATACTTTTTCTGAATTCGGGTCCCAATGTAATAACATATATCTCTCGGGCTCCCTGAGGTTATGTTTCCACTGGTTTACTTACCCATTACTGTTCTAAGAGGTAGTGTGTTTGCATTCCATTACAATGAATTTTAATGTGTAAAGTATATTTTGACAAATGAGCCATGTGATGGTAAGTGGTCAGGTCGCCCATGAAGATAAATAAGTTAACACTAGACCAGGAAACTCATTTATGTGTTGTCTATTCGGAGACATAAGATGTACATCTCGGTGCCAGTATTTACACTGCCTGTCCTGCCCTTCTCTTCGAAACACAGCAAAGGGGGTAATTTGATTGATTCTGTTGTCTATATCCTGAAAGGACAGGAGAAACAACAGTTTGAATTAAGAATAGCCCCTAAAAAAGTATGATCATCACCGCTGTCTGTAGACAATTTTGTCAAGATCAACTAGATAATAAATAGGTAACCTCATCACAATATGTATTAAATGTAGGTCAGTGATCTCCTAATGACCTAAGAAAATAGTCAGGTTATCAAGTCTATAACAAATTAGGTATAAACAAGATGAATAATAACATAATATTTACATAGCGGAAATAAATTTCTCTGTATATAGGAAATGAAGTTGTAATATTTTTGTATATGTACTGCCTACACAAAGGTTTGTACATAGATTACAATACAATACTCATCATCATCAGCACCTATCTGTCCACTGCTAATACATCCCCATACATTAACATAATACATATTTGTTATTTAAAATAACAAAATACACTAGTTTCCATTAAATCTTACATTCAACATAATATTATAATATTTTGTACCTTACATATTAAAAGGGTTTTAATTATCTACAATTAGTTCTGTTTAATAATATTTATTAGAAAACAAATACATATACCTACAACGGCTACAACAAATATTAGTTTGATTGACTTTTAGGAACAATTAGGTACTCATAGGAACTAAAATGTTAAATATTTAATCTGATAGGACCCAGCTAAAGGTACAATTAGTATATTATTTTTTTCAAGGAATGTTTATATTGGTTTTCGAATTTTTATCGTGAACAAAAATTCGAAAACCAATATAAACATTCCTTGAAAAAAATAAACAAAGTGAATATGAAATTTAAACATTAAATATTATGATTTATAAAAATGTGTCGCAATAAAAGAGGGAAAAGACATCCAAACAAAGAAAAACATTGTGTTAAATGTAATTATTCAACATTAGTATAAATAAGGTAGCGTCGTACAAATTTAAAAATAGAATAAGCGATCTTATGAGCTTACCTCCGTCTTGAAAAGATGCAGTTTCATCGATGGGTATTATCAGCAATGGCAGGATTCCACTTAGCCCTACCAGTAACGAAGCGAGTGCAGAAAAAAGCCATGGATGCTCATCAAGTTCTTCAATGAAACTATATAAATATTCCGGAGAAAAGCCTGTACCAAAGTCTAACACAGAACTATTCATTGTTATTGACATATAGCTCAATATTAAATCACTAAAATATTTCCGAGAGCCGGAAGGTTCCCGCACTGTTCACTTTATTCTGATAAATAAACAACTGTTCATATTGTTAAAGAATATTATACAGAAACCAAACGAACTAATCTGCACTGAGATTGAGAACGTCCGTATTCGACGCACAAACTATATATACACGAACTATATAGAGAATACTACGTATTCAGACGCACCACTCACCAACAACAATCGCAGACATCCCGCTGACAAGCAAAATAGAGTTTGAAGTTTATTTATCGTTCCTTCTTCTTCTTTTGGAACAGGCTAAGACCAGAGCCCATGCTGCCTGTTTTTTTTTCCGAAATTGCTCTTTAATATTTTTATTTTAAATTAATTTATGATAGAGAATTGAGGCAAAAAAAACATTATTTTTTTAGGAACTTATTATTTATTTTTAATTAAATAAATTAATTTCACACTTATGTGATGAGGTTGTTTCAACTCAAGCTTTCAGTCTTCTGAACTGTAGATTCTTCTCAACTTTTCGTTTTTTTTTGTTCTTCTTTATATTTTCTTCGTCGTACATTGCCTGTTGATCTTTCTTTGTTACTGCTAACCTTCTGAAATAGAAAAAAAAAGAAATATTAAAAGAAAAATATATAATCAACATGTAGAAATTATTGAAAGATTTTCATAAATACTGGATTCTATTTAAAAATATCATATTTATATTAATAATATTCTAATACTACACTATTCAAGACAAAGAATCTCATTCATAAACAAGCTGCCTGAGATTAGTCCAGGCAACTCATTAATTTGTTGCCTATACTAAGATATAAGATGTTAAGTCTCTATGCCAGTAATTACACTGCCTGTCCTGTCTTTCTCTCCGAAACAAACAATAGGGCATGTTGTATTCACATTCCCAATCTCCAAAATGCCATTTTGACTACTAAATTATACAATTACTATAATTAATATTATCAAATAAAATATAATAAACAATCAAATATCTAAAAATTCGGCAAATTTATGAAAAAAAAATGTCGAATATCTCGAAAACGGTTAGGTTTAGGATAGGGTGTTTCATAGCCAAATCAGTTAGAAACGATGCTAACTACACGCCCTTAACGGATCTACATCGACTTTTCCTGTAACCCTGTATAACTATATTTTTTATAACTACATATTTATAATTTATAAAGTAGCATTCTGTACAGAGAAAGTAAATTATTATTAAGCTATTGCATAACTTTTATCAAGAAATTCCGTAACGAAAATAAACCCAACACCCGACTAATATAAGTTGATAAAATATGTTATGCAATAGCTTTACCCGGGCAGTCCCCGAGTGCCATTTAGGTTTTTTATTATTCATTTAAAATCCATTAATAACTTACCAATAAGACTGACATGCTTAATGGTTTTTTCTCTGAGCATCTTTAATTCATCTGTTGTAGCATTAGAGATTCTGTATTTTAGGCAGGGCATCAGGAGGTCGTAATATTCAACAAAATCGTTCTCCATCGCGTCAGCAACTGAAGTAATCGCAGTTACAGTTTGTTCCATCACTAGTTTCGTGCCTCGTTCCACCAACTAATAAATAAGAGATCAAATATATTTAAATAGTTAAATACAAATTTATCTAAATTCTTACCTAAACTATTTATCATGTATGTGAACTTAGATCCCTAAATACATAGGAGAAGCAAAAAGGGAGCAAATGCCACATGATTTTCCAATATTATGGAAGTAATAACACTACTTGTAAAGTGCGACTACTAACGAACATTGGATATTAATCTATACTAATAATATAAAGCTGAAGAGTTTGTTTGTTTGAAGGCTCTAATCTCTGGAACTACTGGTCCGATTTTAACAATTCTTTCACTGTTAGATAGCCCATTTATCGAGGATGGCTATGGGCTATATAACATCATCGCTGCGAGTAATATAAATTAAGTTAAGTAAGTTAACGCGGGCGAAGCTGCGGACAACAGCTAGTAAGTAATAAGGAAGAATAAGAATAGATGTTTTAAAAAAAGAGTGAAAAATAATATAATATAATACCTCTTTAAATTTGGCAGTCAGAATAGCTTCCAGTTTCCCCATCAATGATCCCAAATAATGAGTTAGAATTGGTTTGGGACAGTCTTCACTGACGTTCACCAAGGCTGCAGCTGCCTAAGGCTCATCTAAACAAGTAGAAATTGATGATAAGACATCAATGTATCATTGAAAAATAATTCTAAACGTTTTGGAAATAATAGGGAAATAACTTTACCTGTACTTGTGGATTGGCAAATATGTACAGGTGCAAAATCAGTTAACATTTTTGTCCAATAGCATCACATGCAGCATAGAGGACACGTGGATGTTTGAAAATAAATGAGGACATTAATTTAAAAAAATGTTATTATTATTTGTAAGTACAAGCACAATAAGGCAGGCAGGCATTTAGTAAATAAGGAATTCTCATAATGAAATTAATTTTTTTGAAAAAGGTTGATACATCATCATTTTTGAAGTAAAACTTCTTTAGGCGCGACTAGGGAGTAACTCAGATTTATTTTCTGACGGAAATAACGCTCAGTATTCTTCATTCAAAAATCACCTGTCACCTGATCATCAGGTTATGCATTCAGGAGAGTCATACCACGGGTCTACGGCGACATACCGAGCATGTTGACACTAGGTTGACACATTATTCTTTAGAGGGCTTTATTCTAGTTAGCTTGTGTCAAACTTACTAATATTTTTCTTTGAATACCTTTATTCAGTATCGCTTCCTGCCAGAATGCGTGATGTGTGCTATTGGCTGTAACAGCTGAACGAAGTAGTTTACCACTCTTTTTCCGGTTGAATACAGCAGCTCCATTGACACTGTCAAATAAGTCGTCAAAGAACGACACTACTTCACAGCTGCTGCTGACTGGTCTTCCATCTGAGTAGTGAGCTGGAAATGAAAGAAAATTATTTTGAATACTAATATTTGTTATAATGAAACAATTTTTACAATCCCGACATTTCGGATACTTTACAGCAATATTATGCATGGATTTTCATTTGATAATATTAACAATGGGATCCCAAGCAGGTGGTAAGAGCCGGGTCACCATGGTTCAGGCCTTGACGTGGCGGTGGGGCTCAGTATCCTAGGGTGAGCCACTGCACCTTGGGCGAAGAGGGGCTCTTTGTACCCCTCTTATAAGAGTGGACAAAAGAGCAGGGGGCAAGGGGCGAGGACGGGAACTTCACCCCATTGTACTGTCCCAACATTGGGAGGGGTTATTCTGTGGTGTGGGACAATGCGGGAAGACAAATGTTCGCGTAAACATTAGAAAACAATGTACTAATATTTGATTTTTTTATAGTGTTGATACTCCTACAATTTATTACTTACAGAATTCTGAAGTATAATTTAAAGCACTAGCCATGGTTTTGCTGAATACTCGCACACAATTCTTCACCTGAAATTCAACCAATATTTTGATTTAAATACACATTTTGTTTATAGCATAACAAACAAACAGTCTAGACTCAAAAGCCTTACTATTGACTACCGACGCCACACCACAATCAGACGTTATGCATGAGCCTTGTCCTTCTCCTACTCTGTCCCACATACAATGGGCTAAACAAAAACACATGATAACATACCCTTCACTTGACATCAATATTATACGAGCGAGAGGTACCGTAAGACATAGAGGTAGCTGCAATGCAACAATGGCACTCTTACTAAAACATAATAGTGACTTAGGTACCATATTCTCATTTATTTTTTTCAATTCATGAGCATTTGACTTTGATGAAACTTGATTCAGAAAACATATTGCATAATGATATTGCAAGCATACCTTCATCTTTTCAGGAATAACATGTTCATCATTTAATTTGTGGAGTATCCTTGATTGAGTATGCTGGCAGTCAGTTATATACACGTCGACTATGTCTTACCATTTAGCAATTTTATTGTCAAAATATATATTTTTGACAGCAAAATTATTTCGAAGTCCTTTTATCAAATGACATGGATCATAAATAACATTTAAATTAAATCCAGCTAATTGAATTGTATCATCTGTAAATATATAAATTAAAGAAAATTGACATGAATGATACACTAAAACCCGGCGAATGCCACCAGTGCCGCCTTGGTGAGGTGCCCCGGATTTGATAAGCTAGCAGGGCACCTCGACGGCTAGTCAGTCCCGCAAGTGACCGTCGCCACCTCCACAGAGGGGCTGTCCCGCACCACAGAACAACCCCTCCCAACCTCAGGACAGTACAATGGGGTGAGGTTCCCATCCTCGCCCCTCGCTCTTATATCCCCTCTTCTTATTAGAGGGGTACAAAGAGCCCCCTCGGCTCAATTAGCTTCACCCAATGTGCTGGGCTCACCCTAGGCTACTGTGCCCCACCGCCACGTCAAGGCCTGAACCATGGTGGGGGAAATGACTGGCCTGTTGGTCTAGTGGTTAGTGACCCTGACTGCTTAACCAGAAGGTCGTGGGTTCAATTCCCACCCAGGACAAACAATTATTCTAGTGCAGTGGACTACACTATGTTAGATAAAGAATCTCATTCACTTTCTAAATACAAATTCAGTAGAATTAGAAGCCGTTGTATTGAAGCATTCACATATGAAAATGTGGTTTCAAGTTCAGATCAATTTCTCAGTTACATTTACGTTGGGGGCCATATACTTAACTATAACTTATTTAAAATTTATAAAGTAGCATTCTATATAGAGAAAATAAATTATTATTAATATTCACTTAAATCCATTAATAACTTACCAATAAGACTGACACACTAAATTGTTTTTCCTCTGAGCATCTTTAATTTGTCTGTCTCAACATTAGATATTCTATATTTTAAGCATCAGGCGGTCGTTATATTATTAACAAAATGTTCTCCACTGTAATGGCAACTGAAACAATTATACTCACAATTTATTCCAACACTAGTTTCGTGCCTCGTTGCACCAACTAATAAATAAGAGATCAAATATAATTTAGATAAATATAAATACCAATTTAATTAAATTCTAACAAAAACTAGGTAAATATTTTTCATATATTATGTGAACGGAGATCCCTAAACGCATAAGAGAAGCAAAAAGGCAAATGCTACAAATGATTTTCCAATGTTATGGAAGTAATAACACTAATCGTAGACGTCTGACTACTAACAAACATTGGATTAGTAATAAGGATTCCTTTTTAAATTTGCCAGTCAGAAAATAAATATATTATTAAAGTTACATAGTAAATTCTATAATGATTCTCATAATAAATTAAAAATTTTGAAAAAGTTATGAAACCATCATTTCTCCTTTAATTTTATTGTATTGTATATTTACATATTATTATATTCATACTTACAGGATCAGTTAAATAGTTAAGAACTGTAGATACTACTTGGTCAAGCATTTGCTCCATCTGTTTGTGACAGCCTTCTCCAGCTGATAATTTATTATATTACATGTAGGATCCAACAATTTGCAATGATCATAGTACATAAGTATATAAATTCTCTTGCAATTTAAACATGATCAAACAGTGGCACAGATTCTGTAACATGAAAATATATTTTTGGGTACATTAATATGTATGGAAAGTTTATGGATTATTAGTAGATTATATAGGGACTGTATGATAAGCGTAAAAAATTGGGGGTTATATTGACATCAAAAATTTTCGTAAATTTTCTAAGTCACCGCCCATAGCGCCCCTAAGGCTACACCTCAACCGATTATTGGTTCGTAATATAAAAATATAAGATTCATAACGAAAACAATCACTCACCAGAAGTCACAAGAAGAGAATTTGTTGGAGACTGGAGTCCCGGTATTTCTGATTGCAGGAACAAAGTGGGACAACCAGAACTCATAATACGTGTCTTTCCTGTGTTTGTGGTATAAATTCAGCCATTTTCGAAGTCTTTCTCACAATTAGGCATTTTGTGTAAGAAAATCCCCCCGCTTACTAAGACATTAGGTTAACAACTTAAAAGTTTTAGTTTTTTGTGTATGGACCGAAAATGTATGGAAATCACTTTCACATGTAAGTTCAACACAAAAATAGTAAACACAAACAAGTTTACTAAATACAAAAATAACATTATTGTAATTTTGTAATACGACGTAATACTATTATTAAATATGGCGGCTATTTTTAGTATTTTTGACATAATATACTAATTGAAATTTAGTTCCATAAATATTTAATAGACGGCGCTTCAATTTTGCTCTCAGCCGCCATTCCTGCGGGAAGTCTACTTCTCAATGTTAGGTAGTTTGTACCCCGTGATTCGACGTATTATTTATCTTCACAGATTACTATGCAATCACAAACTTTAAAGAGAATACAGAATACCAATGTCAAAGAGTATATAAACACTACGGTGACCAATGTCACAACTCACAAGTCTGAACTCTGAAGTCACAACTCACAACTCGCTTGAGAGTTGAGATTTGAGTCGCTACTCGCTACTCGCTAGTCGCTACTCGCTGTTCGCTAGTCACTAGTCACTAGTCACTAGTCGCTTGTCACTACTCACTACCAAAGAGTATATTATATTACAGCTTGGCAAAAAAGAGTCTGGAAAAAATGAGGGCGCCACCTTCACTTAGGTCTCATAATAATATGGGAAATCAGTAAGAGAATTTAATCAAATCGTTAATTATAAATGTGAAACACTATTGTCCAAGTATTGTCAACATCATAGGTTTCTTATCACCACGTCATACTCTTTTTTGCCAAGCTGTATATTGTTCACTACGATGTTTTATAAATAGTGCTGCTAGTCTAGTCACATAATATTAGCACAGTATAACCAAATTCATAGAGCCGATTCCGAGATTCCAATTATATATATATAATTGGAATCTCGGAATCGGCTCCAACGATTTTCATGAAATTTAGTATATAGGGGGTTTCGGGGGCGATAAATCGATCTAGCTAGGAGTAATTTTATTAAAAAAAAAAAAAAAAAAAACCGAGCAAAGCTCGATCATCCAGGTGCTGTATTTACTATGCGTTTTAAATGAGAATAGGACGGACTTAGCGCCATATTGTGACGTCAATTATCCCCGTAGCCAAATGAACTCGTTTGGTCACTTTACTTGCATTTTGCAGTGTTTGCAAAATGGTAGCGTACATTTCACGAGTTAAACTTATATTTCCTTCAGGTCCTCACGACGGAGAACACAAACAACGGCAAGATGGCGACCGTCGTCCTTATTTTCTTTAATAATTTTGGCATGGCTCCAGGCCATTTGCGGCAACAATTAAATAAAAGAATATTATCGTATGGTTTTAAAAACGAATTAGGACTTAATTTTTTTTAACAATTTAAGACTATTTAACTTTTTTTGTTTAATTAGATTTAGAACTATTAATTATGCAAATAAGTTTTTGTGCAAACCGTACTTTTCAAGCGATAATTGACAGATAGGTCATTGACGTTCCTATTCTTATTTGAAACGCATAATACACTCAACACTGATTAGAGTACATGAGATCAGTACCTACTGAATACTGAGTTTTCAGTAGTAACTATAAAATTATAGTAAGTAGTATATAAGTACTTAGTGAGTACTGAATTCACTAGTACTGACTGGTGACTATTTGACAAATTGTTTGCGCAAAAACTAACTCAAGTGAGCGGCAATTTATTTATTATTACTATTGTACAACTTTCTTTACACTTCACGTTAAATACACAATTGAAGTTAGTTTCAACATTCAAAGCGCGCTGACTCGAAGCCCGAAATATGTAGTTTGAGTTGACTATACATAATATTCATAATAATTCAACTTGCAGAATATTTTAAATTCTGATCTTCTAGACTCCATGACTCCGTTTCCGTATAAATCAAAGTATAGATATACTCTGTGGTTTTACCGATCAAATGAATGGAAATTGAGATAATAAACGACATTTGACAAATAAAAATTAAATAATGAATTTGCCTAGGAACAAGTATCAAATGGAATTGACATTCGCGTATACCCGAAAGGGATAGGCATATCTTTGAACATTTATAATAATAAGTCCACTTATTTTCTTGAAACAAGTGTATTCAAATTAAAAATACCGAAAAAGATTGATAGCAGATAGATAACTATAGGCATAAGCCCTACTCAAACATTTATTGTTATTTAAGACAGCTGCATTGTTCATGATTATCGAAAATATTACCTTTGATTATATATACGTCTAGATACCGTGTCGCCTTGAGAGGGATGTCATTTGAACGGCGTAACTTTTATAGCCTTGTATGCGTGAAGACATGTTGTACACTCGCGTCGGCTATATTTGTGTGCGTGTACGGGGATACCCAGTTACAACTTTTTACTTTTAAAATAGGGAAATTTGTATGCACAAATTGAGATGAAAGAAACGAATTGAATTGTATTGTTTAAATGTTAATAAAGACGAGAGATACCTAATTAAAATGCAGGATACTTAATAAAAAAAATAAGCGTCACTCGCACGACTTAGACCTAGTCCCGTGGTAAGTTCGAGAGAATTTGTGTTATGGAATAGATAACTGAAAGAAATTCATATAAATACATATCCATGACTCCGGTATTTACATTTATTTAAATATATCTCATACATAAAATTCTCGTGTGGCGGTGTTATTGCCAAACTCCTCCGAAACGGCTGGACCGATTTTTATGAAATTTCGTGCGCATGGGTATGAAAAATAGATGTTGGCCGATTCTCAGACCTACCCGATATGCACACAACTTTTTATCAAAATCCGTCTAGTCGTTTACTCATGATTGAGTCAAAAACATCTAAATATCCCCACAAACTTTCTCGTTTATAATATTAGTAGAATAGGATTGTACAAATTGGCTGCCTTTGGTGGGATTTGAAACTGCGCGTGAACCACTGCGTAAAGTGACCAGTTCCGCTATACCAGACGGTCATGGCGCAGAGGTCTGGTGGTAAATAAAATAAAATATAGTTATGGTATGAATGGTTTATTCAAAAACCGGCTGTCTGTAAAGTCGGTTTACGGATGATAAGTTTATCGTGATAACATTATATAAAGAAGGAATAAAATGAAATCTACAATTTATTTGAACTCATTAATTCAAATATAATTATTACTTTAACGAACAGATTTATGGACATTCTACATAGACTCTTATGCTAAACAGTATTGACAGATTAGTAATAATATAAAATTAAAAGTATCTATAATCCCGGAATATCACTGCTACTAACTGATAAACTGCTAACAGGTGAAAATCTGAAGGTGCAAGGTCAGGACTATACGGCGGATGCATTAACACCTCCCAGCCAAACTCTCCAACGATCGACGAGTAATGGATCTTTAAGAAAACTAAAAATATGAATATTAATAATTAACAAATATCCTTAAAACATGTCCCTTGAATTATAAAAAATAATCTACGCCCCGTTATTTTGAGTTTCGGATATTCAATCCTACTGTTTCAAGTCACAATTTACTTTCATAGATTACTGACCATGGCTAATGCTTTAAAATATAAATATTCGTCCGAGTAATTGCTAAGGATTTCGAACCATTTAGAATCTACTACATACCTTATTTAATCAAAATGGGACAAGCGCTATATTTATAAAAGCACACATACAGTATTTGGTCAGATTGGGAAAAAAATCGACCAAGTGCAAGTCAGACTAGTTTTTTATACTACAGACAGAGCCTTATATTCAAATTATAAGACTTATTAAAATTTATATAATATTTAACACAACCGACACAGGGAAATATAATACAATTATAATGGCAACACTAACAAAAACAACGGTCATGACGCTCTTATGAAAACTATATTTGTTAAATTGAAAATAAGTGACTTGCACATATAGAAACAAAATACTTAGTGATGAAATGTAATCTTCTTATCCTTATTCTTTTTTTGGACATAGTTTTTGCAAGATTTCACAGCACAAAACGTCATAATAATTGAAAATCAGGGAGCAATAAATACGTCTGCACTCGATAGCGCGCTAAAGGCACTGGCAGCGGTTCGCTGCGAATACTATAAATTTATAGTATTTGAAACAGAGCCGTGCTAAGGTGTAGAACATATTACGTGGCATTTCATTTCAAGTGAAGGTACAAATGGAATAGCTGCCCCTAGTATAGCCGGTGGCAATATGTCTCACATATGTGTGCAGCTCTTACACCTTATGTCATCCCTGGAACTCTCCCAATATAACAACATACTTAACAACTACGGTAGAACCTTAGATTTACTATTATGTAATACACCTTGTACAGTCGACCCCGTGGCTGATCCATTGTTGCCAGTGGACCCCCTTCATCCACCAATATTATTAACATCATATCTCACTAACACTACGCAGGTCTTACATAGAAAAATTAGCTCTAAATACAATTACCGTAAAGCTGACTATGACTCTATTAACAAACTCATTGACGATATCGATTGGGCGTCCATTCTCGGCCAACTCCCTTGTGAAGAGGCTTTGTACACCTTTTACAAAATGGTAAACGATGTGATCACTGCTTACGTGCCTCTATCTACACCTCGATCACTCGGCTTTCCGATTTGGTTTTCAAAACGCTTAATCAACATTCATAAAAATAAACTACGCTTTTGGACTAAATGGAAAAAATTCCATAATAGAGCTGACTACGATAAGTTCTCAAAATTTAGAAAAGACTTCAAAGAAATGAGTCATAAGTGCTATACAAATTATATACAATCTATAGAAAGTAAACTTACATCTAATATAAAATGTTTTTGGTCGTATGGACACACAGTCGTAACAGTAAAACTGGCATACTAGCCTTAATGCAATATCAGAACCGTAAGTCGAGTGATCCGAGTGTGATTTGCGAAATGTTCTCCGACTTCTTTTTGTCTGTATTCGAGCCTAGGTCCACACAACCTACTTCATCTGGCTTCGTCACGGATTGCCCGGATGGTGTCAATACGATCAATGATATATTTATATATCGATGAGATTTAATTACTAACCGAATTAAAAAATCTTGACCCAAACAAGGGGGCTGGCCCTGATGGCCTACCTGCGATATTTTTTAAATCTACCGCCTCTAGCATATACAAGCCTCTATGTATAATATATAATAAATGTTTAAATGAGGGTAAATTCCCTGAAATGTGGAAATTAGCTAATATTACACCCGTACACAAAGGAGGCTCAAAACATGTTATTGAACCGACCATACCGACCTATTTCACTTCTGTCTGTGCTATCCAAACTCTTCGAAAGACTGGTTCACAATGAAATATATCCATCCCTACATAGTGGTATCATCCTTGAACAGCATGGATTTGTGAAACACCGTTCTACTACCACGATATTTGCTAACGAATTATATGATAATCTTGACAAACGTGTTCAGGTTGATTCTGTGTACACTGATTTCAAAAAAGCGTTCGACAAAGTGGACCATGATATTCTCTTAAAGAAACTCGCTTATAACGGCATTAGAGGAAATCTTCTACGGTGGTTTGCTTCGTACATTACTAACCGCACTCAAAGGGTGGTAGTGCATGGATACCAATCTATCACAGTTCATATCTCTTCTGGTGTTCCACAGGGCTCGATTTTAGGCCCCCTGCTATTTATTCTCTACATCAACGATATAAAATCCTGTTTTAAAAATTCTAAATTCCTTTTATACGCGGACGATCTAAAAACTTTTAAACCAATTAGATTACTCGCGTGCGTTCGATACTATAAATAGAACACTCTTACTTGCTAAACTAAAGTATTATAGGTTTTGTTCTAATACGATATCCTGGTTTGACAGTTACCTTAGTGAACGTGCTCAGGTGGTTGAGGTAAAAAATCATGATGGTACTGCAGTATACTCTGATCCTAGCCCTACATATAGAGGTGTCCCTCAGGGTTCCAATATCGGTCCATTACTATTTGCACTTTATTGTGCTGATGTTATCAAGAACTTTAAACACTGCAAGTACCACATTTATGCAGATGACATTCAGCTCTTTATATCATGTAATCCTGCTGATATATATGCAGCTGTCGAAAAATTGAATGAAGATCTTGCCCGCATAGCTAAGTGGTCTCAGGCTAATGCACTGACATTGAATCCCACTAAGACGAAATACATTTCGCTAGGCACCCGATCTCAAGTACAAAGAATGTCGCACTCATCCCCCATCATTCAAATATTAAACGAGAAAATCCAACGAGTTGACGAGACGCGCAATTTAGGCATCCTGATGGATGAGGGTTTAAAATTTGAAAAACACGTTATACGAACCGCAAGTAATTATTATTATAGACTAAAAGTGTTATATAAAATAAGAAACTTCTTGTCTGTTGATCTTCGTGTTAAGCTTTGCGAGTCATTGGTCTTGTCTAAGTTTAACTACGCATGCCGCGATAGGGTAGTGTCTACTCTCACGATCAAAAAAGACAATACAAAAAGTACAAAACGCATGTGCTCGATTTTGTTTTGACGTACCTATCCGTGCGCATGTATCGCCCTTTATCCACGAGGCAAAGATCCTTCGCATGGACAAAAGAATGGAGCTACATTTTGCTACATTACTATTTGGTATAATTAAATACAGAACGCCACCTTACCTTTATGATAAACTGCAATGGGCATGTGATAGGCAACTTAATCATAACACCAGAGGATCGGCGTTCATGCTCATGACACATGCGCATAGAACAGCAGCATTTCGGGGCAGTTTCAGGTATATGGCAACAAAGTGCTGGAATAATTTACCTCCGCCATTACGATCTCTTGAAACGGTAAATAATTTCAAAATTAAACTAAAAGAACACTTGCTAAATCTGCAAATACACAACTAAATAAGTAGGTACTTTGGATTTAATAAATTATACGTTAAAAAATTTATCTACATAAGTATCATAGAATTTTACAAGATGCACTATAATAATTATTATTTAAATATGGATATATTATAATTTACATCTACGTATATTTACATATTTTTATGACGAAAGCAGCAAACATGAGATACGTCGCGAAAAATATCTTTGCTGAATCAGCCATAGTGCGGCCGCGAAATGAGGTTGGTAGCCTGCTCTGGTGAAGCAGCACACAGCTCCTTGATAATGCCTGCTGAATATCTTGTACCAGTTGTTGCGAAGTTTCACTCTTCTTTCACTTGATGTATCAAGTTTAAAAGGTACTTATTGATGCATATTTTGAATATTCGCTAGTCGGATATAATATAGAAAATCGCACTCCTGCTGTATTTATTACTAAGTATTTATTATTTATATTAATTACTAAGTATTTTTTATGTGTACCAACTATTGATATGTATAATTGTTATTTGCTTGCTATTTATTATATGCTTGTCATTGTTATATGAACTGTTTTCCGCTTCCCACTTACGGGTGACGCTGAAAATCGGCGTTGAAGAATCTCGATTCTCCAACAGATGCCGAGCGTCATTCCATTTCAGTGCTCCCATCAATACGTCACTATACAGATTGCCACTTTTATTCTTTTTTTTTTTTCTTTATGTTTATCCTATTAGCTTTATTATTATTGTATTTATGTGGGTAGGTACCTTATATCATGATGTGTTAATTTTATTGTGTTCGTTTTAATTTCTTTCTTTTAGTTTAAGAAAAATTAGATAATAGTTTAAATAGTAGGTAATGGTACCATATAATTTTGTGTTGTGAGTTGTTATTATTTATTATTATTATTTTTTGTCATTTCTGTTAATAATCTATCTGTATACCGATGTGTCTATGTGAGCGTGAATAAACTTTATTATTATTATTATTATTATTAATTCGCTCTGTGGAAGATTGTAAAATCTTCAGGTTTCAGGAGGACCTGGATAGGTTAACCGATTATTGTGTAGTAAATAAGTTACATCTCAGTATTCCCAAATGTAATTACATAAGATTTACAAAAAACAGAAACATTGTGAACTTTAATTATTCCTTATGTAATCGTTTTCTCACAAGAGTTCCCTTTGTTATAGATCTAGGTATACACCTTGATGATAAATTACAACTTCACCACCACGTTAATGAAATTGTTAACAAATCTTATAAAATGTATGGATTCGTATACACGTTCCACGACAGCATTTAGGAATCCTTCATCATTAATTTACCTTTTTAAAACCCTTGTACGTTCCCAACTTGAATACGCAGTTCCTATCTGGAACCCCTTCTATCAAAAATACATAGACGAAATTGAGAGAGTCCAACAAAAGTTCCTTCGTAGTGTTCAATACAAGTGTTATAAAAACACTTTGCCATATTCTAGCCTCTTATCAAAATATAAACTCCTGTCACTTGAGGCAAGGCGCAAATATCTTGAAGCTAATCTTAATATATATATTTCTTGTGTGCGTGTGTATGTCACTGAACTCCTCCTAGACGGTTGGAACAATTATTATGAAATTTTTTGTGTGAGTTCAAGGGGATTCGAGGATGGTTTAGATTCACAAAAAAAAAATGTACAGAACAACGTCTGTCGGTGCAACTAGTGTACTATATAATATTGTGCATAACAAATTTGATTGCATTGATCTTACATCTAAATTATGTTACTCAGTGCCACGCACTGTCCTTAAGAGAAGTGTCCGTCCAGGTACACTCTTTGCCACAAATGTGTGTCGCACGAATTCTGGTTTACGTTGTCCTCTACGTCGTATGGTTAAGTCCTACAACACCAACTTTATAGACATTGAAATTTTTGCATGCCCCAGATGTAAATATAAAAGGCTTCTTATGTCTAAACTTAGTTCTGTCTAAACTTAATTATAACTGTACTAAAAATTAGAAAAAAATACAATAAACTTACTATTAAAACTACACTATATCTAATGTTTGTTACATTTTTTATATTTTTTATTATTTCTTCTTATTGTCGAATATTAACTCATAGGTTTTTTTTAAAGAATTCATAATAATTATTGTTTTTATTTTATTATTTGTATTGTTTAGCGCTCTTTTTGGCTTTTCTTAATTGTGTACCTTTCCTAGATTTAATATGTGGATAATGTCGTTGGCTGTAACATTGATAATTCATCTGTAATTAATTTTAAATATGTCTAAATAATATTGTATGTTATAGCTGTTTTTTTTAACCGACTTCAAAAAAAAAGGAGGTTCTCAATTCGTCTGTATGTTTTTTTTTCTTTTTTTTTTGTATGTATGTGACACGATATCTCCGCCGTTTGTGAATGGATTTCGATGGTTATTTTTTTGTTTGAAAGCTGGTGTTTCCAATTTGGTCCCATATTAATTTTATTAAGATCTGACAAGCCGTTTTTTAGTTATTCCCAATAATGCCTATTTGGTTGGTTTTGTTTACCTTGATGATATGATAATTTTATTACGTGTCGATGTAACAATTGTATAGGATGCTTTGGTAGCACACCATAGTATGTCGCGGTCATCGTAATCATCATCATCATCACCATCACCATCATCATCATCATCCTTTATCCATCCACTGCTGAACATGCCTCCTTCAATGAACGCCAAGACGACGAATTTCGGAATCACTAAAAATTAAGAAATAAAAACATTTTAGAAAAAATTAAAACCGCCTTCAAAAATACTAAACTAAAAAGTTATAAAATAACAGTTTCTTTAATGTTTGTGCTTACAACATATAATCAACTTAATCTTCTACTAATGTACAAACTTTGCGTTTACCACGTCATTATAGTTACTTTTGGAGTCGGTGTCGTATTTGTTGCTGTACATTACCTACCTACCTACCTTGGCTGACACCGACTCCAAAAGTAACTATAATGACGTGGTAAACGCAAAGTTTGTACATTAGTAGAAGATTAAGTTGATTATATGTTGTAAGCACAAACATTAAAAAAACTGTTATTTTATAACTTTTTAGTTTAGTATTTTTGAAGGCGGTTTTAATTTTTTCTAAAATGTTTTTTCCCTAATAAATAAATAAATAATAAATAAAATAAAATAAAAAAAGAAATGCTCTGAGGCATCCCGCCTGGGTAGTGGTTCCCCAGGTGGGTATGTGGGACTCGTTGCGCCCGAAAGATGGTAAATGGACGCAGCTCTACCCACTAAAACCCGGCGAATGCTACCAGTGCCGCCTTGGTGAGGTGCCCCGGATCTGTTAAACTAACAGGGCACCTCGACGGCTAGTCAGCCCCGCAAGGGACCGACGCCACCTCCACAGAGGGGTTGTCCAGCACCACAGAACAACCCCTCCCTACGTCGGGACAGTACAATGGGGTGAGGTTCCCATCCTCACCCTGCCCCCTGCTCTTTTTCCCCTCTTCTTATAAGAGGGGTACAAAGAGCCCCCTCGGCTCAATTGGCTTCGCCCAAGGAGCTGGGCTCACCCTAGGCTACTGAGCCCCACCGCCAGACATGGCCTGAACCACGGTGGGGTCTGTTAACACATCACGAATCTATTAGGTACGAGCTATTTTATCATGATATGCTGTGTAATTGAATTAAATATATATAATTTATTTTATGCTGTCTTTAGGTTGTGGAAAAATAAAATAAAAGATCATCATCATCGATTTATAATGAAACAATTTTTACAGATTTTATCGCGGTTTATTAAAGGTGTTTACAAGCCCTACTTTTCGGATACTTTACAGCAACCATGGTCACGGGAGGACTAAGGCATTAAGGTGTCATACGTCCTAATGTTACAAAGTTATTCAGAACTACCCTATGATACATTAATATTTTGGTTAGTCCTGTCTACGCAGAAAGTGCTAACTGTATCTTTAATCTGTGACATATTATGCTTGGATTTTGATTTGATAATATTAATAATGGGAACCCAAGCAGGTGGTAAGAGCCAGCCATCTTCTCTATTGAAATTACGATGTTCTTTAATTTTAATAGCCTGACGGATTATCCTTGGTTGGAATCGGTGTTCTTTTGCTAGGACTTGGGGTTTATCAAATCTTAAATGGCGAGCTTTGTCAAGACTATGTTCACAGATGGCAGACTTAGTGTAGCGACGGTGTTTTAAATCAGCTGTTCATATACATATGTTCTTTGACGCGAGTTTTAATAGATTTTTCAGTTTGGCCTATATAAGAGAGACCACAGTCACAATCAAGCTTATATACTTCTGCATGTTGTAAGGGTATATGACACTTGACAGATGGTAAGAATTGACCTATCTTTTTTGGCGGCTTGAAAAAGGTTTTGATGGAACCTCGCTTTAGGATGTAGCCAATCGTGTCAGGGACTACTTTCATAAATGGTAGCACAGCAGGTACTCGCTCAACAGTGGCTGATGATGGCTTTCACGGTGATGAAGACGCGGCACCCGAAGCTTGTTGTCTCGCAGTACTTGCTTAACGTGTTGAAGCTCGGTTGCCATGTGTTGCATCACAGATCCCTTGTGCTCTCTGAAACAAAGATTTACCCACAGTAGTGTTGGATGGTGGTGAGATTCGCTGTTTAGGTACTTATCTGTATGGGTATGCTTCCTATACACTGTATGGCTTAAGGTATTGTTGGGATTACGGATAACTAAGACATCTAAGAAAGCTAGAGAATTATTTGCTTCTAATTCCATTGTGAATTGAAATAATAGAATTAAGATGGTCTAAGAATATTGTTACTTTGTCAGATGGTAATATTGTGAAAGTATTATCTACGTACCGCTTGTATAATCTGGGTGTTATAGGCGAAGTTTGCAGAGCAGTCTCCTCGAAGATCTCCATAAATATGTCGCCAACAACAGGGGATACTGGTGAGCCCATGGCCACTCCATCTACTTGCTTGTAGAAATAACCATTCCACAACATATAGCCAGATGTAAGGCTATGTTCCAAAAGGACAGCATATTCCATTGGGGTGTCATTTTCCCTTAACTTTCTTCTTACTATTGTTATGCAATCTTCCACAGGTAGGGAGGTGAAGAGAGATTGCACATCAAAACTAACCATTGTTTCATTGTCTCTGAGTTGTAGATGTTTGATCTCATTAACAAAGTGGTATGAATCCCGAGTATGTGCTCTAGTTTATCCAAGCAGTGGTGACAGTATTTGGGCCACACGCTTAGCCAATCTATAAGTTGGTGAGTCGATCTGGCTTACAATTGGACGTAATGGAGCATTAGCCTTGTGTATTTTCGGCAACCCATACAGCTTAGGTGGTTTTGGACATGAAGGAATTTAATATGTATTTGACGTCCAGATTCAATGACTCGGAGTGTGCTTTGATAATATCATTAGTACTTTTCAAAACTTTGTTGGTTGGATCGGTTGACATTTTTATAAGTACTTTCGTCCGATAATAGTTGTTGAATTTTATCATTTTATTCTGACGTATCACGTATCCATAACGACAGTAGCATTGCCCGTATCTGTAAAGTATCCGAAACGTCGGCCTTGTAAAATTTTTAATAAACCGCGATAAAATCCGTAAAATTTGTTTCATTATAATGAGTGAAATTCGCGTAAACATTATAAAACAATATGTTTATATCGAGTTTACTTATTTTTTTTAAGTAACAACATATCGAGCTATCAAACGCCTTCAACCGTATGTATCTCAAGTGACAAGTCTATCAGTACAATATGGTACAATTCTAAATCACGTTGAATTCTTCGATCTTCATTTTTACATTTGATTGCAAGACCCCAAACTTTTTTTACATTCTTCAGCCCCAAGATCACGTTTACTTTTTCAGTCAATATTTTTTTTACTATATGGATGGATGGATATAAATTTAAGTACTTACTTAAATTTATATACACGTTTTAACGGCTACATAGCTTTTCATATATTTTCAATTGGATTAAAATTCGGACGATAATGCAGTGTATTACTTAAATAAATTTTCTTCTATTCTATTCTATCCTATATATCTTATCCACGGAAAACTCTGTAAACCTCATCTTGTGCCGACATTTATTGTCGTTAATCTGAGGTTTCGACAATTTTGAGTCAACTGGAATTTCGTGTCCGGTTAACCAGTTGATCATTTCCTGTTGATGTTTGAAATGGGAGGACTTTCAACAAATTTGTTGTGCCTTGTCGATAACTAGAACAGAATTGCTGGGGTCTGAGTGTTATCGTTATTAATTTCATTGTGGCTCTGTAGTAGGGCTAGCATGCGCGCACGACAAAATTTTGTCGACACCTTTTCTCTTATTACTTATATGAAATAATATGAGAAAAGGCGCAGACAAAATTTTGTCGTGCGCGCATTTTTTAATCGGGCTAGGCCCACCACTCGTTCCCACCACTGCTACTCCTGTATAGCCAGGATCGACAGCGGTAACCACTAAATGACCCTTTGATACGATCTCAGGGAGCCCGAGGGATACGTTAAAACTGCCTTGGGACCCGCAACGAATTTAATCAGAAGTATTCAGGAGGAGTAGGAAAAATTTCCAGTTTCCCTCCCCGGTTAAAGCGGGAGACAGTCCAAGAATGCAATGACTAACAAAAGTCAAGAAAAGACAGCAGCCAGGGGAAGCCCATCTGCAATGCACCACGGAGAAACTTTTATGTCTACAAATATCTGCATAGTATGATTAATATACATGTATATCAACTATGAGTTATTATGTATAACTTAGTGATTATCATGGTTGAAACTTGAAATAATAATTGTTGTTTGAAAGTTGGTTTGTATTTTTAAGTCAACTAATATCTACATAGTGAAGTAATATACTAGTGTATATTAACTATGAGCTATTTATGGATGACTTGGGGATATGTTATGTTTCCAGTAATAGTTGTGGCAAAATCGCTTGAATGCACGGAAGTTTTTCACGTCGTCCACGAGATCGCTGTAATAAGTTACTCCCGATTTGCTACGGATGTTGTCGAGCATGTTCGTTCATTTTGCCAAAGACTGCACTCCCAAAGAATGTGATGTGCGGTATGTTCCTGTTCATTGCCATCCGTCGAACAGCCGCATAAGGGAGACGGTACGAGATTAAAGCCAAATAGTTTACTTCTAAAGTTTCCGTGGCCGGTAAGAAACTGAGCGACACAGTGTCGTGCGCGCATGCTAGTCCTAGGTCTATAATGTCTGTTGATGTTGTTGTGTTATACATCAACGGACTGAAACGAAGGATGAAAAGGGCTTTGTACCCAGGTACAAAACCCTTTTCATTCCCCGCATGGACGTTAATATCAAACATTGACCTTCTGAAATTGGCCTTTTTACCTGCTTTTTACTCCTTTTTCTTATCATTAGTCCAAGTTTTTCCCTTAGTGTGAGATGTAGGTATGTATGTATGTAAGACTCATCCTTATAGATTATTATTTTCTTGTTTCACGAAATTCGCTTATTTTGTCGAGGCGCTCAATTAGTTTGAGACTTCCATAAGAATTTTTCGATTAGCTTCCATTTTAGTGAACCGAAATCCCATCTCTTGAAGTATTTTTCTCAACGTTCTCAACAAGGCACTTCATACATTGAAGCTTTAGCTTCAGTTGGTTCTGTGGACTCAAGTCCTGTAAAAAACAATTTATTATGTAATATGTAGTTTAAATTAAGCAACAAGGGACTAATACTAGTCGAAGCGTCATACACTGATTAATAAATGCAATTATCACTGATTAAAAAATTGGACATTGTCACAAGGAATTTGGAAAAAATATATTTATTTTATAATTCGTTTATGTTCATGAACGATACTGACGACTAGTGGCTCCTTTGCCATAAAGACTAAGTCGAGTAAAAAAAATGATGAAAAAAAGCAAAATTTAAAATTAGAACAATAATTTAAAACTAAAACTGTTGCTGACAAACAAAATGTGCTGAGCAACATAGCAAGGAGTATGAATGAAAACACGAGTTTCCCCGTGGATTACGCTGTCTTAATGTCTATTTGTGGTTAGGACTAAAATTTTAATGCGTGTGTCGCGTCCTCATCGACAGTTATTCGTTGGCATTTTACAGTTGGATAGGACGTTCAAAATTAAAGTAATCGTTAAGTATAGTAAATGATTAGCATAATATTTTTTGTAATATTTACGCGAATTTCACTCATTATAATGAAACAAATATACAACAACAATTTTTCCGGTTTTGCCGCGCTGCCGTTTACGTGGTTACCCCAGGTACGATTATCCAGCTTATTCAATAGTCCAATAGGTTTGTTTGTCTTTTAGAAAGAAGGGCAAGACACACAGTATAATTACTGGAGCCGAGACTCGTTTGTCTGGATAGGTAACACAAGAACAAGTTGCCTGGGCTACTCCCAGGGGATCGTATTTATAGTACACATACTTCATATTAAATAAGGGGTATTATTATTACAACATATACAACTAGCGTCAGTAGAGTAAGGACTGGTACGAAATGAACTAGTGCTTGTTCATGGACGGCGTTTGCCAATTATAAGAAATAAAAAAGATACGTAAAGAAATCGTCATCAAGAAAGTGGGAGGCACTTGTGCCGCCTTCTCGCCTGCATGTGATGCCAACATCGTGCTTGTTTCTTCCGTCAAATAGCTTAGCTGTATTTCGGAAAGAAGAGCAAAACCGCAGTGTAATCTTTGGCACCAAGACCATATCCCGAAAATTGTAGGCAACACGTGAATTTACATAAGTTTACTTGATAATATTCATAGGCAGCGCTGAGCACTTACCACAAAGCACATATTAGATGACATATATAGTACTTATATAGTACGTCATATTTGTCATCCACACCCTTGCACTTGGCTTTTGGTATAGGCTTATGAAAATTATATTATTTTTTAAATATTAGTTGGATAGACAAACTGGCAGACGTACCACCAGATGGTCGGTAAGTGGACGTCGCCCATGAACATAAACTAGTTTACCTGGAACTAGCCCATATACTATCCTGAGACATAAGATATCAAGTCTCTGTGCCAGTAATTACACTGCCTGTCTTGCCCTTCTCTCCAAAACACAGCAAAGCGCTTTGACGGGAGAAACAAGTAAGATGGTGGTACCCATGCAGCCGGGAGTACGGCACACTATTGGTCGACATCATATAAAACAAGACAGTAAATATAAACTTATAACAATTTTATTTTGATAAATAAATGTCAGCAGTAAATAAATTTAATTGGCAGTCGTACGATAAAGCATCAGTTGGGACAATCGAGCTGTTTCACTATGTTGTACTATGCCCGCGAGACAAGCATACATGTGTTGCACGATCTGCAATACTACACTTCTTGGCAGACGCTCTATACAGCCCAGTTGTAGCGAAATGCCGAACTTATTTTGGCCTGCCAATTAAATATACCTAGTGTTCCTCCTGTATCGGAAGCGGTGAACGCTCAACATTGTTTTGAGCCAATGTGACGTTTTTAAATATTCCAAATGTGTTAAAAATCCAGTCAATCACGCCAACAATCTGTCATTATTGAAAACGATTAAAAATGGACTCGTGGGGCATTTTGAATGTAGACACTGCTGCCGCCGCTTTTTCTATCAACCGCGACGATGATCAAGCGAGTTTTCGACGAAAAGAACGTGTGGTATGTAAAAAAATATTTAAATTATTCACAATTTAAAATAATATTCTTAATTTAACAGAATAATAAAATATTTAAGTATTAAAATTCCAATCTTTGGTTTTAAACGAAAAAAAAGTTTGATTTTAAAACACCTGCGATGCGTTAATTTAATTTATATCTGTAGCTGTCTTTATACAATGTGCCATTTTGTTAATTTTTTAGTTAAAGAATAAATATTTTATTTTATATTCATAGGTTTTCTATTTCTCATAGTAGGTATGTACTTTTGTAGTTAATAATACCTTGAAATGTATAAAGTGAAATTCTCTTAAGTCTAATTGTGTTTTTAAATAATAATATTAATATTTACCAAATCCTAATCTTCTTCTTCTCTAATATATAAAATTTCCATGTCACAATGTTAGTTACCGTACTCCTCCGATACGGCTTTACCGATTTTTACCAAATTTTATATGCGTATTCAGTAGGTCTGAGAATCGGCTTTTCATACCCCTAAGTGATAAGAGTGGTCAACTGAATATTTGGCGCTGCGTAGAGATGTCGAATCGCTCTGCATCTTCTACGGCCTCTACTAATACTTGCAGCAGAATTCCACTACCACACACACAACGTCAAAATTCCAAATTTCACCCTCACCATCTCGATGTCCGGAAATCCACAACTCGATTCTTACGGCATTTCCTGCCTCGCATGACAAATATATGGAATATACGTACCGTGTATACATCCATATGCGTTTAGTAAAAAGCGGTTATTTTAATATTACAAAGAGACACTCCAATATTATTTATCTGTATACACAATCCAGGGCAGAGAGTTTCGACTTTCTGGGATGGCGAATACAGTGAAGTATGTACATATAAGTTCATCATTGAGTGATGAATGATGATTTGGTCGCATTAGAAGACACATGTGCTATTTGGGACCATACGAATGATCTTGATATTATTGACGGTACGCCAAATTGACAGCTGGCTGTACACCAGATATTCAGTGTTCAATACTTTGAAAATTAAATTAAATTACAGGAACGGATATTCAGAAGTGAGATACGGCATTGGAAGTGCTGAATTAGGTTCAGCGGCGCCGCAGGACTAAGTTAATTTGGCAGTTGGCTAGCAGGAGAAGCATTAAAAGTCGGTTTTCTAATCGATTAAAAATAAAGTTTATTTCAAAATTTTGCCACATTTTGGGGCCTCTATAAATTTGCTACCCTAATCAAAGCGAGGCTAGCCTTAATTCGTCCCTATCCCCTGTTTTTCAATGGTAAATTGAAAAATGAATTAATCGCTTCATCCTTATCATCATCAACCTTTATCCGTCCAAGCCACAGCCATTCGCATCCAACACGGACCAGTCACTGCACGGAGATCATCTTCCCACCTGTAGGGCTAGCATGCGCGCACGACAAAATTTTCTCTACCCCTTTTCTCGTATTACTTATCTATACCTACTAATAATATAAAGCTGAAGAGTTTGTTTGTTTGAACGCGCTAATCTCAGGAACTACTGGTCCGATTTGAAAAATTCTTTCAGTGTTAGATAGCCCATTTATCGAGGAAGGCTATAGGCTATATAACATCACAATGTGAGTAACTGTAGTTAAGTTGAGTAAGTTAACGCGAGCGAAGCTGCGGGCAATAGCTAGTATGAAATAATACGAGAAAAGGCGTACACAAAATTTTGTCGTGCGCGCATGCTAGCCCTTTTTTTCTCTCTTTAACGCCAGGAAATCCTCTCAGAAGCAATTTCAATTTTCAATTTCAAATTTCAAAGGGGGTCAGTGTTAAGCTAAAACCAAGTTAGTGGGGCCGCCACCCTTGTTCCACGGCCGCGGTTTTTACGATATATCTCTTAAACTATTTATTTGATAAAAAAATCGTTTTACTTTTTTTGTTGCAAATTAAATTCTCTACAACTTTGGTCCAGTAACTTTTTGTCGTAGAACTATAAATATTTTGACATTTTAAATTGAATATAAAATAAGTTTCATCCAATAACCAGCTCGTAGAAGGTCGTTTTATATCGGGATCTTAGGCCATAACAAAAATCCATAAGCTGTATCAAAAAAGAAATGACGGAGTCCTACGGCACGCCGAGCCGGGCAAGATGAGGACCTAATTTTGACCATCAAAAGACGAAAAGTAAGCTATCTATATGTTTTAAAGAATGAATGCTTGCCTTTTACAAACCATATTGATGGGAAAAATAGAGGGAAAATGGAGCGTTGACAGGAGGACAAAGTCATGGCTTAAAAACATTCGGTAATGGAAGGGGATAGACAACGTTGCACAGGTTTGCCGATTGGAGAAAAATCAATAAACCGAAATGACGGCCTACCAAAGTGGAGAAGGACTGAAAGAAGAAGAAAATTCATAAAATATAATTAATAAGAGTTTGCTTAATTATTATCTATACTAATTTTACAAAGCCGAAGAGTTTGTTTGAACGCTAAAATCTCTCAAACTACAGACAGATTTGAATAGAGATCAACTAGAAAGGTTATAATATAATTAATTAAGTGATTTTTTTTTCAATATTAGCGAGTAAAACCGAGAGAAACAACTATAGTACATTATAATCCTACTTTAAATTCGGCTAAAACGCCAATTAAAAAATTCCATTGTATTATTTGAATATAAAAAACAGTTGAGCAGACATTTTATGTCCCAATTCTAATAATAGCGGTGGCATTGTAATTAAAAACAAACGAGTAGGTACGAGTGATTAATACATCAGAGATCAGAGCGCACCGATCTATCAACAGGTGCATTGGATATAAGTAGTTTAAAGCTCCCCACGTATAGAAGCTATGCTTTTAAAGATCTACTCAATTATCAGCTGTCAGTTTTTTTTTACGCCGGGAAATGCTCTGAGGCATCCCGTGGGGGAGTGGGTCTCCCCACGCGGGCATGTGGGACTCGCTGCACCCGATAGCTGGTAAGGTGAACGCAGCTCTACCCACTAAAACTTGGCAAGTGCCGCCAATGCCGCCTTTGGTGAGGTGCCCCGCATCTAATGAGCAAACAGGGCACTTCGACGACTTGTCAATCCCTCAAGGGACAGACACCATATCCACAGAACAACCCATCCCAACGTCGGGACAGTACAATGGGGTGAGATTCTCATCCTCGCCCCTTTTCCCCCTGCTCTTTTGTTCCCTCTTCTTATAAGAGGGGTACGAAGAGCCCCCTAGGCTCAATTAGCTTCACCCAAGGTGCTGGGCACACCTTAGGCTACTGAGCCCCACCGCCACGTCAAGGCCTGAACCATGGTGGGGCCCACTTACCATTTTGGTTGGATGTCTGTTTACCCATTTAACTAACACAACAAATTAACGGCTCTTCCGGCAGGAAGTACGTTCTTGGGTATGGCACAAACGTTAGACTCATAGGGCTGCACCAGAGATATTGACTCGATATCTGAGGGCTGCACGTATACCTATACACTCTACAAAAAAAGTGCGTGCGTACAAAGTTCACATGACAGACGGACAGACAGACAGACATGACGAATCTATAAGGGTTCCGTTTTTTGCCATTTGGCTACGGAACCCTAAAAACGGATATTTAAGACAAGTCAAATTGCACTATTGAAATGCGTATAGAATTAGAATCACTATCTATACAGATAAATAAAATTGAAGTGTCTGTTTGTAATATTTAAATAACCGCTTTTTACTAAATGCTTATGCGGATGTATACACGGTGCAATACCAAAATAGCATTTTTTACAATTTTTGTTTGTCTGTCTGTTTGTTACGGGTAATCTCTGAAACGGCTGGGCCGATTTTGACGGGATTTTCACTGGAAGATAGCTGATGTTATAAGGAGTAACTTAGGCTATAAAATAATCATCATCAATCCGCGTGCGGCTGTAAATTTAAGTTAACGCGGGCGAAGCTGCGGGCAACAGCTACTTATTAATAAATGCAGTCTTTCAATACCACAGATCTATCTCACAGGCGGGAGGGATGTGCTTCTGTCTCAGTGGTTGCTGCCATCCTGCTTGTTTTCCGTGTGCTTTGCTATGTTTGAGATAAGAAGGACAACACGGACAACGATACTTATTACTTACCATCTTCGCAGATAAATAAGTTGCTTTATGAACTGGTTTATTTTGATGGGCGGTGCTGACCACTTACCATCTTGGTTGGATGTCTGTTTACCCATTTAACTAACACTCTTTCGACAAGGAGTAAGTTCTTGGGTATGGAACAAACGTTAGACTCATAGGGCTGCACCACAGATATTGACTCGATATCTGAGGGCTGCACGTATGTATACCTATACACTCTACAAAAAGTGCGTGCGTACAAAATAGGTACACATGTCAGAAGTGAAACTTATTTGGCAAACTAATTTTTAAATCTCGTTTATATCTCACTCTCTCTCTCGATCTTTCTCATTCGCTTGCTCCCCACTCTCGCTCCATGGCTATATACTTCATGCTACGTTTGCCCTTTCTCGGTCTCAATCACTCTCGCCCTCTTCTTGGGCAAAAACGTTGCACATTTTCGTGACGTTTCATCCGTAAAAATATTACCCTCATGCGCGCAGTTTTACTTCAAAAAACAGGGTAATGTTTTTGTACTACCCACTTTCATGCCTATTTAAAACTGTCTGATAAAATTTTTCGCTTCGCTCCTGGACGCTGTACGTTACAGCACAGAGTCTGTTTGTCGTAAGTCTGCCGTGTTGTTAAATAAAACAATCGATATCTATTGACTGGTCAATGTGCACATTACATTGATTTATGAGAACGAAACTAAAATAAACTCTCACTAGAGAGATTAGGAGATAGGAGACCCGGGTAAAATCATTTACGTTCATGGACGAAGTCTAGTCTAGTAGGTTCTACTATTTTTAGAAGGACTCCCATTTTGCCTGTACATATTTATAAACTAATATTATAGTGCACCACGGAGCTTAGATATTTTTGCACACTAGAGGCTGCAGGACAAGTTTGCTCACTTATTGTTTTCTAATTTTACACGAATTTAATCTATACAGGTAAATAAAATTGGAGTGTCTGTTTGTAATATTAAAATAACCGCTTTTTACTAAATGCTTATGGATGTATACACGGTGCAATACCAAAATAGCATTTTTTACAATTTTTGTCTGTTTGTCTGTGTGTTCCGGCTAATCTCTGAAACGGCTGGGCCGATTTTGATGGTTTTTTTTTTTTATGTTAGTTGGATAGGCAAACTGGCAAACGTGCACTTGATGGAAAGTGGTCGACGTCGCCCATGAACATAAACTAGTTTACCTGGAACGAGCCCAGGCAACTTATTTATGTGTTGCCTATCCTGAGACATAAAATGTTAAGTCTCGGTGCCAGTAATTACACTGCCTGTCTTGCCCTTCTCCCCGAAACACAGCAAAGCTGTTTCACGGGAGAAACAAGCAAGATGGTGGTACCCATGCAGCCGGGAGCGCGGCACAGCGCTTCCCTCCCACCGGATTTCACTTACTTTTTTATATTTTTTTTATATATAGAAGAGGGGGCAAACGGACAGTCGGTTCACCTGATGGTAAGTGAAAAGCGACATCCACAGATACCCGCTATACCAGGAGATCAGCGGGTGCGTTGCCTGCCTTTTAGATGTGAGTATGCTCTTTTTTTGAAGGTCCCTAAGTCGTATCGGTTCGGAAACACCGTAGGTGGCAGCTGATTCCATATATTTGTGGCGCCAGGCAGGAAATGCCGTAAAAATCTAGATGTTGTGGATTTCCGCACATCAAGATGGTGTGGGTGAAATTTGGAATTCTTACGCGATGTCCGGTGGTGGAATTCTGCCGCAGGTAATCCGAACAATTCCTCAGAAAACTCCCCGTGGTAGATGCGGTAGAAGATGCAGAGCGATCCGACATTTCTACGCAGCGCCAAGGAATCTAGCCGATTGGAGATAACATTGTCATCGACGATTCGAGCCGTCCGGCGTTGGACGCGGTCAAATGGAAGGAGCTGATATTGGGGCGCTCCAGCCCAGAGGCGAGAGCAGTATTCCATGTGAGGCCGGATCTGCGCCTTGTATAATTGAAGGCGGTGTGAAGGCATGAAATACTGCTTCGCCCTACTGAGCACGCCGAGTTTCTTAGAGGCTAGTTTAGCCTTTCCTTCCAAATGACCACGAAACTGCACATCTCTCGATATGTCGACGCCAAGTATCCCAATGCTGGCTGAGATGGTTAGGGGAGTGCCTTCAAATCGTAGAGGAACGACGAAGGGTGATTTTTTGGCGGTAAACGCGCAAACTTGTGTCTTGTTGGGGTTAAATTGGACTAGGTTAGGTCGTCCCCATTCCTGAGCCTTGTCGTGGCGGTGGGGCTTAAGCCTGGGGTGCAATCCAGCACCTTGGGCGACCAATCGGATCCCGGGCGGCAGTTGGTTCCTACCACTGCCGGCCAAGCCGCTCCTCGGTCCATTGGGCCGGGGGTGGTGGTCGCTATCCCACGTCGGGATGGGGACCGCGAGGAAGAAAACCTCTTCAAAAATTACCCCAATCCTAAGTTTCGGTGCGCGGCGAGAGGATGAATGGCTGGAGGGTATCCAGTCGTTAGCGCACCATTGTTTTGAGTTGGCTACGGGTTTGCTCAACCCAAATGAGTACAATTTTCAATTATGAATACAAGCAAACTTGAAAATAGGGGGACTTTTTTCAAGTTTGCTTGGTTTGGCCGAAAGGGGAATCCACCACCGCCGTTGCCACGGCGGAGGTCTGCCCTTCGTACTACGGGGAGGGTACAATTTGCTTCGAGGGTTCGGTTATTCCGGACTCTCGCGACCTGGCTACACACAAGGACAACGATGCATGCGATATGGTAACTGGTGAAGAAAGTAGGAGTGGGGGGGAGGAGAGTAGGATGGAGGATGTTAGGCGTGGGAAGTCGTCGTCACACGCCCTGTGCGTGACGTGTGACGCGCCAATCGATCGCTCGTGCAGGGGTCACCCTGGACGAGCTCCTCGGGACGGAGTCTATACCGTCCATGTCGGAGTCGGAGGTGTTTGGGAACAAGCGCTTGTTCTTGGAGGTCTCCGGTTCGGACACGGAGCATATGTCGGAGGGGAAGCCGGGGCGCAAAACTGCTGCCAAGCGCGGAAAAGTCCCGGCTCGCCGGAGCTCGCCAGGCGCTCAGGGAGCGCGAGGAGGTAGCCCGTGAGGCTGAATTTGTGGCTGCCCTTGAGAAGAGGGCAAACAAGAGGGCGGCCCCCGAGGCCAAGAATACGGAGATTCCTCCCGGGCCCCTCGACCTAGATGTCGACGCAATGGGAGCCGTGGAGTTAGGGAGTGCAGCCGAGGTTAATTTGGCCGAGATCCTCGGCATTGCTGGAAGGTCCACAAACCTGAAGGGTGGATATGCCAGTAAAATAAGGCGGGCGACCGGGGCCGTTAGAACGGTGCTAGAAGCGCTGGTGTCACGTACAGAGGCAGAGGAGACGCGCCGCCTCCGTGCAGAAAACGGAAGGTTGCAGCGAGAGGTCGCCAATCTTCGCGAGGAGGTGCGTGCCTACCGGCGCGACTTTGAGGAGGCCAAGACTGCGGCGGCACAGAAGCCTGCTAGCTTGATGTCCAGCGAACAACTGGGCGTCTTTGAGGGCAACATGGCTCGGCTGTTCGGCAATCTGATTGATGGCCGCCTTGCAGCCTTAGAGGATCGCTTGCTGCCCCCTCCGGTCGTTCGTCCACCTCTGGCAGCCGACAGAAAGAGGGTGGCCCGTGATGCTGGAGAAACTGGGGCGAGACAGGCCGTGTCAGCAGCACGTGAGAGGTCTCCTCTTCTGGAGGCATCGCCTATCACGGCGCCGCCGAGTACTGGCGCGGCGAAAAAGAGTCGGGAGGAGTTTCCGGTCCTTCCAGTGCGTCCGGCTGTGCGACCTGCTTCTGGCTCAAAGAAGAGCAGGAAAGAAGCCTGGACCAACTTTGGCTGTGGGGCGCCCCAGGAGGGAGCACAAGTGAGGCCGGCTGCAGCATCTGAGTCTTTAATGCCTAACGAGGCTTGGACAGAGGTGACCAGACGCAAGGCACCGAAGAAGAAGACGCAAGAGACACAGTCTCCTGCCCCTAAGGATGGGAATAGGAAGGGAGTAAAGCTGGTGCTCCCTAGCTCCGCAGCCGTCATCTTGAAGCTTCGGCCGGAGGCAGCTCAGCAGGGAGCCACATATTGCTCCGTTCTGACGAGGGCCCAAGAACAGCTAAACATCCAAGAGATGGGAATAGGGCCCCTCAAAGTGCGCATGGCGGCAACGGGAGCACGCCTTATTGAGGTGCCGGGGCGTGCCAGTACTGAGAAGGCGGATGCCCTGGCAAAGAAGATGGGCGAATTGCTGTCAGACGTTGCGGAAGTCGTAAGGCCCGTCAAGTCCACGGACTTCCGTTTGACGGGTCTCGATGAGACCGCGACGTTGGACCGGGTGAGGTCGGCGGTCGCCGCAGAGGGGGGCTGTGTAGCCGAGCAAGTATGGGTCGGTGACATCCACTTCTGCTCCTGCGGCGGGTTCGCCCGCATGTCGTGCCCGCTGGAAGCGGCAAAAAAGCTGATTCAGTTGGGCGCGATCTGTGTGGGCTGGAGCCGGGTGCAGCTCCAACACGAGGGGGCTCGCCCCAGGCACTGTTTCAGGTGCCTGGGCATGGGGCACTCAGAAAGTTTGTGTCCCAGCGACAAGGATCGCAGTGGGTTATGCTTCCGCTGCGGAGAGGCGGGCCACAAGGCGTCCGGCTGTCAGTAGGAGCTCTGCTGCGCCGTCTGCAGTGACGCGGGGCGGAAGGCTGACCACGTGATGGGGGGCAGGTCTTGTAACCCTCCATCAACCCGTGGTAAATTTTCCTCCTCCCCAAGTCCATCGGGGAGGGGGCTGGCGGCGCCTGAGGCCGAGATGTCCCAGTAATGCCCGGACACCTCGGCTTCCTACAGGCTAATGTTAACCACTGCGCCGCGGCTCAGGACCTTTTCCTGCAGTCAATGGCGGAGTGGAACATTGACGTGGCGGCGGTGGCGGAGCCCTACTATGTTCCTCCCCAGCCACATTGGGCTGGAGATGATGTAGGCTCCGTTGCCGTCGTGGCGAGGCCAGGCGTTGGCCCACCTCTCATACCCAGAATGAGGGGACCCGGGTATGTGGTTGCCGTTCGGGGAGACATCATCGTCATCGGCGTCTACTTCTCCCCGAACCGCAACCTAGCCGCCTTGGAGCGTTTCCTCGATATTCTAAGGCCGCTAATTAGGAGGCTGGCCCCCCTCCCAGTCGTCGTGGCGGGGGACTTCAACGCCAAGTCCTCGGCGTGGGGTTCCTCGGTCACGGATCCGAAGGGGAGGGAGGTGGAGGAGTGGGCCCTAGCCTCGGGACTGTCCCTGCTCAATACGGGGACAGTTCTAACATGTGTGCGACGGACGGGAGGTTCAGTAGTGGACCTGTCATTCGCCACTCCCGCCATCGCGCGCAGAGTGGAGGGATGGAGGGTGATAACGGAGGTGGAGACACTCTCGGACCATCGCTACATACGGTTCGAGGTGTCTCTAGCCTCCGCATCGAGACCGGCGTCTTTGGCCCGGGGGCATAGTTGGTTCCCACGTTGGGCACTTACCAAGCTCAACCGGGAACTGGCGGAAGAGGCGGCTATCGTCGCCCGCTGGAGCCTCCCGTCTAGTGAGGATCAGGGGGTGGACCACATGGCTGGTTGTCTCTGCGACGCATTTACTGTGGTCTGTCGAGCAGCCATGCCTATGCTGAGGGGTCCTCCCCCTACCCGACGGGCGGTTTACTGGTGGTCGACAGAATTAGCCGACCTTCGCGCCGCCTGCAACATAGCGCGACGCGCCTTCGTTCGCAGTAGGCGGCGCCAGCCCCAGGACGTGAATCGGGATGGTCGGCTGCACAGGGTCTACGCGGAGAAGCGCAAGATCCTGCTGGCTGGCCATCAGTCGGGCCAAAGAGGGAGCGTGGCTGGAGCTGGTGGATGGTCTCGAAAGAGACCCTTGGGGCCGACCGTATAAAAGGGCGTGAGACAAACTTCGCGCCCAATCGGCCCCTCTGACGGAGACGCTCCAGCCAGAGCTGCTGAGGAACATCGTCGGGGAGTAATTCTATGACCCCCCGGTGGACTTTGCCCCTCCACGGATGTTCCGACGGACGCCGGGCTCGATGGAAGAGGAGGGTGTTCCGCCACCCGTCACCGACGCAGAAATGGAGGCGGTTCTGTTCCGCCTTCGTAATAAGAAGAGGGCGCCAGGTCCGGACGGGGTGCATGGGAGGGTTCTCTCTATAGCTCTCGTGCACCTTGGAGACAACCTTCGGGAGCTGTTTGACCGCTGCATGCGGTCCGGTCAGTTCCCGAATGCCTGGAAGGAAGGTCGGCTCACCCTTACCAAAGGGGGGCCGACCGCCAGACAGTGCGTCGGCAGTGCGACCGATAGTGTTGCTGAATGAGGTGGGGAAAGCCTTGGAAAGGATCCTAGCTTCCCGTCTCACTCGGCATCTGGAGGAGGGCCCGGGACCTGGACTGTCGGAGTTTCAGATCGGTGACGGATGAAGCGGAACGCCGGGGAGAGGTGGTGGTGGCGGTGTCCTTGGACATCGCCAACGCCTTCAACAGCCTTCCCCACAGCGTAATACGGGAGGCACTGAAATATTTCGGCGTGCCCCCGTATCTCGGAAGGCTTTTGAGGGCGTATCTCTCCGGTAGAGAAGTGGTGTATGAGGACCGGTCGGGGTCACTAGTGAGACGGCGAGTCGGGTGCGGCGTCCCGCAAGGGTCGGTTCTGGGCCCGACCCTGTGGGACGTCGGCTACGACTGGGTCCTGCGGAGCGGCCTCCTCCCCGGGATGGATGTCATCTGCTATGCAGATGATACGCTAGTATTATCCCGGGGACGATCATACAAGGAGGCTGCGTGGCTGGCCGAGGCGGGAGTATCCCTCGTTGCCAGCCGCATAGAGCGACTGCGGCTTCGGGTCCGTTTCGATAAGACCGAAGCCCTGCTCTTTCGCGGACCTGGGAAGAAAGGGCCCCCACCGGGAGCACGGCTTCTCATCGGAGAGATGGAGGTCAGGGTGAGCCCCACAATGAAGTATCTGGGGCTCACCTTAGACGGGAGATGGACCTTCGGCCCCAACTTCCAACAACTGGGGCCGAAGGTCATTAGGGTGGCGTCAGCGCTGGGCCGACTCCTTCCTAACATAGGAGGGCCCAGCGAAGCCTGCAGGCGGCTATACTCCGGAGTCTGTCGGAGTATGGCCACGTACGGAGCCCTAATCTGGGCGGACTCCCTTACCGCTAGGAACAGGGCCCTGCTGCGGAGTATGCAGCGGGTCATAGCGGTAAGGGTGATCAGGGGCTACCGTACGGTCTCCTGGGTGGCAGCCACTGCTCTGGCTGCAGATCCGCCATGGGAGCTCGTGGCGTTGGTTCTTGCCGAGGTGCGCCTCTTCTGTTCACAGAGAAGGTCACTCTTTGGCGAGTCACCGACGTGGGAGGAGCTCTCAAGCGCGAGGAGGCTGGGGCAACAGTGGTTGCTGCGAAGGTGGGGGGAGGTCCTGGCGCAGTCGCCGTAAGGCCAACGTACGGCCGAGGCACTGCGTCCGGTCCTGGCATCGTGGATGCGCCGCCGGAAGAAACCCCTTACCTTCCGCCTGACGCAGGTGCTTACCGGACATGGTTGTTTCGGTGCGTACCTGTGTCGGGTGGCCAGGAGAGAGCCGACACCAGCCTGCCACGAATGTGGCGCTGTGGAGGACTCGGCTCAGCACACCCTAGAGCTGTGCGATAGACGGGCCGCACAGCGTCACAATCTCGTGGCTGTGCTTGGAGGGGACCTTTCGCTCTCAAACGTGGTACGCTGCATGCTCGAGAGCGATGAGGCCTGGTAGGCGGCGGTCACCTTCTGCGAAACCGTAATTTCGCAGAAGGAGGCCGCGGAGCGGGACAGAGAGGACGACGCTACGTCCGTCTCGCTCCGTCGACGTAGGACGGGAGTGCGGAGGAGGCGGTACGCGCACCTCCTGACTCCTGTCTAACGGAACTCGGGGTAAGGTTGGGTACCTGCCCCGGTAGAAAGTTCCGGCGTCGGCGGGGGTGCTCTAGGTTATCGGAGTCCCCCCATATTAGGATGAAGCCCGGTTAGCCCTTGAGGGAACCGGCCGGTCGCGGGGGGTGTTCTGTGTTAGCCAGATCCAGGACACTCCCCTTTAAGCGGCTGAAGGCAACTCGCAGTGGTTTTAGTGCGGTATACCGGCACCAAGGGGGGGGGGGCGCCGAGAGTCCCACATATCCCCGGGGACAACCCATATCCCCGGGTGAATGCGCAAAGCATTTCCACTGCGTCAAAAAAAAAAAAAAAGGTCGTCCCCATTCCCCCACCATGGTCCAGGCCTTGTCGTGGCGGTTGGGCTCAGTAACCTAGGGTGAGCGGTGCACCTTGGGCGAAGCTAATTGGGCCGAGGGGGCTCTTTCTACCCCTCTTATAAGAAGAGGGGACAGAAGAGCAGGGGGCAAGAGGTGAGGATGGGAACCTCACCCCATTGTACTGTCCCGACGTTGGGAGGGGTTGTTCTGTGGTGCGGGACAACCCCCTGTGGAGGTGGCGTCGTTCCCTTACGGGACTGACTAGCCGTCGAGGTGCCCTGTTTGTTTTTTAGATCTGGGGCACCTCACCAAAGGTGAGCACTCGCCGGGTTTTAGTGGGTAGAGCTGCGTCCATTTACCAGCTGTCGGGCGCAGCGAGTCCCACATACCCGCGTGGGGAGACCCACTTCTCCGCGGGATGCTTCAGAGCATTTCCCGGCGTTAAAGGAAAAAGTCGTCCCCATTCCGAGACACCGGATCTCTCAGAAACCGAACGAAACACGACGACATTTGCCGCCATTTGACGTCGATATTATGTGAGAGCGAAGTACTTCCCCGGACGCGCCGGCCCATTCAGCTGCAAGGCAGCATGGCGCTACTTCGTAAGCACTGAAAAATAGCTGTTGATATAAGGTGAAACTAAGGCTATAAAAATAATCATCGTCAATCCGTATACGACTGTAAATCGAAGGCTAGTTATTATAATAAAAAAATACAGACTTCACAGCGGTTTATGATTTTTATACGCCCGACGTTTCGGATACTTTACAGCAACCATGCTTACAGAAGGACTCAGGGGCATAGCTATGTATATCAGCCGTATCAAAAGATATGGGGCCCTGGTCACAGGGGACCTAAGTGTGTAAGTAACATTCATCAAACTATCCAGAAATCAGAATCTCATTAAAAAGTGTTGCCCGACATGTCGATACGGGTCCTGCTAAAGCAAGCTACACCAATGGAAGGAGTGTATCTATTCTATTATATCTAAAATAATTGAAAAGCAAATGACTGCCTACTTTTCACTAAAACAGCCTTTCGGATATCACGGGTTAGTACTTAGTGATAAAAACTCTATAGTTTATAAAATGTCGAAATATCGAACTCCGTGAAATAAAAGTATAAAAACATAGTAAATATTTTCTTATATTCTTTTAGTTAGTTAATATTTATATAATTTAACAGCCATGTTGTCCTACAAATTGCGTGGTACGTTATCCCGGTCCTACGTTCATCATCAAATCGACATATTTTATCCTTGCTACCTCTGTTAGCTACCACAATCGAGAATTTTCACACAGAAATTGTTGGGCGTCTCATCAAAATACAACTACTTACGGATAATTAGCTTTATGGTAATGAAGTGCAAAAATGGACCCTGGATCCTGGACCATATTATGTTAACTTAAAAAGTATTATACTAATTATATTGTGGGTTATGTCGCGGTGGTACCGCAATTATGCTGAATTGTTTTAAGTAGAGCCTGGACATATTCCCTGCTGACCACGGCAGGCGTTGACACTTGACAGGACATTGTTTATATTTTAATTCATACCCCGGCTGATCATGATAGTTTTCGTCGAGCTGGGCGGCGCTGCGTCACAGTCTGACATTAGTCATGGAGGGGACTTGTCTCTTCCGAGCGTCATCACCGCGATGCTCGGTGAGGCAGGTGAGGAGGAGTCCATTTTTATTTTCCGATTTTGATGATAAGGGGCCCTCGATTATAGATAGGTAGGACGATAGCTATGCTAGATTCAATGACGTTCAAAAAGGTACTATATTGAATATTTTTAGACCCTGAGAAAAGGACTTATATATGCATATACAGGGCCTGTATTATTGGGCAAGGTACTGAAAAAAGAGTAAGATATTCTTTATTTTATACAGGTTGACGTAAGCTACGCACTGGGACTACACTGGTTAATGTAAAGGATTATGGAGGAGGTAACGCCGCCTCCTAGAAATCGCAAAAGAAAGAATACCCATGTCAGTGTCTATGTTAAATGTCTCGATGTCGTCCAAGCATCATAGTTTAGAAATCAATTGAAATCACATCTTTATGTTCATAAATCGAATCAATTCAAAGTTGTTTTTTTTTTCTTCTTTTATGGCAAAAAATAAAAAGAACAAATGTTCATTTTATTCCTGGCGACTATACGCATTATGTTTTTTTCGGTGTTTTGATCGCCGAAGGTATGTCTCGATAGAATTTTTACAGTAATAAATATATTTTATTTATTTGGCGTTTAATTAAAAGTCTACGAATTGAAGACTTATCTTTTCATTCAATTCTGTTTTAAAATAATCCCTATACAGTCTTTCATGGTCCAACAAGCCAATCTTTTATGATTAATTTTTTTATCAGCCTATGCTGTCCCTATGCTGGGCACAGGTCTCCCCCAAGGTATTCCATAATATTATATCGCTATCTTGCGCCACTTATATCGTTATTTTTATGGTTACCACGTCCTGCTACTTGCTTTCCAAGTCTCATTTCTAAACATAACGCAGACGGCTTTTATTCCAAAAATATTAATATTCTTTAATCGAATTTAAATTTACCGCGTTTTTGTTAACAGCACTAAATCATGTCGAATATCAATACAATAAATGTATCATAATTTATCGTTTCATTGTTATGAAATACGTTTAAATATATCTTATTATTTACAATTCATCAGTGATAAAAGTATATGAACCGACATCTTCCTATTTCTTGACATGTTTCACCACCTCCCAGACGATTCCAAATATAAACACAGCGTCATATTCTTAGCTCTGTTCAAGTTTTCGTGCATGGCGTAAATTTGTATTTCACGTGCATTTTACACGCATTTCTGTGTATTATTGTGTTAAAATTTACTGTTCATCATGGATTTGTCTACTGATGTGTGGGGCCAGATCGCCTTAGAGGCTAGTCAAGTGTATTTGACCGAGGGTGGTCAAATCAGGAGCCCATTTGCGAATACGGTAACGAATATATTTTTTGTTTGTTTTGCCAAAGTGTGACTACTGACGACGTCGACAAATATATGTAATATCAGTATCCTGGAGAAATCTCCAGAAATCAGAATACCTAAGCTAGAAATAAACAGATTGACAATTATGGAGGGTAGAGGAGGACCACCATCTCTATGTAATAAAAATGTATGCGTAACAACTATTCAAGTCATTACAACAAATATGCTCATATTATCGTAGTTTTCCCGTTATTTTGACGTCAACGCTCTGTCATATACTGAAATATATAAACATAACCACTAATGAATTTAAAAATTCACACTAACACAATTACACTTTCTGTCTGCAGTATTTTGATTATATTTACTAAAACATTTAAGGCTATATTTTAGTCATTACAACAACTATATTCATATCATAGTTTTTCCGTAATTCGGAGCCGGAAACTTTTTCAAATTTCGCCTCATATAGATGGTTTTCCTTGTCTCTACTCTCCCTTAGAGCTCTACATATTAACAATATGTATCTAAATTATCCACCATATTGAATATCGTTGTTAATAAATAATAATGTTTGACAAAAATAAGCAAAGATCTTTCACTATACTTATCGAATGATTAATTATTAGAATTTATATTAAGTATATATTTACTAACTATAATTGATATATGAAAGATACAATAAATCCATAGATAAATTGGTAACACGCGCGAAGACATTTTACACATACAGCATATTGTTACAGACTATAGAGAAGCTGCCTGACAAGGTATTGTTGAACATATTCTCATACTTATCCCACCGTGAGATATGTCGTATGGCAACGGTGTGCAAGCGATGGCGGCTGGTGGCTTACGACACCCGCCTGTGGACCCACGTCAGCTTGAGACCTGAAATATCTGGACTGCATGTCGGTAAGGATCCTAGTTTTAGTCTACTAAACACCTATAAAACCATAGACTTAGAACATACTGTCATATATAAAACTCTATTAAATCTCCGGTGATCAGTTCTTCTTTTTATGTTAGTTATGTGGCAGACGTGTCATCTGGTGGTAATTATAGTCAGGGTTGTCCATGAACATAAACGAGTTTACCTAGAACCAGATAAGAGAAAATATTATAAGAATATTAAAATAGAAAGCTGTTCTCCATTAAAATTTTAAGACCACTACGAACGAACAAAACACAAAATAACAATTAATCAACGAGAAACCAAGAAAATACAACCGCACGCCCCGATGCTTCCCGCCGTTTCTTTTGAATAAACTTCTATTGATTTTGATTCGAAATTTAATTCAATAACAATTTTCAATTTTTTTGACATCGTAACTATTATAATGTGATCGTTGGATTAGAGCCATAGCCATGATTAACAATCTGAAAGTCTATACATTTAGGTTACTATTAAATAACAAACATGGCCGTATGACATTAATTTCTTTTTTATGTTTAGCGAATAGGCAAATTGGGCAAGATACCTGATGGGTTAGCCAAGGTGCCATTCTATAATCGTAAATGCTAGTAGAAAACTAATAAATGTATGGAAATGACATTAAAGACCAGGTGATTTATGGATGTAAAATGTCATATCTATACATTTATTAGTTTTATACTAGCGTTTACGATTGTAGAATGGCATCTTGGCTAACCCACCTGATGGCGAGTGGATTCTTCTATTAACAAAAGTTCACCGGGTGAAGTAGACCGGGCAACTACCATGTGCTGCATATATTGAGACGTAGACTACGTGTCAATACAATGCTATCATTTTCTCCGAAATACAGCAAATCTGTTTAAAGCAAAGATGGCATGCGTCACAGCGCGTCCCTCTCGATTAAATAAATCGATGATCTCTGTCGAAATCGATCAGGTTTCACCTGTTTCACCAATTCCAGACCCCAGCCTCTCTAGACAAGTGGGTTTTTCGTTTACAGAATAGAATAGAATACAAACGTCAATGTCATGTATGAGATTAGCGTTCATCATGTCGAAAAAGAACGTCAATTTCATACATTGATGTTTCTCAAAATCAAAATAGTACTAATACAGTATCTTTTTGAACGTCAATTGAATCTACCACCGTCTAACGCGATCACTATTCATATTTAAATATATTATAAAGGGCTGTTCTATAAATTGACTCATCACGATATCTCTGGAACTATAAGACCTAGAGACTTGAAATTTATATATATAGGAGCTGTTCTATAGATTGACTCATCACGATATCTCTGGAACTATAAGACCTAGAGACTTGAAATTTATATATATAGGAGCTGTTCTATAGATTGACTCATCACGATATCTCTGGAACTATAAGACCTAGAGACTTGAAATTTGGTAGGAATATTACTTTTGCCATGTAGAGGTCAGCTAAGAACGGTTTTATTTTTTATTTTGACAGAACGCGAAGTCTGTGCGGGCCAATGCGGGCAGCTAGTATTTAAATTAATATTGTTTCGGATGTTTCGGATCTTTATTGAAAACCTATAAACGCGTTAAACACCCGAAAAAATAAATAAAATAAATAATAAATAAATTACCTTGATTCTAGAGGGACTGGAATCCAGCGTTGCGTTGATCACGGTGCTTGGGACTCTCATATAGTTATCTATAGTTGCCTAACGTTAACGAGAATTTCATCAATAATTGTAATAATCTAACATTCTTTTACGGAATTTATCGCGGTTTCATCATTTTCATCAAAAACTATGTTCCCTGATCAGCAGCAGCTAGTAGCAGAAATTTACTTTGTGCTCAAATTCTTCAGGTTCACTTTTTTCTCAAATGCCATATGCAAGCATCGAAGATATAACGGTATAGAGACATCGAAGATATAACAGAATACCTAATGTGAACCATAAAAATCCGGGATTTGACACTTTTTTTAAATTTTAGTAGGATAGGCAAACTGGCAAACGTGCCACCTGATGGTAAGTGGTCGACGTCGCCCATGAACATAAATTAGTTTACCTGGAACGAGCCCAGGCTCCTTATCTATGTGTTGCCTATCCTGAGACATAAGATGTTAAGTCTCGGTGCCAGTAATTACCCTGACTGTCTTGCCCTTCTCTCCGAAACACAGCAAAGCCGTTTCACGGGAGAAACAAGATGGTGGTACCCATGCAGCCGGGAGCGCGGCACAGCGCTTCCCTCCCACCGGTAAACACTGACACAATAGTAATTGAACCAACCGGTGATCTGTAATGTACGTTCCATCGACCAATCATGCATCAATGGTCATCAGTCGTCCAATCAGAGCGCAGAGCCAGCGCAGCGTCGCAGCACAAATTTGGAGGAATTTGTTTTCATACAAAACACATATCATTAGCGCTCTATTCTTTCTTCATTCTTCGTCTTTCTTTATTCTTCGGTTATATTTGAATCGTAACTTATTCGACTTCCCCGATTCCAGGCTCCCTGGAATCCCTGCTGGCACTCATCACGGTGCGATTCGGCTCGTCGCTGCGCTATATCGAGCTGCCGATCGAGCTCATCACCCACACCGTGTTACACGAGCTGGCTGCCAAGTGCCAGAATTTGACGCACATGCTCCTAGACTTTAGTACAGGTACAGGACTTTACTGCACGGAGATCGTCTTCCAACCTGTAAGACTAGCATGCGCGCACGACAAAATTTTGTCTACCCCTTTTCACGTATTACTTATCTATACCTACTAATAATATAAAGCTGAAGAGTTTGTTTGTTTGAACGCGCTAATCTCAGGAACTACTGGTCCCCATCATGGTTCAGGCCTTGACGTGGCGTTGGGGCTCAGTAGCCTAGCGTGAGCCGTTGCACCTTGGGCGAAGCCTTCTACCTGCCTCTTCTTATAAGAGGGGACAAAATAGTAGGGGGCAAGGGGCAAGGACGGGAACCTCACCCCATTGTACTGTCCCGACGTTGGGAGGGGTTGTTCTGTGGTGCGGGACAACCCCTCTGTGGAGGTGGCGTCGGTCCCTTGGAGGACTGACTAGCTGTTGAGGGTGTTTGCTCATTAGATCCGGGGTTTTAGACAACTTACCACCAAGTTCCAGCCGTTTAGCTCACCAACCTAATATTTCTTACAGCCATGCAGCTCCACGACTTCTCGGAGATGCAAGCGTTCCCCACCAAGCTGCGGTACTTGTGCATATGTTTGTCTGAAGTCATTTTCATGGAGGGCTTCATGAGGAAGATTTACAATTTCATTAACGGCCTGGAAATACTGCATCTTATTGGTAAGTACATATTAATATAATAAAAAAACTGTGAAAAACGAAACAAAGTAGGTATGCGCCGAATATAAAAAAAAAATGTTTCGCGCAAATCAAATTATTGTTAAGGAAGCACATACACTTTATTTTGGAGCCGTTTCTACCTATATTAGAATGGGTGAAACGACGTGGAAAAACTTACCTAATAATATAAAGTAGGCTTTCATATTTTAGAATTTTACGAGTTTCGTCTACTGTCAAATTACCGGAACAGAAGTCCGGACGGAAAAGTAAATATCATCACCTGTATAATAAATGGGAATTATTGTTTGGATAAGGCCTGGGAATAAAATTTTGCTGACCTTTTTTATTCTATAATTTGGAAGTTTGGTGGCAGTGCAGTTTGGAAAAGGCTGGTAATTAAATAGATTTCTGCTGAAAGTATATTTATGAAAACGAGATATACTCGTTACCTTCTATTGATTCAACAGGTGGGGTCCTGTAATGCTATCGTAGTCGGGTTGCCCAAAATGACCTGATTGCGTTAATTGTTCCAGGCACCTACGAGAAGGTGGAAGAGGAGGAGGAGGAGATATACGAGGTGATCAACGTGCACAAGCTCAAGTCGGCCACACCCAACCTGCGCGTCATCAACTTGTACGGGATCAACTTTGTGGATGACTCGCATATTGACGCCTTCAGCTCCAACTGTATACAGGTGGGTCTCGTACAATTTTAATTACCTACAATTTATTTATTTATTTGGAGAACGGTACAGAAATAATTACAAGAATAACAGCGTAGCATAAAACATAAAAATAGATACAAAATTGTTCCCTCTATGTCTCTCTAAGAACATGCGGTTTGGATTTTACAGCAAGGACAAAAAAATAATATATCACACTGTTAAGCATTATAGTCAGGCAATCAGGTATTGAAAATAATTTTATTGACAAATTTATGAGTCTTTTTTACGTACATATTTGTATTTACAAATATGTACGTAGAACCAATGACCCCCAATGTTACCTACGTAACTATGGGAACGTTGAACTGCCGCTCGACTCAGCAGTATTATTCACGATCGAGCGTTTCAAAAGTTAAAGGAAAATAACAAAAACTAACATAAACATTACAATCTATACTAATATTATAAAGCTGAAGAGTTTGTTTGTTTGTTTGAACGCGCTTATCTCAGGAACTACTGGTCCGATTTGAAAAATTCTTTCAGTGTTAGATAGCCCATTTATCGAGGAAGGCTATAGGCTATATGACATCACGCTGTGACATATAGAAGTTGAGTAACGCGGGCGAAGCTGCAGGCAACAGCTAGTAAGTAATATAACTTTTAAAAAAATACACAATTATTACGATATCTCTCTTTCTCTATTTAAGAGCCTTGCTCTTGTCGGTGAAGCAGTCTTCCATTCTCCATAATTAGGGCGCTTATAACGGTGGTTGCCTCATTTGCTTCCGTTCCGAAGTACAATGACCAATTTCTTGCTCGTTGATTTCTAGTCCGAAGCCCTACCAGAATCCATTTTCTCGGCCTCTAGCCAGTACTGATACCGCTTCTGCCTGGTATTAAGTGTGAAGCGTTTTATAGTAGCGGCGCTGGCTCGCTACGTCACAAAACCGTCATAGGACCTATGTAGCATCACTACATCCTTTTTTTTCTTTAACGCCGGGAAGTGCTCTGAGGCATCCCGCAGGGAAGTGGGTCTCCCCAGGCGGGTATGTGGGACTCGCTGCGAAAGGTGTTAAGGTGGACGCAGCTCTACCCACTAAAACTCGGCAAGAGCCACCAATGGCGCCTTTGATGAGGTGTGGATCTATTGAGCAAATAGGGCACCACGACGGCTAGTTAGTCCCTCAGGGACCCGACGCCACCTCCACAGAGGAATTTGATTCATACAAAAAAATTTAATTACCGCTCTATTATTATATGCTCGATGGCTTAACGTAATTATCATCACCATCACTATCATTTTCCAACTGCTGCTCCCCCTCAACCGCATATAACCAGGACCTACACGGAGATTGTCCCATGAAGGTCGACTCTCCGACTTCCCGAATGGCCTCCCCTCTAAGTAATGATGATACCAAACTGCAAATGTGTTTTGCAGTTGGAGTGCCTCGCAGTGAACTACTGCAATAAAGTGACGGGCTCCACCATGAAGACTCTCTTCCAGAGATCAAGGCGGCTCACTTGTCTCCTCATGCATGGATGTAGTAAGTATACATATATCTAATATCTAAAACCATTTATAGTAACTCTGTTAAGTGTTCCATACCGATACGAATTAGGGACTTTTATGAAAAGAGCATACTCATATTTGAAAGGCAACTCACCTGCTAATGATGAAGCGGGTCTATGGATGTATTTTTTGGGGAGTGGGTCACGCTGCGCCCGACAGCTGGTAAATGGACGCAGCTCTACCCACTAAAACCCGGCGAGTGCCACCAATGCCGCCTTTGGTGAGGTGCCCCGGATCTAGAAAACAAACAGGGCACCTCGACGGCTAGTCAGTCCCGCAAGGGACCGATGCCACCTCCACAGAGGGGTTGTCCCGCACTACAGAACAACCCTTCCCAACCTCGGGACAGTACAATGGGGTGAGGTTCCCATCCTCACCCCTTGCCCCCTGCTCTTCGGTCCCCTCTTCTTATAAGAAGCTAATTGGGCCGAGGGGGCTCTTTGTACCCCACAAAGAGCCCCCTCGGCCCAATTAGCTTCGCCCAAGGTGCACTGTTCACCTTAGGTTACTGAGCCCCACCGCCACGACAAGGCCTGAACCATGGTGGGGTGTCTATGGATGTAGCCTATCACTTACCAGCGCAAATATTTTCAGTTTGCTCCTTGTTCTATAAAAAAAAACAGTATACCAACACCATATGCATTCGGCTTGTCTGTCCGAAATTCTGACTATCAGGCTTTTTGTGCATGCTCCAAGTATTCTATTTTTACTCGTTCTTAAAATCTGTGAAGTCCTGTTGACAGAACCTTGCCTCATTTTCCTTTCGTAAGAGCCATGTTTATATAATCACCAGTGAAAAGAGCAGACAATATCTGTGGTACTCCCAAACACTTCTTATAGAATATGTTGCGGATGTGTTTGGTTTTTGACAGCGATAGTTCTTTCATTTAGGTAATATTATAGAATACCTCCTATTTCTAAATTCTTCTGACTAAATTTGTTGCGCGTCAAGGCACTAACGTGTCTCTCGGGCTCCCCGAGAAAGTAATATAAGGTCATTAGGTTGCTGTCGATCCAGGCTATATAGAAGTGGTGAGCCTTTAAAAAGTATTTTACTCTTGTTACTATGGTCGCTGATATCATCGGAATATCGTGCAAGTGACTCATTGTCAATAGTCTGCTATGAACTAAACAGTTTAGCGCGTAATGTTTAGGCACTCAACCGTTTCATTATAATGACATTTTTTGTAGAGCGTCAGTATTCACATTTTTTTGTTGAGATCATAGAGCATATAACCGGATAAAGTAGTAATGTGAGACATAAAATTCCGAAACTGGTCAGTGATTTGTCACTGACGTAATAGCAATTCAACCAACCCGTGATCTGTATGAACATCCCATCGGCCAATCAACCATTAATGATCATCATTCGGCCAATCAGAATGCAGAACCGGCGCTGCCGGCATACAAAACACTTATCATTCAGGTTCTATTTCGGTTATATGCTCGATGGGTGTGAGATTTTTAAAAAATTCCCCATACATCCGAACATGAGAACCTGTGTAGAAAAATATTGTGAGGAAACCTGCATGCCTGATGATTGACAATATTTTTGCAGGTCTTCAATCGGAACACGTGATGCAAGTCGAGTGGGAGAAGTCTTCCATCCAAGAATTGGATGTGACAGCGACAGATCTGTCCACCGAGTGTCTTATAGACATGCTCACCAGGATACAGAACCTGAGGTTCTTCAGCGCAGGTCAGATTAACGGATTCAATGACTCGGTGCTGAAAGCTTGGATGGAATCTGGGACGTCGAGGTAAGAATTTGCCAAGAATCCTATGACTTTACCTCAATTATATTTCTTGTGTTTCCTGCATTATTTGGGGTCGCATTGTTTATCCACTTGTTTTTGGTTTGTCTTGTGTCATTTCTTGCATTACATCTTTTATATTATGTCATATTCTACTTAGTCCATGTTTCTTCGGATTTCGGTTCCCCTGTTATCTTCTTATGTATACTTTGACGACCTCTGTGGCTCAGTGGTTAGAGCGTTGGCGCTCAAGCCGGAGGTAGCGGGTTCGAATCCCGCCAGGGAACAAAAAGTTTTCTGTGTTCCTGGGTCATGGATGTGTATTAAATATGTGTATTATATTTAAAGTATGAAATATATTTCCGTTGTCTGGTACCCGTAACACAAGTTCTTCCAGAACTTACCACGGGACCAGATTGACGTGGTGTAAAATCGTCCATATTATATATTATTATATGATACATATAATATTTTATACTTTTTTTGGTTTAACCGTCAGAAACTTCCTTTGAACCGATTTTAATGCAATATTATAACTAACTTGAGATTTTCTACACCATAAGTGCTGCTGTTGTCACTATATAAACATCCGGGCCATTATTTGACTATTTCTAATAATCAAGTTTCGCTTTTCAGGAATCTGGTGGCACTCGATGTAGACGCGTCAGATAATCTATCTGATGAGGCACTCTTACGGTTCTTGCAGCGACACGGGAGCCAACTATGGGCGCTGGCGTTGGGCGGTATGCCGCATATAACCGATCAGCTGTGGCAGAGCGTGCTACAGTTGCTCACCAACGCCAAGTAAATGCTCAAAATTTCTTTGCCCGATGAACCAAAAAGGTTACCATCATCATCATGAACCGATTTTCTTAAATATGTCTAAGAACCACCACTAGGAGACATGCTTACATATTATATAAAAACACATCTAAATCGGTCATGTTTTTGAGAACTGCAGTGCCAAAGACGAGCGACTTAGCGATCAACTTATAACACCCGTCTTTTTTACGTAGGGGGTTAAAAAGAATTCAGGTTGTGATCTGTATTTACCGTATGCGGTTATAATGTGTATGTATTAATGTAATCTATTTTCAGAATTCTCATAATGGGCACACAAGAAAGACTTGGAGTAAATATACACGTTGATCAGGTAATTTGATATTTCATTAGTATATGAAAAACAATAAATCTCTATATAATAATATCTAGTCAACATCTGGAAATATATTATGTTGGTCCTTCGAGCCGGATATAAATTGAATCGAATCCTACAGTCATGTTAGTGATTTCTAATGTGTACGGGAATTTTGCCCCTTGGAATAATAGGTGCTGTATAGTATTCGAAACGTCGGGAATGTTAAAATCATAAACCGCGATAAAATCCTTAAAAAATGTTTCATTTATAATTAATCATTTCATTTTTATTATTTTTTAGTTAATGGATGGCATCGCCAACAGCTGTCCAAATTTGGAGAGGATCGAGTTGCGCTGGGACCCGGAGAACTTGCGGTTTAGCGACAAGAGTCAGAAGGCGATAGATATTCTTCGTGTCAAATGTCTGAAGCTGAAATGTTTGGTCTTGAGGTAACATCATAAGTAAAATTGATACATCTTATTACAATTGCTAGTTTTGCCATATAAGCAATTTGGATGAAGTTAGTTTTATATATTTGCGCATCTCGCATGCGTAGACAATCGCTTTGACGTTCAGTGCGACGCGGTGCTATCCGAAGGCGCTCCGCGTTGCACTGTATAGCACAATAAAGTTATCTTTAGTTTGACCAAGATATAAGTTGCTCAGTTAACTTTTAACCGTCTCTTAGATGATGGGATCGGGGTCCCTCATAAGGGCCTCCATACACTTTAGTTAGACAACAACAAGACGCTAGGTCTGACAGCATAAGTGATGGAAAATTTTCTGAAAACCATCAATTTATTGAGTTCAACTGACGCGTTGAGGGTCCTTGGAAAAATACTTTATTTAATGTAAGTAAAATAACAACAATTTAACGGTTTTCAGATTTTTTCTTTCACTTGTGCGATGAGACCTTTCTTCTTGACAAATTTCATGATTCTATGTCAATGGAAAGTACCCTATAGGTTTTAGTTTGACGACGGACAACAGCGTGATCTTATATTCATTCGTCATTTTGAGAAATCTTCAGCTCTGGTCTTTCTCTAGCTCTCCTTTCATATCTATTTCTTTACAGCGACGGTCGTTACTACGAGATAGTGAAGGCTAACTTCGAGAGAGCCGACCGCACCACAGTGGTCCGTACGTCAACCAACTGCCGCGTCTCCAACTACTATCTGCTCGCCAATTACAAGGACTTGGTGTTCAATTGATGGTTGGATTTCCATCACTTTTCTCGCAACAACCTACAAAGTATTTTATGGAAAGAAATAGTTGGGGGCAACTTTGCTTCCTTGAATTTTCTAGCTTCGTTCTACACAGTGTATAAGAGAAATAGTTGGGCCAAGTTAATTCGGTTGGTTGGTTGATTTTTTATGTCTTCTCTGGATGGATGAAAGATTTTAGATTGTAAAGACTAGTTAATATTTTTCGGTTGTTAGTTAATATATAAGTAATACCTTGTTATTTTGATTCTTTTATAATTTATTATTATGGTCACGAACAGAGCAATGTTATGAGCTAAATAACGTCGTAATGAAAGGTTGTGGTAAATGAAATGGGAACTGTTAAATAATAATTTACACCGAGTTTAGTTTGTAAGCAGTTATAATAATGCTTTTAGGCAGTTCCCAGAATACATATTAGATAATTACTGTGTTGAACACTGCAAACGTTAAAATAATAAAATCTTGTTATAACAAATATAACGGTTAATGACGTCATAATCATTATCAACTTCTCCGTCCACCGTTGAACAGGGCCTCTTTTGATGAACTTCAAGACGACTAAAGCGACTTCGCCACTGCGAGATCGTGGCACCTTAAAATGTAATTTGTAAATCAAAAGGATATTCACTACACCCGCTAATTAGTTAAATCAATTAGCATTTAATTGTTATTTAAAATATTGATTGGAAGAGTTGAACGTTTAATATAAATTGTTTTATACATCTTGGCTTTTATTTCTTCTGAAACACACTTTCAAACTGGAGTCTGTCAGATTTGGATACTGATAATTAAATAATTATTTAACATTGTTGCTACTAGATATAATTTATAATAATAAAACAATTTAAAATGGGATATTTAACATGTTTTGACTATAATTTCGCGGACCGGATATTTCGGCATTGTCTGTAAATGCCTTGTTTACGTGAACATAACCTTAAATATCCCTTTTTAATGCGTTTTACTGAATGAAGTATAAATATTACAATAAAAATAAAACGACCGTACCTACTAAAATAAGTTTATTTACAATGAGAAAATTACGATTTTTTTGTATTTTTTTATATATTTCTTGTAGCACAGCTTCCCGTTCGCAAATAACACATACACTGCAGAATTTGATTCCAGAATCGCGAGAGCACATCGAAAACTTACACAGAACTTACACTACACCTCCTTTGACGACCGCACATAATTTTAACCTTAAATCACAGTACTTAAAAATTTAAATACATTTAAAACAATAACTTACTATACAAATACATTTGAAATAGCCGAGCTGTTAAATGGTCTTAGTCTACATTTTGTAAGTCCCCATTAAGTCATCTCACACCTTCGTTGAACATTAGGTCTGGCTCCTCCTCTAGGAGGAGATTCTGGTTGTTACTGTTCTCCTCGTTCCCATCTGTGTTGTCTTTATTTGGGTCATTGTCTATTCTGTACAATATATCGTGGCATAATGGGCACCTGTCCTGTACGTATAGCCATTTCCGAAGGCAGACTCCGTGGAAAAAGTGATTGCAGCGTGTAATTTTAGCCGAATGCATCTCTTGATAGCATATTGCGCAAACGTCGTCTAAACGCAACAGTTGGTCGGTGGATGCCTCACGCAAGGAATTGATTTTGTTCACCGCAGTCCGTCGTTTCATAAACACTGACCACCCGGCCCTTGCTTCGCACCAGATGTTGAAATACGCGTGTATACACATCATCACAGCACGAATCGCGCCCCCAGATTCAAACAACAAGATCCAGGCCCCGTTAAAGAAGAGGAATATGCCAAAGCAGAACTCGATAGTGTTCCCGAAAGCGCGAATGTAGTACACGTAATCGTCCAACTGTTCCCAAAACGTACTTCTGTACGCGTCAATGAGGAATAGAGAATAAATCATGAGACTGACGACCACTTTCACTATGACTTCGATACTGAACGCGCTAACGGCCAGCAGCCACGTAGATATCGAGTGTTGAGACCAGAGATAAACCAGTAGCGATATGGGAAATATTATCAGAAAGGCACACACTCCAAGGGCTCTTACATGTCTGTGTGTGCTTGGATTGTGGGACGCGCTAAGAGACATCAGCATAGGATTCACAATATTGTGTAGGAAATGTAACAGGGCTGTGAAAAGCAGGCAGAAGTTTCTGCAGAGTCGCACAAATCTCTTCTCCGGATTCAATGAAGTTAGGCCCGTCTGTAAAGCCAGTATGTAGAACAGTATCGCCGATACTGTGCCGATGCTTTTGTCCTCCTCCTCGTCCGTCAACAGGATCCATTGGAAGAAGTTACCGATGTAGTGACAGAAGAAGGAGATCACAGACGTCATACCAAGGACGGCGGTAATGGTCTCGCATCCCGTTACTAGCAGCGACTTGGCCATCGACGCAAGCGACTGGACGGCTAGTAGAGTGGAAACCTTGAAACCATCGTCGGTTTCTTCGTCATAATTGTCCATTAGAAGCATTATCGCGTGTTCTGCGACCCGCATTACCCAGAACACTCTAAGAACGCATGGCACATTGAGTCGCATCCATTCGATCTCGACTAAAGCGGACAGTCCGTTGTGACTTACAAATAATCTTCCATGTTGGTAACCAGCGTAGATGATCTGAATCACGTCGTAGCTTGAAGCCCATAGGACATATTTCACGAGCATTAGAGGCAGCAGCACAGAGAATACGGGAGAATGATGCAGAAGATTCGGTGGCACTGGCAGCATCGCTAAAATCGATGGAGCCATGAAACTCAAAGGCAAGACTCTCATGATCGTCGGGTTCCGTGGTCCGAGGTAGACGTTCCGAAAGATTCCGGCCAAACAGAATTGGATCACATAGTTTTGTATCAGCAGTATTCCCGGCCCTTCAATGTCGAAGAGGTTTTTTCGGTTTAGGTTGAGTATATCTTCGAGTATGCTTGACTGGTGATGCGGTGAGTCGACGCCCAGTGTTAGGGCCTGTATCTGCTTGATCGCCGAGACATTTGTCCAGTAGGATACGAAGACGATCACCAGAGACACCAGGTAGAGGTAGACGATCATGAGGTGCTTTGTATACAACACGAACACACACAGCGCTGCGATGCATCCTGAAATTGAAAACACAAACGGTTAGTTTTGACGTGAAAGCATCTTATAAATCGATGAACGCCGGCTGCACGCACGAAAAAGCATGACTCATTGTCACGTTCCGCCTGAGCCAACAAGCGAATTATGACGTTATCACTTAAAATTATCGCTCGTAATTCGACTTTGCAGATAACAGGTAGGTTTTATATTTTTGTATAGGTAAACTGGCAGATAGGCCCTAATGAAAAGTGGTCATTTTCTCTTTCGATTTTACTTGGGACTCATTTATGCGTTACTGCTCCGAAACACAGCAAAGCTGTTTCACGGGAGAAACAAGCAAGGTGGTGGGACCTAATCATGGACGCGCGACACAGCGCATTCCTTCCACCAGTAAGAAAAGTTTTGTTTATGTTAGTTTAAATAACTAAATTCATAATATTATGCCCTTGTGTGTGTGACTGAATTCCCAAACGGCTGGACCAATTTTGAGGACATTTTGTGTGTGTGTTCATTTGGATTAGAGAATGGTTCTGATTCACAATTCGGTCCATTACAAAATGTATTGTACAAACGTCTGACGGGTCCGCTATTGAAATAAGATTTGCTATATTCGAAACATTCTTTTAAAGGCAATGCTTTTACAATAGGATCCCAGAAAACGTTCAAAAGCTATCCATAGAAAAAATCAAAAATTTGTTAAAGAGCGTTTGTGTGGTAAAAGATATTATAAATTAAAAGGTTTCATGGATGATACCACACCCTGGGAATAAGGCGTTACTCATAGGCATTTCAGGATAATGTTAAAAATGTTATAGCATACATAGTAAGAGGTAGTGCCATGCTGCATTGCAGCCGAATAGCCGAACTGGGCCGGCACGACCGGGGTGGTACCTCTCGCTCACATAACACCGGCGTCAAGTGACAGCTATGCTGTCGCGTTTCGTGCGGTTTGTGAGTTTCCGGTGGCCCATTGGGGGGGATAGGGATAAAGAGGACAGCGCATCTGCGTGGCCTTGGATGTGCGGATGTGTATGGGCGTCGGCGCCGTGAGGCTCCGACTGCTCGTTTGCCCCCTGATGACATAAAAAAAATATTGAAAAGATTTATTCCACTGATTTTGTTTCGCCGGTTCTTCTTAGTGGGCTTGCCTTGGAGCCGGTGGTAGATTCAATTGACCTTCAAAAATATACTGTATTGGTATTTGGGGCCATCCATAAATTACGTCACACGAATTTCATGATATTTGGACCCCTCCCCCGTCCTTGTCACAGATGGTCACATTTATAAGACCCCCCCCCCCTAGTGTGATGTCACATATTTTGCAATTTTTACATAAATAAATTGATAAATCAAAACAGCTGTTCCGAAATTAGTTTTATTTTGGTTTAAATTGTTTTTTAATTTCGTTTTTTTAATTAGTTCACAGTACCTAGTCTTATGTGACGTCACAAAATCTGGAAGCCCTCCCACCCCCTTGTCACATAATGTCACACTTCGTCGGACGCCCCCCTACCCCTTAACGTGTGACGTAATTTATGGACGGCTCCTTTTGAATTTAAAAAAATATATTTTGATTTGATCAAAACGGTCATCTTGGGGTTAATTGAGAATGACGAATCAGCTTGGCAAATATATATATTATCAGAAGTATGCTGACAATGAATAATTCTTGGCAAATAGCCGGAGACGGTCATTTTGGCGTTGGTCCATACTATATATTGGGTATAGGCTAGTGTTAACATCATTAGTCTACTATGAGGACTTGCATACTTTACTGAATTAGACTTATAGTTCCATTAATTATCAGGCATGTGATGCTGCTCTGCCAAAAGCCTGCGATCTGGTGTCTAGACATTACAGCGGTCGCGGTTTCGAATCCCGCCAAGTGTCGATATTTGAATGATGAATATTGATGCACATAATATAGATAGATGTCTGTACCGGGCCATGGACGTGTATAAATGTGTTTAAATAAATCTATTTCCGTTCCTAGGAACTGTTGGTTATGTTCATATAATTTGCTATTTAACGTGGTGTAATTGTTCATTAATAATTATTTCCTACGTAAATATATTATTTTAAGTAAATAAATAATATTTTTTTAAGTAAGTAAATATTAAATTTACTATATGGGCCTTTTACTTTGTATATACATATTATATCCTAGTACAAGTTATCGTCGTGTAAGTAAAAAAGTGTAAGTGTATTATAAATATTTATTTTATTCATAGTATATTTAGAAACAATCAGTTTTAATGGGTCTTTAAAAGTCGCGATAAAACTTTATGATAATCTATACAGATAAATAAAATTGGAGTCTGTTTGTAGTATTAAAATAACCGCTTTTACTAAATACATAATATGGGTGTTTACACGGTACATATACCAAAATAGCATTTTTTACAATTTTTGTCTGTATGTCTGTTTGTTCCGGCTAATCTTGGAAACGGCTGGGCCAATTTTGACGGGACTTTCACTGGAAGATAGCTTATGTTATAGGGAGTAACTTAGGCTATGAAAATAATCATCATCAATCCGTCTGAGGCTGTAATCCTAAGTTACCGCGGACGAAGCTGCGGGCAACAGCTAGTGCATTATAAAGTTTTAGCGCCTTGACCTTCTCGTCCTTTATACATACAAAGGACAAGGTCAGTAATTGAGAAACTCCAAAGAAAAAATTCAAAATTGTAGGTGACTTTGGTCGTGTTAAGTCACTTTTTCGAAATGGATCGGCGTCTTGGCGTCGTTGACGCTTCTGTGAGAGGTGGACGACCCTAGCTTTAGTTAATCTTAGACTCACACGATTTGAAAATATAATTACCAGTATACTGATATCACTGAGTGACATGCTATCAACATAATCATCATCAGGCCGCCTGCAATTATAAGTTAACACAAGCAAAGCTGCGGGCAACAGCTAGTTCATTTTGTTACTAAGTCGGCTAACACTTTCACCTACACAAGCGCATAACTGGTTTTTGTTTGTGTCCTAACAGGGCTATTTACTAAGATATTCCAAACAAAAATAGTTCGATCTGATCTGCAAACTATCATCTCCTTTTAGTCGCAGATTGCACTCTAGCTTAATATACATAATAATTCACGCATGCCCTAATAAATACGTGAGGAGCCCAATCACAAGAATGTATGTCTCAGGATAGGCAACATATAAATGAGTTGCCTTTGCTCGTTTCAGGTATACTGGTTTATGTTCATGGGCGACGTCGACCACTTACCATCAGGTGGTACGTTTGCCAGTTTGCCTATTCAACTAACATTTAAAATAACCAATTTGAAGTCAAGCGAAGTAGATATCACTTGATTTCGAGGAAATGGCAGATAACATGTTTCATGATCGTATTATAAGAAATGAAATAAATACTTGGTGACGGCATTTCGGGACTACATACCGGGAAGAAAGCCACCAGGAAGACCAAGGCGAAAGTGGTTTGGCGACATCAGGGATTGGACTGGACTAAGTTACCACCAGATGAAGAGTATCCTATGATCGGACGAAGTACCGAAAGCTGACCTCCAACTTCAACTATGAAGATGGCACCCCATGACGATGATGACTGCATTTCCCGCGATAATGGGATTTTCCCTACGTTTGTAGTGGGTGCATTAGTTGATTGTTTTGTAATACCTTAGGCCTGGAATTGATTAAATTTTTGATGTTTTTTACTTAAAAATAAATCTACATTAGCTATATATCATGCAGAGATTCTGTATAAAATCATTGGACTAATTCTTCAAAAAAAAAAAAAATTCAGTAAAACAACAATATTGTCACACAAAACACTCAAAGCACGAGTCGCAAGACAGGTGGTCTTTTTTAACCGACTTCAAAAAGGAGGAGGTTATCAATTCGTCGGAATCTTTTTTTTTTTACATATTTCACTTATAATAATTTTTGAGATTTAATTACGACGCTGCAAAACCTAACAAAAATTACTATTAGGTATATCAAGACGTTTTTATTGAATGTATTCCGATGTTATTTTTACAACAGTCATTTAAAATATTATCATTCGCACTGTTAGAAAAAATGTACGCAAAATATAATTTTGACGACCGCTGTGGCTCAATGGTTAGTGTGTTGGCGCTCAAGCCGGAAGTACCGGGTTCGAATACCGCCAGGGAACAAAAAAGTTTTGAGTGGAGTAACAGCGTGGGGTTTTGGTGCGGTGAGAGCCCCATAACTCATAACCAGCTGCACCTCTTCACCCCATGGGCCGGCAGTATCGATTAGGATGAGATGTTTTTTTTTTCTTTTACGCCGGGAAATTCTCTGAGGCATTCCATCTGGGGAGTGGGTCTGCCCAGGCGGGTATGTGGGACTCGCTGCGCCCGAAAGATATAATAAATGGACGCAGCTCTACCCACTAAAACCCGGCGAGTGCCACCAGTGCCGCCTTGGCGAGGTGCCCCGGATCTGTTAAGCAAACAGGGCACCTCGACGGCTAGTCAGTCCCGCAAGGGACCGACGCCACCTCCACAGAGGGGTTGTCCCGCACCACAGAACAACCCCTCCCAACGTCAGGACAGTACAATGGGGTGAGGTTCCCATCCTCGCCCCTTGCCTCCTGCTCTTTAGTCCCCTCTTCTTATAAGAGGGGTACAAAGAGCCCCCTCGGCTCAATTAGCTTCGCCCAGGATGCAGCGGCTCACCCTAGGCTACTGAGTCCCACCGCCACGTCAAGGCCTGAACCATGGTGGGGAGGATGAGATGTAGCCACACACTTGTTGATATCTTTTATATCCATAATATTATATATGTAACCGGTGAATGAAAACATCGTGAGGATCTTTGAAGGTGTTTGAAGTTCAGCAACCCGCATTGGGCCATCGGTGAACTACGGCCCAACACCCTCCTCGCCTGACTTCGAGGAGGACACCCGTGCCCTGCAGTGGGACATATAAAGGTATATCTTGTCTGTGCGTTATCTATTACTTCTAAGAACTTTATCACGATTCGATATTTTGTCAATATAGATTATTTCCCAAGAGAAGTATTAATCTAAAATCTAAATAATCATTATCAACCCTTTAACGGCTAGTAAATTCACACCATTAAAGCCGCTATCAACAGCTGGCATCAATTTACCGAAAGTTCAAGATCGAATTTAATTATCAAAGAATTGCCTTCCCCGAAATGGTCATTTTAGGGTCAACGACAGCCAAGTCATTAAAATGTAAACAAGGGCTTCGGTTCAATCCTGATCTGTTCACCAATAAATATATTTTACCATTTTACATGCACTTAGCATGTGAGGTCTTACGGATGATCCGGTTGCGAACTTAAAGAATTTCAATTAAGAGCGAGGCCCCATCAAAATGATTAACCCCCAAATACTCAAACGAATCTCAAATTTAAGACGTACTCATGTTGTCCCTCTTTTTTTCTTTGAATCTGACACGTCGTAGCATCAGCATAGCATTGGGGGTAAATCTATTAATTTGTTACAGAAATCTAACTAATCTAGAAAATACAAATATCTCAATACCTAATAAATTGGCCTCCCATGGTTTTGATTACTACTACGAGACGAAAATCAATGAGCCAAACCTTGTCTTTACCGGCGGGCGAGGTTCACCAAATCGCATCTGGTTTTTTTAATGCATAGGAAGACAAACGAGCAGTCGAGGCCTTTTGTCGACTATCGAGCCCATACACATCCGCACAACCAGAGATTATGCACATGCATTGCCTTTCTTTTCCCTATCCCCCAATGGGCTACTGGAAACTCACAAACCGCGCGAAATACGACAGCATAGCTGTCACTTTACGGACGTGCCAGCCCATTTCGGTTGCAAAGCGATACGGCATTCTTGGACAAAAGATATAGTACTCTACACGCTTAATTTTGAAGAAGAAAAAAATGTGCGATTTATTAACCCAAATCGGCTCGCAAATACGTGAACTTATGGCCTCATACCCTCGTCACCTGATTTCGAGGGGACTGGATTTCTTTACATGTGTGGTTCAGTAACCCAAGTCGGCCTATAAACATATAAACTGGCCTCATGGCCATACCCTCCTCGCCTGATTTCGAGGAGGACATCCAAACAATTTAACACTAAAACACCAATTTCGGGTTCATTTTGGCTAACGATTGTATACTCAACATCTAAAAATACAATTAAAAGTAATCCGCTCGTATCCTGCAGCGTTTATGATGTAATCCTTCCGTCCGTTACGTTTCACAACAGTTTCGCCGAGTTACTAACCTCTGTTGTACATGACCTTACTAAATTGGGGACAGACGGAGTCGATCCGGGCGGGCTCAACTTGCTTTTATGGTAAGGCAGACCAGCCACCTGATTGTAACCAGCGTCGCCCATGAACTAAACGAGTTCCATAACGACTAGCCAGGTAAATCAGACAATCCCCACCATGGTTCAGGCCTTGACGTGGCGGTGGGGCTCAGTAGCCTAGGGTGAGCCCACTACCTTGGGCGAAGCTAATTGAGCCGAGGGGGCTCTTTGTTCCCCTCTTATAAGAAGAGGGGACAAAAGAGCAGGGGGCAAGGAGCGAGGACGGGAACCTCACTCCATTGTACTGTCCCGACGTTGCGAGGGGTTGTTCTGTGGTGCGGGACAACCCCACTGTGAAGGTGGCGTCAGTCCCATGAGGGACTGACTAGCCGTCGAGGTGCGCTGTTAGCTCAACAGATCCGGGGCACCTCACCAAAGGCGGCATTGGTGGCACTCGCCGGGTTTTAGTGGGTAGAGTTGCGTCCACTTACCTACCAGCTTTCGGGCGCAGCAAGTCCCACATACTCGCGTGGGGTGATCCACTCTCCCGCGGGATGCCTCAGAGCATTTCCCGGCAGAAAAAAAAATCAGACACTGTTTACGATCCTGAGACATAATAAGTCTCGGTACCAATACACTGCCCAGCCTGCCATTCCATCGGGAACACAGCGAAGCTCTTTGAAGAAATGAGCAGGATGGTGGTACCCATGGTTTACAGATGGGAGCGCGTCACGGCGCTATCCTCCCATCTGTAAACTTGATACCTGCTTGAAACTACCGTGAAATGATAATGAAAAGTATTAGCGTGATCCTAGGTGCCGGGCACCTACACATCACGCTAATACTTTTGTCTCATACCTTTCAAAGTTGTGGGCGTCTATGGGTGATGGTAATCACTTACCAAAATGGTAAGCGACACGCTCGTTTGCCACCACAATCTTTTTTTTATGTCATAAGGAGGCGGCCGAGCACGGAGCCTTATGGTCACTACCGACGCCCATACACATCCGCACAACCAAAAGATATGCAGATATGTTGCCCTCCTTTTCCCTATCCCCCTCCAATGGACCACCCGAAACTCACTAACCGCACGTTGACGCCGGTGTTATATGAGTGAGTGGTACCACCCCGGTCGTGCCAGCCCAATTCGGCTGCAAAGCAGCATGGCACTACCTCTTACAAATATAATAAAGCTGTAGATTTTTTTTGCTCAAATACCTCTAATAAAATCAAGAGCGGCTAGTAGTAGAACTACCATTTCTTTTTATAATTGAAAGCCCGATTATTAAGGGAATAGTAAACTTATATTCCAAAAAGTTTTTTTCTATTTTAGTAACAACAACGAGTAGAAAAACAAATGACCTGATCGAGGTAATGAACTTTTGTGAAATAATTTATTCCAAACTGTTACCACTGTGTTCTGTAGCCTTTGTTTTAACTTATTCGCTTAATATTACTGTTAGTAAGTATTTACTCGTTGATATTTTACAAGTGTGTTTTTTTTCCAGCGATATACATTACAGAGGCCAGAATCAAAAAACGATTGCTCAATTTTGAAAGTTGACTAAATTGATGATGATGATGATTCTTATATAAATAACAAGAATTTTTACAAAAAATTTGCTTCGTAAGAGTTGACACCATTACTTATTTATTACCAAAATAATATACTCTTTATTGTTATAACAATAAGGTGTGTATTTTTTTTAAATCTTATTTACCGGTGTATTGACCTTTGAGAAACACGTTAAATTTGTGTAACGGACTTTATAACTGTTTTTTTTTTGCTGGCCATACAATATACATTATTATTAAAGTAATGCGCCTAGCAGTGTTCCTATTCATGACCACGTCAGGAATTGACGTAACGTCCGTGTCATAACGATCAAACGTTCCTTAAAACTGACGACATAACGTTGAAAATTATAGTGATGGTTCCTTCTTAAAAGATCGACGTTACGTTGTGCGTGTTATGTATGTTGTACCAATGTATAGTTTTAGAACTGACGAGATAACAATGGTAATAGTAACCGTTCGTTCCTAAAAGATCGACGTTACGCTTACGTTGATAATAGACAACACAACGTTCCTTAAACTGGCGACGTAACGTTAACGATATCGGTATCGGTAACGATATTACGTCTACTAACATAGCAGACGACTGCATGTTTTTAGAACAGACAACATAACGTTGGTAATGGAGCGATCCTATGAACCATCGACGAAGTAACGGTGATAAAGAACGACCAGTCAATCCTAAAATTACAATATGAAATATAAAAGTAAATTAACGTTAGATATTGCGCAACCGGTCTTTTATAAGAAAAAGCAACGTTACATTTATAGCAGCGAACATAACGTAACGTAGGCGCAACACCGAACGTAACGTGGGCAACCGTCCATTTTAAAATTAAACGGTGATAAGGAGCGGTAGCCTAAAGACGTAACGTTATCAATAAAATTAAAGGCTATATTTAAAAAAACCCTCAACGCAATAAGAAAAGAGCCAATGATACTGAAAAGCATGAATCGATTTTGAAAGGTCTAAGAACCATAGCTAGAAAACCAGCTTTCAAATTTAAAAAAAAAATGGTTCATCCGTAAGAGAACTACGGTGCCACAGTCAAGACACAATTAGCGGTTAGACTTATAACCCCAATCTCTTGCGTCGGAGGTTAAACACGTTGATAGTCAATTAGTCATAAAGACTTAAGATTCCCTTAATTTGTACCAGCAGCGCCCCGCGGTTATACCCGCGTACAGGAAACAATTATAGCCTTTATATCATTCTTACGTTGCTAATTGTAAGCTATGTTTAATCAGTAGTTTTTGCGTTAAAACAACAAACATACATCCATAAATTCTTACAAACATTCGCGTTTATATTATTAGTAGGATTAATTGATTACCTAGTAGGTGCCCACCTACTAGGTAATCAATTAATCCAGTAAGGTATTCACCCAGTGACCAATCTAATTGGAACTATGCTATCATAGATAGGCAATTGATTAGATAGTCTACCTAGTATGACGTCATTGTAACATATAATTCATACTTCATTCTGTTATTTTATTGTTGCCTTGACTAACTAAAAAGATAGAGGCGGATTTAGGGGAAGGCAGGCGGGACCTCAACTATTAGTGGTGGTCATTATTACAACAACAGTTGTAGTAATGCATTATTTGAAAATAATGAATAATCCATTATTGAATTCTGAGTTATCCGGTTGTCAGTAATTGTCGACCACTATAGAGAAAAATCCCAATTTAGATGGATCAGCAACTCTAGTTTTTTTCCTAACTTTATGTGCATATTTACAGAAAGAGATGTGTTTGCTTCAGGGCCGGATTTAGAAGTCTTGTGGATCTTTTTTTTTCTTTAACGCCTAATAAGCGAACAGGGCACCTCGACGGCTAGTCAGTCCCCCAAGGGACGGACGCTACCCCAAGCCACGGAGAGGTTGTCCCGCACCACAGAACAACCCTTCTCAACGTCAGGACAGTACAAAGGGGTGAGGTTCCCGTCCTCGCCCCTTGCCCCCTGCTCTTTTGTCCCCTCTTCTTATAAGAGGGGTACAAAGAACCCCTCGGCACAATTAGCTTCGCCCAAGGTGCAGCGGCTCACCCTAAGCTACTGAGCCCCACCGCCACGTCAAGGCCATGGTGGGGATCCTAACAAGGCCTACGAAATGCCAGATCAGGCGAGTTGACTCTCAAGGATGGCATTGGCTACTTCCTGTCTAGCTGTCTCCAAGTTGACTCATCAATATTTTCAATTACAATAGTGAAAGGCAAGATTAAGTTGAGCCATAGTTGCTACGCGAGTAAACGAAAAGCTAATCACTATTTTCGTATTATTGCACAAACAACACTAATAACATAATATTTCTAATTCAAATAAAAGAAAATGTGAAAAATTACAAATGTGCATTAAACATTGAGCATATAACCGATAGAGTAGTAATGTGAGTCATAAAATTCCGAAACTGAGGGAAATGCTCTGAGACATCCCGCGGGGGAGTGGGCCTGCCCACGTGGGTATGTGGGACTCGCTGCGCCCGAAAAGCTGGTAAGTGGACGCAGCTCTAAGAGACCGACGTCAACTCCACAGAGGGGTTGTTCCGCACCACAGAACATCCCCTCCCAACGTCGGGACAGTACAAGGGGGTGAGGTTCTCGTCCTCACCCCTTGCCCCCTGATCTTTTGTCTCCTCTTCTTATAAGAGGGGTACAAAGAGTCCCCTCGGCTCAATTAGCTTCGCCCAAGGTGCAGCGGCTCACCCTAGGCTACTGAGCCCCACCGCCACGTCAAAGCTTGAACCATGGTGGGGATCGACCAATCATCCATCAATGGCCATCAATACGCCAATCAGAGCGCAGAACCGGCGCAGCGTCGCAGCACACATTTGCAGGAATTTGTTATACCCGGGTATTACCCGCATAGGTCCCGTTCCCGTGGGATTTTCAGGATAAAAACTATTTAATGTCCTATGTTAATTTTCAAAGTATCTTCATATCAAATTTCACCCAAATCTGTTACGTGGTTCAGAAGATTTACCATCTTTCGGGCGCAGCGAGTCCCACATACCAACCTGGGGAGACCCACTCCCCAGGCGGGATGCCTCAGAGCATTTCCCGGCGTAAAAGGAAAAAAAAGGGTTCAGCCAGCGTTTGCAATCTAAGCGCAAAAAAATATGTTTATTTACGACATCATAAATTTCTAAAATGATCAGTGTTTATCTACTTTATTATGCATGTATTATACACATAAACCATCCTCTTGAATCACTCTATCTATTAAAAAAACTGCATCAAAATCCGTTGTGTAGTTTTAAAGATCTAAGCATATAGGTATATTAATTATTATATAGTGCCAGACAGACGAGAAACGACTTTGTTTTATACTAATTTACCAGTGGTATGCAATTGACAGGGAGTGCATTTGCTCGGTTTTTTTTTGGTAAGCCCAATTGATCATCTTGGTCTAACCTCAAACCAAACACTCATTACTTTTGAAAAAAGTACACTTAGATACGAATTAGAGCTCTTAAATAATAGTTTTTCTCACAAAAGAAGGATGTTCAACAAAATAAAAAAAAGTCAATCGGAATTTTTCTCACAAAGGCGAAACTTAAAAAAAAAGCAAAATAATAACTAAACTAGAATAACTATTTCATACAAATTACAACATAAAAACATGCATACATATCACCAATTGTTTCAGATTTTTCCATTCAAATAATAATTATTATCAACAGAATAATTATAATTATCATTTGTTTCACAAAGATTTCATATGTATTTAGTAATGACAATGGAAAAAAAATATATATTTTATATTTTTTGGAATTTCAGTTGTGTCAGATTGAAAAAAAAATAATTGTTTGTTGTTTGTCACACTTTTGTGCCTAAGCCACTGAACCGATTTTAAAAATTCCTCCACCAATGGAAAGCTGTTTGTTATCAACAAGTAACATAGACTTTATTTTATCACCATTATTTTTTATTGCATATCCTCATATGCAAACGAGCAATCGAAGCCTTTTGGCGACCGATATATCTTAAATACCGATATTGACGCCCATACACATCCGCACAACCAAACATTATGTAGATGTGTTTTCCCTATCCCCCCAATTGGCCACGGAAACTCACAAGCCGAATGAAACACGACTGTATAGCTGTCACTATACACCAGTATTATGTGAGCAAGAGGTACCACCAGGGCTGGCCCTATTCAGCATGACACTATCTATTACACAATTTCCATCGGAATGGGAACTATGCTGTAGAAACTATATGGCACTAAGTACCTAGTAGTATATAATACAAATTGCTTTTATTCAATTTATTCATATTCTTTGTAATGTTTATTACATTCGAATAATCATTACGAGCATTATTTATTAATAATTAAGTTAACATTTTGACTGGCCTGTTGGTCTAGTGGTTAGTGACCCTGACTGCTAAAGGTTTTATACTAACACTTATGTAATATAATATATGTATGTTAGTCTGTAAGGTATATATCTATGGGCCATAGTGCCTGAAAATAAATGATTTATTATATTATTATTATTAAACCAGAAGGACAAATGTTTGTGCGATGAACATGATCATTTGTTCTATGTCTGGGTGTAATTTATCTATAATATGTATGTATTTAGAAATATATAAGTATATATCAGTTGTCTGGTTACCATAAGAACAAGCTCTGTCTAGTTTGGGATCAGATGGCCCGGGCCGTGTGTGAGTAGTCCCAAAATAATATTATTATTAAATCTGAGTGAACCATGACAAAATATGTAAAAGTTGTTTCATTATGATATTGTAAGGTTGTCAAATTTACCTCTAATATCAATTAATCATCTGTAATCCAGAAAGGATTTTACAAATTAAGTAAAATACCAGTTGCATTATATTGCATTTTTAGTGTAAACAATTTTTTGAAGTGAAACTTCTTTGCACCCATGAGGGTAATTTTTTTACGGATGAAACGTAACAAAAATGTGCAACGTTTTTGTCCAAGAAGAGGGAGATAGTGATTGAGACCGATTGAGAGAGTGAGAAAGTGCGAATGTAGCATGAAGCAAATAGCCATGGAGTGAGAGTAGGGAGCAAGCGAGTGAGAAAATTTGAGAGAGAGAGTGAGATAGAGCAAATGTCGTATTGCAAGTCTCAGAAATTTAAAGCATTACATTAGTATAAATATTAACTTGAATTCAAAATTAAGTTTAGATTTAAAAATTAGTTTGCCAAATAAGTTTCACTTTCGACATATACTTTGTATGCATGCACTTTTTTGTATATGCTACTAATATTATAAATGTGAAAAATTTTAAGAATTTATGGATGTATATTTGTTACTCTTTCACACAAAAAAAACTACTAAATGAATTTTAATGAAACTTTACGATAACATAGCTTATACATCAGAATATAGATATGCTATATATATTATCCCTGTACTGAAACCGTGGGCCACTGCTAGTTTAACATTGAATTTGAAAAGCATAATATGTCACAGATTAGACTGTGTTAGCACTTTCCGAGTAGATACTTTCATGCAGTTTGCGAGTTTCCGGATACCCTTTGGGGGGGGGGGGATAGGGAAAAGGAGGGCAACGCATCTGCTTAATCTCTGATTGTGCGAATGTGTATATGTCAATAGTCTTCAACTGCTTCTTTGCACTCCTATGCTATATAAAAGAAAATATAAGAATAGCTAGATTAGTATATAATTGACGACCTCTGTGGCTGAGTGGTAAGCGCGTCGGCGCTCAAGCTCGGAGGTTGCAGGTTCGAATCCCGCCAGGGAACAAAAAATTATTTTCTGTATTCCTGGGTCATGGATGTGTATTATATAATAAAAATCTTAAATATATGTATAGTATAAAAGTATAAAATTTACTTCCGTTGTCTGGTACCCGTAACACAAGTTCTTCGAGTACTTACCACGGGACCAGATTGACGTGGTGTGAAAGCGTCCATAGATATTATTATTATATATTTTTAAAAAATGTTCCATATGATAGTTTTCAATAACTTTGTAAAGTTATGACATCTGATACCTCAGTCCTCTCGTGACCATGGTTGCTGAACATCAGCCATGTGAAAATCATAATGAACCACGATAAAACCCATAAAAAGTTGTTTTATTATAACAATTGAGATTCATGTAAACATTAGAAATCAATAAGGAAAGATGCCATTTGACAAAGCATTATAAATTACAATAATCAAACATCACAAGAAGTAATTACTCACTAATTTAGCTATTTAGATTACATTCGTAAAGCCACTGTGATATGCTCCTATTGTACAGGACAGGCTAATGTTTTACTTACCATTTTACTCATAAAATAGGCAATGATTTTATACACAGTTCTGCATGAAACAGCTTTCTGAGAAAAAAGGGCAGGAAAGGCTGTGTAATTACTGGCACTTAGGCTTACCATCTTATGTAGGTGACACTTGAATGTTTATTCTCATGGGCGCTCTTGACCACATATTACAATTTGTTTGTTTTTATAAAAAACTGATTTAGATGAATTTTAAAGCTGTCCTTGTTAACCAATAAAAATTGATTCTCTTAACTTTATAAATGCAGGAAAAGACGCAGGCAAAACAAGAGTTTTCAAATTTAACTTATGTATCAGGTAGGTAGGTAAATGATATACTAAGTCAACATCTTTATCAACCAGTGACTATGTTTGTATGTTGACAATAATTTCTATTGGGTGTACACACTTGCATATGGCCATATGCAAGTGTTCTTAGTGAATCTTATTTTGGTGTTTACAAAGAAAGACAAGCAGCGAGAATGTGTGTGATGATTGTAATTGTTTATGTAAGTCAAAATAAGGAACAGCCAGTAGTATACTTTATTAAAGACATATTAAAAATAAACTGCTCACACATGTGTTCAAAAATAACTTGTAAGGGCAGATGTTATTATGAAATGATAAAAAATGTTTGGCTTGTGTAAAAATAATGACTGTATGTATTTTGTAAACTGTATTATTACTCCACTTTCATATTCAAGGTTTCTAATTAGTTTCTGTACTATCTATATTGTTTTAGAATGGTACTAATTTTTGGACTTTATTTTAGACTTTAGACTTGACGTGGTGTCTTTATAATGTTATAGTTAAGTAAAGCTATGATAGCACTAAATACATACCTAGACAGCAAGAGAAAAACTTCACCAGGGTGATGAAAAATGCGTTGTAAAAGTGCGAGTCGTAATAATTTAGCTCTGCATCAGTCATTTCCATGCTCTCAGCTGTTAAATTTGCTAAAGGCATTTCTTCGCCGGTGGTCACGGGCAGACCCAGGCTGATTTTAAGCAGTTCATCCACCACAAACAACGGTGGCACCCGTAATAACACTTCCACCAGCGCTAGCACTTTCGACCTCAGCGACATCATTCATTTATGCGAACCTGAGAATACCGCCAATTCAATAATCACAACCGAACAAAACGGTCACCACGATAACTGTTTACTATGTTTTTTGTTTTTTTTTTCGATTCACGTATTAAAATGAATAAATGACTGAAATTTTTCGACAATAAAATTTGACGTTCAAATTTGATGTTGCCTAATTGATTTTTCAGGCGGCCTAATGTTGCTACTTCCTAGACTATTACGTGGAATTATTGAAAATGGATATTTAATATTTTAGTGTATGTATTCAAATTTTTTAGTAATTAAATTTATTATTTAGCTGGTCCGATGGAATTAATAAAATCTCATGTCACCATATTAATAACAAGTTTTTAAATCCTACATATTTGGGTATGTAATATAATTTTGAATTTTTCTATGAAGGTTGTCCCTGTAAAGTTGCCCCTCACATAATTAAGCCCTACTTTATTTTTTCTTTGGAATTTTAAATCTTCTGTTATTTTTAATTGTTGTTCATATTTTATGTATTCATAAATAATTAAATAAATTTTCATCTTTAGGTCGATCTCCATAATAAGAAATAAAATATATTTTTATCTCTTAAATTAATCAATTTTTATTTAGTATATTTTGTTCAATAAAATTACTATATAAGTTTGTTTGATTTTAGAAAAAGTCTAATTGCTACTTATTCGATATTTTAACTAAATTACAATCTAGGAGTATTATCCATAAGGGAGGAAAATTGTAAAAGTACCTATTTGTAGCTAATTAAGCATCAGTTCAAAAACAGTCCACGATGGTGCTGGTTTAGAAAAAGGAGATGTTATTAGGTACTATGCTTGGGTACTATGAAGTGGCAGTACTAAACGAATAGGGATGTTCACATTTTTCAGAAATGTTTATAAATCATTTATAAATATCTAATGGAGTTAATATTATTAACTTTTGCTTAAATACGTCTAATGCCTGTAAAATCTTGCATTTTATAAGGCATTTTAAATTTCGTTCCAAAACGCTAACACTTGTCACGTGACGTCATATGTTGCTAAAAATCGTAAAAGTGATAAAATGATTCTAGTTGTCGTTAATAAAAAATGGCTTCTAAGTTTTATAAGTGTTGTACGGTGCCTATGTGTCTGTACACTGTCAAAACGCCTGAAAATTTGTTTTTACTATATGTACTGCGTACGGAAAATGGTGTATAGAAGTACCTCAATATTCTTCCGCTTCCGTTATATAAGAACAAGTGACGTCATTTCCGTTTGTTATCACATGACCTATTTTAAATTTTGTGACATTTTATTTAAAAATATTAATTTAATCAAATAAAACTAAAGGAAAACATTGCATTTTTTCAGCTTTCTATCATATAAACTACCAATTAACATCAAAATTTCATTTTTATATGAATAATGTCAACATCCCTATTGAATGTGTATGTTATAATAATTAATATGAGTGTGTAAGCCTGTTTCTTGGCTCACACACATTAAAAAATTTACCCTCTTGGTACAGTGGCACCATGTATATCTGTCGCTTCTTGACAGATATTTTTACATAAACAGCGATGGTAATGTGTGCTTTCCTATTACAGCACTAACGCACATTATAATGCATAATGCTCAATGTTGATGTCCCCCTTGATGAATTACTGCACCCCTTCGCACAACGAACCACTCTCAGAAGAATACGCAGTATTCACTATATAGTCTGTGCTCAGAAGTAGTGCTTTCGCGTGATGCAGTAGCAGAAAATTAACATGTATTTTTTTAAAACTTGGCATTAATCGAAATTTTATTTATAATATTACCGTTAGTAGAAATAACCACTCAAAATTTAATTAAAGAATGGCAATCCCGATGGGATAATACAACTAAAGGGCGTCACCTTTATAACTTCTTTCCATCTGTTTTCGATCGCTTAGCAAAGGATTGGTTAGAGGTTGACCACTGTGTCGCTCAGTTTCTTACCGGCCACGGATACTTTAGAAGTAAACTATTTGGCTTTAATCTCGTACCGTCTCCCTTATGCGGCTGTTCGACGGAAGGCGATGAACAGGAGCATACCGCACATCACATTCTTTGGGAGTGCAGTCTTTGGCAAAATGAACGAACATTAATGCTCGACAACATCCGTAGCAAATCGGGAGTAACTTATTACGGCGATCTCGTGGACGACGTGAAAAACTTCCGTGCATTCAAGCGATTTTGCCACCATCATTACTGGAAAAATAACATATCCCCCAAGTCATACATAAATAGCTTATAGTTAATGTACACTAGTATATTATTACTTATATTAATTGACTTATAAATACAAACCCACATTCAAACAACAATTATTATTTTAATCATGATAATCACCAAGGTATACATAATAACTCATAGTTGATATACATGTGTATTAATCATACTATGCAGATATTTGTAGACATAAAAATTTCTCCGTGGTGCATTGCAGCTGCGCTTCCCCTGGCTGATGTCTTTTCTTGACTCTTGTAAGTCATTGCAACCTTGTACTGTCTCCCGCTTTAACCGGGGAGGGAAACTGGAAATTTTCCTACTCCTCCTGAATTCTTCTGATTAAATTCGTTGCGGGTCCCAAGGCAGTTTTAACGTATCCCTCGGGCTCCCTGAGATCGTATCAAAGGGTCATTTAGTGGTTACCGCTGTCGATCCTGGCTATTACAGGAGTAGCAGCGGTGGGAACGAGTGGTGGGCCTAGCCCTGAAAAATTATCGTTAGTAATTATTGTTGAAAAAAAATTTAAATCTTTCGTCTCATCGTAGTTTCTTGGAAATAATAAAAAAATAATTCGGATACTGTGTTAAAAAATTAATATAATTATGGAGAAAGGTATAAACATTGACAATATTTTTTGTTAAAATGATTGAGACACTACTGCGACTGCAATAGTGAGCGACGATGGCCCAGTGGGTCCGGGTTCGATCCTGACCCCCCACCCCCTGTGATGGCTAGAAATGAGTTTATAATAATTTCTATGTGCATCTGAACATGAGACCATCGCTTGCTCACCGGTGAAGGAAACATCGTGAGGAAACCTGCATGCCTGATGAGATTAAAAGTCTTTGAAGGTGGGTGAAGTTCACCAACCCGCATTGGGCCAGCGTATCAGTGAACTATGGCCCAAAACCCTCCTCGCCTGATTTCGAGGAGGAGACCCGTGCTCAGCAGTGGGACCTAAATGGGTTGACATAATAATTATAGTATTTAGACTTTTAGGATAAAAATAAACATATTTATTTTTATTGTGTTTATTTCAAAGATTCCAGTCGCCCTTTTATATAATATCACATTCTTGGGTAACCGGTCAATAACAAAACTGGTATCATCTGATTTTATAAACCGACCAAATTAAAAAGTAGTACAAAATGGCGGACATATTTGACGAATTATTTCGCGAGTGAGAATGTTTAATAAGCATTCAAATTTAGTCGATTATCTCTTGTTGGGCGCAACATCTTTGTGCCCTTTTGACAAAGACAAAAGAAAGTGTCTATGTCTCTGTCACTCTTAGAGTTTTTCCTATGTTGTGATTTCGTTCCAATACGGTATTATTATTAGCTTGTCAAATCTATTGATACTTGATCTTAATTCTCTATATAATGCGTCCATAGTGTAGGGACAAGAAGCATTATCTCCTATGAGAGAAAAATTGAAAAAGTGCACAGCTTCATGGTATAGATAACAGTACAAAAACCACCCACAATGGCGCTGGTGTGGTAAAAGGGAATGATGTTTGTATACATTTCAACGGAGACTTTTCAGTTTTCATACACAGAGATTGTACTCCTTGTTCTATACTCCATGCTCATGTGGCTACACTAAGCAGTTATGTTGCCCAAGAAACCAAAAGGGCATCACGGATTATAATTTCGGCATCCCCGTGGGGCTCGGTAACCTGGGGTGAACCCAGCACCTTGGGCGAAGCAAATTGAGCCGACGGAGCTCTCTGTACCCCTCTTATAAGAAGAGGAGACAAAAGAGCAGGGGGCAAGGGGCTAGGACGGGAATCTCGCCCCATTGTACTGTCCCGACGTTTAGAAGTAGCAATTAATTAGACTATTAATTTTAAGACTGAACAAATATCAATAGTAATCGAACAAAGTACGATAATAATAAAAATATTAAAATAGAAAAACTCATTTCTAATAAAGGGGGCCTCTTTGGAATGAAAATTTGTTTAATTATTTATACCTAAATAAATAAAAACGAACAAACAATTTTCAACGACGAACAGACAATACCCGAAAGATGGTAAGGTGGACGCAGCTCTACCCACTAAAACCCGGCGAGTGCCTCCAATGCCTCCTTGGTAAAGTGCCCCGGATCTATTGAGGGAATCTCGACGGCTAGTCAGTCCCTCAAGAAACTTACACCACCTCCGCAGATGGGTCGTCAGAACAACCCCTCCCAACGTCGGGACAGTGCAATGGGATTAGGTTCCCATCCTCACCCCTTGTCGCCCCCGCTATTTTGTTCCCTCTTCATATAAAAGGGGTACAAAGAGGTCCCTCGGTTCAATTTGCATCGCCCAAGATGCTGGTGGCCGGTCCGTGTTGGATGCGAGTGGCAAGACAAGGGATCGGCCATCTTGGCGTTCATTTAGGAAGTTCAGCAGTGGACGGATAGAGGCTGATGATGATGATGATGAAGGTGCTGTGTTCACTTAAGGCTACTGAGCCCAACCGCCACGATAAGACTTGAACCTTGATTACGAAAAAACGAACAATGATCACCAAGCTTTTTAACTCACATGGTTATTTTCACTATCAAAACAGAACCCTGTTCTTCACTTAAACGTGAAATGGAAATCTTGGCATTGTCAGCGAATGCCTTGTTCGTGATACTACATGTTAAAATACGTTTCTTTCTCATTTTAGCTGGATAATGAACAATAGTCGACGTCAAGCTTTTCAATTACATCAAACACATTGTCACTGAGCTTACAGTTATATAATCATGAAAAAGCTCCCAAAATGTTGGCGCGCCGAGAAAATCGATTTCAACTTGTGCGGCTTCGAGTATGGCTTCGTCGCTTCAGAGGCAAATTAAAACTTTGTGAGCTTTCAAAGAGAACTTTAAAAGCTCGCCGTTTTCATTCATAACCAAGTGATGCTCATGGCTTTGCTTATGTCATTTTATTTTATATTTTTATACGTCTTTCAAAGGCTGACATTACGTATAACTTAACATTCCTCCGAGATAAAGGGCTAAGATTAGATGTTCTAATTGAAATAAGAAACTATAAGGTAAGAGGTAGTGCCATGCTGCTATGCTGACTTGGGCCGGCACAAGCGGGTTGGTACCTCTCACTCACATAGGCGTCAAGTGACAGCTATGCTGTCGCGTTTCGTCCGACTTGTTAGTTTCCGGTGGCCCATTGGGGGGATAGGGAAAAGGAGGGCAACGTGCATCTGAATAATAAATTACTGTGCGGATGTGTATGAGCGTCGATAGTCACCAAAAGGCTTCGACTGTTCGTTTGCCCTCCTATGCTATAAAAAATATGCTAAATATTATACGTTCATATACTTATATGTTAAACATACAAGAACATCGCGAGTGGGTAAGGGTAACATAATCCTGCTTATTTCTTTTGCTTTGCTTCGGAAGGAGAGCTGGACAGACAACTTTCTGGCACTAATCCATCCAACCATTTTTTTAAACTTTTACGCCGGGAAATGCTCTGAGGAATCCCGCCTGGGGAGTGGGTCTCCTCAGGTGGGTATGTGAGACTCGTTGCGCCCGAAAGATGGTAAATGGACGCAGCTCTACCCACTAAAACCCGGCGCGTGCCACCAGTGCCGCCTTGGTGAGGTGCCCCGGATCTGTTAAGCTAACAGGGCACCTTGACGGCTACTCAGTCCCGCAAGGGACTGACGCCACCTCCACAGAGGGGTTGTCCCGCACCACAGAACAATCCCTCCCAACGTTGGGACAGTACAATGGGGTGAGGTTCCCATCCTCACCCCTTGCCCCCTGCTCTTTTGTCCCCTCTTCTTATAGGAGGGGTACAAAGAGCCCCCTCGGCTCAATTGGCTTCGCTCAAGGTGCTGGGCTCACCCTAGGCTACTGAGCATCACCGCCACGTCAATGCCTGAACCATGGTGAGGAAATAAATGCATTCTAGTCTGCTTACGACGGGATACGAATCTAAGACCTTTCGAAATGCTTATAAACCACAATATATCCAATATTCAATGTACCCTATACATAGGCCACTTTCAATGAACGCTAAGATACACCCCATACATCTGGTTTATTGTAGGCAATAAGAATAAAAATATTTACTTCGAATTTTTACGACTAATACTAAAATAAATATCTTATTTTTTTATCATTACGTCTCACGATTCTTATGGTTGATAAAAAAGCATTAAAGTTTATATTAACGAAAATTATATACCACACTCTATGAAATATAATTATATACCATAATATATTGGTAATATCCCTGAGTAAAAAGGAAGCAACATAAAAATATAAGAGTTCATCGAATATTAAAATGTATTATAAATAAAAGGTGTAATTTCACGGTGCTTAAAATCTTACCGGCCTTCCGTTCAGGATTATCCGATGTCAAAATGATAATAATTACCAGATAATACTGGCACACCGCACGTTTAAAAAAAGAAGTAAAAGGAACGCGGCAATCTGTCATGGCACGCGCCGGACACGCGCCGTTCCCCTTTCCTCACAAATGTGAATCAATCAGAGAATCGTAGATAACTTGTGAATCCTCAATAAAATATAGAATTACACACATTATCTTTTATTTACATTTCCGATTGGGTCGTATCGTTTTACAGCGCGGTTAAATGTTATTATTGTCTATGGGAAGAGATATGTGCAAAAAATAAAATAAAATGGATGAGAATTTGTATTCAAAAGGCCCTTCTCGTTTCAATTACGAGAATTTACTTTTATTTAAGTATATGTAATTCTCTTTAGGATTTACGTTATATGGTTTATTATGAATGTAGAAGAGAAAAATAAAGAAAAAAATGACGATGATGATGATCTATCCGAAGGGTTTCGGCCATGGCGACCACTCACGACTCCTAGCCGTAAAAAGAAAAAAAAATATAATTAGTGTACCAGTAGTTACTCAGTAGGTACATACTTAACAAGATTTAACAGTTTTTTACATGAATAAAGGTAAAAATATATCGATTTAATTACAGTTTCATCTCAAGGAGTTCATATGTAATAACTAGGTTGTGCCCGCGTCAACTTAGATTTACAGCCGTATAAATATATCAAACGATCATATTATTTTCTAATGTTTGCGCGAATCTCACTCATTATAATGAAACAATTTTTACGGATTTTTTCGCGGTTTATTAAGATTTTTACAAGTCCGACGTTTCGGATACTTTACAGCAACCATCCGAAACGTCGGGCAACAATTTTTACGGATTTTATCGCGGTTTATTAAGATTTTTACAAGATGGTTGCTGTAAAGTATCCGAAACGTCGGGCTTGTAAAAATCTTAATAAACCGCGATAAAATCCGTAAAAATTGTTTCATCAAATGATCAGTTTTTTAAACAAACACATTCAGTTTTTTCACATTATAATTTATAGGTACAATAATTCAGCAAATATTTATCGTACGCACTTACGCACTCGTGTGCATAGACAATTATTATGCAAGTGTTGGCAGTACCTACCTTTTTAAAATCTCCCCTAAATCAAATAAACATACCTGTTGTATAGTTTAGCCTGTGGGTAAATACAGGTGTACCACATTATTGTCTATGATTTTTCGCTTTGCTAAACTTGGGGGATGTTTAAGGGTGTGTAAATATGTTGATGTTATCTTAAATTGTTGCCATGTCGTGGGAATTATGAGATTTTTATAGGAAAATTATCTGGTGAAGTGTAAAAAATCGGCATGATGCACCAATCTCGGTCGCTCGCACATAATGTTTTATGGTTATAATTTTGGGATGGCGATAATTTTAGGTTAGGCAACGGCAAACGGGCGAGCCACCTAATGGTACGCGTTCAACGAGATGGTAAGTCTCACTGCCAGTAATTACACGACCTGTCCGGTGTCCCCTACCTGTCACTTTTCCCCGAAATACAGCCGTCTTACGGTTTCCAAATAAGGATGGTGGGTCTCTTGCAGACAGGCTCACACAACATCCATCTTTATAGGTTAGGATATAGGTGGTAGGATACCACACAATTTTTACCGGTGGGACTTGGGAAGCACAGTGCTCTCTAAAAAAAAGTGTGTGCGTACAAAGTACACATGTCAGAAGTTTTTATTTTAAATTTTTAAATCTCTTTATAGTTAAATCTAAAGCTTTAAATTTCCAAGACTTGCGATGCGACGTTCGCTATATCTGCCCCTCTCTCTCTCGATCTTTCTCACTCGCTTGCTCCCTACTCTCACTCCACGTCCTTCATACTACGTTCGCCCTTTCGCACTCTCTCTCAATCACTCTCTCCCTTTTCTTGGACAATTTCATTGCACATTTTCATGACGTTTCATCCGTAAAAATGCGTGCAAAGAAGTTTCACTTCAAAAAAATTTTTTTTTCGGTTGGATCTATCAGTCATGCTACATCGGATTAGTGTGAGCCCATTTGGCTCACTTTTGGTTTGTAAAAGTGAGGGTTGCCCCCCGCCAACCGTGCAGTCTGCGACCACACGGCCTCCTGGCGTCGGGTTGGGTCTTCAAAATATATGATTGACAAGGGGCTATGAAAGTATTATTGTCACACTGTTCCCTGCTTATGTAGACATAGATAACAAAAAATGCCTTGAAATAGCACTGAAGAAAAGCATTCAATATGTGTCAGGGGTTGGTGTGACAAGGCGTGTTCTTTTCTCATACTTTTTAACCGACTAAAACAAACCTAAAAGGAGGAGCTCTGAGGCATCCCGCGTGGGAGTCGGTCTCCCCACGAGGGAATGTGGGACTCGCTGCCCCCAAAAGCTGGTAAGTGGACGCAGCTCTACCCACTAAAACCCGGCGAGTGCCACCAATGCCGCCTTTAGTGAGGTGTCCCGGATCTAATAAACAAACAGGGCACCTCGACGGCTAGTCAGTCCCCCAAGGGACTGACGCCACCTCCACCGAGGGGTTGTCCCGCAACACAGAACAACCCCTCCCAACGTCGGGACAGTACAATGGAGTGAGGTTCTCATCCTCGTCCCTTGCTTATCCCCTCTTCTTATAAGAGGAGTACAAAGAGCCCCCTCGGCTTAATTAGCTTCGCCCAAGGTACTGGGCTCACCCTAGGCTACTGAGCCCCACTGCCACGTCAAGGCCTGAACCATGGTGGGGACAATTCTAACACCCTATGTACGTGTAGTACAACCTGTGTACCACGAACTTCACTCATTCTTTTTACGTATTTTAGCTTTACCTAATAACTATTTACATTTCTGACGCTTCGGATACTTTACAGCAACCGGTGGGAGGGAAGCGCTGTGCCGCGCTCCCGACTGCATGGGTACCACCATCTTGCTTGTTTCTCCCGTGAAACAGCTTTGCTGTGTTTCGGAGCGAAGGGCAAGACAGGCAGTGTAATTACTGGCACCGAGACTTAACATCTTATGTCTCAGGATAGGCAACACATAAATGAGTTGCCTGGACTCGTTCCAAGTATACTAGTTTATGTTCATGGGCGACGTCGACCACTTACCATCAGGTGGCACGTTGGCCAGTTTGCCTATCCAACTAACATAAAAAAAGTACTGCCTCTCGGGTATTGAATTTTTTTCCCGCCAAGAAGTTATCCCAATTCTGGAAAAAGTAGTAGTCTGTAGGCGCAAGGTCTGGTGAGTAGGGCGGATGACGGAGAGCTTCCAATGCCCCCTCTTGCAACTTGGAGACCGTCTGCTGTGCAGTATGAGGTCGCGCGTTGTCGTGCAGGAGCAGCGGAGACGATCGATTGACCAATGCTGGTTGGAGATGTGCCAGCTTCTCCATCATTGTGTTCAGTTCTTCACAGTACATATCTGCAGTAATGTTCACCCCGTTTGGTAAGAAGCTGTGATGAATCACGCCGGCGCTAGACCACCAAACTGTGACCATCACTTTTCTAAGGGTAAGTTTTCGTTTAGGGCACTTTAGGGTATTGTTTAGGTCCTTAACCAGGATCCAACCAACTTGCTGAGCGCTTGCCGTTATCAAACAGAATCCATTTTTCATCGCAGATAACAATGCGGTTCAAAATTCCTTCATTTGTGTGTCTGTTGAGTAGTGCAAGGCACGTCTCGACGCGTACTTCGCGCTGGCGATCATTCCCAATAAACATTTAAGCTGAAAAAAGATCTTTAAACCAGTGCATAACAGCTAGAATCTTTATAAACAATGTACAAAAGCGTCAAAATATACTTAAGGCTGTAGTAGAGTATTATTTAATACAGTACAGCTGCTTTAGGGCTGTATAAAGCCGAAATTATTACTTTTAGCTTCTAAAGAGCACCGTAAAACTCTAAAATACAGCGTATGGTGTAAAAAACCACTATCAACAAGTTTATAAGACTAGAGCATTATATCGGCTGAATAGTGCTCTAGAAATCTACTTTTGTATTGCCTAATGCTGTACAAGAGCATTGAATATTGCTACCTTCTGGACATTAGTGTATAATTACTCTGTAGTACAGTTATCATATAAGGCTGGATAATAGCTGTTCAATGGTTATCTAGGAAACCCTTAGAAAGCAAATTTCTCTATAAGAGTGTAATAATATGATGTCTGCTGCATAAAAGTTTAGTCTTAGTCTATTGTAAAGCTAACGCGATAAGCGTAATTTTTATCTATTGTACAGCCCTCGGTGTTACAGTAGATGACTTTAACGTTAATAGTGTTTAAATAGAGAACTATGCAGCATATCGAATATTTTAATGTCTAAGTCAAACTGGAAATGACAGTTTTGCATAGTTAAATATTATATTGTGGCCAGTCTTACATAAGTACTGTATAAAAAAAAAATGCGTTATACTTTCAGTTATTTATTTCGATAATGACACGATCAGTCACAAAATTTAGTTTGTACCTAATACTAATTATAAGTTTTTTTCATCTTCTTTTTTCTCCCTCTTCTTTATCCAGAATTTGTTTCTGTTTTGAAAATAACTTGTCAATATCTAGCTAGGTACCTGAATAATGAAGTACCTGAAATGAATAAACATTATAATTAAATAAAAAAATTCAAACAGCAGTGTCGGTACAAAACCTTAAATATTAAATGTGCTGTAAATACACCTACATATTAAACCTAATTAATAAATTAATTATGATTGCGTCATAACGACGGCTGTAAATCTAAAGTGTCAAAGTTAATGTAATCTCCAGTGTACATTGGATATACAGAATGGGTTTCTTTGCTTTCAATAGAACCCTGAATTGCTGTAATATTTACTAAACGTACTCTTTTAAGCAGCTACTATAGCAATTAAACTCTAAAAGGTACATCCATCATTACTCTTTAGGCTGTTGTATATACTTAAATTACGGCTTTGTTACGCCAAAAGCTTCATAGTGGAGTAGGACAACGCTGTATAATTGAAGACGCCATTAAACCATAACCTTATTTTTTTTTTTTTGTTCTGCAGCGGAAATTTGCAGACCAAACCATAACTAGGACCAGTGCCCTCAGCCGCCTTTTATGAGAGTCCCGGATCATGCAGGCAACGCAGGACCCTCGGCGACAGGCTGGCCCCGGCGAAAAGGCCAGACTCCTCCTCTAAAGGGGGACTGCTCGGCTGTTCGTTTGATTCGATACATTTAGCAGTCCCCGACAACGTCGTGTCTAGCTGGACCCAGGTTAAAATCCCATCCTGGGCCCGACACGAGCACAGGGGCGTTACTGGAGGCGCATTAGGTAGCGCCTCCTACGCACCCCCGTTCGTCGCCCGCGGTGGGAGGGCTCGTCGGCGGCCTCCTCTCTCACCCGCTCATCGGCCTCCTTCTGGGACATTACTGCCTCGCAGAAGGAGACCATCGCCGTCCAGGACTCGTCGTCGCCGAGCATCGCGGGGATGACACTCGGCAGAGACAAGTCCCCTCCGATGACCGATGTCAGATCATGACGCAGCGCCGCCCATCTCGGGCACACCTCGAGGGTGTGCTGGGCCGAGTCCACCGCCGCGCCACAATCGTGACACACAGTTACCGGCTCCCTTTGGGCCATCCTGCACAGATACTCATCGAAGCACCCATGCCCGGTGAGCACCTGTGTTAGACGGAAGGTGAGGGGTTTGCGTTTACGACGCATCCACCGCTCAAGGACCGGGCGCAGGGCAACCGTTAAGCCTTTGCCATACGGCTGCCGCGCCAAGTCCTCCCCCCACCTTCGCATTAGTGCCTCCTACCCTAGTCGGCGGACCCGTAGGATCCCGTCCGGCGTCACGTCCTCTCCGAGGGACCTCCTATCCGAGACATAGGAGTATACCTCGGCGAGAACTTCCGCCACGAGTTCCCACGGGGGGTCGCCGGCTAAGGCAGTAAGCTGCAGCCCATGATATCGTACGATTTAAACCATAACCTAAAAATTATGGTAACATAATTTATAACATATTTATATGTATATTTTTGAAAAATTCGGTTATATTTACACATAATTTTACTTGTACACAATATAAAAGTTAATTTCTTTACCATTAAAAGCACTGCGGACTAATAAAGCTAGTCTGAATTTGGGTTACATGGCTCTTATTACACTTACACTTTCGTTATTATCTATTATTTCAAGAGCGCACGAGTTTTTGGCTTACTATTAGTATACATAATATTTACGAAGAAGTAGCAGCCGCAAGCAAAATAACGACCATAAATTAAGAATGGGTACTTACCATACAACAAAATAATATATTTTGTTCACATCATAAATTAAAATATGGCCACAGTGTGTCACTTATTGATCCGATGAATAAATTGTCTTTTAAAAATAAGTATATATGGAAGGAAATTCAACCACAAAGATAATTTTATTCTTATATTCAGTCGTTTACAAGCCTGAGGCTGTATATAAGAATAAAATAGGTAAGATTTGAGAACAGTAGCTGTATAATGGTATCTAATTATGCTCTAAGTCAGCTATTACGCAGCTATTATACAGCTGTTAGACAGCTAGATCTACACTTAAAGCTGTATAGTTTGGAGCCCAAATTGCGGATATAAGTGCTGTATATCCGGATATACAGCCATAATACAGCCTACTTGTACAGCCTAAGCCCTTTAAAATTTCCATTGTACAGCCTTTATAAAGTTGTCAAATGCTATCTGGGTTGAGTGCGTGGGGCACCCATTTGTCAAGCATTTTTACCTTGCCAATTTGACACAAATGAACCAAGCTGCTGCTAATTCTGGCGTAGATTGTGTATCATCAGCTTCCATAATCGCCTTTAATCGTCATTATCGACCAAAGTCTTCGGACGAGGTTCATTTTTCAGGTCGAAATTTCCAGAACGGAAGCGGGCAAACCAATAACAGGTGGTGCGTTGGTTTGTAGTGTTAGCTCCGTAAACGTCGTTGATGTTGCGTGCTGCTTGTGCCGCGTTGCTGCCACGCCGGTACTAATATTCCATAATTACTCGAATTTTTAACGTATCCATAACGACGAAAAAGATTGAAATGCGATGAAAATGTAACACTAATCAATAAACAAATGACTACTTTTGTAAAAAGAATTCCATGTTTTTAAAATAAAATTAATTTGAAATTAGAATTCTTAGCCAAACAAAAATTATTTTGATTTGAAATGATAAAGATGAAAAGGTAAAGATAGGTCTTAAAAAATGTTATTAAAACAACTTTTACGGTTTTTATTGCGGTTTATTAAAAAATTTACAACCCTGACGGATACTCTACAGCAACTATGGTCACGGGAGGACTATAGTTGCTGTAAAGCAAGAGTCCTAACTGTTCTAACTTCTAATAATATTATGTCAGTCGATACGTTATACGTCCGGTGACATATGCCACATTGAACCGACTTCAAAATGAAGAGTTAATTTTTACCGTAGTAGAGTTTTTGTACATTTAAGGTTCCAAACACACCTCATTGTGGAAACAAAAACATTATCGACCGGGGCTCACCTGTCGGAAAGTCGATCGTTCGGAAACGGAAGTGTCGGGTGTCGTGTCCGTGAAACGGGATACGGAGGATGAGCTGCACGTCGCGCCGATTACTGGACGAACCTGAAATGGCGGAATGATATTCCAAATTTGAATACTTAGGTATTCCAAATTCAAATTCCTGGGTAGATATTTAAATTAGGAATATTTTAACATGATCTGTATTAATACGTGGGTAACACTGAAAATGTTTAGAACTGGCCAGTTAGAAACATTGAAAATGAAAACTTTTTTTGAATTTCAATTTTAGAACTCTTTGGTAACCTAATGTAGTATATTGCATTCATTTGTCATTTGTTTTTGTGAATTGGCGGCAAATCTAAAACTCTTGTTACACGTGAAAATGAACATAACGCGAGAAAATTTTCGGTCAATGATTTATTATGACTTTCGTTGTGGGTTTACTCAACAACAAAGCTATGATAGGCTGCGATTATCATTTTTTAATGAAGCCCCATCTCGTGCCACTATTTACAATTGGTTTAACGAGTTTAAGCGTGGACGTAGCAATCTCAGTGATGATCCGCTGAAGGACAGTTACTGCAGATTGGTATGTCAATCGCTGTTTGTCTTGGAAAAAATTCGACAGCAGTGCACTCGATGCAGGATCCTCCTTCACCACGACAATGCTTCAGCGCACTCCGCAAAACGGACTGTTGAATATTTGACTATGGCAGGTGTCGAGATAATGAGTCATCCGCCTTACAGTCCTGACCTGGCGCCCTGCGACTTTCATTTATTCCCAAGAACTAAAGATAAAATTCGAGGTATTCGCTTTACGAGCCCTGAAGATGCGGTGAAAGCGTACGAAAATGCCATAGAAGAGACTCCTAAGGAAGAATGGGCCCACTGCTTTTCTCAGCGGTTCCATCGAATGCGACTATGTGTAGAAAGAAACGGAGATTACTTCGAAAAACTATAAAAGTATTGGCAACTTTCTACATTAAGCCGTTTTTAATTTTCTAAACATTTTCAGTGTTACCTAGGTATGATGTGAATCTTGACGGTCCAGTGATCAGACTACTGGACACTATACGCAGCAGTCACGGGTTCCTATCCCGCCTTGTGCAAATTATTTGTATGATAAAAGTAGAACATGTAAAACAAAATGTAAAACATTGTAAAAAGAGTTTTGATACTAGTAGAATAGAATAGAATAGAATAGCTCAGGCCCATCCATGGTTCAGGCCTTGTCGTGGCGGTGGGGCTCCTTGGGCGAAGCTAATTGGGCCGAGGGGGCTCTTTGTACCCCTCTTATAAGAAGAGGGGACAGAAGAGCAGGGGGCAAGGGGTGAGGATGGGAACTTCACCCCATTGTAGTGTCCCGACGTTGGTAGGGGTTGTTCTGTGGTGCGGGACAACCCCTCTGTGGAGGTGGCGTCGGTCCCTTGCGGGACTGACTAGCCGTCGAGGTGCCCTGTTTGTTTTCTAGATCTGGGGCACCACACCAAAGGCGGCATTGGTGGCACTCGCCGGGTTTAAGTGGGTAGAGCTGCATCCATTTACCAGCTGTCGGGCGCAGCGAGTCCCACATACCCGCGTGGGGAGACCCACTCCCCCGCGGGATGCCTCAGAGCATTTCCCGGCGTTAAAGAAAAAAAAAAGAAAAAAAAAAAGAATAGAATAGAAAAGCTTTATTCGATGTTCAGTACACGTCACTGCAGAACAGATAGGACGTATCAAACACAAAATTTTACATAGTAATAACAATCTATACATAAAAATCTAATACAAAATAAGTAAAATAAAAAACGGACACATAGCCAAATAGTATAAATAGCCAAATAGTCGAGTACAAATAGCCATTTCAAAAAGTAATAGCTGTGGTAATGTTTTTATAATTGGAATGAAGCAGTCGAACTTTCTACCACATAGCTAGTCTAACCTATATATTTAGTGGTTGCCGCTGTTGATCCTGGCTATACAGAAGTAGCATTCCGTCGGTGGGAATGAGTGGTGGGCCTAGCCCAGCAAAAAATGAAATGTGTCTGAGTTGATTGCGAATTGCGTAGCATCCACTTTAGTGTTTAATATAATTTATACAACCTGTGTCCTATGGTGTATATATAGAATATGATGTCATCATAAATTTGTGAAATTAGACTATTTAAAATTAGAATTCACAAATCGAGATTCGAATAACTTTTATACCGTCCGTAGGTACATCCGTAGCAAATAGGAAGTACGCTGTGAAAAACCTCCACGTGCATTCCAGCGATTTTGCCACAAAAAACAACATTTACCCAAGTCATACATAAATAAGTCATAGTTAATATGCACTCGTATGTTACTTCACTATGTAGTTATAAAGTAGGTGACTTAAAATAATTAGAACCCACTTTCAAACAACAATTATTTCAACCACAGTATAGGTACATAATAACTTATATATTTATCATACACACAGATATTTGTAGACATAATAATTTCTCCGTGGTGCATTGCAGCTGGGCTTCCCCTGGCTTCTGTCTTTTCTTGACTTTTGTTAGTCATTGTAATCTTGTACTGTCTCCCGCTTTACCCGTGGAGGGAAACTGGAGATATTTCGTACTCCTCCTGAAGCCTTCTGATGCCGGTCCCAAGGCAATAACGTATCCCTCGTTCTATAAGACCGCATCAATGGGTCTTTTGGTTACCGTTGTCGATTCTGACTACAGGAGTAGGTAGGAACTAATGGTGGGTCTAGCCTGTTAAAAAATAACTTTTGTACCCATGTGAGGGATGTTGGATGTGTATGTGCCACACTCTCGTCTGGAAGGAAAGAATTTCGGCTAGAAGGGCAGGATGGGCAGTGTAAATACTGGCACCGAGACTTTACATCTTATGTCTCAGGATAGTCAACACATGAATGAGTTTGGCTAGTCCTAGAATCTAGATGAACTTTTTTGTTATCATGGGTGATGCTGACCATTTACCATCAGGTGACACGTCTTCTCGTTTGCAATCCCAGTAAAAAAAACTGCGCACAATTTGATGGAATTTTTCTCACAGTATCTTTTTTTTCAGTTTCCTCGTAACTTCGTGTGCGGTGGCCCACCAGGGTGGAGGCATCGCTGCCCACTGAGCCGAGTGGTCAACCGATAGTTCACACGGTGGACAAGTTTGCACACACCGAAATGACACCTTATGGTTCTGTGAAAGGGACGTTTTTTGATGTATGTAATGTCAACGATATAGGTATTTGAGTGTCCTGTAAATTGCGTAGAATTCGAATATTTTTGAATTTGAATTTAGAAATTTAAAATTGAAATTGGAAGTTTTGGTTTTTGTTAAAATGGTGACAGTTTTTTGTTATAGTTTTTACCGTAGCTATGTATTATTTTTGTCAACATAATAATATTTTTTTCTAATGTTTACGCGAATATCACTCATTATAATAAATCAAACTTTTACGGAGCTTATCGGCGTTTACATGATTACAACAACCGTTCACCGACTGATTGCAACATAGATTTAGGGTGTAATTCTAAATCTATGGATTGTAAAGTGTCCTTAACATCGGACATGTTAAAATCTTAATAAAACGCGATAAAATCCGTGAAAAGTTGTAACATTATAATATATTTTTTATATTTTCTGATTAGAATTGATTTTTTTTAAATCCGATCCTGACATATTTTTATTTCATTATTCACTAATATTAATATAATTTGCAGTAAAAAGAAATGTAGAAGTAAGAGAAATAAATATTTTTATGAACTTTCAAAATTGTCATTTATGTAGTGAATTGAACAAGGCGAGGATAATGTCAAAATGTTGAGCTCCACGGCATAAAAATGAAAAAATAGTAAATAACGTTTAATAATGAAAATAACGTGCTAATTTAAAATGTTATGAACTTTGTTTATTGTTAATCTATTATTTCAATATCAATGTTATTAAAAAGTCCTACTAATATTATAAGCGCGAAAGTTTGTAAGAATATATGGATGTATGTTTTTTACTCTTTTACGCAAAAATTATTGAATGGATTTTGATGAAACTTTACAATAACATAGCTTATATATTAGAATATTATATAAGCTATAATTTATCTCTGTACTCCCACGGGAATGGGAAGTACGCGGGTAAAACCGCGGGGCGCTGCTAGTTTGCTATAAATCCATTCGAAAATCTCGTTTATTGATTACAAGGTAAGATGAATTTTAGAAAGTTTATAAACGTTACAAAAAGCTTTTCGATTTTTTGCTGGAATGTTGCCAGTCCTCTTTATTTTACAAAAAGTCTTCTGGAACGGTATTTTGAGGTTTTGAGGTCAGGTATCGTCAATCGTCACCAGCGTCAGCCATTTTTATCTTATTCTTATATTATATTATATCTTCTGCAATTGTCAGTTCCTAGATTATATATTTGCAATCCGAATTTCTATTAAAACTAAAAAAAAAAAATTAACGCAATTACAAAACATAACCAAATAATAACCCATTTTGAAAAAAAAAAATGTTTACAATCCAACAATTTAATTAAGGATAAACAAAACAGTTTTTATAGCTTTTAGTTACGTTTCTTAGCTAGATAAATGTGAGATAGTCGCAAAATTTTAGGTACTTATATAAAACGTCCCTAGGCAGTAGGCTCACACGTACTCTAGCGTGATGGTAAATCCCAGGTTTCGCTTGCTTTTTTTTATGTTAGTTGGATAGGCAAAATTGCAAACGTGCCACCTGATGGTAAGTGGTCGACGTCCCCCATGAACATAAACTAGTTTACCTGGAACGAGCCCAGGCGACTCATTTATGTGTTGCCTATCCTGAGACATAAGATGTGAGGTCTCGGTTTATTTAATTACACTGCCTGTCTTGTCCTTCTCTCCGAAACACAGCAAAGCTGTTTCACGGGAGAAACAAGCAAGATGGTGGTACCCATGCAGCCGGGAGCACGGCACAGCGCTTCCCTCCCACCGGTAAAGTGTGTGTGTGTGCTAAACTTATATGCATTCTTATTATTGAAATTAAATAGACTTACACAAATTTAGAAAGCTCAAATATAAGTATTAATAAATTATAATTTAGCATGGTTAGCTATTAGCCCTATTTTAGACACGACAGTAACTTATTTTATATTTAGGGCTCGTTCAGACACTCGGGGAAACGCACGATTTTGTGTCGTACGGTTCTGAATCCGCGCGGTTGCCGCCGTGTATGATATTTACCTGTGGTATTTCCCAATCGCATGTTCTTCAATTTTGTTTCGCGGAGCTCGATATTCAGAAATTGTCTTTCTTCTCACCTTGTCTCATTCTCAATTCTCATTGACAGTATTTCAGAGTTTCCAACACGATTGATTTCATTTATGGATTTGATAGATGTGTTTGATGCATCTATTTTAAATTAGTTTACAAAAAAAATATTATTTATTACACAAATAAAATAAAAAAATTATATAAATTTAATAAATAAATTTAATAACAATTATTTTTTTATGAATTTTAAATGCATAGTTTGCGTGTTTGTGTATTTTTTTATGAATAACTCAATACACCGATAATAATTAGAGCATCCCGTGAGAAGGATAGCCTGTAGTCAACATGGATATCATAAAAAAGTTTTCTCACGTTACTCATCAGGTGAGATCAGTGAGCAGAAACTGGCGACAGTTGGCCACCTGGGTGGTCTACCACCGATCCGATCACATGAATAATATGCCCAAAAATATTTATTTCGCTTTTTCGATCATCCTACTAATATTGTAAAAGTAAGTTTATTTGTTACGCTTTCACGCGAAAACTACTGAAACGATTATCATGAAACTTTGTACACATAGTCTTGGAGGTATTAAAAGTAAGATAGGATACTTTTTATAAAAAGAAACTAAAACCTTATCCTGCGCAGACTAAGTCGCGGGCACCAGTTAATATTGAATATTTTAAAAATTACATCTTATAAAAAGGATGTTGTTATTAATGTTTTAGTAAAAAGTATGTTGTAATAATAGTTATCAACATTTTTCGTTTACAACTAGACATAGGCCTCTCTCAAGAAACGCCGAGACCCTTCGCATCCAAGTTCTATGACCGGGCACTGCGTGGGGGTAACTGGCCTATGATCGATGGGGCCCCATAATTCCTATCAGATGAGCAACCATATTGCAAATACATAAATATATTATTTTAGACAAATCAACATCATTTTCACAGCTTCCTCTTTGTATGATTTCTTTCTATAGGCCCCAATATCCGAGTGCCCGGCCACTTATACGAGTAACCGGTAACCGGTGGGAGAGATGCGCTGTGCCGAGCTCCCGGCTGCATGGGTACCACCACAATGCTTGTTTCTCTCGTGAAACAGCTTTGCTGTGTTTAGGAGAGAAGGGCAAGACAGGCAGTGTAATTACTGGCACCGAGACTTAACATCTTATGTCTCAGGATAGGCAACACATAAATAAGTTGCCTGGGCTCGTTCCAGGTATACTAGTTTATGTTCATGGGCGACCACTTACCATCAGGTGGTACATTAATTGTCAGTTTGCCTATCCAACTAACATAAAAAAAACCCAGGATATAGACAGCATTGCGCGTACTGTGTCTCTACTAGGGATGTTACGTAAGTGGTTTTATCGAAACCGAAGTCAGAGTCGAACTTTTTAATTTTGAGTCGACTTCGTAATATCTCTAGTGGGTTAGTCAAGATGCCATTCTACAATCGTAAACGCTAGTAGAAAACTAATAAATGTATGAAAATGACATTTTACATTGATAAATCACGTGGTCTTAAATGTTATTTCCATACACTTATTAGTTTTCTATAGTCTCTACATATGACTATGTCCAGTGACTACATCACCAGCTCTAAAATAATAATCTAAGTAAAACATTTTTTACGGATTTTATCGCGGTTTATTAAGATCCTCCCGTGACCATGGTTGCTGTAAAGTATCCGAAACGTCGGGCTTGTAAAAATCTTAATAAACCGCGATAAAATCCGTAAAAAATTGTTTTATTATAATGAGTGAAATTCGCGTAAACATTAGAAAACAATAAATAATCTAAGTAATAATAATAATCTATACTAATATTATAAAGCTGAAGAGTTTGTTTGTTTGTTTGAACGCGCTAATCTCAGGAACTACTGGTCCGATATGAAAAATTATTTCAGTGTTAGATAGCCCATTTATCGAGGAAGGCTATTATAGGCCTTCTTTAACTTTAACCTTAACCTTAACATTACGCTGTGACTAATAGGAGTTAAGTGAGTTAACGCAGGCGAAGCTGCGTCCAACAGCTAGTACATAATATAACAATATTTTTATTTGCAAAGTCCCCAACAGTCCAGTAAAATAGCACACATAAAAAAGCAAACAATTTCAAATATTGTAGACATTGCAAATCCGTCTTAAGGCGCGGCTACACCGCGGCGCACACAGAGGTTACGCGCGTTTGTCATGTTCCTTTTTTCGGATGGATCTATGCTAACGGCCCGAAGGCCCTAATGCTACATCGGATTAGTGTGAGCCCATTTGACTCACTTTTGGTTTGTAAAAGTGGGGACCGTTCAGTCTGCGACCACACGGCCTCCTGGCGTCGGCTTGGTTGTCATGTTCCACTATGCAAGGATATGTATGTGATTGTTTCCACAGGAATCCACGGACAGGACGCGCTTCCATCGCGGCGCAATAAGAGGCTAAGCCACACCGACGCTCTGCATTTGCTGGCAGAACTGTCAGCGCCGATGTGGTGACTCAAGCGCTATCGCTTGAGCCACCACATCGGCGCTTGAGCCGCAGCCGGGTGACAACATGGTCGCACAAACAATCACATCTAAAACCTAATACATAATTCCGCGTTAAATTAGAGACAGTCCTGTGAGCTGTGACGGACGGACGACCAAGCATTAATAATATCCGTTTGAATCGTTTGTACGGAATCCTAATAAATGTTCAAGGGCTGAAATCCTTATAATATTCTTATGATACATGGATAAACAAACTGACAGACGAGCTACGGCTTAAATGGTGAGCATGGAGTCTAGAAGTAAGGAGAATCATCTTGGTAGAGAAAAGTTGAAAAACTGTCCAGCTGTATGCTATAAATAACAGGTCCACAATGGCGCTGGTGTAGTAATAGGGTATGGTGTTTTTTTTTATGTCAGAAGGAGGCAAACGAGCAGTCGGAACCTTATGGCCTATGGTGACTATCGACGCTTATAGACATCCGCACAACCAGAGAAGAAGCGTTCGTTTTCCCTATTCCCCCCAATAGGCCATCACAAACTCACAAACCGCACGAAACGCAATCGCACTGCTGCTAAGCTGTAATTTAAGCCGGTACCGTGTGAGCGAGAGGTACCACCCCGGTCGTGCCGGGCCATGGCCCTACTTCTTGTCAAAATACAGTTTGTATACATAAATGTGCGTGTGGGTAATTTCTTGGCGCACACACGTTTAAAAATTTACTCTGATGCTAATGTGGCGCCACCCTTATTTAATGCATTCCGACGGACACTTTTCATATACACAGATGATTCTTCTTACTTCTACACTTAATGGTGGCGAGTAACATGAATGAGTTCATCTGTAGGGCTAGCATAGGCTAGTTTCGAATAACTTTGTAATGTTAATATGTCTGACACCTCAGTCCTATTGTTTTTCTTTTTTTCTTTTAATCCCGGGAAATGCTCTAAGACATCCCACGGGGGAGTGGGTCTGTCAATGTATGGGACTCGCTGCACCCGAAAGCTGGTAAGTGGACGCAGCTCTGCCCACTAAAACCCGGCGAATGCCACCAATGCCGCCTTTGGTGAGGTGCTCCGGATCTAATGAGCTAACAGGGCACCTCGACGGCTAGTCAGTCCCCCAAGGGACCGACGAGACGAGACTAACCACAGTGGGGTTGTCTCGCACCACAGAACAATCTCTCCCAACGACGGGACAGTACAATGGGCTGAGGTTCCCATCCTCGCCCCTTGTCCCCTCTTCTTATAAGAGGGGTACAAAGAGATCTCTCGGCTCAATTACTTTCGCCTAAGGTGCCGGGCTCACCCTAGGCAACTGGACCCCACCGCCACGTAAAGGCCTGAACCATGATAGGGTGACACCCACAGATATTTGAAATTAATATTTCTATGGTGACACCTCAGTCTTCCCGTTACCATGGTTGCTGAAAAATATCCTAAACGTCGGTCATGTAAAAACTTAATAAACTGCGATAAAATCCGTGAAAGTTGTTTGATAATGAGTGAAATTCGCTAAAGACACTAATAATTTAAAATTTGAGCTACTTTTTTCCAAATTATTACAGGATAAAACTTTAAAGACAAAACTCTCCCTAGTTTTCAAACTAGACAAATTGGCTATCAGCCACAAAAAGTTACATACAAGTACAAGTAGGTAGGTACCTAAATTTTTCGATACTTGTTCGTTAACAATAAACACAATACCAATATTATTATTTCAGCCAATGAAACATTTGGCTGAAATAATAAAACCTTCTCCTTCTTTTCAAGTTATAATTAATTCATTAGTTGTCTAAATAGTATCCAATCACAAACGATCCTCACTACAAAAACAAAAGAAGCAGCCATATTTAATTGTAGCATCGATATAATATAAAATCTAGAAGAAACAGTTAACAACCTAAAACAATTATTTTCTGATGTATAATATATTGGGAATATTGACCGCTTATTATCGACTTAACTGTGGGTTTTATATTTCTTAACATTATTAACATTTTTTGGTCTACATCGAGAAATCGCCAATACGCGCGGTCAATCGCCTCTCGCATTCAACTGCGGGTTTAGTTATCTTTTTATAAAAAAAACTTAGAGAAAATTTATTAGAGATCTTCTAAATGTTACAGAGAAATACATTTTGATTTTGTTATAATTAAATTCAATTGAATCGTTTAGTCTGAAAATTAAATATAAATGTTCCATGTGCATGGACGAGCAATATCTAGTAAGTAACATCGACGCTACACACGCTGACAGTGACTTTCCCGCGCACAATATGTCATGTTTTTTTTCAGAGGGGTTGGTTATAAACAGCCAATTAACGCAGGGGCGGATGGACTGCACTTAACTTAGATAGCCATTTAGTCACAAACACTAGCCTGTAAGGGATCGTCCTATGGATGGTTTTTTTTTAATTTCCCAGTGTTGCCATGGCGCATGCTTGTACGTTTAATTTAATTAGTGAAAATTATTTTGTGATTTTGTGGATGTGTTCTTTTGTTTTATTTTATTGGATTGTTTTGGATTTTTTTAAGGAGGTAATGTACATATTATTAACTTTTTATAATAGGTTAAAAGTTAAAATATTTAATGTTAAAAGTGTATGATTTATAATAATTAAGGAACGATTTTCGAATTGTCGTGTGCAGTTTCGACATTATTTCTATAATTGACTTACATAGAATCTAATCAGATATTACTATTTCTAATCATTTGCTTTTTGTCATTTTTAATTACTATCTATTGATTATTTACTCTTAGTGAATAAAATCTCCTCGGTTCTTCATATTGAGTGCGTAACTTTACTTTGCATTTTAAAGTTATTACTGCAAAGCTAAATATTTCTATTTTCTTCTGGAGATAATTCTATTCTTTTACGTTAATAAGGATTATAACGATAGTGAGATTTTTTAAATTGTGCTGCATGTGAATGTTTTACAACTGGAAAATGCAGATGGCAGTGTAATCGGCTACTGTACAATTTTCGTTTTTAGGTTAGTTTAGCTATTAGTGCTTATGCTTACTTAAAGTTGTCATGAAAATTTTCACCAGCCAGTCACATGGCAATTTAACGAATAACTACGAACTAAGAATGAACTAGTATGTAACAGTCTTTAAGAAATAAGGATGTCTTCTTTTTAGAATAATAAGAAGAAATATACATACTTTATTGTGCATACAATTTAACATAAAATCTTAAATATCAATATCATCGTCAGCCTCTTTATCCGCCTACTACTGAACATAGGCCTCCTTCAATGAACGCCAAGACGACCGATCCCTTGCCACTCGCATCCAACACGGACCGGTCATTGCATGGAGATCGTTTTCTCACCTGGTCAATGGTCGACCAACACTTCGTCTACCTAAACGCGGCCTCCACTCTAGAACCTTATCGCCCCATCGGCCATCCGTTCTACTGACCGTGTGACCAGCCCACTGCCACTTCAATGAGCTTATTCTTCGCATTATATCGGTATCTTTAGTTCTCTGGCGGATGTCTTCGTTTCGAATCCTATCTGCCAAAGGAACACCCAGCATAGCACGCTCCATATAGCACTTTAGCTACGGCAAACTTTCGGATCAGTCGTAAATTTAGAGGCCACATTTCGGCCTCGTAGGTCATCCCCATAGAAATATTAAGAACTGCCCTAGGAGAACGCATTGGTTGAAGAATTTCGTCTTCAAACTCTGCGGTATAGACGACGTGAGAATATGGCTAAGCTTCCTGAATTGAATCGCATCCAATTGAATTCTGCTATCGACTTCCCTCTCGAAGTTATGTGTACCTAGCTGCAAAGTATGCCCAAGATATATATATCGCGAAGTCGTGCAAGAGATATACTCTTGCACGACTTCGCGAGTTATGCCATCAACGTTAACCGGCCTAGGGAGAACGTGTTCAGGCCTTGACGTGGCGGTGGGGCTTAGTAACCTAGGGTGTGCCCAGCACCTTGGGCGAAGCTAATTGAGCCGAAGGGGCTCTTTGTACCCCTCTTATAAGTAGAGGGGACAAAAGAGCAGGGGGCAAGTCGTGAGGATGGGAACTTCATCCCATTGTACTGTCCCGACGTTGCGAGAGGTTGTTCTATGGTGCGGGACAACCCCTCTGTGGTGGTGGCGTCGGTCCATTGGTGGACTGACTAGCCGTCGAGGTGCTCTGTTTGTTTATTAGATCCGTCTAATAAACGTTTCGTCTCGTCCAAGCTTAACGTAATAAAATTTACACGACTGGGCCAATATACTATGCACAAATGCGGTCTCATCACTAGGGAAGCGTTGCGCTCTCAAACCTTTGGGGTAGAGGAGAATCTATATGTTAAAAAATTAATCCCTATTTCCCTTGGTCACGCCATCACGCCATAACAGCTGGACCGATTTCGCTAACTTTTTTTGTGTTTGTTATTGTCAGGGGAGGGTTCTTATGAAAGAAAATATTTAGAATATTGCGCGGAAAATAAGAAATTTTAAGAATACTTAAACACCATATAAAATTTTAAATAAGGCTAGATTAGAAATAATTGTCGTATAGCAAATATATTTTTATCAATTATACCAATTCGAATTCAATATAATCAACGACGTCTGTCGGGTCAGCTATTTTAAAATAATAATCCAGTACGCAATCAAAAAAGCAAAACAAAAAAATAAATAAGAGAATCCTACAACCTAAACAATATAATCAATAATATATAAGAAAAAAAAGTATTATAAATAAATAAAATAATAAATACATACCTAGGTATTACATTAATTATTAAGTAGGTAATGGTTTATCGTAAGTTATTAAATAATTATTATTTACAGCACATCAATAAATACTTTAATTTCTATTATTCAGGTCCGTAAGGAGTTTAAGCCTCCCTAATACTATCTGGCAAGGCATTCCACTAAATTATTGACTGAACTATAAAAGAGCAATTGTAGAATACAGTATTTTGGATTCTACCTTGTCTATGGATATGTATGCCTTGTTGTAATTATGAGTATAAAAACCTAAACCTACATACAGCCTTGCAATTTTTTGGACCTTTCCTAACGTATTTTAATCCCAAGAATCCGTGACGATTTTGCAATTTGGAACAGGGCCCTAAACTTTTGTTGAAAGTTCTTATTTTCGCCAAGAATTGGAAATGTGCATTCCAGTCAATTCTCATGTTTTATGGTCTTCCTGAACGGCGATGGTCTCTTTCTGCGAGACAGTAGTGTTCGAGATGGAGGACGACGGGTGAGAGAGGAAGCTTGTCCCCCTGCTCTTTTGTCCACTCTTCTTATACGAGGGGTACAAAGAGCAGTTCGCTCGGTTCTATTTGCTTCGCCCAAGGTGCTGGGTTCGCCTTAGGCTACTGAGTCCCAACGCCCACGTCAACCATGGTGGGGTGCTATCAGATCGTCGGTTTGTCTATCTCAACCGATAAAGTGACTTTAACTTTGCGGTTTGGTGTAAAAAATATGGCTTAGCATCCTTTTTCCTTGAGGTAGTTTTTTGTTACTTAATGGGTTGGAAGTACCGCCCACTGTAAGTCCGGTGAAGTTGTGGTAAAACTGTTTCTTACTAATTTTATAAGGGCTTGTTAAAGCGACGCTTTGTTAAAAAATAATTCTAATAACGGACAGGCGCCAGAGGGGACTGAGCGTCCTGAGTGGGCAAGGCTCTCCATAAGCACGCGAGCTTATAAATAAAGGACGTAAACGACAAAATGGTTTTTGTTATTTTACTGCGTTAAAAACGATAATTGGTGAAATTCCTTCTTGTATTTTAAAGGACATTTATAGACTCATCTATAAATAAAGTTAAGAGGCTTAAACCGGTCCCGTTTGCCCATAAAATGTGAATCTCTTTTTAAAAAGAGGTATGTTTGATATTTTTTTCTCTGTTACAAAAGTTACCTAATTATGTATTGAAAACTAACAAAATATCATGAACACATTCATTTCATTCCTTTTGGAATTACTGAAATAAATTGAAATTATTGACGCCGAAATTTCCAATGCGACCTCTTAAGGTTTTTAGTGGTCCTACGATATTGTGCCATTATGTGGTTGGTGGGCCAGTTCAAGAGTAAATTCCTTAAAAATAACCGGCTTCTTACATGCAATTTTTCTTCTTTTTGGCCCCCGATAAAAAATCGTGTGTTATATTAAATTTGACCGCTAATGTTTCTCTGTCTGTGGCGTAATATGGGCGTAATTCTTAGCAGAGGAACTGATTTGAAAGCAGGTTTCATAGCGGTAGTTCTTAGATATCATCATCATCATCATTATCATCAGCCTTTATCCGTCTACTGCCAATCCCTTGCCACTCGCATCCAACACGGACCGGCCACTGTACAGAGATCGTCTTCCCATCTCAACACTTCAATCTTAGATAATTTTATCCAAATCTGTTCAGCGGTTAAGGTCTTTTGTTATTGCGTTTAATTTTTTTTAACCTTTTAGTATTTTATTTAGATGTTTAGCTTCCACATGTGACAATGTGATGTGACAATTCTCAGCTAATTGTTTTCTAATGTTTACGCGAATTTCACTCATTATAATAAAACAATTTTTTTACGGATTTTATCGCGGTTTATTAAGATTTTTACAAGCCCGACGTTTCGGATACTTTACAGCAACCATGGTCACGGGAGGACTGAGGTGTCATACGTCCTATCATTACAAAGTTATTCGAAACTACCCTATGATACATCAATATTTTGGTCAGTCCTATCTACGCAGAAAGTGCTAACTGTATCTTTAATCTGTGACATATTATGCTTGGATTTTGATTTGATAATTTTAATAATGGGAACCCAAGCAGGTGGTAGAAGCCAGCCATCTTCTCTATTGAAATTAGGATGTTTTTTAATTTCAATAGCCTCACGGATCATCCTTGGTTGGAATCTGTGTTCTTTTGCGAGGACTTGTGGTTTATCAAATCTGATATAATGGCGAGCTTTGTCAAGACTATGTTCACAGATGGCAGACTTAGTGTAGCGACGGTGTTTTAAATCAGCTATATGCTTGTAAAAATCTTAATAAACCGCGATAAAATCCGTAAAAAAATTGTTTTATTATAATTCTCAGCTAAGCCATAAGTTTTTACATACCGGTTACGGTAAGAAAATAGAACAGAATGGATGAAGTTAGAAGAGGCCTTTGCAAAAGTAGGGCAAACGGACGGTAGTTCAAGCCTAGTCGTGGCGGTGGGGCTCAGTCAGCACCTTGGGCGAAGCCGATTGAACCGAGGGAGCTGATCTTTGTACCCCTCTTATAAGAAGAGGGGACAAAAGGCGAGGATGGGAACCTCACCCCATTGCACTGTCCTGACGTTGGGAGGGGTTGTTCTGTGGTTCGGGACTAGTGTTGTGCAAATCAACTATTTTATGATAACGTGCTATGGACTATAAACTATATTTTTCTAGCGCGCTATTTTATAGACTATATTATAACGTGTAGTCGGCTAGTCGCAAGGCTAGAATTACGTAACTCGCGTGAGCCGGCCGGGATAGCGCGTTACACATCTAGCGCGAGCGCGCGCTCGACGCTGACTGACGTATAAAACTATAAATTATAACGTCTAGCGTCTACGATCTAGCACGTTGGCGTTGTTCGAATGTTATAAAGTTATAACTACGGCCTACGCTAGCCGCCTCGCTACATACCTAATGTAGCGAGGCGCTACGTTATAGCGCCGAATAGGAATTTATATAGCGTACGCTATACGTTGAGTATGAATAGCGCGCTACGTTATGGCGCTATGCGTTATATTAACCACCACTATTCGGGACAACCGTGGCGTCGGTCCCTTGGGGACTGACTAGTCGTCGAGGTGCCCTGTTGTCCAACAGATCCGGGGCACCTCACCAAAGGCGGCATTGGTGACGCTCGCCGGGTTTTAGTGGGTAGAGCTGCGTCCACCTTACTATCTTTCGAGCGTAGCGAGTCCGACATACTCGCCTGGGGAGTCCCCCCTCCCCCGCGGGATGCTGTGTTCGTGTCGGGCTCAGGATGGGAACCTGGTTCAGTACGGCGCGACGTCGTCGGAACTGCTTAGTAGCGGCCGAGCAGTCTCCCCTTACGAGGAGTAGTCTGGCCTTCGCTGGGCCAGCCTGTTGCTCAGGTGATCCTGGCTGCTTTTTGACCCTCAAAAAGCGACTGAAGTCGCTCGCAGTGGTTTAAGTTAGGGTGGGCACTCCCAGGTGCGATTTCCACATTGGGTCAGGATCTACCCGAAGATCCTGGCTGCATCCATAAGGATTTTCCTGCGATATCAAAAAAAGGGCAAACGGACGAAGCTGTGGATGTCGTAGACTCATTTGATTCAACAGCAATGTAAAACTAAAAAACCTAAATGAAAATCATTGTAAAAAATACGATAAGACAAATCACTGTAAATTATGCAAAAGTACTAGCGGTCTTTAGATGTTATAAGTATAAGACGTACACCTATATGCTGGTCCAATGCTGGTGAAATTCTCGCTACCCCAATGTTTTTAGGGTTCTGTAGTGAAATGGCAAAAACGGAACCCTTATAGATTCGTCATGTCTGTCTGTCTGTCCGTAAGTAAAATGAATAGTTTGCGCGAGAGAACACATTTTACCAAATCCAAAGTGGTAAAATGTGTTCCCCCCCCCCCCTCCTGTAACTTCTAAAATAAGAGAATGATAAAACTAAAAAAATATATGATGTACATTACCATGTAAACTTCCACCGAAAATTGGTTTAAACGAGATCTATCTAGTAAGTAGTTTTTTGACGTGACAACGTCTTATAATTCGATGGAGCCGGCTGCAAGAACGAAAAAACATGACGTATGCGGCGTTACCTCGCTCTGAGGCGTTCCATTTTCTTATGACTTTGTCACCGATTTTTTAATACGTCATAAATCGTAAACCGCAATTTACCTTTGATTCAATCAACTCAAATATATAAAAAAACATTTTATCAAAATAAAAAATATTTTTTTGTTAGTGTCTAATGTAGTATATTATGGAAAGGTCCCCACCATGGTTCAGGCCTTGTCGTGGCGGTGGGGCTCAGTAACCTAGGGTGAGCGGTGCACCTTGGGCGAAGCTAATTGGGCCGAGGGGGCTCTTTGTACCCCTCTTAAAAGAAGAGGGGACAGCAGAGCTTAGAAGAGCAGGGGGCAAGGGGTGAGGATGGGGACCTCACCCCATTGTACTGTCCCGACGTTGGGAGGGGTTTTTCTGTGGTACGGGACAACCCCTCTGTGGAGGTGGCGTCGGTCCCTTGCGGGACTGACTAGCCGTCGAGGTGCCCTGTTTGTTTTCTAGATCCGGGGCACCTCACCAAAGGCGGCATTGGTGGCACTCGCCGGGTTTTAGTGCGTCCATTTACCAGCGAGTCTCACATACCCACTCCCCCGCAGGATGCCTCAGAGCATTTCCCGGCGTTAAAGAAAAAAAATAAAATATTATGGAATGGTACGGAACCCATCGTGCGCGAATCCAACTAGCCATTGGCCGGTTTTTTTTAATCTCAGGCATGCAGGTTTCCTCACGATTTTTGATTTTACCGTGAGTAAGCGATGTTAACATGTTATGGTGCACGGACAATTTGGAAACATCCATTTCAGGTGCCCCAGTCAGTAACCGAACCCAGACCTTACTTAAAAGAAGCCTCCGCAAAATTATTCGGCATAAATTTTGTTCTTAGGATAAAAGTGTCATTTCTATACTAGATGAAGTAAATGAACATTGAAATCATTTTCTTTTTGAAGTGAAACTTCTTTGCGCGCATGAGGGTAATTTTTTTACGGATGAAACATCACGAATATGTGCAACATTTTTGTCAAAGAAGAAAGAGAGAGTGATTGAGACCGATTGAGAGAGTGAGAATGGGAGAACGTAGCATAAAGCACATAGTCATGTAGTGAGAGTAGGGAGCAAGCGAGTGACATTCTCACTCGCTTGCTGTCTTGCGTGTCTGTCTGTCTGTTTGTTCCGGCTAATCTCTGAAATGGCTGGGCCGATTTTGATGGGACTTTCACTGGCAGATAGCTGATGTTTTAAGAAGTAACTTAGACTATAAAAATAATCATCATCACTCCGAGTACGGCTGTAAATCTAAGTTAACGCGGGCGAAGTTGCGAGCAACAACTAGTACACAATAAAGCAGGAGAATAGAACAGACGTGTCTTTATTCTAGTATATTATAACTTTAAGGCTATTATTATTATTACTATTATTTACCGGTGGGAGCGTGGGAAGCGCTGTGCCGCGCTCCCGGCTGCATGGGTACCACCATCTTGCTTGTTTCTCCCGTGAAACAGCTTTACTGTATTTCGGAGAGAAGGGCAAGACAGGCAGTGTAATTACTGGCACCGAGACTTAACATCTTATGTCTCAGGATAGGCAACACATAAATGAGTTGCCTGGGCTCGTTCCAGGTATACTGGTTTATGTTCATGGGCGACGTCGACCTCTTACCATCAGGTGGCACGTTTGCCAGTTTGCCTATCCAACTAACATAAAAAAAAAATGTTACCACAAGGCGACATTTTTTAGTATAAAACAGACAAGGAGCGCGCTCCTTTCGCCGGACCATAGTACTAACTTCTAAGCACTACGCGGTACTACATAGCACAACTTATTCGTTAGATCTAAAACTATCAAATTAATTGTTGCTTATTCAGTATAATATCATTACCTCGAGAAATGCTTGGACTCCAAACTTATGATAATATAAAGATTCAATAAATCGGAGTAGTGAGCTCTACACATACTGCAATCATATCTGGAAAATATACTGCGTAGAAATTTATTTTATACCAATTTTATAGAATTTGGTTATTATAGAATGGGCTCCAAATAGGTACAACATACTCCAGTTGAGGCCTTACAATAGGTTTATATAAAGAGTAGTTGTTGCCCGCAGCTTCGCCCGCGTTAATTTAGATTTGCAGCCGTACCCTAATTGATGATTATTATTTTTATAGCCTAAGTTTTTAAGCTCTATAACATCAGCTATATGCCAGTGAAAGTCCCATCAAAATCGGTCCAGCCTTTTCAAAAATTAGCCGGAACAAACAGACAGACACACAGACAAAAATTGAAAAAAGCCTATTTTGGTATATGTCCCGTGTATACATCCACATTCATTCAATAAAAAGTGGTTATTTTGATATTACAAACAGACACTCCAATTTTGTTTATTGTATAGATAAGAAAGTAGTAGAACATTTAAAGTCAGCTGAAGATCTCATGATGAAACCATCCATCCGAAACGCTTTGGAGATTATGTTGTCAATATGGGTGTGCAGATGAAGTTTTGAGTGCAAGAGAACGCCAAGATCTCGTATGGACTCAGTCCTGTTTAAAACTACTGAATTCAGAATGTATGAAAAATTAATAGTGTTTTTATTTTGAATAATAATAGTAATATCTAAGGACGCTTTCACACCACGTCAATCTGGCCCCGTGGTAAATTCTTAAAGAACTTGTGTTACGGGTACCAGACAACGGAAATATATTTAATACTTTTATACTATACATATATTTAAGATTTTTATTATATAATACACATATTTAATACACATCCATGACCCAGGAACACAGAAAATATTTTTGTTCCCTGGCGGGATTGGAACCCGCAACCTCCGGCTTGAGCGGCAACGCGCTTGCCACTGAGCCACAGAGGTCGTCATTTTTAACTAGCTGTTGCCTGCAGCTTCGCCCGCGTTACTCAACTCCTATAAGTCACCGCGTGATGTTATATAGCCTATAGCCTTCCTCGATAAATAAGTTATCTAACACTGAAAGAATTTTTCAAATCGGACCAGTAGTTCCTGAGATGAGCGTATTCAAACAAACAAACAAACTCTTCAGCTTTATAATATTAGTATAGATGAAAGAAATATACAGTGAGATGAAGCTCATTTTTAAAACAATAATCTAATGTCTTTCGATATCCTCCTAGAATAGTAAGCAGTCTTGGATATTCCTACAGGATTTGTAAATTTTCATATCGTCAGCATACGTAAATGAGAATTAATGAAACAGGATTTAATGTCGTTGACAAATAATATGAAGAGAAGAGGACCCAAAACTGATCCCTGGGGAACTCCTTATGAGACATGAGTGCAATCTAATTCGAAACCCTTGACTACAATAATGTTTGGGTTCTGTTATATAGGTATTATGTAAGATGCGTACCAATGCAATGTATTTCCTGGAATGCCATTGTATGCTATTCACGGTCACGGTGCTAGTAATTACACTGCCTGTCTTGCACTTCTCTCCGGAATAGCAGTTTTACGGGACAAACAAGCAGGGTGGTGGTACCCATGCTGACGGGAGCGTGGCACAGCGCAGCACTTTGCTTAAATTGATACTGAATTTCTTATTATTAACTTACGATATTTAAGTTAGAAATGGTTATCGAAATAATCTTTATCAACTTCTTCACGTCTGTCAAAATTAATCGATTCAAAAATAAGCGATGGTAATGTCGCCAGATAGCCTCAGCAACCTCTTTTTTCTTTTTTTTTCTTTAACGCCAGGAAATGCTCTGAGGCATCCATCCCGCAAGGGAGTGGGTCTCCTCAGGCGGGTATGTGGGACTCGTTGCGTCCAAAAGCTGGTCAGTGGACGCAGCTCTAACTAAAACCCGGTGAGTGCCACCAATGCCGCCTTTGGTGAGGTGCCCCGGATCTGTTGAGCAAACAGGGCATCTTGACGGCTAGTCAGTCCCTCAGGGGACCGACGCCACCTCCACAGAGGGGTTGTCCCGTATCACAGAACAACCCCCCCAACGTCGGGACAGTACAATGGGGTGAGGTTCCCATCCTCGCCCGCTTGCCCCGTGCTCTTTTGTCCTATCTTCTTATAAGTGGGGTACAAAGAGCCCCTCGGCTTCGCCCAAGGTGCAGCGGCTCACCCTAGGCTACTGAGCCCCATAACAGCCGACAGGAATGGCGGCTGTTCGAGTTTCTGATAGAATTAAACATGGTGTTACAATAAGGACTCGCGCCACATCGTATCTCTCTCACCACATCTTGGGACTGGTGGAGGATCCTGGAGAAATAGTTAAGTTAAGTCAGCCAAGTTAAGTAGGTAGAGGGTACAGCAACAAATACGATACCGACTCCAAAAGTAACTATAATGACGTGGTAAACGCAACGTTTGTACATTAGTAGAAGATTAAGTTGAATATAAATTGTAAGCACAAAAATTTAAGAAACACAGTTATTTTATTACTTTTTAGTTTAGTTTTTGAAGTCGGTTTTAATTTTTTGTAAAATAATTTTATTTCTTAATTTTTAGTGATTCGAAATTCGTCGTCTTGGCGTTCATTGAAGGAGGCCTATGTTCAGCAGTGGACGGATAAGGGACGATGATGATGATTAACTATGTCCGCGACATACTATGGTGTGCTACCAAAGCATCCTATACAATTGTTACATCGACAAGTAATAAAATGCGCACATCAACATATCGTCGAGGTAAAGTAATCAACCAAATAGGTATTATTGGGAATAACTAAAAACGGCTTGTCAGATCTTAATAAAATTAATATGGATGATACGATATGAACCAAATTGGATGATAAAGATAAAAGATAAAAGATAAAGATAAATATATTTTATTTGTAAACATGAGTATTTTACAATATTTGATGATATCAAATTAAAGCACAGTCATGTTTTACCAGTTACGGCGTACAAATTATATAAGAATTATATATTTTTACGACACTATCGAATTGGTTAATCTGTAATGGTAGCGTAATCAATGATAAAAAATAAATAAAAATAAAATAAGAGTAATAATTATAGTTAAATTTGAAATTATAGTTAAATTTACAATTTATCATTGGAAGCTTTCAAACAAAAAATAACCATCGAAATCCATTCACAAACAGCGGAGTAATCGTGTCACATACATACAGAAAAAAGAAATATACAGACGAATTGAGAACCTCGACCTCGTTTTATTTAAGTCGGTTAAAAAATTTGATTTGATTTGATTCAAAAAGCGTGCAAAGGCACTAATACATAAGAAGAGTTTAATGCCACTCTGACTTTGGCAAATCCTTGAGGAAGCTAATATTGAAGAAGAAGAAGAGTTTAATGTCAAAGTGTTCGATTTTTGAATTTCCGCCCAGAATAGGTAGGTATTTTTATTCTACATGACATGAGCACAGATTAAACCTTTTTTTCACTTGATCTGAGGACGTGAAACTTATTTTTTTTTATGTTAGTATTTTATTAATTAAAAAATAACGATACGCCTACAAAATACTTAATAGAATAAACATTTTGTATTTTAGCCAACATGTACTTATTAAACACTTAATTTGTAAGAGAAAAACAAACAAAAATTAAAAGAACACGAATCTATCTCCGTTACAGAAAAGTAAACAAAAAGTACAGCATGAAAATATAATCTTCAGACTATAACAATATTGCTAGTAAACCCTAATTAGCACACAAAGCACTATGTAAATACGTCACATTACTCCCAAAACCCAAAAAAATCTTAAAGGATGATTCTGGATTAGTAGAATCCAGAATCATCCATCAACCATCTTTTGAGTTAATTTGAAGATTACCTAATATTTTACAAAAATCGGTCTCTTTGCAGTCAAAATTATAAAAAAAGATGTTTATATATTAATATTGTTACGGGTGCAATCGCCATAATCACGGGGAGACATTCCGTGTTCATGGCGATTGAAACATTGCCGAAATATCTGAACCTCAATAAAATCTGTAAACGCGGTAAGCACCCGTAACAATATTAATATAAATATGAATAGTGATCGCGTTTGTTTAAAACAAATTGTATTATTGCATCTGAAAATTTGGCTTTGTGTCATTTTAGAAGATATCTATACTTACTCATATAAGAAAGCTATTCGATGTTAACGCGATTTTCACGTATGAATTATGATACGTATGGAGCAAACATTAAAAAAATCAAGCACTTCAAAAATGGAATAAAGTTTAAATTTCGTCTCCTCCCCTTTCAGCCATGCCAACCAGGGACTACAAGCGGCGGAAACTGAACTAGCCCATCCCATGCGCGGAGATGTGCGCCATGGATTGCTACGTGCCCAACAATCCGCAGTACGGAGTGGACTGCTGCCACCTCTGCTGCGATCCACTGCAGTGCACCTGCGACCAGATCAGGGAGTTCTCAGAGGAGTGTTGCCAGGTAAGTTTTTTAAAGTAAAAGAAAGCTTTTAAAGATGGAATCTGATTTAGTGTTCCATTTTTAAACACTTAAGAAAAGACAGGCAATTTTTTTTTCTATAAAGGATTTAGTGTTCTATTTACAAATTTTGTCTAAAGATGAATGGATGAAACTTTCCAAGTTTGTTTCATTATTTATTTCCAAAAAAAAACATTGATGTCGAAATCATTACCACAACAAACTTTATTGGAATCACCTTTTACGAATTTACGTCGGCTTATTAAGATCACTATTCAGTATCCTTAGTAAAGCAAAATCCCTTAAAAACTTACTTTATTTCTAAATACTAAACTCAAGACAAAAATAGAAGATATAATAAAATAGAAGGGAGACAGCAAAAAGCAACCAAATCATTTCTTTTATTTTCGTCTTTTTGTTATAAAAGTAAAGATTTAATACAAAAGGTAAAGTTTTTTTTTTCATGTTCGTTGGATAGGCAAACTGGAAAACGTGCTACCTGATGGTAAGTGGTCGACGTAGCCCATGTACATAAACTAGTTCACCTGGAACGAGCCCAGACAACTCATTTATGTGTTGTCTATCCTGAGACATAAGGTGTTAAGTCGCTGTGCCAGTAATTACACTGATTGTCCTGCCCCTGTACGAAACACAGCAAAGCTGTTTCACGGGAGAAACAAGCAAGATGGTGGTACCCATGCATCGGGGAGCGCGACACAGCGCTTCTCTCCCACCGGTAGAGCATTGACATCTTTTCTTATATTCTTTATTACCTACTTGCCTATATGAATAGAAAACTGGTGTTAATTTTTTTTGTATATATTTATCTCTCTTACAAGCTCTTATATGTTTTTCTCGAGAGAAACGTTTCTGTCGAAAAATGAAAAATGGACCATTAATAAATGTGTAGTTAGTGTAGCCGCGTGTAACAGCTAGTTTAAATTGAGATAAAGTGGCTTAGTAGGTATGTCAGTTAGTACGTACGCCAATTCACTTCCACTTTTTGTAAAAATAAAATCTAACTCTAAGATCTACTATAATATAATTAACTTAATTTTAACGCACTACACTGACATAACTATAATCACATAGATAAAATTTAAAATACAACATATAAAATACAATACAAACAAAATAAATGTATTAGTGTATTAAAATCAAAATTTTACACAATTTTAAATGTGATATATGTATGATAATAAATACATAGCAAGGTAGTTTAACCACAGTCGGTCAAAGCATTTATAATACCCAATACCCATTCCTGTTAATCTGTGGTCACCACAACAAGATAACGAGAACTACGATACGATGTGTTACTGTAACATTTAATTTACACAAACTTGCTTTAGTAAAACTTTGGTATACATATACATAGGCTGCACTAAAAGTATCGGGAATGGAATATTTCCACTGTTCCTGTCATATTAAAATCTTTTTAATTGAAAACTCCTTGGTTTTAAAAATCGAATACCATTTATTTATTTAAAAAAAGATTCTCGGTCTTGTCACAAGGTCTGGTCAAACTTGTTTAGTCGTTGAGAAAATGGAATTGACTCGAGAAAATTCTAGAGCGATGATTTATTATGACTTTCGAGTGGTTTAACACAAAAACAGTGTGTTGACCGGATGATTTCTGCATTTGGTGATGAAGCCCCATCCAAAACCACAATTTATCGCTGGTTTGCTGAATTTCAACGTGGACGTGTCAAGCTCAGTGATGATCCGCGTCAAGGTCGTCCTAAAACTGCAGTCACCCAAGAAAACGTTGATGCTGTGCGTAAGCTGATTAAGGAAGATCGACATGTGACATACCGCGAAATTCAGGCAACTTTAGACATTGGCATGAGTCAAGTACAAATAATCTTGCATGAACAATTAGGTGTAAAAAAGTTGTTTTTCCGATGGATACCGCATTTGCTCTGTGAAGAGCAAAAAGCGGCTCGCGTTACTTGGCGCGTCAGAACTCTCGAAGATTCCACGCAGGATCCTCAAATGCTGTATACAACATCGTATCAGGTGACGAATCCTGGATATACGCGTACGAACCCGAAACAAAAAACCAGTCACGAGTTTGGGTGTTCGAAAATGAGTTAAAGCCAACAAAAATTACATAATACAGATGAATTATATTGTATATTAAGATAATACTTACAATTCTCTTTACTATTATCATCGTAATTATCATCAGCCCCTTTCCGTCCAATATTGAACATAGGCCTCCCTCAAAGAACGCCAAGACGGCCGATCCCTCGCCACTCGCATCCAACACGGACCGGCCACGATATGATATAATATTATACTGAATGGAAATAGAAATATGAAATATAATGATTTCATTATTATTATTAAATAAGCTTCTGAGCTTAGCGAACTAGCATACGCTCATAGAAATCTAAATAATTACCTTATAATTTAGATTTCTATACATAAAGTACACTCTATCGTATTTTTAAATATTTATTTTTTAATTTCTACTGAAATTAATGCCGTAAAACTGTTTCACCCGTTTTTCAATCACCTGACAATTGAGCTCATCTTCATCATCATCATCAGCCTCTATCCGTCCACTGCTGAACATAGGTCTCCCTCAATGAACGCCAAGACAACCGATCCCTCGCCACTCGCATCCAACACGAACCAGCCTCTGTACGGAGATCGTCTTCCCACCTGGTTAGTGGCCGACCAACACTTTGTCTACCCATACGCGGCCTCCACTCAATCATTCTATTGAGCTCATATATTGAGCTAATACAAAAATATTTTCTGAATTCGTACGGGATATACGAAAAAACATGATTAACTATGAATGTTATCAAACAAGCCGTAAACCAAGTTCAGAAACGATTAAAAATACTTTTAATCGGAAACCTTATTTTGAAACTCTCTAAGACTATAATGAATTTACCGGTGGGAGGGAAGCGCTGTGTCGCGCCCCCGGCTGCATGGATACCACCATCTTGCTTGTTTCTCCCGTCAAACAGCTTTGCTGTGTTGCATGTTCATGGGCGACGTCGATCACTTACCATCAGGTGGCACGTTTGCCAGTTTGCCTATCTAACTATCACGGGCGGACAATGTCCTAAGGTTACAAAGTCATTCGAAACCCCTATGATACACCATCTACGCAAAAAATGTATAGGCTTGGCTCCCTAAAATAGCTTTAAATGATATTGACAATCAACAAACAGTTTTTAAAATGTTTTTGGATAAGCTAATGCAAACCGGGCGATAAGTCACCTAGTGATCGCTTATGAATAGAAATAAATGTCAGGATTAATCCAAGCGTTTCATCAATGTGTAGCCCACTGTGTGACGCAATATATTAATGTTGTTGCGGGTTAATGAATTCTGTCGCTGGGGTGATCATATTGCCTGCAGATTGATTGGGTAAGTCGTAGGGTACTCCCAAATGCGTCCCACATATGGTCAGGAACCCACCCGGGGTAATTTGGCTACATGCGCAAAAAGCATTTCCCTGCTTCACCAAAAAAGGGTTAATGTATTCTGCTAAGCAAAGCGCTGTTGCATGTAAGGGAAAAATGCTATGATAGTGCCATCGCAAATTCCCAATGGTGAAATATATCTATAAAATAAGGGCGAAATCCATCTGAATTGGTATTACTATCTACACATTGTTTTGTAATGTTTACGCGAATTTTACTCATAATAATGAAACAATTTTTACGGATTTTATCGCGGTTAAAACCCGACGTTTCGAATACTTTAAAGAAACCATAATCACGTCTTGACAAAGCTCGCTATTACTTATATTAGATTTGATAAACCACAAGCCCTCGCAAAAGAACACCGATTCCAACTAAGGATCATCCGTGAGGCTATTGAAATTAAAAATTGAAGGCCGTAAAAATTGTTTCATTATAATGGTACTGCTATCCTTCTTAATTCTTATAAATAGCTTTGCTGTTGCTGGATCGAGACCATCTTGAACAGCAGACGTTTCACAACAAACATATTTCCGCAGCAGGAGTCGGAGACCTGCTGCCCCGAGAATGAGGAGTTGAGCGCGCTGGGCTCGATCCCCTGCGACGTGAACCTCGACGATGTGACCGCCCCCTGGCCCGCAGACGACATGGGGTCGTTCGCGCTGCCACCGGAGCTGGACCCCCTACCCTCGCTGTTCCCCTTCTCACCGTGCTCGGGGTATAAGTGAGTATCTTCAATTGCATCTAGTGAAAAACTTCATATAGATAGCTTTGACAAAAGAGCGACCCTTAGCTTTTTCCCGTTTGCAGGGACTGCATTACAAACTCGTTTTTTAGTATCCACATTTTTTTTTTAAAGTGTTTCAAGTTATGCTACTTTATAATTTATATAGGTAGTTATGAATAGTGTCATGCCAAAGATTCGGCCATAACAACCAATTTCGATACGACGCGCGTATTCTGTTCTATCCTTTATTACAGATGTTTATTCATTACGAATTCTTATAACAATATGCCAGACTTTCCATACGGGCCAACTTTTTAAAATCCCATAATTAGTTTCTAAGATTATCAGATCAAAACTCACTAATTACCTACCTCTTTTACTGTTTAAAGTTGCAATGAAATTCGAGTAATTTAAATCTTTTTAATGTCTAAGTATCTACCTACTAATATTTTATAGTTATAATGTTTGTGATTTTGGATGTAGAAGGACGATTTAAAAAATATTCAATGATACAGGCTATAAAAATAACCATCAATCTGAATGTAGGTTCTAACAACTAAGTTACTACTACTAGAAAGAAAGAAAGAAAGATTTTTTTTTTATTACTAGGTAGGTACTAACATCTAAGTTAAAATCAACGTTATTTGTACCCACAATGTCGAAGGCTCGATTTATTACACCTGTGCCAGAAGTCTCCGCCCTTTCTTATCTTAGAAAATACTGTACTAAAATAAGTACTACAAAATTAGGTACTTTAATACAATATTAACGTACCTTACTAATTAAAATACCAAAAAAAACCAAGCCTTATTTAAACTTCTAAGCGCACACACAGTATGTGTACTTACCTACATCTAACTTAACGCGGGCAAAGCTGCGGGCTACGTTAGTATTGAATTGAACATGTACACAAGAATAACATTACATAACCAGTAGGAGCGGCGGAGGGGACTGTCGGGAGAGAGGAGGGGAGGCGGCGGACGTCCTCCTATCGCTGAAGCACGCCGTCGTCCACGGAGACTGCGCAGCCGAAACGGTCCACCCACAGGTATCTCCCTCACACGCATGTGATTTATAAAATTAGAGCGAGACAGAAATACAGGGGTGAACAGGGGTAAATTAATATTGTAGATTAATCTCGTATGGGGTTTCCTTTTGACGAATTGGTTTTTGTTATATTACATGTTACTTTTGGGGTGTATTTATAGTAGGGGTTACAGAGGTATACCAGGTTTTAATTGATAAGCTTAGTCGACCTCTTTGATCGGAATACCTTGGAACTTAGAAGGAGTGAAATGGAAAATCTTGGTTTTCATTGAGGCAGCAGTTGATAGTGACGTGCTGATAATAATGATTATAAACAGGATTCAAAGATTTGAAATGATACAAATGTTGAGCGTAAAATATCGCATCCTTTTTACCACGCTTTTTTTTTTTAGCTTGGGTTGTATCTATGTATGTAATGGAATCTTTGAACATGATTTGGACCCACTTTTAACAACCAGATTTTGTTCAAACTTTGTAGATTTATCGAGGACCGATGACAATACAATAATTTGATAAAATTATTCCAATATCCTGATCAGGATAATCAGGATAGCACATGCTAGGAAGGCGTAAGGCGCGCAAGTTACCTACATCACTTGTGTTGTTTTTAGTCTCTCACTCATTTCTAAAGTGATTGTTAATAGTTTAGTACTTTAAATTAATAAAATCTTTAATTAAAAAAATCGACACTAAAATGTAAAAAATAAATTATAGTTAAAAAAACTAAAAAACACGCTTTAATAATTAGCAAACCCAACAAAAAAATTTAAAATAATTTTTAATAGATGAATTAAATGGGTTAACAAAATTACTTATTGTAAAAAAGCGTGAGGTGCTCAATATTCATTATTAAAAATATTTCATCGTTATCTATTTCTAAAAAGTGAAGAATTTATAAAAACTTAGTTACAAGCACCACGCTTTTTTACAATAAGTAATTTTGTTAACCCATTTAATTCATCTATTAAAAATTATTTTCAATTTTTTTTGTTGGGTTTGCTATTAAAGCGTGTTTTTTAGTTTTTTTAAACTATAATTTTTTCGTATAAAGAAGTGACCCTTACATGTCTCAATGGACACGGGCCTTCATAAAATTAGGCGAGGCAAATTGTATACTATAATATTGTTGTATGGACGTCTAATATCAACCCTTATATGCCCCACTACTGGGCACGGGTCTCCTCCAAAATTAAGTGAGGAATCGGGTCATAGTTCACCGATACGCTGGCCCAATGTTGGTTAGTGAACTTCACACACGTCTCGGGAGGACGTCTCCGTGCAGTGGCCGGTCCGTGTTGGATGCGAGTGGCGAGGGATCGGCCGTCTTGGCGTTCGTTGAAGGAGGCCTATGTTCAACCCCACCATGGTTCAGGCCTTGTCGTGGCGGTGGGGCTCAGTAACCTAGGGTGAGCGGTGCAAAATGCAAAGATTATAAATAGGGATACACTTCTCTTATGTTAAAAAGTACTCTGCGATAGCATGGTTGGCAATGTCAGATTTGTTGTATCCTTCGGCCGTCGGCCTGATCTTTTACTTTGAAACCTCAAAGGCGAGGATGTTATACCATCGCTCTAACTGTTAAGTTAACCTCTTCAAAATACCTTAAAAAATTTACATGAAGGTTTTAAGCCACTTTTTGTCTGACTTTGTAAGTGAAGGTTCAACCTCGAAGGTTTTAAGTGTGGTCTACACACAATTTAACCCCCTCTCTAATTTATCTTAGTCCATCTTACGCAAGTTTTTACTTATCATCATCTTCAGCCTCTACCCGTCTAACGCATAACGCAGACCTTTTTTTTTTTCACCCGGGGATATGGGTTGTCCCCTGGGATATGTGGGACTCCCGACCTCCCCTCCCCCCCCAAACTCTTAGCGCTGGTATACCGCACAAAAAGCACTGTGAGTTACCTTCAGCCGCTTAAAGTGGTGTCCTGGATCTGACTAGCACGGGACACCCCCCGCATAACTTGCTGATCTCTCTCAATGAACGCCAAGACGACGGATCGCTCGATTCCACTCGCATCCAACACTTAGATACCTACCTATAATACCTACTTATAATATAGTAGGTATAAAACTAACGGACCCGACAGACGTACTTTACAAAACATTTTTGTTCGAATTGTGAATCTAAAATCTAAATGACGAGTCTACACACATACAAGAAAATCCATCGAAATCGGTCAGTTTAGGAGTTCAGTGACATACATACACACGCATAAAGAATTATATTATATATCAGTAGTAGGTAGATTATTTTTAGGGTTTCGTAGCCCAATGGCGAAACGGAACCCTTATTATATTTAGATTCGTCATGTCTGTCCGTCCGTATGTCACAGGCACGTTTTCCGAAACTATAAAAACTATACTGTTGAAACTTGTATGAACCGCATCAAGAGTTTTACACAAAAGTAGAAAAAAAAACAATAATTTTTGGGGGTTCCCATACTTAGAACTGAAACTCAATTTTTTTTCATCGAACCCATACGTGTGGGTCTCTATGGATAGGTCTTCAAAAATGATATTGAGGTTTCTAATACCATTTTTTTCTAAACTTAATAGTTTGCGCGAGAGACACTTCCAAAGTGATAAAATGTGTCCACTTGTAACTTCTAAAATAATAGTATGATAAAACTTAAAAAAAAATATGATGTACATTACCATGCAAATTTCCACCGAAAATTAGTATGAACGAGATCTAGTAAGTAGTTTTTTTTAATACGCCACAAATCGTAAACCGCAATTTATCTTTCATTCAATCAACTCAACATTTAATTCCATATACAATTTTATTATATTTTTATTATATTACATTTTTTGTTAAAGTGCGCGAGTCCGACTAGCACTTGGCCGGTTTTTTATTTATATAGAAGTCGTAAGGCTTAGTAACAATAAAAGCGTGCGTTAAAGAAAAAAAAAAAGGTGAGAAGACGATCTCCGTTCAGTAGCCGGTCCGTGTTGGATGCGAGTAGCGAGGGATCGGTCGTCTTGGCGTTCATTGAGGGAGGCCTATGATGAGCAGTGGACGGCTGATGATGATGGTGATGATTTTTTTAATTTTGCCTTTTCTCAGTGCGATTTTTGCTTCTGATAGACATATTGTTGTTAGAACACTTTGTCTAAATGGAAAATTACGGTAATTGCGACTTACGCAAAGTGTTTCGTAAGAATGAACTTCTCCTTGGAAAAGGTCAGGATATTTTAATCTCACACTCCAAGGGACCTTACATAACTATTGAGGACTGCCTGTTTCACGCGGTATCATTTGCTTTAAGATTACTAGTAATTGAAAAAAGAACCCTTCAAAGGAAACCCTCAAGCAAATGGGCAATGGATGCGAAAAGTTTTTTTCAAATCCGACTTTTTCTAGACCTTTAACAAACAAAGCTCTATTATAGTAGAGTTACCTGTTTTAAGCAAACAAATTTAGCTTTATTATAGTAGAGTAAATAAGTCCAACGGCAGGCGGACTTCGAAAAATACCAAATTTACTTAAAACAATTTATTGTATAGTAAAATTACAATTAAAATAATACTAATTACTAAATGATCCCTATTCAACGATTGAAATTAGAATGAATGTAAAACAATATTTCTAACTAAAGTTAACACTTCATGTAATGCTGCGTCGGCGCCTCGTGCCGTCGCCTCGTGCGGTACCGGGAACTGTGTGTCGGCGGTCTTCATATTACGTAGCGCCGTAACACCTCCCCCCGAAGATCAGCAACTATTTTTGAGAATGGTTGCTGAGATGCAATCTGGATCAATCTTGACTTCACTTGGATTTATGCTATTTTCTTGTCTCGCAGGAGTCTGCAATCTTTTACATCTTCGGTATATCAAAATTAGAGCGCTTATACCAATAATAATTATCAATATTAAATATACAGGAATAGTTGTATGATAAAGGATCGAGCTATCATCAAAATCCTTTAACTTGATATCCGTTTGTCTCAATATCTCTGAATTTATTTTGTGTATCTTCTCTAAACTTATAGATTTAAGATTAAGGATCTGTCTCTGGGATTGATTGGTACTATCTATAACAATTTCTGAAATTTTTAATGCTTGTCCTTTTATTATATCGTTATGGTTGGTAATAGTATATTCTGGCGTTGCGATTGAGCACCCTATTGGGATTGTAGCAAGATAACTTCCATTCAAGGTTTGATATTGCAACCGCCCACATGAAATTCTTATCTTAGTTGGGTTTGGAAAACTTAAAGAGTAATGTCTTTCATCTAGTTTCTCGAATGCCTCAGTCTCTTGTTTTAAAAAGGAAAATTTACATGACGATTTTATCTGTTGTTCAGTAATGAGCTCTTGAATACAATCGTCTTGACTTTGAAATTTAAAACTAGGGTTATCTTCGCATATGTATACAGAATTGGCTTTTGGACATTCTATTTCTATGTACTTAGAATCTCGTTCCTGAATTGCTATATAAGGTGCGATGGGTATAAGGATTTGGTGATTTTTGTTTGGGACAATAGAAAGTTTGTATAGATCAAAAATCTCAGGAAGAACAATCGGCACCTTACAGACTAAAACTATTTGATTGTTCACATAGTAATAACCAAATTTTATAATATCAAAGTAATCTCTTAAATCTATATCTAAAGTTCGCTTTTCTGAATATAATATTCTTAATTTATAGATCATCTGTTTGATCGTTTTTAAATTTAATATGGAGTGAGCAGCGCCAGGCGCATATTTTAATGTTAACATATTCTCTAAATTTATTAATTCACTAGTTAAACTATCTATATTATCGCTAAGTATTAATAGATACTGAGATAAATGAGCGTATTTTATCAACTCTGCATCCCTGTTAATATCACTAGACATTATTTGATTTAAAGTTTTATTAATATTTTCCTGATTTTCTACAATACTATTCAATAAGTGGGAATGATGTAACATCCATTTCTTGGTCAAACTAATATGGTTATTATACTCTAATTCTAATTTATGGTTGTTTTCCTGTAATATTCCCAAAGCATTTTCATATTTTATCGCGTCTGTGTAGTCTAAATTTCCGGATATACTTTTGATGATGGAACCTAATCCATTGATCAAACCTCTTTTTACACGCGAATTTTCAAAAGTAAGTAAGTTCTAATATATCTGAAATTTTATTAAGCTTACGTGAAAGATATTCCATGTGAGGCTCATATAATGATAAAGTTTTATTATTTAGCTAAGGGCGAAAGTTTTTTAATTGAGAATGAACTAATTGGATCTTATCATCAATGTTTTCGAGATTAACAAATTGAAGAAATGAGTGGGTTATAATCCTTGTCTATCCAAGTTTGAACGGTAAAAGTCCTGGTCCATCGTCAAGGTTTTCAAGTCGTATCTCTTGGGCTTGGCTTAGATGAAGAATCATCAACATTTTCCTGTAACAATTGAGAGTTTTTAGGTACTCTATTGAGTCGGGATTTTGCTATTGGTAATTTCTTTCTTTTTGTATAAATATGAATTGGGAGATCGGCCAATACTTTATCATGAGTGTACCTAGGGGCTAACTTTTGTCGTGATGCGACTGGGTTTTTAACAAATACTTGTTGTTCTGGTGTATATTGAATTTCGGGTTCCCTATTTTTATTTCGATAGTCAGTGAGGTCTTTACGTATATCAATTGTCGTCTCATGGATAAGTGAATAAGCTTTTTTCATTTTGTCTTTATGATCAATCATGTATTGTTGTAATAAATGTATGGTCAGGTCTACATCAAATGGGTCTCGTGGGTCAAAGTGTCCCGTAATAAGGTCTATGGGTTTACATTTGGTAAAACTGTGAATGGAACTATTATAACCTAGGAGAGCATATGGCATAAGGAAAACTACAGATTCATGTTTCTTCTCTAATTTCAGTATTCGTAGGTGTTCCAATATGGTAGAATGAAATCTTTCTACGATACCGTTTTCGTTAGGGGTATGGGGAGCAACTTTATGGTGTTGGATTTTATGTAGTCTTATAAATTCATTGAATAGTTGATTCGAAAACTCAGGTCCATTATCTGTTACTATTGTGATCGGTAATCCGTGATGAGTACTATATTGCAGTAAGGCTTGTACTACACTAACGGCCGTACCATCTTTTAGATGATAAGCTTGGGCATATTTAGAAAACGAGTCTACTAAAGTTAGAAACTTCTCATTTTGAGCTGTAAATAAGTCTAAATGAATTAGTTCGAATGGCTTAGAAGATGGAGGTACCACTTTGAATTGCTGTCTTATGGGATTTCTATCGTATTTTGCTTGACCGCAAATTACGCATTCATTGATGAACTTTGTAATCTGTTCCTTCATTTGGGGCCAATAATACTTGTGGGATAGGGCTAAATAACATTCGTTTATGCCTCTGTGATTGGTTTTACCGTCATGATATTTATTAATAATTTCCTGTTGTCTGAGGTAATCTCTTACATTTTCTAATTCTTTCTTAGTAATTACTAAATTCATTGCGGAATTTTTGAACAATTTCTGTAATATTGAAATTACCTTATACATAGCTAATGGGGGATCAAAAAGAAGGCCTGTTTTAATTTTTGGATGAACATATTCTTTTATGGCATTTAGAATATCTTCTTCTAAATTTGATTCCGATAATTGAATAGCGATCCGTGTGTGAGTGTCAAAGGGCTTACTTGGAATAGGTTTTCGTTTAATGTCGCCTACTAAACTAATTACTAATTGTTTCTTAAATTTATTTAGTGGTTTGTCTGTAATAGGAACTTCTAGGATGGGATTTTCTTCGGAGGTGTGAATGGTAAGGGTTCTATAACTATAGCTAGCAGTTCTTTTTCTATAGTGCTGTAATTTAATTCACTGCTATTTAATGTCTTGGAAGCATAAGCTACGGGTTTATCCGAACCTATGACATCCTTGTGACAGAACAGCTCCTATTGCCACGTTTGATGCATCGGTTGTTAAAATAAATTCCTTTGAGAAATCGGGGTACTGTAATATTGGGTCATTTAGCAAAAGGGTTTTACAATAGTTGAAGCAGTTTATATATTTATCATCTAAAACAATTTTATTTTCTTTTTTTAAACATTGTGTTAACGGCTTAGTTATACGGGCAAAGTCAGGGATGAATTTTCTATAGTAACCTAACAAACCAAGAAAACGTTTAATTTCAGTAGGGGTTTTAGGAATTGGGTAATTTTTTATTGCGTTAATTTTATTGGGATTGGGTTTTACTCCTTCTCTACAAATAACATGGCCTAAGAATTCAGTTTCTAGTTTCAGGAATTCCGATTTGTCCATTTGTATTTTGAAGTTGGACTCGCGTAATCTTTTAAATACTTTTTCGAGGTTTGTCATATGTTCCTGTAGGGACGTGCTGAAAACGATAATATCATCTAAATATACTAAGCATATCTCGTTTTGTAGACCTTTAAGAACATTATCCATTACTCTTTGAAAAGTAGATGGAGAGTTCTTAAGGCCCATTGGCATTCTTAAAAATTCATAATGACCATTTTCAACGTTAAAAGCTGTCTTTTGAATGTCTGTGGGATCCATCTCCACTTGATAAAACCCACTGGCTAAATCCAAAGTGGTGAAATATTGACACCTGCCTAATTTATCTAATACATCGGTGATATTCGGTATAGGGTATTTGTCATCGATTGTCTTTTCGTTCACCCTTCTGAAATCAACAACTAATCGCCATTTGGTCTTGCCTGAAGCATCTGCCTTTTTTGGTACAATCCAGATGGGAGAACTCCATGCGGAATCGGATGGTCTAATTATATTCTGTTCTAACATTTTATGAATTTGGTCCCTAACTTCCTGTCGGTGTATATACGGGTATCTATAATTTTTAGTATGTACGGGGGCTTCATCCGTGGTCCTAATCCTGTGCTTAATTTTATTGGTGAACGTAAGGGGTTCACCATCAAGGTAGAATACATCGGCATAACGGGTGCATAGCGCTTCTAAGTTTTTTATTTCCTCCTGATTTAAATGTTGTGTGCGGAGTCGAGATAAGACAGCTTTAGCACGATCATTAAGAATATTATTACTATTACATTCTATATTTAATAAATCAGCTGTGAGAGGGTGGTCCATGGAAAATATGATATCATTTGAACTATGATTAAATACTTCTACCCATCCTCTGTTGTTCTTTACATTTGTTATACAATCACCTATTACACATTGGCAAATTATTTGTTCATTTATAACAGCATCTCCGTCATGTATATTGATTCGTATTCTAATTAGTTTGGAACTTCTACTCGGTATAATATCCTCGTACAAATTACAATTCCTTGAATTGTACATTTGAATGGCATTGGTGGCTAGACTTGTTGTTAAATTTTTATTTTTCAAATCTATTTTTGCCTCCCATTTTTCTAATAGGTCTAATCCGATCATTTCGTCAAAGTAATCATGAAATTTGTAAACGAATAATTTAATGTCATTTTCGTCATTGAATTCAGTAAAACAGGCTACCGTGATGGAAAAGTCGTTACGGGTTGTAGCATGAACATTAGTCACTTCAAAGGGTTCGTAATTTAATGGTGAATGCGCATAGTATTTTTCAACTGCTTCTGGACTTATAAAGGATTGATTAGCCCCGGTATCTATTAAGAGTTTTATAGGTGGATTTTTTATTTGAATAAATGGTAGCTGTCTCTGTGTTTGTAAATTTATTTCTATCGTGGTCTGTCTGATTTCGTGGCTGTCTGAAAATTTATATCATTAGTATTAGCAGCTTCGTCATCATAGTCATGTGTATGATTATTATTTTCAGTCATTTGCGTATGGCCTTGGTCATGAAAGTATTGGTACTGATAGTCGTATGGTTCTCGATGGTCATACTCAAACCTAGGGTCGTAGTTAACGTAAGAGTCGTAATGCGTGTTATAGTCATAATATGTGTGAGGGTCGTAGTCACTATTATCGTAACATTCGTTTAAGTTAATTTGTCTGCTTTTAAGATAGTTCGTTGGGGGTGGATTCCCATGTTTAGTCCAGTCATGTCCTCTAAGAGGCATTGGTCGGCTAGCGAAATGACTAACACCACTCATGGGAGTCGGCTTATTAGGATGATTGTTAAATGGCGTGGGATTCCTATTCGGTAATCTGAATAGGTTACTCTGTGGATTGTAAATTGGTGGTAAAGCACCTAACATTTGTTGCGTACGGGAAGGACCTGGGTTATGGTTAAATGTTACAGGCTTATTTTGCCACATCGGTGGTCTTTGATGCCAAACCTGAGATGATGGTTGAGGGGGTTGAAATTGTCGCGAGGGCCCCGGCATATTAAATGGTATATTATGAGGTTTAGACTGGTGTATGTGACGTCTGTCCGTATGTTCGTTGCGTTCCTGCATGTATAAAATATTCATTTCGTCATGGACATATTCTAGCGCCTTTTCAATGGTTTCAGGACGCATGCATCTGATTCGAGATCCTAAAGGATCTTTCAATCCACGCAAGAAAGCTTGAAGTGTCAGCTTTTTATACAGGTCGCGCTTCGCGTCTATTGTCGTTTGAACATTTTCGTGTAAGCTTATATAAGTCATTACTGTACTAAATATATTTTGACATTTATCGTAGTACTCTTGTGGGGTAGAAGACCCCTGAGTTAGTAATGCAAGATCGTTGTAGAGAGAGGTTTCATCACGTTGATCCGCGAAATTATTAACTAACCCGTTTCGTATGCCTATCCAGTTTTCCGGTATGCCATTTGAATTTATTAATCTGGCGGCAGGACCGGTCACTTTATTAAGGATGCCATTAATCAATGCAAGATTCATTAAATCATTGTTCGGTGTTATATAACTTTGTACAAGCTGATCACATAATCGAATAAATCTTGTAAGAATGTTGGGGTTGCCATCAAACTCGGGCACTAATCTCAATGCTTTAAAAATATTATCCATTTCAGCCATTTTTATATTTGAGGTATTAACTTCGTTATCGTCAAAATTTCTATTTAAATCTAACCTATTAATTAACCTATCGTTTAGTCTAGAGGTCCTCGATTGTATTCGAATGAAAATCTTGGAAATTAAATATAAAACACTTAATAGGAAAAATAAAGGAGCAAATTCAGAGTGATTCTAAAAGTACTCACATATGCATTCTGGTCTTCTCTCGTATATCGATGTCTGGATACAGTCTTCCTGCTGCTGGTTGATTCTTCGATAATTCGGTAAAGATTTAAAAATCAAGTAGCGATCGCACGCGCACGATTGCGATATCCTTGACGAGGGCTACTCCGAATTATCCTACCGACTGCGCCAAATAAGTCCAACGGCAGGCGGACTTCGAAAAAAAACCAAATTTACTTAAAACAATTTATTGTATAGTAAAATTACAATTAAAATAATACTAATTACTAAATGATCCCTATTCAACGATTGAAATTAGAATGAATGTAAAACAATATTTCTAACTAAAGTTAACACTTCATGTAATGCTGCGTCGGCGCCTCGTGCCGTCGCCTCGTGCGGTACCGGGAACTGTGTGTCGGCGGTCTTCATATTACGTAGCGCCGTAACAGAGTAACCTGTTTTTAAACAAACAAATTTAGCTTTATTATTTATTTATTATTTATTATTAGATCCACCAACAAGGATACACATTAACACATTATTTTATGAATACATATTTATGAGTTTTATAGCTGAATGTCGCCTCAGTTATAGGTGGATGCATCATGCACAAGTGACACATTAACGCTTAACTGCAAAGAGCACAATAATAGATAATTTACTATTAAGAATCACAATATTACATATTACCATGAACAAACAATTAACAAACAAACAAACAATATATTATATTATATTATAGTAGAGCAACCTGCTATGCTATGCGAAAAGTTTTTTTCAAATCCGACTTTTTCTAGACCTTTAACAAACAAAGCTTTATTATAGTAGAGTAACCTGTTTTAAACAAACAAATTAGCTTTATTATAGTAGAGCAACCTGTTTTAAACAAACAAATTTAGCTCTATTATAGTAGAGTAACCTGTTTTAACCAACAAATTTAGCTTTATTATAGTAGAGTAATTTGTTTTAAACAACAAATTCAGCTCTATTTTAGTAGTACCTACATCTGATGTATGTGTTAAATTCTAATCATCATCATCAGCACCTCCTCTGAATCCGTCCTTCGCTGAACATAATCCTTCTTCTATTCTCTTATATAAGTTTAAAGCGTATTTTGTGTATTTTTTTAAGAAGACACAAAGGTCGTGCCTTGTTGGACAAGAGCTTTAAATAAAAATATTTTACCTCCTCATCCAGATGGTGGTGAACAGCGGCGGGAGCTACCCGTACTACGAGCACTACGGCGGCGCTCCCCTCTTCCCAACCATGAGCGTCAACGTCTCCATGAACATGACCATGCACGGTTGCCCACCGGACCAGCTCTGCTCTCAGGTAACCCTTATAGATTTCCATACATCGGAGCTTTTTGGGGTACTGTTCTTCAAATTAACATAATGGAACCAGAACCAAAACAGTGTTGAACGTGCCAGCTTTAGTTAACTGACCTATAAGAAACGTCGGATGTGGTAAGTACTTGAATAGGTGACGTGGGTTTTTTACAAAAAAAATCCAATAAAAAAGATGGACTCCGTAAAAAGTATTGCTTTTAATCTAGATTCTAGAATAAAAACAAATGAACGAATTTCAGCTTTTGTCCTTCACTTATGCTGTAAGACCGAGCTTCATGCCTAATTTCATGATTCTATGTCAATAGAATTTACTCTATAGGTATTGGTTTGACAGACTGACGGACAAAGGAGTGGATCCTATAAGGGTTTCGCTTTGTCATTTTTAGTAACTCACAAATTAAGCATAACATTACCAATTTTGTCCAGGTACAATGGAACCAGAATGCCGCCACGCCGGCCGTGAACGTGGTGTATCCCCAGACCCAGAACGTTATCCCTACATCCTATCCATCAGCCACGTACTCCTTCACAGCAGACTTCAGACCCACCCAATCCGACCCTCTAATCACAGCTTCATCGACGTTCAAGCCGATCCAGTTACAAAACACCCAAAAACCAAATTCGAACTACCTATTCCAGCAGAAACCGAATTTTGCCGCTCAAAAATCCCTAGGTCCCATGCTCAAGAGGTCCCCATCGAAGCTGTACATGCAAGAAAGCCAGAAAGACCAGATGAACCCGTACATTTTGAACCATCAAAATCAGATGCACCAGGACTTTGGTTACGCTACATGCGTCAATAGTTCTGGGAAAGTGCAGGTTAGTATGCTCGCTATTGTCTCTTTTATGGTTGGATAGGTCAACTGGGGGACGTGCCCCCTGATGATAAGTAGGCAACGTTGCCCATAAACATAAACAAGTCTTTACCATAAGAGCACACGGAGCCTGTGCCCAGGGCCCAGGGCCCCATCCACACGGCGCGGGGGCCCCGACATACAAAGACACGTGTGTTGCTGGTCAAGTACTACATATATGTTTAAAATGTAACGATTAACCACAGTAAATACGTGTATTAGATCATACTTCATAGCATCAAAATTCTCTTTCTTGTCATTCCAATAGGGCCCTAGATTTTTGCGTGCTCGAAGATGGACCCGAGTTCATCCAGGACTAGCTCAGACTACATTTTTTTACTTAGTCAAATTTTTGGGGTTCCGTGCCCAAAAGTAAAGCGGGAACTCTTTTACTAAGACTTCGATGTCAGTCCGTCTGCGAGTCTACTATCTCATAAACGGTGATAAGTTGAAAATTTAACAGATAATGTTGCTCTATAACAAAAAATACTAAAAACAGAATAAAATCAATATTTAAGGGAGGTCCCATACAATAAACGTGATTTTTGTCGTTTTTTGTTTGATATTAACATTGTTTGAAATATTCACAAAATATGTAGTTATATACCTTAGGGGTCAACATTTTTTTTGATAAAGTGTCTCATGTTGTATATATTATATTGTTACGGAACCCTTAGTGTGCGATTCCGACTCCCACTTGAACGATATTTTATTTACTCAATGGTCCTTAGTAAGTGAGTGACATGGTGGGTCACATTAAAAGATTTCGTTTCTTATACATACAGGTAAAGCTAACAAAAGTGTGCGAATAACAAATATTCAAGCTTACAGTCCCTAAAACCAGTAAAAAAAAGCTCTAACGGCAATGCCAAAAAATAACACATTTTCATACTTTCATTCAAATTAAACCCATATAATATTTGCTAATGATCCACACTTAGGTTTGCTTAGTACTTTTTGTGCATCTTCGAATCCATAATACTAGGTTGAAGGTTCTCTATCTACTTATAGTTTAGAATAAGTTGAGATAGGCCATCAATAGTACGTGGTCGACACCTAATGTACATCACTCATGAAGATATGGAAGTGCACAAAGTAGGACTTAAACCCCTTTCAATGAACGCTAAGACGGCCTTTCCACCGCCATCAACCAGACGTAAGGAAACCAAAAAAAGTAGCCTATGTCTAGTGGACAGGTAAAGGCTGATAATGATGACGACGAAAGGGTAGCTCTTTCTACAGCCCAATTTCGGTGTGTCGCCTACGTATACCTGTATATAGTCAAGATTTATTAAGTGTTGGTCCGAGTAATTTGCCTGCCTTTTATCCTTACCTTTTGTGACGCGTAATTAACCCACCACCACTCTCTCTAGGTAAATTTAGCACTCAGTCGTTAACGAAACGCCATTGTATTCGCACGTATTGCAAATATCGGCCGTTTTTAATTTTCAAAGTGTTCTTTTCAACTACCCATATGAATTGGAAATATGGATAGGTTTATACGCCCTAATATCTACCGATCTCATTCTATTGCAAGAAATGAAGTGAGAGCACCAAGCGGAGTTGACTATTACGGTATAAACGATGATAGAGAATTGCACATTGATGAAACACCACGTCCTGAACATGAGAATATTGAAGAAGATAGAAATAATGACTTCACAGCTGTAATTGAATATCCAAAACCAAGACAAGGCGGTACTAGATATAAGGTAAGATACGTGTGTAAAATGTCTGATTTTAACAGCAATTTGGTTTAGCTAAATAATCCCGAAGATTTTGCAGACAAGTTCAAACTAATTATAATGTACAAGTCTACGAAGTTCAAGAATTTACATTAAGTAAAAAAAGAGCTTCAAGACGAAATTCCACCAATGATATTCTACGACGATGAAGTGAGACTTCTTACAGCAGGAGAAGCCGAAACTGAGGATGCTATGAAACTTGCTATATTTTTTTACGAGTATCGTGCTACTCAAGGGGTTTTGAAATTCGATTCCTCACGAAGTAATCCGTCACAGAGCTGACTTCATCTCTGTGACGTCACAAGAGAGATTTTAAGCACATTGAAAAAGGCCAGGATAATAAACACCGAAGAAGATGCGCTAATAATGTTCTTGTATCCAAACCAATTTAAGGACGACAGTGTTGTTTAACTAACTATATCTGCAACTGATTGAATGTACTGATGGTTCTTGATGGAAATTTTAATCTACTTACACCTGATGATGACTTTGTCGAAACCGGTCGTGTAATTTTATCTTAATTTGTAACGTATTTAAAATAAAAGTGGAAAAGTGAAAAAAAGATTTTAGAATTATTATAACTATATCTAATGGTGATGATCTCTGTGCGCTATTTTGGCGTTCATCGATAAGGGCCCGAGGAGCTGTCGGTGGACGGATAACGACGATGAAGCCGCAGTAAACCCTTTGATGGGAGCAAAGAAAATTCTAGAAGCCGACATCGCTTTGAGATATTTTTAGAAACAATATCTGAGATCAATATCAAAATTACCAGTGGGTGGGATGCGCTGTACCGCGCTCCCTGTATGGGTGCCATTTTGTTTCTTTCTCTTGTGAAACAGCTTTGCTTTAGAAGAGAAGGGCTAATTACTGGCACCGAGACTTAACATCTTATGTCTCAGGATAGGCAAAACATAAATTTGACCTTTTTTTCAACCGACGCCACCTCCACGGAGGGATTGTCCCGCACCAAAGAACAACCCCTCCCAACGTCGGGATAGTACAATGGGATGAGGTTCCCATTCTCACCCCTTGCCCCCTGCTCTTTTATCCCCTCTTCTTATAAGAGGCAATTAGCTTCGCTCAAGGTGCTGGGCACACCCTAGGCTACTAAGCCCCACCGCCACGCCAAGGCCTAACCATGGTGGGGACATAAATGAGTTGCCTTGGCTCGTTCCAGGTTACCTAGTTTATGTTCATGGGCGACGTTGACCACTTACCATCTCTGGCACGTCTGCCAGTTTGCCTATCCAACTTACATAAAAAAGTTAAACCTTTTGATTTTCATTTTTGAATCCGCTGAGAAAATGTCCAATAACATCAAAGGCGAACTTTTAGTTGAGACAAAGGAAAGAAAAGTCAATTCTAATTAACTCCGTAAAGTGTACAATCAGTGAAAGGTTTCCTTCAAAAAAAAACAAGAAAAACATCAAAAGCGGTTACGATGGCATTACATATTGTTGTTTAATGTTTCCAATACTCCCCACCATGGTTCAGGCCTTGACTTGGCGGTGGGGCTCGGTAGCCTAAGGTGTGCCCGGCCCTTGGGCGAAGCTAATTGAGCCGAGGGGGCTCTTTGTACCCCTCTTATAAGAAGAGGGGACAAAAGAGCGGGGGCAAGGGGCGAAGACGAGAACCTCACCCCATTGTACTGTCCCGACGTTGGGAGGGGTTATTCTGTGGAGGTGGCGTCGGTCCCCTGAGGGGCTGACTAGCCGTCGAGGTGCCCTGTTTGTTCATTAGATCCGGGGCACCTCACCAAAGGTGGCATTGGTGGCACTCGCCGGGTTTTAGTGGGTAGAGCTGCGTCTACTTACCAGCTCACGGGTGCAGCGAGTCCCACATACCCGCCTGGGGAGACCCACTCCCCAGCGGGATGCCTCAGAGCATTTCCCGGCGTTAAAGAAAAAAAAAATGTTTCCATTACTGGAAAAGCATTTAATTATAATAACAATAATAATATCTATGGACGCTTTTACACCCGTGGTAAGTTCTCGAAGAACTTGTGTTACGGGTACCAGACAACGGAAATGTATTTATAATTTTATACTATAAATATATTGAAGATTGTTATATAAATACACATCCATGAATCAGGAATATAGAAAAGTTTTTGTTCCCTGGCGGGATCCGTATCCGATACCTCCGGCTTGAGCGACAATGCAATAAGCATTGAACCACAAAGGTCGACGTATATATTAAACTTTATATTGTGTGGATATTTCAAGCATCTACCAGTTACCGTTATAAATGTTGACAAAAAACGGCAAAAATATCACGCTTGTTGTATGCGATATATAAATATTTATTCTATTCTGTTTTAGTACCTCTTTGATGTTAAAGCGGTGATAGAAATACGTCATCTGTGAAAAATTCCACTGTCCAACTATCACGGTTCATGAGATACAGACTGGTGACAGCCAGATGGACGGACAGCGGAGTCTTAGTAGTAGGATTCACGTTTCGCCCTTTGGGTACGGAACTCTAAAAATTATTTAATCTTTAAGATTAAATAAAACTTAGCTATTATTTAATCAATATCACAGAGCAGAGAAACAGTAAGTAGAGTTCTGTTTCTCTACTTTGTGTATATTGTCAAAAGCGTTAAGGGTCCTTTAATTTCTTTTACGCCGGGAAATGCTCTGAGGCATCCCGCTGGGAGGAGGGTCTCCCCAGGCGAGTATGTGGGACTCGCTGCGCCTGAAAGCTGGTAACTGGATGCAGTTCTATCCACTAAAACCCAGCCAGTGATACCAATGCCGCCTTTGGTGATGTGCCCCGGATCTTTTGAGCAAACAGGGCACCTCGACGGCTAGTCAGTCCCTCAAGAGACCGACGCCACCTCCACAGAAGGGCTGTCCCGCACCACAGAACAACCCCTCCCAACGTCGAGACAGTGCAATGGGGTGAGGTTCCCATCCTGGCCTCTTGTCCCCTCCTACTAGTCCCCTCTTCTTATGAGAGGGGTACAAAGAGCACCCCCACGTTCACTTGGCTTCGTCCAAGGTGCTGGGTTCACCTTTACGCTACTGAATCCCACCGCCACGACAGGGCTTGAACCGTGGCAGGGTTCCCTATCTACCCCGAATGGGCCACCGGAAACTCACAAACCGCACAAAACGCTATAACTTTACGCCGGTATTATGTGAGCAATAGGTACTATAGCGGTCATGCCGGCATAATTCGGCTGCAAAGCAGCATGGCACTATCTTTTACCAATTTGTTTCAATAAAAAACAATACTAACATTTTTTTCCAAAGGTCGGCGCATTAAGTGGCTGTTCCGAAGACGATGAGCAGAAACCAAATCTCTGCCGTATCTGCGGCAAGACCTACGCCAGACCCAGCACACTTAAGACCCACCTTCGCACCCACTCTGGGGAGAGGCCGTACCGATGTGGGGACTGCAATAAGAGCTTCTCTCAAGCGGCCAACCTGACTGCACATGTGAGAACGCATACCGGCCAGAAGCCTTTCCGGTAAGTTGGTAAAAGTGGTGGTGTATAGTTTATACGCAGACGGACAAAATCTGGCAAAATTTTATGCTACTTATTATAATGCTTTTGAGACACGAATAATACTGTTATAAAAAATTGGGTATAAAAACTAGGTACATAATTGTTGTTAAATTTTTTGTTTCGTCTTAAATATTGAATTAAAGATATAGTAATTGGCAATTTTTTTAATATCACATGGTGATTAAATATAAGAATAAGAAAAAATATGACAAAACGGAAAAAAATCGAAATGAAAGATTGACCCCGACGTGATTTGAACACGCAACCTTCTGATCTGGAGTCAGACGCGCTACCGTTGCGCCACGGAGTCGATACGTAAATGGTTGAAATTATAAAGCATATTATTATGAATGTATAATTGTGGTTATTTTTATTTATTTATTATTTATTTATTTAATAATTTATGTATGTACACTGAAAAACATACATAGTGTACTGTTTATAAAATGCTCTCGTATTATGACATTTATGTAATTTATGTGAACTGTGAAGTACAGCTTGGCAAAAAAGAGTATGGAAAAAATGAGGGCGCCACTTTCACTTAGGTCTCATCATAATATGGAAAATCATCAAGATAATTTAATCAAATCGTTAAAAAATATGTGAAACACTAAGCTTTACTCAAAATCTAGTATTTGACGGCCAAGTATTGTCAACATCATAGGTTTCCATTTAGTAAAATATTTAGTTCCACCTGTCACACGTCATACTCTTTTTTGCCAAACTGTATATAAAGTATGTACCTATATTTTAAGATTTTTAGTAATTTCAAAATAGTAAAAAGGTTTTTTGACGTGACAACGTTTTACAATTCGATGGAGCCGGCTACAAGAACGAACCTCGCTGTGAGGCGTTCCATTTTCTTATGACGTTGTCACGTTCAACTATCGTCAGTAAACCGACTTTACAGACATCCGATTTTTTTTATCATCATCATCAGCCTTTATCCGTTCACTGCTGAACATAGTCCTCCTTCAATTAACGCTAAAACGGCCAATCCTTTACCACTGGCATCCAACACGGAAATGCAATAATTCAATGGTTTTTAACTTTTTATATTGAAATTAAATTTAGAAAAGCAGGTAGGTATTTTATATCAAGTTTAGCTTATTTGCCGAGAAGCGAGGAATCGGCCCTCATAGCGTTCGTCAAAAGAAACTTATTCCAGCAATTAACAGTCAGGATTACCAGCTCAAATTTTCTTAATATTTTTCTGAGGATTTTCTGCAAAATATATTGTGTTTTATTCATTTATGATAAGACTAGCAGCGCGCTGTGGTTTCACCCGCGCACTTCCTATTCCCTTGGGAGTACATAAATAAATTATAGTCTATTTTTTTGTTTCATTATAATCCATTTAGTCGTTAGCGTGAAAGAGTAACAAACATACATCCATACATTATAACATTCTTACAAACTTTACGTTTATAACATTGTAGGACTAGTAGGTTCAAAATGAATCTGTGGCTTTAATACTAAATTGGATTCAAATTATGAGATATACGCTTCTTTAAATACAGTTTGAACTACATACGACTACAATCAACAAACAATGGTTAATTTAGTGTGAATTGTTTAGTGTATTTTTTTCTTATTGTCAACAATTTTAAGAGGAACTTCCTAATTAGAGCTAGTTTTGTATAGAATTGTGAACAACGCCATCTATTACTAGATACTCAAAACATTTTATTCGACATTTCAACGTTATAGGTACATACAGCTTGGCAAAAAAGGGTATGGAAAAAATGAGGGCGCCACTTTCACTTAGGTCTCATCATAAAATGGAAAATCAGCAAGATAATATAATTAAATCCTTAAAAATAAATGTGAAACACTAAGCTTTACTCAAAATCTACTATTTGTCGGCCAAGTATTGTCAACATCATAGGTTTCCATTTAGTAAAATATTTAGTTCCACCTGTCACCACGTCATACTCTTTTTTGCCAAGCTGTAAGTACTTACTTACTTAATATAATAATAATAATAATTATTATTATTATTATTATTTAATATTATAAATTTGGTTCGCGAAATTTAACTTAGATGATTGAAGTTAGCTTTACAAAAATCATTTCACGTCAATTTTAGCAAATTTATTTTCGACCAAAAGACAAGATAATGAAAATAAGACATTCCTTTTGGCTTTCTTTGGGATCGCCATCGAGCATATTATAACCGAATAGAGTAGTAATGTGAGCCATCAAATAACGAAACTGGTCAGTGATTTAACACTGACGTAATAGCAATTCAGCCAACCAGTGATCTGTATGTACTTCCCATCGGGTCCACCATTCATCAATGGCCATCAGTCGACCAATCAGAGTGCAGAACCGGCGCAACGTCGCAGCACAAATTTGGCGGAATTTGTCTATATACAAAACACATAACATTACCGCTCTATTACGGCTATACTTATGCTGCACTAAAAGTATCGGGAATGGAATATTTCCACTGTTCCTGTCATATTAAAATCTTTTTAATTGAAAACTCCTTGGTTTTAAAAATCGAATACCATTTATTTATTTAAAAAAAGATTCTCGGTCTTGTCACAAGGTCTTGTCGAACTTGTTTAGTCGTTGAGAAAATGGAATTGACTCGAGAAAATTCTAGAGTGATGATTTATTATGACATTCGAAGTGGTTTAACACAAAAGCAGTGTGTTGACCGGATGATTTCTGCATTTGGTGATGAAGCCCCATCCAAAACCACAATTTATCGCTGGTTTTCTGAATTTCAACGTGGACGTGTCAAGCTCAGTGATGATCCCCGTCATGGTCGTCCAAAAACTGCAGTCACCCAAGAAAACGTTGATGCTGTGCGTAAGCTAATTGAGGAAGATCGACATATGACATACCGCGAAATTCAGGCAACTTTAGACATTGGCATGAGTCAAATACAAATAATCTTGCATGAACAATTAGGCGTAAAAAAGTGGTATCCCGATGGATACCGCATTTGCTCTGTGAAGAGCAAAAAGCGGCTCGCGTTACTTGGTGCGTCAGAACTCTCGAAACAGGTGACGAATCCTGGATATATGCGTACGAACCCGAAATAAAAAACCAGTCACGAGTTTGGGTGTTCGAAAATGAGTTAAAGCCAACAAAAATTGTTCGTTCACGGAGTGTTGCAAAAAAAATGGTGGCCACGTTTGTCTCCAAAACCGGCCATGTTGCGACTATTCGTCTTGAGGGACAAAGAACGGTTAATGCAGAATGGTATGCTAGCATTTGTTTGCCACAGGTCGTTTCTGAACTCCGTAAAGAGAACTGCAACCGCCGCATCATCCTCCATCACGACAATGCGAGTTCTCACACCGCGCACAGAACAAAAGAGTTTTTAGAGCAAGAAAACATAAAATTATTAGACCATCCGCCGTACAGCCCCGACCTAAGCCCTAATGATTTCTATACTTTTCCTAAAATAAAGAATAAATTGCGTGGTCAGAGATTTTCATCGCCTGAAGAAGCTGTGAACGCCTACAAAACGGCCATTTTGGAGAGCCCAACTTCCGAATGGAGTGGTTGCTTCAATGATTGGTTCCATCGTATGGAAAAATGTGTCAAATTTCGCGGAGAATACTTCGAAATGCAATAAATACATTTTTAAATAGTAATGTTGTGTCACTTCCTTGATTCCCGAAATTTTCAGTGCCGCCCTCGTATGCTCGATGAGGACCGCAGTTTTATTGGAGTTTACCATAACGAGTTCATGTTTTGGTGGTATTTTAGAATCGAAAGTCTCGGTGCCAATTATTGCACAGCTCTTCTATCCGAAAGCAATTTCTCGGAATGAGCAGGTTGGTGGTAACTGTTACCAATGCATAGTTTAACGTGACAACGTCTTATCAAAACAATGATGAAATGATTGCATACTTTTATGAATAAAATTGAATCATGTCGTAACGGGAAAATGAGCACAACGGGACAACAAGTCCTTTTTCGTGCATGCAGCCGGCGTTCATCGATTTATTAGACGTTGTCACGTCAAAAGATAAGATCGTTCATCGTGTCGTATAGTGAATTACAACATTGTTCCAGATGCCCAATTTGTGACCGTCGCTTCAGCCAAAGCTCCAGTGTGACCACCCACATGAGAACACATTCTGGAGAGCGACCTTACCAGTAAGTACTTTTATAGGATCTACTGGAACGTTGGTTAATTTAACCTTCAAGTGAATTTTTTATTATGTTAGTGACGGGCAGACGTCCATGAACATAATTCATTTGGGATTAGCCCAACTAGGTTAGCATGCGTACAGACCTTGTCATGGTGATCGTGGCGGCGGGGCTCAGCCTAGGGTGAGCCTTGGGCGAAGCGAATTGAGCCGAGGGGGCTCTTTGTACCCCTCTTATAAGAAGAGGGGACAAAAGAGCAGGGGGCAAGGAGCGAAGACGGGAACGTCACCCCATTGTACTGTCCCAACGTTGGCAGGGATTACCCCTCTGTGGAGGTGGCGTCGGTCCCCTGAAGGACTGACTAGCCATCGAGGTGCCCTGTTTGCTCAACAGATCCGGGGAATCTCACCAAAGACGGCATTGATAGCACTCGCTGGAAACACAACCGACGCCAGGAGGCCGTGTGGTCGCAGACTGCACGGTAGGCGGGGGGCAACCCCCCAATCAAAAGTGAGCCGAATGGGCTCACACTAATCCGTTGAAGCATTAGGGCCTTCGGGCCATTAGCATAGATCCATCCGAAAAAAAAAAAAAAAAAAAAAAACTCGCTGGATTTTAGTGGGTAGAGCTGCGTCCATCTTACGCCTTTCGGGCGCAGTGAGTCCCACATACCCGCTTGGGGGAGACCCACTCCACCGCGGCATGCCTCTCAGCAATTCGCAGCGTAAAAGAAAAAAAGGGTAACTGTTTCATGTCTTGCTGTGACGTAAGATGGTTAGACTTGATGCCAGTAATTTCCCTGTTTGCTCTTGTTATAGAGACAGCAAAGTTTTTTAATAAATGAATTTAAAATCGTAATGAATTCGCTGTGCCATGCGCCTGCACCACGTATAAATTATCCAGGTTGGATACAAGGGCCGTGTAGTCACGTTCTTCCACAAATCTAATTATACAAGTTAATAATGATAAAAGTTTGGCTTACTTTCTTGATTAACACTTTGAAACCAGAATAAATATCTCCCAGGTAATAGAACTAATGATAAATCACCCTTTCGCTCTTATCGATTGCATCCATAGAAACAACATTACCAAAATATGACTCTATAGCAAAAAATTTTCTACAGATGCCGCTCATGCAAGAAAGCTTTTTCTGATAGTTCCACGCTGACGAAACATCTTCGGATACATTCAGGGGAAAAACCTTATCAGTGTAAACTGTGTCTTCTGAGGTTGGTAAAATTATAGTGTTAGTCTCTGATGTGAGACTTCTTACTTGTACGGCCTATGACAATACTAAAAGACTAACGATGGAGACAAAGTGCTGGACATAATATATTTGAGGTTTTTGTTATTATTCTGTTTAATGTACATTTATTGTATATGTGTTGGAACTAGCTTAAATGACAATTGGTATCGTTATGTTACCATTATCGTTGGTTGAGTCGTTCACAAATATAAAAAATTACATTTCTACGTAAGTTTCAGACTTCAGAAGTGTTTTGCGTAAGTGGCGCCCTCATCACTTTATTGACTATTTTTTTTTGTTTACAGGTTTTCACAATCGGGAAATTTGAACAGGCATATGCGTGTTCACGGCAATATGTCTGGAGGCATGCTCGGCTGACACACAATGATGCGCTCCGCCAATTGCGCAGGCATAGACTATACATTTGTAAGAGTGCCGTTAGATAGTGATCGCACATAAAAATCGATTAACCAACATGAATTTATCATTTTATATGTCTACTGTACATATAGATTGTGGACGAGAATTGTAAATAAATAGATTTTTAATATTTATGAATTATGTGATGTATCAAATGTTCTAGTCACCAAATGGTTTTTGAAATTAGCACAGCTATTCAGAGATAAGTAATGACGGTGATTCACACCACAACTATTATAATCTTATGAAATAAGTATTTACTCCACTTGATCTAGCTCGTAAGTTAAAAATCATGAAAAATAAACTTAAAAAGCTCTTAAAAATACCTACGTGTAATGTCTTTTTCTTTTGACCATTTTAAGCTTTTTGACTACACTAACCAGTAACCTCAGCATTTCTTACCTTGCAGAAAAAACAAGCTATCCTGTATATTAGAGATTTTGGTGGTTATTTTACAGACTATCCCACGTTTTTGTTTTATCTCTGAATAGCAAAATAATATTGTAGTACCTCGACAATCAGTATTATAAAATAAGTATATTGTTAATAAAAATATTATTGTCGTACTTCTAATTATGTAATTTTATAAACTGTAAATAAATAAATGATATTATGTGTAATTGAATATCGAGTTTTACTTAGTCAACATCCTCTTTGCTGTATATTTTCATAAAGGAATAATCTTCTTCAGGGAACCTCAATTTATTTTTTAAATTTTTAAATTAACGTACAGCTTGGCAAAAAAGAGTCTGAAACTTATATAGTATATTCTAAGTCTATGGTTTGAAAAATATGATGGCGCCACTCTCACTTAGGTCTCATCATAATAATATGGGAAATCAGTGAGAGAATTTAATTAAATCGTTTAAAGTAAATGTAAAACACTAAACGTTACTCTAAAGAGATGATAATATGACATGAGATAAAGTGACATGACATACATAGTAGGGATAAACGGAATAGGCACAGGTTAGATGTACCAGTGATTAGACTTACAAAAGTAAGCAAAGATTTTAAAGGCTGTACACGCTTTTATAATAGAAAATGTTCAAAACCTCCCAATTAAAAAATTCAAAAAAGTTATTAAAGAGCGTTTGTGTGGTAAAGGGTTTTATAGAAGATGTAAAATTTGTTATAAAATATTTGAAAAGATTAGATCCACTGACTTTGTTTCGCCGGTTCTTCTCAGTGGGCTTGCCTTGAAATCGGTGGCCTTGAAGACTCAATTGTCATTCAAAAAGATATTCTTGGTACTATTTTGAATAAAAATAATTGATTTGATTTGAAAAATCTAGTATTTGTCGGCCAAGTATTGTCAACATCATAGGTTTCCATTTAGTAAAATATTTAGTTCCACTTGTCACCACTAATACTCTTTTTTTGCCAAGCTGTAACAATATCTATCAAAATATTTCATCGAATTATATATCGATATCAACCTCATTAATAAAAACTGTAGGGCTAACATTACGGCGATTGGTGTTTGGATTGGTGTATAAAAAATGAAAATAAAAAATAAATAAAATAATTAACAAGAAAAGTTTATGTTGATTTACATAACTAATACATAAAATTGAAGTTATCATTTAACGACAACAGGCTTTTAGATACAATTGTACATAAAAAATACTCACTTAAAATCTAAATATTGATTTAGAAAATTAATAAATAGATTTTTATCAGACAAAGTTTAAGAATAAAATCACAATTAAAATTTTTATGAAAGTGACAGCTAGCTAGCTACATATTACATACAGCTTGGCAAAAAGAGTATGGAAAAAATGAGGGCGCCACTTTCACTTAGGTCTCATCATAATATGGAAAGTCAGTAAGATAATTTAATCAAATTGTTAAAAATAAATATTAAAAACTAGGCTTTACTCAAAATCTAGTATTTGTCGGTCAAGTATTGTCAATATCATAGGTTTTCATTTAGTAAAATTTTTAGTTCCACCTAATTTTTAGTACAGCTAAAAATAACAGCTAATCTGTGGTGGCAGTATGTCAATAGATGCCAAGGTATATGTAATAAGTAGCCATAAAATAACTGTTTATAAAAAAAAAAATAAGTTGTCTCTCGTGAAATAGCCGTCACACAATTTTTTTTGCTATTATTTTCTAATTACGATTTGCGAATCTTTAATTACCTAGTTAATTTAGATGTAGGTCGCACTAGCCGGTACTTGAGAAATAGAAAAACAATAAGTTTAACTTATATATTTGCTCTATTTTTAGTATTACCATCAACTAGCCTACTTATCTCGTTACCGATTTTTGTCGATATTTATATATTTTCTGCCACACACTTTAATTAAAATGTCTGAAAGTTCTCCAGATGAACATAATTCTAAACGTAAAGACTTCATTTGTGGTGTAGTTGAAGGTATGTGTATTTTTGAATGATCCGAAACGTATAATTTGTAGAAAGGTAACTTTCGCCAAACAAGACTTAATGTGAAATCATATATTTACAGGCTTTTACGGCCGTCCGTGGACCACTGAACAAAGAAAAGATCTATTTATAAAGTAAGTACTAATTAATTCTATTTCTAATGGAATGTGGGGTAAACATAGACATTCTAATAAGTTGTTTTCTAAAAGTTAATCTAGAATGAAATGAAAAAAAGAAATAAAATAAAGCTAAAGTAACTGCTATTATAAGCATAATATTATCAATAATGAAAACGTACCACATTACTTATTATGTGCATGCATATTCAAGATATAGTAAGAAAACAAGAAACTTCTGAGACATTAAGAAAGTTGGGTAAAAATATACAACTTATAACACAGCAAGAATATTCTTTAAAATAAATAAATATCTAGTGTCATTGTATTTTTTAAATAAAAACAATTTAAAAGCTTATAACAAGTTTGGTGGTCCTAGTAAGTAGTAGTGAAAAAAAAATATTCTTTTAAAAACCTAACCTGTTTAAGAAGCTTTTAGGGTTGGCTATAGTATAGTATAGTATAGCAAAAATTTAATAGTATAGCATAAATTTTATAGCAATTTTGGTTAATTGGTAGGGGATGAAGTCACGAAACAAACTCCAGCGACATTTTATGCTGAAATGTATAGCTTTCGAGAAATATAATTTACTCATCCTCATATAATCATAAGTACTTCCTTTCAATTGGCATTTGGCACAGAGTACAGATAACTGACACTGACCAGATAACTGACCAGAGTTTTTTTTTGTTTCTTTTGTACCAAACGCAGACACCCGGGCGAGCCGGAGCGGCTCTCAAAATCTTTCTTAAGAAAAACTAAGCGTCTGCGCAGGGGGGGGGGAGTGGTACAATGGGAAAGACCTCCCCCTCCCCTCCCCCCACACGCACTAGCCCTCTATATAATATCCATTAAATCAAAGTCCTGATGATGATGATGCTTTCCGAACTGATCTTGGTTACGGCAACAAAACCTGTGATAAATAAATATTAAAGAGTCAAGTGTCATTACGTTAATGGCCTCTCATATGGCTAGCCTTTCTTGGCTCGGAGGGTAAGTGAGAACACCATTAACGTAGTGGTATTGAATATTGGAAGGCGGTTTGCATTCATTAGAACAGAAAAAATAACACATTTTAATGTATCCCACACTGAAGCTACCCACTATTATATGTATCATTTTGTTTTAGATTAAAGAAATGGGGACTGGATATGTATGTTTATGCCCCGAAGGACGACTACAAACATCGGGCATATTGGCGGGAGCTCTACACAGTAGAGGAGGCCGAACATTTAACATCCTTGATATCGGAGGCTAAAGCTCACAATGTGACTTTCTGTTATGCTTTGTCACCAGGCCTCGACATAACCTATAGCAGCCAGAAGGAAATAACAACTCTTAAGAGGAAATTAGAACAGGTGATGTTTGTGTGTTAGTTGTATTTGTAACATCATTGTAACTCTTGTCCCTGGTGCTTGGCACGGGTCTCCTTCTCGAAATCAGGCAAAGAGGGTGTTGGGTCATATTTTGCTGATGCGTTTACCCAATGTTGGTTGGTGAACTTCACACATATGCAAGCATGTAGGTTTCCTCATGATGTTTTCCTTCACCAGCGAGCAAGTGATGTTCTCATGTCCAGGTATATATATATATATATATATATATATATATATATATATATATATATGCCCTAAGTGCAAAGAGAAAGTCTGTACTTCATAACGGAATGCCCAGCATTTGCATACGCAAGATGGGTGCTGTTTGGAGCAGACGAGCTGAAGAAGGAAGAATTAGCATACCTAACTAAGCCAGCTAAGTAGTTTTTGTAGATCAACACATAGGTTTGAGGGGGTGACAGCGGAGGGGCAATTGGTAACCCGTCCCCGCATCTAATCCCAAAAGCCTGGGAAATTGGGTGAAATGGTCCCAGTAATGAGGACTGATCACCCGTCTGGCCTCGCTGGCGTCCCCACCCTTAAATAATAATAATAATGTCCAGGTGTACAGACAAATTAAAAAAAAACCCATTTCAAGGTATCACAGCTGTCAGGATCGAACTTGAACCTCTCACTCAAAAGGCCGAGCCCTTACCCACTAGACCTAGACCATTGTCGCTTGTTTGTATTACATATTGTCATCATTAATAGATTATCCTGTGTTATTGGCTTTTCAATAAAAGCCTAAATGTTACCACAATTGGGTAGGTGGGGAGAAGTCACCTCCATCATCAAGATGCTATATCCGTCCACGGCTGGACATGGTCCCTTTTAAAAAACCTAAGAAAAGTAGTATAGGACAATCTGTCTATGGTTAAGATATTTGTAGTGTTGATTTGAAAGTATAGTGTAAAATAGAAATGTGTACATACAATATACATTAAGACATTTTGACTTGTCCTTTCACTTCTTAAATGAAAACCAGATATCAGCAATCACTCTTTCTCTTGCCCCTTGGTAACCATAGTCATTATATAATATGTAGTTGAACAAGTCAAATCCCATGTCATGTCATTCTGTCAGCATTTATAATGTTTTTATTACAGGTCTCACAATTTGGCTGCACATGTTTTGCTCTGTTGTTCGACGACATTGAGCTGGAGATGAGTGAATCTGATAAACAAATATTTCAAAGTTTTGCACATGCTCAAGTAAGTATTATTATGAAAAAATGGGAATAATATTTATGCACAATGTTTAAGTTGTCTGCGTGTTTAGCTACTATCTTGTTTTTCGATGTAATTTTTGGGTGAATTTATTTGGGTGTATTCCTACTATAAATATCACTTTTCTTACAAAATTCATTTATGTTTTTCCGGACATACAGTAAATTTTCTAAGATGTATTGAGAGGCGACAGTCAATATTCCTATTTCTTTAAATTTTTCTCTCAAAGATGAATAGAGACGCAATTTGTAAATTGCACGAATAGCCCGCTTCTGCAGCACAAAAATGTTATTTATGTATATTGTTTTCTTTTTTAGGTTTCTGTAACCAATGAGATCCATCAACATCTTGGTTGTCCGAGGTTCCTGTTATGCCCAACACAATATTGTTCCACACGGGCTGTACCAACTGTAAACAGCTCGGAGTACTTGAACACACTCGGCACGAAACTGTCCCAGGAAATTGATATTATGTGGACAGGTGGGTGGAATATGTTGTTGTATGGATATTTTAATTTTTCACGCGATAACGTCTTATAAATCGATGAACGCCGGCTGCACGCACAAAAAAGATGACTCTGTCACGTTCCGCCTGAGCTAAGCGTGCAAACGAGGGCGCGAAACAAGCGATAGAGGCACGATCGGCCTAAGCGTTCGGCTTGTGACGCATTATGACGTTATCACGTAAAATTAACTGTAAACCAGTTTTACTGACAACAGGTATTTTATTCAATGCTGGCAAGGTTTGTTTTTAATCAGATGAGTAGAGTTACCCTACAACACCCGGGCCAGTTACATACAAAGAAATGACAATCTTTGGGCTAATAGAGTTCTGGAGTTGATTCTTTGCTCAGGAAAATGAAGGGTCAACTTCCAAATAGATGACTGACTATGAGGATAGAAGTGGCGGAGATCCGCCGACTTGGCGTTCATTAAAGTAGGCCTACCTCTACGGAGAAGGGTTGATACTGATAATAAGTAATAATATTAGTTTTAACAATCTATTCTAACGATGTATATGTAAACAATGTTTTTCAATGGACTACACTCTTATGCTATCAAGTTCCAAGGCCTCATATCTTTTCATGACAAAATTTCCATTACGTTTTTGTGTATGACTTAAGTTTTATTTTTAGTAGCTCTTAGAAAACCCTAAGTAGGTTTTGTTTGTTACAATATCTTGTGTATATTTGATGTATTATTAGGTATATAGTAAAACTGGACTCTAAGCTTTTATAAGTTCTCTTATAAGTATAAAGTTAAATTACTATCATATCTCCACTGTATGTGCTTACACTCGAATGCATTTCCACAATAAAGAATAAAGACTGCATCAAAAATAGTATACTATTGATACTGTAGTATTCTATTGATACAACAGTATACTATTTATTACCGGTGGGAGGGAAGCGCTGTGCCGCACACCCGGCTGCATGGGTACCACCATCTTGCTTGTTTCTCCCGTGAAACAGCTTTGCTGTGTTTCGGAGAGAAGGGCAAGACAGGCAGTGTAATTACTGGCACCGAGACTTAACATCTTATGTCTCAGGATAGGCAACACAGATGAGTAGCCTGGGCTCGCTCCAGGTAAACTAGTTTATGTTCATGGGCGACGTCGACCACTTACCATCAGGTGGCACATTTGCCAGTTTGCCTATCCAACTAACATAAAATAAAGAAAAAAAAACTACTGTCACTGCAGTTTTAGTGCTATGGCTACTTTAGTATACTAATGCTACCATAGTATATAGTGTACTATATACTAACAAGTCGAAGTAGTCTCATAAAAAACTCAAATAACAGTACAAGTTATATATAACAAATACATAATATCAAAAAGTAATGCTTACAATTTTATGCATGCTTAAAATGTGGAATTCAAAAGTCATATCTAAGGTACTTTCTGTCCTACTCAAAATGGTTAACCTATTTATTAACAATTTACGGATTTTTCTGCAGTTAAAATCTTTATATATATAATTCTTCTGTGCGTGTGTATGTCACTGAACTCCTCCTAAACGGCTGGACCGATCTTGATGATTTTTTTTGTGTGTGTTCAAGTGGATTCGAGAATGGTTTAGATTCACAAAAAAAAATATTTTGTACAGGACAACGTCTGTCGGGGCCACTAGTACTATATAAACATTTATTTTATCAATCTAAAACCAATCACTCACTTCCAGGTCCGAAGGTAATATCGAAGACCTTGACGACAGAGTGCATTGAGGAGATAACCCAAGTGCTAAGACGACCACCCGTTATTTGGGACAACCTGCACGCCAACGATTATGATCAAAAGAGGATATTTTTGGGTGAGTAGCTATCATCATTAATCGTTTTCGTCATCTGCTGAGAACATAGAAATAGTACGCCTTTTAATAAAAGCTTGTATTCAACTTTTGTTGATTTTTTGATCATTCAAAGAAATATGATATCAGTGAAAATGCTTAATTTATAGCACCGTGCCGCTCCATCTGAATGGATACCACCATCCTGCATCTTATTTCTTCCATCAAGCAGCCTTTTATGGGAAGTATCCTACAGGTATAGACACAGAGGAGTGATCCTGTTTCCTGTAGCTTTTTGCCTATAGTTCCACAAACTTTGCAGGCCCCTACTGTGGCCGGTCCCCGGAGCTGATCCCCCTCCTGCGCGGCGTGCTGTCTAACCCCAACTGCGAGTACAACGCCAATATGATCGCTATACGGACGCTCGCCCACTGGGCCAGCTGTAGTCTGGATGCGCCCGCTCACAGTAAGTCCTAGAAGATACATCTAAGAAATGTATATAAATACATATGTTTATATAACCTATGCCCCCTTTAATCTATCAGGGGCATTACGATAATGGGGCCCCGACGAAAGAAACGATTTTGAAAACTGCAAGTCTGAATCTTGGACTAGAAAAGAGTAAACATAGTAATAAGGGCACTATAATAGAGATCTAGGTATTCTAATCAGCAACAATTGTTTGATTTTCTTAAAATTATCACTCAACCATATTCTGACAAAAATAACGGGGCCCTATAAATCTTGGGGCACCTGCCCAGAGTGCCCGATGGGAAAGACGGGACTGTATATAACTTAATGCAGCTATATCTATACGTAAAATTATAAAAGGGAATACGATTTTTTGTTTGCTTGTTACGATTTAGTTCAAAACTATTCGACCGATTTTAAAATTCTTTCACCTTTAGAGTGCTACGTTAACAATGGATATATATAGGGTATCAAAATAATGAGCAGCAATTAGGATACGGCTGTAAATCTAAGTTAACGCGGGCAAAGTTGCGGCCACCTGTTAATTCAACTTACAAATTCGAATTCTGTGTGTAGTACCTATACAGTCACCTGAATATTGGAAAAGCTAAATACTACTGTTCTTTTATTGATAAGTTGTCTTTCCAATCCCAATCATTAAGGATAGGGTATTTATTTTGAAACATTATTCTTATTAAAGTAGGATTACGTTAAAGTAAAAAATGGGGCGAATTAAGCTCCGTAGAAAACAGCTAGTTTAATTTAGGAACTATCCAACCATACGGACCATAAAAAAAATATGGTCATTCGAGCCGGATAATTTGCAGCTGACTGGTGTGCACGTCCATATCTTTAAATTACGTGCATATCTTTAAATTAGTCAATGCCCCGGTTGGTATTTTGTGTCAGGCTTCCTTTATAAGGTTTGTCCCCGTTCGTAAGATTTACGTTCTTTCTTTATTACGACAAAACAAATTGAGCATATATAATTAGAGACGACATAAAAAACTATTTTGCTAACATGTTGAGAAGACTTGCACCTTTGCTTTTCAATGAATATTCTCATCACCAGTGGAAGCGGTATCCTGGGACATAAAGTTGGAGCGCGAAGGAGAACAGGGGGTGTGTGAAGACGAGGTGCCGTTGGCCCTGGGCAAACACGTCTACCACCACAGGCAGGCTTTGAGGTAAAGGATATTTTATTTCTTTCTATTTATTGAAAAAACTTACGGATTTTATCGCGATTTAGTTATATTTTAACATGTCCGACGTTTCGGATACTTTCCAGTAACCATGGGCACGGGAGGACTGCGGTCTCAGACGTTCTATGGTACAAAGTTAATCGAATTACCCTATGATTCATAGATAATTTAAGTAATCCTATCTACACAGAAAGTGCTAACCAAGTCTGATCTGTGACATAAATATTATGCTGGGTTTTTTTAAATTTAATTATTTTTATTATTTATATTTGATCAGGTACAAGTACAAATAATTTAACTTGACCGCAATGAAGTAAAGAATCTGTAGTTTAACAGTTTTGAGTTTCTGCACAAAGGATTCACAAATCACTTTGATATGTCACTCATTGCTTATTTTACATCATAATCTGACCTGCAGCAGAATTCCACCACCGGACATCGCGTTAAAATTCCAAATTTCACTCTCACCATCTCGATGTTCGGAAATCCACAATAACTCGATTTTTACGGTATTTCCTGCCTTGCACGAAGAATACATGGAATCAGCTGCCACCTATAGTGTTTCCGAACCGATACGACTTAGGGACTTTCAAGAAAAGAGCATACTCACATTTGAAAGGCCGGCAACGTAACTGCTAATCCTCTGGTGTAGCGGGTATCTGTGGATGTCGCTTTCACTTCCCATGAGGTGAACCGACTGTCCATTTGCCCCCTCTACTATATTATATAAAAAAAATAAGGATTACATTTTCGGTGTCAAATGTTTAATTATGTTGAAGTTAACTACATATCATCATATATCTTATCTGCCAAATTACTGCACTATCAGGTACCAGCTGTAGTTTTTAAAAACCAATGTGGCGGACCAATCAGCGCCACATTCCTGAATCACGCTATCGAAGTTCCACAGCTCGTTGCTATACATGCAACAACTGAATTGATAGATAGATTGATAGATCAAATGGGCATCGGCCAAGCAGAGCACATCTCTCCTGGTCAGCACGTAGCATCGGCCCCGCACGGCAGTACTCCGACTCACTGGAGCCCGTGCAGCAGCAGCACAGTTCCGACTCACTGGGACTCTGGCACTGGCAAATCAAGCAAAAGGACTCAAGATTCGACCTCCGGTCTTCGGGGGGAGTGATGTGGCAGACCAATCAGTGCCACATTCCTGAATCGCGCTATCAAAGTTCCACAGCTCGTTGCTATACATGCATCTCGCTCGGTCGGAGATCTCCCTTTGGGGCTCACACCTATATATTCCCACATTTTTATTACAAATTAATAGATTATATTCCACGGACTGCATCAACTGCAAAAAGCTTAAGTAGGAAATTTGTTTTCAGGCAAGCCATCAATGAGTGGTTACCAGAATTTTCTATCCCGAAGACCAGCCAGGGACCGGTGATCAAACCTCAGCCGCTGGTCACAGGTAATCAGTCTACAGTTATGATAAACTAAAGCATACTGCTAAAACAAAGTGTGTCTAGTGGTCTAAGTTTCATCCTGACCTTTCCATATAATAGTCATTTTTAGCCCCCGACGCCAAAAGATGGGAGCATCGAGCAAATAACCGGAATAGAACGGTAATGTTATGTGTTTTGTATGAAAACTAATTCCACCCAAAGTGCGACGCTACGACGGTTCTGCGTTCTAATTGGCCGACTGATGGCCATTGATGGATGATACATACAGATCACTGGTTGGTTGAATTGCTATTACGTCAGTGACAAATCACTGACCGGTTTCGGAATTTTATGGCTCACATTACTATATCCGGTTATCTGCTCAATGGATGGGAGTCATAAGATTGAAAGTTGATTTTCTAGCGGTGATTCTTAGACATGTTTTATCAGTTCAACTCTTTCAATGTCATCAGTTCCAAATTTACTGACCCGACTTGGCAGTAAAATCGACTCGAATGCCGTGACGGTAAATGGAGTGTAGCTATTATCAACATGGGTGTTTCACTTCAGCCGGTCGTCACGAGACGGCCTACATTTATAGTACATATTAAACCTTTTATTTCTACAATATAACATTACTAATACTAATTTTTAAAGCTTTGTTTGTAAAAGAAACAAACACTAATGCGCAGTGCCTCCAGTACCCATGGTGCCGATCGTGCCGTCGGTGAACACGTGCATGTCGCTGACCGCCACCAGCTCCACCAGCACCACCATCCCCACCGTGCACACCAGCCAGCTGCAGGCGCTGGCCGAGGTGTGCTCCGCCACGCCCGACCGCCCCATCGTGTCCACCGGGGTGAGTGTCTTCGTCCCACCGCCCCACCAGTACCACCATCCCCACCGTGCACACCAGCCAGCTGCAGGCGCTGGCCGAGGTGTGCTCCGCCACGCCCGACCGCCCCATCGTGTCCACCGGGGTGAGTATCTTCGTACCACCGCCCCACCAGCACCACCATCCCCACCGTGCACACCTTTATCCCGCCCTAGTTATCCTCCTGGTTAACATTATAAACGCCCTCCTCAAGGGTTGTAGGTTCCCCGATATATGGAAATAAGCTACGGTCATAGGAATACCGAAGCCCGGAAAACCGCGCTCGGAACCGTCTAGCTATCGTCCCACAAGCCTGATAAGCTCGTTAAGAAAAATCTACGAAAGAATTCTGCTTAGGCGGTTGAAAACCGTCATTAGCGAAAAGAATCTTTTCATAGATGAGCAATTCGCCTTCCGCGAAAACCACTGCTGCCCGAGGCAAGTCCACCGTATGACGGAGGATATACTCAGAGGTTTCCATAAGAAAAACAAACACGATACGTGCGCTCTATTCTTTGATGTAGCAAAAGCCTTTGATAAAATCTGGCACGAAGGCCTCATATTCAAACTATTCAAGTTAGGAATACCGGACAGATTAGTCATCATCATCCGCGACTACCTTTCGGGCCGGAATTTTAGATATAGAGTAGAGGGCACTCTGTCCTCTCGGAGACCTCTGAGGGCCGGAGTCCCACAGGGCTCCGTGCTGTCTCCGACCTTGTACAACTTGTATACCTCCGACATCCCCGAACACCCGGCGGTTAAACGGGCTCTCTTTGCAGACAACACCGCTCTGTATATCACCCACCCCTCAGCCGCAAGGGCTTCCACCATCCTCCAGCGTGCCGTCACCGAGCTGGGTGAATGGTTCGCAAAATGGAGGATTGATATAAACCCAGAAAAAAGTGCCTCCATAAAATTCTCACGTAGGAGGGTCACAAACAGACGACCTTATCGTACCATGAAACGGATAAGGTTAAACAATATAGAAATACCCAGAGTAGATCAGGTAAAATACCTGGGGGTCACCCTTGACAGGTCGATGTCATTTAGACCACACATAGAGTCAGTCACCAAAAAGGCCAAATTCGTCGTTTATATTTCTTAATTAACAAAAACAGCAAAATGCCCCTCAGGCATAAGCTTACCCTGTATAAAACTTGTATCCGACCCATTATGTCATACTCTTGTGTCGCATTCGCGCATGTGCCACAAAGTCGACTTAATGCACTACAAATAGTCCAAAATAAATTTTTACGCATGGCAACCGGTTGCCCGTGGTACGTAAGAAACATCGACCTGCACAGGGACTTCAGATTAGAGTCCATTAGGGGCCACTTCAAAATGACGTCAGAACGTCACTTTGAAAAGGCACTCCTTCACCCAAACCCGCTCATCGTGAGCGCGGCAAACTATTCCCCAGATAGCTCAGTTCCAATTAGACATAGGTTACCTAAGCATGTTTTAACAGATCCAGCTGACGAAATCTCTCAGCTGCTAATGCGCGACGCAAAAGCGCGACGCGAACGTCACAGCATATACAGACACACACACGGTGCTAGGTACACCTGCACACCGCTTGGGCCTCGGGGTAAACATGGAAACCACATCGATCCGGATCGATCGCGGAAGCTTAGGTTCGAATCCGATACGAGTAGACACAAACCCAGACCGCGCAAACAGCGCTAGCACTACGCTACCGCTAGATTGCTTGGGCACCGCGCATGACCCGCCTCTCTCTCCAGAGGGAGGGATAATCAATCTCAAAATCAAAAAATCTCAAATCTATAAACCACCACATTTGTCCACAGATATCATCAATAGAAACGCTCAACCCCATACCGAACCCCGTCATGAACTCACTGGTCTCACCAACCAAGGTTATTCTCAATGAGTCAATCCCCAATCCAATCATACCAATGGCCAGCTCCAACATAGCTCTGCCTTCGGAGATCCCAGTGTCCACACTCCCAGTCCCAATGCTGGGTTTGAAGTCTCTGGACCCGGAGAGTGGGGAGAAGATAGACATCAATGAGACTCTGTCCAATGATAGTATACTAGAGACTGCTAGTTTCATCGAGGAGATGAAGAAGGATAAAGATGAGGATATCATCGTAGATGATGTGGAAGCTGGTGTGGAACAGACGCAGAATGGTGATATGAGCCTTGAAGGTGAGGGACCTCACATTAACTTTAGGGACACTAAAACACTAGGGGTTAAAAGAGCTGTATAAACTGTGGTGCCCTTTTGTCAATGAGTCAGCCCGGGTGATGTAGGGTTACATTTTAACTGACGACAAAAAAGAGTTAAATTCTTTGTATCATAAGAGTTAAGTTATTTTTTCCCAGACTCAAAAAGAGGGGTGCTGTTAGTTCACCGCTATGTGTTTCTGTATGTAATATAGCTCTTAAATAGCTTAACCGATTTTTGAATTAAAAAGCAGGTTTTCTAGCAAACCTTCTTTTTTTTCAAACTTTTATCAAAGTCGATTGACCCCTTATTGATCCATTTCCAGCTGGCCTAGCATGCACGCAGGACAAAATTTTGTCTACCCCTTTTCTCGTATTGTCTCTCTGTCTACAGCTGTAGCTAACATGCGCTTTCAATATTAAGGACGAGATAAAGTAATTTAAACTTAAACAAAACCGGGTGCCTATTTTTTGTATACCGTGGCGTTTCCCTACTATAATTATTTAATTTCGGTACACGAAGAGTGTTCTCGTAGAAGCACTCTTCGTATTACGTGGTATTACCCTAACGAGTAATCGAGAAAATACTCGATGTAGACATTGCATGCTAGCACAGCAGGGCCTCATCAGCTCTTTTATTATTGCGATGGGTTTTTTTAAGTATAGTAAGTATATTTATTATCTTACAATAAGACTTGAACTTCACAGACGCGCCTACAACTCCGAGCCCCACGCGCGCCGCGCCCATTGAACCGCTGGACGTAGACCCGCCCGCCGATACCGACGTCGTCATGAACGACGGCATGAGCGAGGTCAGTCGCCTCGAAACTTGTCGAGGAGAGTTTTGAGTCTTTAAAATTAGTCACATGTTGTCATTTTGGCGCAACAAACAATAAATATAATATATTCAATGGGTATACATTCAGGTAGTTTCTTTTTATGTTTTAAAACCATGATCTGAAAGTGTCGCATACTGTCTAATCTCACAGATAACCAAATTATGTATACCTAATTAGATTTCATAACTAAAATTAATTTAATGGCTTATTATTATGATATAAACTTATTCCTAATTCCAGTTCATAAACACAGATAACAAAGAGGATGTACAAGTATATCCTGTTCATAGTTCATTAACTATAAACCATAAATTAAATATCAAGTACTGTTTATGATATTTTACAATATTTAGGATTTAATAATGATGTTATTTCAGAATGGTTCGATGCAAGTAGAGCCCAGCAACAGTCCTCTGAGCGGTGACATGATGGTCGAACCCATCAGAGAAACAACAGAATCTACTGATGAGTAAGTGGTTTATTTTATTTCATCACAATATATCATCATCATCAGGTGCCATTTTCATTATGAAGTTCGGAGGTCAGTTGGCAAAATTTTCTGCGATCCCGTGTGGCTTCCTTCAGTTGCGTGTAGCTATGTTTGGTCCATTCTTTAATGTCGTCTAGCCACTTTATCCTCTGACGGTCTGGGCTTCGCCTCCCTGGGATCCTGCCTTCGAGGATCAACCTTGGAAATTCATTTTTTTTTAATGTTAGTAGGATAGGCAAACTGGCAAAATGTCCCTCTGTTGGGCACGGGTCTCTTCCTCGAAATCAGGTGAGGAGAGTGTTGGGCCATAGTTCACCGATGCGCCGGCCCAATACGAACTTCACAATTGTGAACTTTACACATCTTCAAAGACTTTCCTTCACCATCTGTTTAATATAAAGAAAGGTTTTTAATAGTAATATACTTCTTATGGTTATTTAATGGTCCTTTGATTTTGATTGGGGGGCTCTTTGTACCCCTCTTATAAGAAGAGGGGACAAAAGAGCAGGGGGCAAGGGGTGAGGGTGGGAACCTCACCCCATTGTACTGCCCCGACATTGGGAGGGGTTTGTTCTGTGGTGCGGGACAACCCCTCTGTGGAGGTGGCGTCGGTCCCTTGCGGGACTGACTAGCCGTCGAGGTGCCCTGTTAGCTTAACAGATCCGGGGCACCTCACCAAGGCGGCACTGGTGGCACTCGCCGGGTTTTAGTGGGTAGAGCTGCGTTCATTTACCATCTTTCGGGCGCAGCGAGTCCCACATACCCACCTGGGGAAACCCACACCCCAGGCGGGATGCCTCAGAGCATTTCCCGGCGTAAAAAAAAGGGAACAAACAATCTTCATCATATTGTTAGTTAATTCAATCTTAATATTTAACCTTTAAAAAGCCCGTGCGTGCGTGGCAAGTGGTCTGCGACTAGCCCTAGCTACTCGTTCAGTTTCGGGACTGGCCCAGGTAAGTGTTGATTGTCTATCCTGAGACGAAAGATGGTAAGTATTGGTATCAGTAATTACACGGCCTCTCCCGCGCTTCTTTCTGAAAGACAAAGGTGTTGTGAAAGACTCTTCCGGACGGAAGCGTGGCGCAGCGCAACCCTCCTGTGAAATATATAAAGACATTTTATATCTGCTGATCACGTGCAGGACGGGTGAGCAGTACCGCTACGAGGTCAACTCCCTGACAGCGGAGGACCTGGTGCTGCTGTGCGACCTGTTCTATCTGCCGTTCGAGCACGGCGCGCGCGGCCTTCGCCTGCTGCACGATTACCACTGGCTAACCGCGCACGCCGCCAGCGCGCTGCCCCGAGGGAACAAACCGGAGGTGAGTGGGCACTCAGTGGACCAGACGAGCAACCACTTATCGTGTCAAAAGGCAGGCAGGTGCAAGTCTCACTCGTGCGCTGAATATTTTAAGTAATATAACAAAAAATACGGTTTCTAGATTTTTTCCTTCAGCTATGCTGTGAAACCTAGCATCCTGTCAAATTCTCTAATTCTATGTAAATGGGAAGTACTTCGTGTTTGGTTTGGCTGTCAGAAAAACGGATGCAGTGCAGATAAGAGTTCCGTAATGTAATTTGTAAGAATGTAACCCTATTTTTTTTTCTACCGAGACCTGTTATTGCACCGCTTATCGTTGAAGTTATTATATTATATTTCAAGTTGAGCTAATAAAAAAAACATTTATTTCAGGTAATTAACCTGAAATACATGTTTCTTTTATATACAGTTATATACACAGAATAAAATAAGGTTACATAATTTAACTATGAATATCATCATAGTATGCGATCCGAGTAGATGTAGACCTTGAATGTAGAATGATCTCGACAGCACTGTCTGCATGGGTACCACCAGCCTGCTCGTTTTTCCCGTGAAACAGCTTTGCTGTGTTTCGGAGAGAAGGACAAGGCAGGCAGTGTAATTACTGGCACCGAAATATACTACCTTGACTACACGCCATGAAAACAAACTAGTATATCTGAAACTCGGACATACTAGTTTGTGTTCATGGGCGACGCTGCCCACTTACCCTCTGGTGCCATGCCAGTTTGCCTATCCAACTTAAAAAAAAAAGTACAAAATTATCATAGCTTTCAAGCAAATACTACCCACAAAGAGGCGTGGCTCTAGAAATACATTTCATCTTTAAAATAATACTTAAATAAAACCGATATATTCGGTGTGTACAGACGAGTGAGTGGCGCCGCCGCCTGCGCCGCTTCGTGTGGTGGGCTGGGCGCGCGCGGCGACTGGCGCGGCGAGTGGGCGTGGCCGCCAACCGAGAGCTGCTGTGTGAGCTGCGGCCTTACCTATGGGACCTGTGCGCTGTGCTCGCGCTGCTCACCGCCTTCCTCCGGTGGCTGGGTGAGTGGCATGACTACACAAAATACTACTTCTACTTGTATGAAGATTTTTTTACATTGAAAAAGGCATTGGATGGTAAAATAATTATAATGAAATAAAACTTCCAATATAGATTTTATGAAGTTATTAGATTAGATGAAGTTATTAATATTTTTAGCAAGATTAATATGATTTTTTCAGAGCTTGGAAAATTTCCGCCGACCATTACGAACAATATTCAAGGAACGTATACATGTAAGAACTTTTTATTTAATTATATATTTATTTTAAAATTTACAGTTAAAACATAGTCATTAAGAAAACCAGACGAGACTAACTTGCGCGCTGAGAGTTCCGCAAAAAAATTTTTTTTATGTTATTGATTATTGTTTTCAAGATTTTTGCCTAATGTTGCGAGACCTAGCCTTTTATCAAATTTCATGCAACTATCACTTGGTTTGGGTTTGCCAAACAGATAAGACAGACATACAATGGAGTTAATCTAAAAGGGTTCTTGTCATCTTGAGGAACGGAACCCTAGAAACTACATTCATTAGCCAAGAAAATCATTTTGGAAATGATTATTAGGGTTCTCCCGCGGCTGGCGTGAGGCGTTCGAGAGCGGCAGCCAGGAGCCCTGGGTGTTCCGTGGGGGGCTGACCGCCGACCTGCGCCGTTTGCTGCCCGTTGAGTGCGCGCACCCGCCGCAAGCTGCGCCGCCCGCGCGTCTGCCGCTCGCCGTACGTCCTTACACGCCCGTTGACGAAGCTGCGGTAAGTAGACCCTCCTCCCGCCCCTACACGCCCGCCGACGAGCCCGCGGTACGTAGTCCCGCCCCCAGTCGCCCACGAGCCAGCGGTAAGTAGCCCCTCCTCCCGCCCCTATACGCCCGCCGACGAGCCCGCGGTACGTAGCCCCGCCCCCACCTGCAGACGAGCCAATGATATGTAGCTTCGCCCCCGACCTCCACATGCCCGCTAACGAGCCGCGAGCAAGCCATGTCCCGTACAGGCCCGCCGACGAGGCCGTAATGCGTTCACGCACGGATAACGCCTCACAGGCCCACCAAAATGTATGTATGGGGGATAATTCGATTGTATATGTTCAAAACATCTCTATTTTTACGGCATTTCTTGTCTTGCGCTGCCCCAAGAAAAGATTTGATTCGTATTTGAAAGGCCGGCAACGCACCAACTAATGATGTAGCGGGTGTCTATAGACGTCCTTTATCACTTAACCCCAGGTGAAACGACTGTCCGTTTGCCTTCTCCTTTATAAAAAATGCCAAAGGTGGGGAAATAAAACAGCTATCATATTTTAATGTTTTTATTGAACTACTAAACAAAGAATAAATCAGTTGAACAAATAGTCACTGATCTTGTTATCTTTGCTTATTTATATATATTTGTTAAAATCCTAAGTCAGGGTTCTTTGGAATTGATTAAAATTTTGTAAATTCTAATTCGCAGGTTTGTACTATATGTCATAAAACATGTCGGGACGGATCCGACTGCAGCGATTTGTTCCCCAGCGACTTACAGACTCTTCCTGCCGATAGGTATGAATATTAACCAAATATTATTTACATCGAAGTAACAGTTTGAATACATTCATTACTTTAATATACTTGTCTTAATGTTTGTAGGTTAGTAGTTCCGTTCCTAACGCTCACTCCGGAATTTTGTATGGTACTAGAAGACGACGGTGGATGTTTAGACGTGGATAATTCAGATGATTGCGATGATCCCGAATCTGAAAAGTCTGACACGAAACCTAACGGTGAGACATATTCATTAATGTTAATTTTATTACTTAAGTTTGTTGTATTTCCAACCCGACGTCATGAGGCCGTGTGGTCGATGACTTCACGGTTGGCGGGGTGCAATCCCCCACTAATAATAAACCATTAGGGAGCCAAATCGGCTCACAATAATCCGACGAAGCATTAGGGCCTTTTGGCCGCTAGCATAGCTCAATCCGAAAAATAAATGTATAAAGAAAAGGTCCAAGTATTGTACCTTGTGGAACACTTATGTTTTTGTTTTTATTTCTCTGACTTAAAGTTATTAATTTTAGGTGTGAAACCAGAAATAGTTGGTTACGCTTGTGCCGCTTTAAATAGCAGAGAGTTTTATAAGAAGCAGGAAATCGCGTGGATACCGGAGATGTGTCGGAAATATCCACTGGAGCTGATTGAAAGAGAGGATTTAAGTCAAGCGGCTAAGGTATAACATTATTATAGCAAAAGTTAACATTAAATCTATCAAAATGTTGAAAGTAGGTATGAGTGATCCTTATCCTATCCTCGGTCAAAATTTTTCTCGAAATTTGGAAAAATGGTTTTAAGGCTCTCATTTGCTTATATGATTTAAAAAATTAGGATCAAATTTACAGTAGGAGATTTACCGATAGAAGGTACGGGTTTCAGAACGCTCACCTGCACAAGTTCTTTATGGTCTTAGTTAATGTGTTACGGAAGAAAGTTCGAGACAGACAAACTTTTAGAAGGATACAAAGAGCAGCCCCCTCAGTTTCGCCCAAGGTGCTGGGTTCACCTTCGGCTACTGAGCTCACCGTCACGACAAAGCTTGAACCATGGTTGCCTCTGTTTGCCTAGCTGATCTAATTCTAGCGATATCACGTGCCCATTGCAGGAGTGCATCCGGCACTTCCACGAGTTCAGCGGGCCGGATCGCGCGCCCGAGAGTGTGTCGCGCGCTCAGCCCGCGCTGCTCACGTGCTGCGTGCTGCCCACCGATGGTGACCCGCACGCGCCCGCGCGCCTGCTCACCTGCCTGCTGGCTGCGCTGCGGGCACACGGTACATATACACACACACACACACACACACAAATACACACACTCACATTACCGTCGTACACGAACACGCTATAAGCATGTGCGTATAATACACACCGATATCAGCGTGCGCGGGCACACACGAACGCCCGCACATGCACTGTACGTACACAGAACATAATGGGTAGGTGTATATAATATGTGTGCTAACCCACGATTGAGGTATACTCGTTATACAGGTGCTCACTGGGCATGGTTGCTTTGGTGAGTACCTGTGCCGGACGGCCCGCAGGGAGCCGTTGACAGTGTGTCACGATTGTGGCGCGGTGGTGGACTCGGCCCAGCACACACTTGAGGTGTGCCCGAGATGGGCGGCGCTGCGTCATGATCTGACATCGGTCATCGGAGGGGACTTGTCTCTGCCGAGTGTCATCACCGCGATGCTCGGTGACGACGAGTCCTGGACGGCGATGGTTTCCTTCTGCGAGGCAGTAATGTCCCAGAAGGAGGCCGACGAACGGGTGAGATAGGAGGCCGCCGACGAGGCCTCCCCCCGTGGGCGACGAACGGGGGTGCGCAGGAGGCGCTACTTAATGCGCCTCCAGTAACGCCCCTGTGCTCGTGTCGGGTTCAGGATGGGAACCTGGGCTCAGTATGAAACGACGTCGCGGGGACTGCCTAAGCAGCCGGGTAGTTCCCCCCTTAAGAGGAGTAGTCTGGCCTTCGCCGGGGCCAGCCTGTCGCTGAGGTGATCCTGTTGAATACCTATCCGGGACCCTCATAATGCGACTGAAGGCGCTCGCAGTGGTTTTAGTTTACGGGTAGGGCACTCCCAGGTGCGAGTCCCACATAGGGTCAGGATCTACCCGAGATCCTGTCTACATGCTTAAAAAGCATTTCCCTGCGATAACAAAAAAAAAAGTCGTTATCAAAGAAGCACATCTAGTAAACAACAAATCACAACTAGCGACTCTTACACATCGCTTTGAAATCGTACTAGTACAAGTGAATTATTCTCTGGGGATATTCAAGAAAAGAGTGAAAAACCTTCTAGGCAAGCGAGCTCCACCGTCGGCCACGTCGACACTTTCCATCAAGTGAGACAGTGGCCAAACGCAAGCCTATCAATGATTTAAAAAAAAACTCAAACCTATAGATATGTTGTTTGTTAACGTTTTCAGGAGCGAGTGGCGTGCACGTTTGCATCAACGAGACGGACCATCACCTACAGCAGTTCTACGGGCGGCTCGGCTTCGTGGAGCTGGTGCGCAGCGCGGGCCGCGTGTTCCTCGCGCGCGCCATCTAGCGCTCCCGCTGATAGTGATGATGGTATAGTCTGAGATCCAGAACCTAATTGTTAGGATCTATTATCACAAATGGTGACTATAGTTTTATATTATTATGTTGATAACACACCTAATTGTAAGGATCAGTAACGTTCTAATTGTAACTGTTGTCGTTATTTTACATACATCATAATATACCCAATTCTAATTCTGACATTAACTGGTAACCACTCCGTATTTTTTTTTTAAAGGAAGGTTATAACTAAAACAGTACAAAGTTGTTATCAAAAAAGTATTTTACTTGCAACAGGATAACTGTTATATATTTCGTTTTTATATTTGACGAATAAAATAAAAATTATAACATCAATTTATATCGGATCTTGGACTGTAAAAGTGCTAAATAGTTTTGCTAGTTAGGGATCAGTATAGACATTTTTATATACTTTCGTAGTGTCGTTCCAGAATAAGCTGTAAGATATCTATTGTATTTCATATAATATAGATGATTGAAACATCGATTGCTTAGAGTAGATATTTTGTTTTAATCAAGCATCTGAAACTTACCTTTGGTAAACAAACCTTTACTAAAGGTAAATACTTTTAGTAAACAAGTATTTACCAAAGGTACTTTTGGTGAGCAAGTCTTTACTAAAGTCTTTACATTATATTCACATATGTCACAAAAGCGGGTGAGTCATATTTATAGTTGTGATGTGTACTACGTGCGTTGTTATGTGTGTAATTACAGGGAGCATATCAACGAACTGAACGCTCCCGAACTTACGCACACAAAGACAAGGATGGCTCACCCGCTTTAGTGAAATAAAACATCTATACTAATTAGAATTTTTGTTCGTGCTATCTTGGACGATATGAACCTAGTCGGATATGTTAAGACTGAATAATTTGAATGTAAAAATGCGTGTGATATATTGTAGTACTACGGAGTGTGGTTCAATAGTCTAGGAAATTCCATATACACGAGGCTTTTATCAGAGCGTTAAAGACCAATATCATAAGATCTATCTGTTCCATGTACATTATGCAATAAATATTAATGCAGTGAAAGTGCATCTGTACTCGAGATACTCTTTGTAGGGCAAAATTAAAAAACACCCTATTATTTATTAATGTTACTAAAAAACTCTTACTTATCTTGCATACTTACCATATTTTTTCAACCGTTCGAAGGCAATGCCGAAATATTGAGTGAAATAAAAGTTAAAAACAAACCATTTATACAGTTCACTATAGGAAGTTACTTAAAACCTATTAATGATTAGAATATTGCTCTCCAAAAGAGGCCCCAGTGTGGATGCATGCTGTAAATTTTTATTAATTGTATTAATGAATTGAAATTTAACCCCCGTACAAATAAAATTTTCATGTAATCACAGGCTTATAACTCTAACTGTATAAGCCTCTCTCTCTTTCATTTTGCAAACGCTGGTTTTGTCTCTTTCACTCGTTTGCAAAATGAAAGAGAGAAAACCTATTATATTATTCAGCGTTTGTTTGTACAAAACAAACGCTGTTACAAACAGCGTTTGTTTGTGTTTGTCTAAATAAGTAAATGTAAAACAAAAATTTAGAGTACCGCTACCTTGTCATAGTGTTGTCAATTATATCATCAAAAGGATTAGTTTTACGTCTGTATCTCTAGTTAGACCATCGAGCATATATCCAGATAGAGTAGTAATATGAGCCATAAATGTCCGAAACTGGTCAGTGATTTGTCACTGAGACATTGTCATTCCCGCTCGTCCTAAAACAGTACCGCACCAACAAGTGATCTGTGTGTACGTCTCCCGATACTTCCGAAAATATTCAGTTTGGTGTCGTGTTGTTCTATTGTCGTGATAAAGACATCGAATTATAAAACAGACGGGATCACGTTTCATCGGTAAGTATCAATAAACTATGATTTCATTTCAAGTTACATCCAAATAATAGGCTGAAGTTAAACTGGTCAGTTAAAAACACTTGGACACCATACTATGCGTCTTGTTCTTACCTCGGTGTAACCTATATACAGCCATCTCATTTTATTCATTACGCGTTTACTAGTGCTGTAATCAAATTACCGGATTTTTTTTGACTGACCTGTTGGTCTAATGGTTATTGACCCCGACTGCTAAACCAGAAGGTCGTGGGTTCGATTCCCAACCAGGACAAATGTTTGTGTAATGAGCATGATCATTTGTTGTGTCTGGGTGTAGTTTATCTATAATATGTATGTATTTAGAAATATATAAGTATGTATCAGTTGTCTGATTACCGTAAGAACAGGCTCTGCCTAGTTTGGGATCAGATGGCCGTGTGTGAGTTGTCCCAACATATAAAAATATTAATAATTTTTCATATGATACAAAATACTCCATTTTATAGCCTTCAATTTCCTCCCATAAAGTTAGTATTATTTAAGATTAATTATTATATATATACGACTAATTTTTTTTGTATAGGAGATGCATTTATAAAGCTTATAGTTATTATTTCGAACACTCGCATAAATGTACACACACACTCACACCTCCATATAATCTTACCTGATAGTCCTAGATAAAATATAATTGTAACAAATAAGGTGATTATTAAAAAACAAAAAATCCCGACTGCAAATGAATTTGGCGCCAAAAATCCTCCATTTTGTTTTGGTTATACCCAGTCTCACTCTAATAGTAAATACGAAACTAACGACAACCTTTCAAACTAAAATCCATCGAGCTGTTCAGGCCGCAGAGCGTGCCAAACAATTATACATACATACTCTCGAAAAACATAACCCTCGTTCTGACGCAGTCGGGTAAAAAATAATCCTTATCCTATTCTAAATCCGTTCATATACCTATTTACCTGTTATCCATGTGACCCTGTGTAGTAGAGGCTGATATATAATATGTAATACATTATATGTATTAGGTCTTGTAGTACAGAAACTAATTTCTGTACTTATTCCTTAAAAATTATCTAACTTATATGGGATACTATGTGAAAGAAAAAAAAGTTAATTTGTATTATATGTCACCGTAAAATTGTAAATACCGTTAGATAATAATCTATCTTTACGATTTTACCGTAACAAATATTTTATTGCACAGCACTAGTGCAATACTTGATTTGCGCTCTGATTGGCTGCTGGCCGGCTTGAGGATCAGAGCGCAGCGACCGGCGGCTCCATTTTGGCGGAATTTGTTTTCTTAAAATCATTACCGCTCTATTCCGGTTATATGCTCGATGAGTTAGACCTACCGCAATACTATATTGCTGGTGGTCTAATAAAAATCCAGTCTCTCCAGTGGATAAGCATTCCACAAAGATTATTTTATATTATATATTAACTGAAAATATCCATATGCACGAGTCAGAGTTAAATCATAATTTTTATCATTACGTCTGGTCAAATATCGAGACAGCCTCTCTTTTTCTCTCTCTTGAAATGAACCAATTGAGTAATCTAACGAAACGTAGAAAATCAATCTTTTCAACGATGAATGAATTCTCTTACCTATATTTCATTAATTACTCTTTTATGTTCTAAAGACAGTTACTTTCAAAGGACACTAAGATACGGTCAATAAATTAACTTCAAGAGGTAGTAATTTATGAATTTGAGAATCAATATTATCATTTTGAATGTATCTTGTGCGTGTACTTAGCAACGAAACTTCCATTCTTGATCTGTAATATATATTCATTGTATGTATATATTTTGTATAATATTTTGCATACATTTGTAAAATATTTAGGTAATCGACATAGTTTAATGGCGTTTAGCTTTAAGGTCGCTGTTTATTTTTCTTTTCGTTGGATTTTTTATATATCACATGCGAGAAAGTTGCACATAGACTACAATCTTGTGAAAATCTAAAATGACAGAATTTGAAAGATTTAAATTAACTTAGTAAATACTAAACACCTATCGTATAATCCATAGAGCACTAAAATTAAATTCAATCGGACCGTTATGGGCCGGTATCGTCGTATAAGCTACTCTAGCGTCATACTCTCTCTCTTTCTTTGGTAGCTCTCACTCTCTCAAACTACAGAATATATGCTAGATGTATGGGAAACGCTATTCAAATATTACAAGCCATTTAAAATATGAAATTCAAAATGGGATATTTACTATGTTTTTTACTAGTATTACGCGGAGCACGATATTTAGGCGTCGCCTACAAATGCCTTATTACCAAGATTGCGAAATAAAAGTGTAAAACCTGGAAAATATTCTGTTTTAAACATTTTTAATGTTAACACCACAATTTTAGTTTAAAATCATACAAAAAAATGCATATTGTTTTTATTATATTTACCCAAGTTATTTCTTTGTTTTCAGTCACTATATTAGTTTTAATTATGTAATAAAAAAGCTTTTTTTGTATCGTTTTTGTACTCTTTGTAATCTTCAAATAGATGAAAAGTAAAAGTATTTTTTTTTACATTTAATAGTCCTAAGGTGCGAATGTTCTTTGCTTAAAATTTTATTCGTTTTTGCTTAAGATTTTTTAATTTATTTAGGAAACAAACTATATCTCGATGGGATTTGCTTTAGGATTTTTTAGTATTACAAGTATTTTGAACTTGAGGATGAAATTATTTGATTATGTTGCTTCTTTTTCGTCTGAATTTTTTCAGTGAGAAGTTGTGTATTGGTAATAAAAAAAAAAATTTAATCAACTTTTGTTATATTTGAAAGACATGTTACTAGAAATTACCTTATTGTGTTTAGGACAAAGTATGTAATCTCAAACTGACAAAATAATGTCTAGCCGCATTAAAGTCTAGATGTTTAACGGTGCCAAGGTGTTAATACAATGTTATATTTATTGTATACTTTTAATGTAATATATTGTATTGTGTATTGCGTTCTATGTTCCAGTCGAAATACCCTTGGGCACAGTAAAAATAGAAATAAACGTATTTGCTAAAGAGAAGGAAAGTTACCATCGGTAAAAATCAACGGAAAAGGTTTTTTTTTTCTTTTCTTTGGCTACCATTTCATATACATATTATTAATTGAATTAAGTCATTCCAAAATTTATGTACATTTATTTTAATTAAAAATCTCTGAAATCTTTATCATTATGTCCCTGGACACTGCATTTTTTGTAACGCAGTATTAACAACATTTACGGTCAAATATAGAGGGTGTCCATTAATTACGTAAAGATTTTCATTCAGATTCTGCTCGACCGAGGGGGTCAAGCAGAATCTGACCCAAAATTGCGTGGGGGATCGGGGGGGGAGGTTGCGTCAACGAATATCATGTTTTTTCGCAAGAAACAATACATATAGAATTACCAGAGAATTGGGTCAAATTATAGCAAAGCATATTATATTTTCTTGACTATAGTTCTTGAGTGGACTGAATTAAAATAAGGTGTTCTTTAATAATTTTAAATGTAACTATGATTTTAGATTACGATCATACGAGCTTTGTTTTTTTTTTAAGGCATAGGGGGGCAAACGAGCAGTCGAAGCTTTAGGGTGAGGCCAAACATGCGTAATTTTTTGAGCTGTGAGTCGCGGAATTTACGCTGCATTCGGTTGTATACTAAAGTCCTGTTTGTGCCACACGGCGACGTAAACTCACTGTGCGCATTAGTATGAAACCGAATGCAGCGACTCATTTTACATAACTCAAAAAATTACGCTAGTTTGGCCTCGCACTTAGACTACCGACGCCATCTGCACAGCCAGAGATTATACAGATGTGTTGCCCTCCTTTTCCCTATCCCCCCAATGGGCCACCGGAAACTCACTAACTGCACGAAACGCGACAGCATAGCTGTCACGTAACGCCGGTGTTATGTGAGCGAGAGGTACCACACTGATCGTGCCAGCCCAAGTCGGCTGCATAGCACTACCTCTTAGTATTTATTTCATTATTAAATAAAAATAATGAAATTAATTGTCTTTTGTAAAATAGGTCTACAACATTTACATTTAAATACGCATTTTGAAATATCTCACGTGAGATTAGGGGAGGGGATCGAGCAAAATCTCACGATATCTCACCAATGGAAGAGGGAGGGAAGGGGGAAATTTTTCGCAACTTCGCTTCATGTAATTAATGGATGCCCCCTAACAGATAGATAGAAGATGCTTAGATATTTTGAGTTGATGTGAGGTAGTAACAATATGAACGCTATAATATGTAAAGTGGGGTTTACAAATGAAAAGATGTGTAATAAATATTTATTAAAATGAGGTAGTTTGCGTTTTAAGCCAATATGAAAGCAGGGGAAGAACAAAGTTTATTGTTCATACACAATTGATAAATTTTGCTCTGAAATTCTATTTATTTTTTGCATTTTTTAGGAAATATAAAGGGCATAGCCAGCAGAAGAACAAAGTTTTGAAGGAGCTCTTAAATTATTATTATTTTTCATTATTTTCAATATTGTCCATAGAAACTAGGTATATTTATGTTACTAAAACTAAATCGTATTCGAATCAGTTGACCCATTTAAAAGCTGCAGTGCCACAGAGACACACATTGGTCAAATATATTAAACTTCTCTTTTTGTCGTCACCATTCTTGTCTTGTTGATTTGTAATAAAATGTGTCCTGTATATGATCTAGTGCTTTGGTTCATACTGATTTATTTATATTCATATTAGTATCGATTTTACTTGTGAACATGTAATCGATTATGCTTGTAAAACGCACTTCACTATTTTTTATTTTCTTACACATGTATATTATGTGAGGAATAGTAATTTAATTTTGTGTAATCGTTAATTCGCTGCTTATTATTTTGCCCGTCAGTACTTTTATTGTAAGCGTACAATTGCTAGTAGAAATAAAATGTTTCAAAAGTATGTTTCTTTTATTTTTTGTATCGTAAACTAAATTAGTATATTCTACTCGTGAACCTGACAGACGTGGTACTTACTGTCCTAAACAGAGTTGCATATAATCTTTTTTTTAATGAAAACTATTTTAAGCGCGTTGAGCACATTTTGTGGGAACAAAAATCATGGTTCTCACAACATCGGCACCTCTTCACTAAACGCTGTGACATTAGGACGTCATAATTCTACGTTATGTTTTCACTTCTATAAGCAATCCCTATGATTGCCAGTCTTTTTTAATGAAATCGTAATCACAGCGCCATGTACCTAGTATTTCCAAACCATTCACAGACCCTCTCAAAAAACAATATTTCGTCCAAATCGATCCAGACGTTTGGATTACTAACAAACACGTAAGTACAGAAATATTTATAGAGGTTTTTATAGACATTTGAAATATGAACCAAATTTCTTGGAATATAAAATCTTGTTTGACCGTTAACATTTTAAACGGAAACTAATAAAACGGTAGGAATGTGTTCTTTATTTAAAGAAACGTAAAACAATCTGCAAATTTTCACTTTATTTTTAATTCACAAACAAAATTTACATGTATTTGAAATCTCTGAGAATTTTAATAAAATTTCTTAATAAATAATAATTAGACATGTACAGAAATTATGTAAGTACATATGGATTTTACATACCTTATTTATTTGGGACGGATGTAAAATTACTCGTGGAAAGTTCTTTCAACTTCTGTTTGATTTCAGTAATCTGAAATACAAATCAAATATTAGGTTTAGCTTAGGCTTTAGCTTGTATGGATGTTTTCGCGTGTGTATATGCATTTACGTGAATGTGTGTGTGCAATTGCGTTTATGTGTGTGTACGCTTTGCGTAGTGTGTGGGCGTTAACGTGAAAGTATATTTGCGTTTTGTGAATATGTGAGTGCGTTTTGTGAATATGTGAGTGCGTTTACGTGAATGTGTGTGTACGTTTGCGTGAATAAGTGTGTTCGTTTACGTGAACAAGTGTGTTCGTTTGCGTGAATAAGTGTGTTCGTTTGCGTGCATTAGTGTGTTCGTTTGCGTGCATAAGTGTGTTCGTTTGCGTGAATAAGTGTGATCGTTTGCGTGAATTAGTGTGTTCGTTTGCGTGAATAAGTGTGATCGTTTGCGTGAATTAGTGTGTTCGTTTACGTGAATGTATGCGTGCGACCGATGCGTGCGTAGACAAGAAAAATATTCGTCATTTCGATGATAATTAGGTATATCTTGTTTTCTTCGTTTACTGTCTCTACACATATAAACACAACTAACTTTTTTATCTACTTATACTAAGGAAGAAAAGCTTATACGTCCAGCTGTTACGTTGTGGGTACGGCTTCGAAAACTTTACTTTACAGGCTGTCCCAATGCAGGGTGTCTAGATTGTTATACCTACATAGAATTAATACCAATCTCCTGAACAAAGCATTCGTATGCAGTGCCAAAATATTCTCCGCAAAATTAAAAAAACATTCCGTCACGTTTTAAAAAGTTTAAAAACAACACTTACTTTATGGATTTCGCCCAGCAGTGCCTTTTGTTCTGTCCTCGGAGTCATGGACTCCTTGTTTAGATCTATGGCCTCTAGATTCTCAAACAATTGTTTTATTTTCATCGCCAGGTGAATATCTTCGTTGCTTTTCCTTGGGACACTGGGTTTGGATCTCCTAATAAGTCTCCTCTTGAACTTGTCAGGAAGATCTTTCTCTATATCCCTTCTGGTTAAGATGCTCATGTATTCTGGATTTGTGTCGTAGGGAAAATCTTTTGCCGAAAGTTGAAAGTTACGTGAGACGAATTGCTGGCGATTCCTATAGTTTTTCCTCCAGTTCTTTAAGTTTTCTATATTCCTAAAGTATATTTCTGGGATTAGAAATGACGAAAGAGCAAAATCACTAGATGGAACCACAATTGGTTTTGGTGGCAAGCAGATGGCGGGAGATTGGCGGTCTTGGCGTTCGTGAAAGAGGCGTGAGTCCAGCGGTGGACGGACAATGATGATAATACGTCACGTACATTCGTACGTGACACACGTGTAGGAAAGAAGTAAAATGGTGTGGATTTTATTTATTTCCTTCATCGAGCTTGTGTTCTGGATATAAGGACAGACACTCTAAAAAAGGGAATTAATATTCGTGGGCGACAATTTAGCATCAGAATCAGATGGACAGACACTATCTACATTTAGTTTATATATTTTTTTAATCACCTTCTTCCTTGTAAAATTTTATCCACCGCTTCTGTGATACGTTTTTGCTTTTTAAGAGCTAAATCTTTCAATAAGCTCTCCCTCATTTTCTCATCTTGCACCATTTGGCTGCATACGCGTAAAGGTTTTAAATATTTCGAACTTTGATTATAAGGCAAAAGAGTTTTGCTTCGACTTTTGGACAATTTCGGACATTTCCCGCTCACTTTTGAATAATGTTCCTCATCAGAATCGTTATCTTTCCCGCTCAATTGGACAGATAAATTATTACGCGGTTTCACAGCATCTAACACGGAGTTATAACTTCGTGCTCGATTAAAAATATTTTCTAAATCAATTGTTTTATCGGAAAAATTCGATGGCGATTCTTGAAGTTCTTTCACGAATCGATCTTTTAAAAATGACTTTATTCGCTCCGTTCCCGCCTTTATAACGTCAAATGGTGGATACTCAATTTGATTTCCGCCCAACTGTAACAATTTTAATTTTTGAACTGTACCGATTTCACTAGGTAAAGATATAATTTTATTATTTTGTAATAAAAAATGAGTGAGCGATTGGTGATTTTTAATCGTTTTCGGAATATTGGTTAATTTATTGTCTCTCAAGTCCAACCATTTTAAACAGGGTAGTGATGGGAAGAAATCGTCCGGTAGATTTTTTATCATATTGTTCTGCAAATGAATTACCTGTAACAATAAATTCAAATTAAATTAAGCGATTATGTTGTGACGAATCATATATAACCGGAATAGAGCGGTAATGTTGGGTTTTGTATGAAAAAAATCCGCCAATTTTGAGCTGCGGCGCTCGGTTGGTGGAGGGACTTGACCAGTTTCGGAATTTTATGGCTCACATAACTCTATCCTGTAATATGCTCGATATGACGCATAAACTAGGACATTTTTCTTCATTTTTTTGTCGCTAAATCGCCCCTTATATTTAAAACCAAGATTCTGAAAACACTGTCCACGAGCATTAGCGCTAGAACTCGGCAACTAATGATTTTACAAGAAAGGTGTCATGCTCTCCAATTTTCATTATATTTTTTTATTCATATTTCCAAAAAATAATGCGATATTATACAAATTCAAAAATATTGTTTTTTAGTAACTAACTACCCATATGGAAAAATATCAACAATAGACAGAAAGTTAAGAATTAAAAAAAAAAAAAGATGGGAAATTTTATCCTCTACAAAAATCTCTGTCTCCACTATTTTTAATGTAAATCTCACGGTTTCGGAGATATTTCCAAAAATGCGTTTTTCAAGATAGCGGCTAACGCTCGTGAGCCGTGGATTCAGAAACTTTGTTTTATACATAGTGGGCACCCCCTGACATAATCCAATCAAAAAACACGATGCAGAGCAAACCGACTTTTGGTGCTAAAATTCCTGAACTAAAAACGTGACCGCTTAATTTAAGACTTGGCGAAAGTAGGTATGCTGATATTTTACTCAATGTTTTCTATGTAAGTACTTATTATAATATATCAAAATATCCTCACTTTACTAATGGTCCCACCGTGGTCATGCTAGTTTAAATGGTCTACTTATTCACTATAGCACTGCTCATGGTAGCATTACCTTCGGTAACGACACAGGCCACAGCTACTATAAAACGACTAAATGCATTTGAAAATGCGATATTTTAAAATGTCCCACAATAATGAGCTAAGCTATTAAGGATGATAATGTAAAATGGCACACAAAAATACATTTATTGTGAATTTAAATAGATATACGTACTGTTACGAACTCATTGTTTATAGTTGGAATAATTTCTAAAGACTTGGAACGTAATGATATAACGTTATCATCCAATAAATCTTCTTCATTTATATAAGAAGGATTTTGCTCGAAATTATCAACCATTGTCTAAATAATAAATATGATTTAAACGCTGATAAAATTAATTGCTTGTATATTAAATAGTCCTATTTTTGATTTGATTGATCGATAAACACAACATTCGTAATACATTTAAATATCCCGCTTTCTTCATCTTCTTTTATCTTTGTATGCTAAATATTTGCCATTATTACTTTCTAGCGATAAGTGTTTTATTAGAGTTATCATTTATGAATGTATGTAATGTGAAGTATTATAATGCGTTAAATTTTAATGTGAAACATATATTAAGCTGGCGTTCGCAGTAAAATTGAATCGAATGCCATGATAGCAAACGGCAAAATATTGTGATTTCTTAATTTTATTCCATCTTTTGATATATCGATTTTAATTATTTCAATTTTTTTTTGTCCTTAAAGTAAGTTTACTTACGTAAGCGCTAAAATGTTTGGAGGTCTAAAGCGCTAGAATTTTAATCTCATCATGCAGAACGTTTCTTCACGATTTTTTCCTTCACCGGTAAGCAAGCTATAGTCTCATTTTCATGTTTAGAAAAACTCATTTCAAGGCACTACGGGGGTCAAGATTGAACCTAGACCTCTCACTATGCTCCGAGTGATGAGACTATGGCCGAGCCCATATCCATTGGACCATTTGTCACTCAATTTTTTTCTAAAGTTTTTAGTTTTAGTAAACTGATCTTTAAAAATGGATATGCAAATATATTTTATTGATTAATCCAATATTTTAGGAGTTAAAAAAACGCTTCAATAACGGGTCATAAATAGCAAGTGAAAATTTTTACAAAAAATAAAAGATGAGAAATTTTATTCTCTACAATGATGGTCTCAATAACTTTTTCTCTAAAGTGCATAGTTTCCGAGATATCGGCCAAATACTTTTTTTCAAGATGTGTGATCCATCTTTGTGATTTTTGTGATTTTATCATCAGTAAGTGACCGTAAGCCTTATAAACAATTAAATTAGAAATTGAGTGTGAAGTTAAATTCTATTTTTACTGGCCTGTATCGAGCATATAACCAGATAGAGTAGTAATGTGAATCATAAAATTCTGAAACTAGTCAGTGATTTGTCACTGATTTAATAGCAATTCAACCAACCAGGGATCTACGTCCCATTGGCCAATCATGCATAAATCAATATCAGCCAAGCAGAGCGCAACCGGTGCAGCATGACAGCACAAATTTGGCGGAATTTGTTTTCATACAAAGCACATAATATTACCGCTCTATTTTGGTTATATGCTTTAGTAAGAGGTAGTGCCAAGTTTTTGTGTTCGAATAGAATATCATTATTAAAGCATGTTTGCATGAATTTTAATTTAGTGTAACACATTAATTAATATGTGTGCATTTGTAAAAAAAAACTGTATTTTTAGTACATTTGCGTGTGTGTGCTGGTTGTGAGTGTAGTAGTCTTCCACCCTCCGCCGAAAATTGGGTGCACAATTCCCTCGTAAAATTGACACATACAATCTCCACTCTCACTTACTCTGATATACTGATCCCCTTCCTTTTTCGCTTTACAATAATTTTTCTCGATTGTAAGTCGATATTTTCTAAAATATAATTTATAGCTTTTCTACTATAAAAAAAAATCAGTTGTCTGTAAAGTCGGTTTACTGACGATAGTTGAACGTGACAACATCATAAGAAAATGGAACGCCTCATAGCGAGGTAACGCCGCATACGTCATCGCATACGTCATGTTTTTTTCGTTCTTGCAGCCGGCTCCATCAAATTATAAGACGTCACGTCAAAAGGATTGTGTGGTTTTATGAAACTACGGTAAAAGTGAAACTTTTTTTCACATTATAGACATTTTACTAAAAATTTTTGGAATAATATTCCACTAAGGGTATAAAAATCGCTTTATCAATCTTAATTATATACTTACTTATGGAAAATTGGAATGATAATTCCCATTATTTATTTTATATTATATTATATATTACTCCGCGGCCGATCGTCACGCGACATGCAACACACAGACGAAAAAATTTGAGACGATGTAATAAAAGTTTCACTTTAATATAATATGTTTAATGAAATATCAATTCATAACATATCGATAACAAAATGATTATCAACAACATAGAATGTCATATCGATATTTCATTAAAATCGCAACACTAAATAATGAATACGACTTTATTTCAGTTGCAAGATGGCGAACGTTCGGGATAGTGACACATCGTTGTGGCTCCACAATAAACTCGGAATATCGAATGATTCGTGGACAACTGGCTCTATTTGTACACAATTAAATGCGGAAGTGCTAAAAAACATTAAAGATTGCTTTCCAGATTTGCAAACACAAGTTAAACTCAAATTATTATTAAGTTTCTTTCATATCCCGCGCAGAAATGTTGAAGAGGTAACTTTTCTCTTGTTCTATGCTTTTTGCGTAACTGTATTGTATTTGTCGTCTCTTTCTACTCAAATTCAATAACATCGAACCTGAAAGAGATGCACGTCTTGAAATTATTTATTTAGTGTTATTTGTTGTCATAAAATAATTACTACAGTAATAATATTGCTTAAATTTCAAATACACGGATATTAGTTAATATATATTTTCTAGTAAAATTTATTAAATTACAATTACCATATGGAATCAAATTGATATTTTAAAAAAATGTCCTGACCTTACAATTGCTTGGTTAGGATAATGTTGATCTTGCAAATAAAATTTTATGAAACCTTCATCAATTATTTATTAATGATTCTCTTAGATTTTCATAAATATCTAATATTAATTAAATGATTTTTAGGTTATGTTGCATATTATTGTTTACATAATATTAGTAATATTAATTTTAGCTATTTCAACTAATATTTAAATTTATGTCCTGATAACATGATATATTTAACGTTTACGGTAAAATAACATTCGTTATAACTAGATTTCGTTTTTGTATCATGATATTATGTACAACTGCAGACTTGCATGATAAAATTCTTTACCTCATTACAAGGTTAACAATTTATCAGCTCTTTCATTCGAAACAAAGTGAGCTTACTTCATTTAAAACCAAAATGACTGAAGACTCTTAAGTTTTATGTAACACTTAACACTTTTTTACCCTGAATAAGATTATTATTCAAACCTGCATAAACCTACTTAATATTGGTGTAAAAAATTCTAGAATTCCAATAACTAGTTCACAAATTTTTCAGTGGAGAAATGAATTGGACGAGATCATCGAGGTTGCAGCCGTTGACTCCGATCTATGGGTGGCGATGTTGGCGGAAGTGCTTAAGACATTTCCGTCGGCAGGCACACTTAACACTGAGATAGCGGAGTTTGATGAGACGAGACCAATCTTCAGTGACATGATAGGAGAGCTGAGGAGAGCCTTAGCTAAACATTCAGACTTAGGATTGTTACCACTTGAGTGCCTATATTTAAACAAGAATGCCTTAGTATCTGTGGTGAGTGATGTTTTTGAAAGAAAAAGATTTATAAAGGATAATGTATTACAGTAAAACCAGCTTAAGACAATTTCACAGGGACCAACCAAAAATGCGTCTTAACCGAGAAATATTATGGGGGATACGGAAAATAAAACTTAATTTTACTAATTTCGTGTTGGTAATGAATTATTCATTTATAAAGTAGTGAGAAAGTAATTAAAGTAACAAAAGACCATCAATAATAGTGAAAAACATGGTAAATATCCAGTTTTATATAATAATAGCATTAGCAAAATTTTAGTGATTTTGTATACCTATAATTTTACTTTTGCAGTATGTTTTCGCTTACACCCAGAGAATAATGTTGATTTTTCCTCTATCACTAACTTAACTTTTTTGACATATTGGAATTAGCACATAAACTTAAAAAATAAATGTAGACGCCATTTAAAATGTGGTTCGTGGTTCATAATTTTGCAACAATTCAGGAAGTGTTGCCATCCATGTATCAACATCTTGTTGTGAGACTGTGTCTGATTCGCCACAAATGTGACAATATACTATGCTGTGGTGAACAAATACCGCATATTAAATGGGATGACAAATCATATTAAGCATAAAAAAAATTATGAAAACATTATTAGGCGGGAAAGATATTAAGCGTGATTGTATTAAGTTGATTCTATTGTATATGTTTATCTCTATGTGTGTGCTTGCAATGTGCAACAGAAAAACTTGACTGTGATGTTACTTATTGCAGTGCATTTAAGTTTCATATAAATATTATTTAAGTAGGTATTATTATAATATTTTCACCAATAAAAGATACTGAACATACTAATAAGCACCTTTGATGGAGGGGTCTCTTTGTACCCCTCTTATAAGAAGAGGGGACATAAGAGCAGGGGGCAAGGGGTGAGGATGGGAACCTCACCCCATTGTACTGTTCCGACGTTGGGAGGGGTTGTTCTGTGGTACGGGACAACCTCTCTGTGAAGGTGGTGTCGGTCCCTTGTGGGACTGACTAGCCGTCAAGGTGCCCTGTTTGTTTACTAGATCTGGGGCACCTCACCAAAGGCGGCATTGGTGGCACTCGCCGGGTTTTAGTGGATAGAGCTGTGTCCACTTACCAGCTGTCGGGCGCAGCGAGTCCCACATACCCACGTAGGGAGACCCGCTCCCCCACGGGATGCCTCAGAGCATTTCCCGGCGTTAAAGAAAAAAAAAACCTTTGATGGAAATATATGAATAGTTCTTTTTTTTATGTTATTTGGATAGGCAAACTGGCAAACGGGCCACCTGATGGTAAGTGGTCAACGTCGCCAATGAACATAAACTAGTTTACCTGGAACAAGCCCAGGCAACTCATTTATGTGTTGCCTATCCTGAGACATAAGATGTTAAGTCTCGCTGGTAATATTAGAGGTTTAAAATGTCACTTGGCTATATTTTACCTAACTTACTTATTTTACTGGCTTCGAATGCTCATTTGCACTCCTATGCTATAAAAAAAACTATGGCAAAGTTTATAGGAAGAATTATGATATTAGCGGTGTATGTTTGTATTGTAGTACCAATGCCATTTACTGATTTTGATGAGTGTGGTATCAATCAATTCATTATGGTCTAGGTGACAGAGGCTACATTATAACCTATTAAAAAAATGAGGGGTAATTTTTTTTGTAGTTTTTAAAATTACTACTTATTTTTATACAGCTCTATACAAGCAACTTTTTTATGACCTACAATTGAGCATGTTTCATTACCATTGACTAGAGTTAGATAAGACAGTGGTTTTCAAAGATTTTTTTATTTTTATACAAAATGCATGCTTACTGATTGTGAAACTAATTTCATAATAATTATGTTTCAGGTCGGCCAACAACCGAATCCAGTAAAACATTTTACATTAAAACGTAAGCCGAAATCAGTAGCTCTTCGTAGTGAACTTTTAGCCAAAGCTGCAGAAGTTCAAGCCAATCAGAAGAAAGCACAAGCACCAACAGTGCCTGTACGTAGCCGTGGAATGCCTAGGAAAATGACTGACACAAGTAAGTATATCTCATCTATGTTATAGTATTGATTAGTGGCCGGGGGGGAACATTTAGTAAGGCCCATGTTGTATTGCACCCGAACTGGGCCGGCACGACTGGGGTGGTACATCTCGCTCACACAACACCGGCGTCAAGTGACAGCTATGCTGTCGCATTTCGTGCGGTTTGTGAGTTTCCGGTGGCTCTTGAGGGGGGGATAGGGAAAAGGAGAGCGGCGCATCTGCGTGGCCTTGGTTGTGCAAATGTGTATGGGCGTTGGTGCCGTTGACTGCTCGTTTGCCCCCTGATGACATTAAAAAAAACACTTCCATAAAAATAGCTGTTGAGACAGCATAGCGTTTCGTGTGGTTTGGATCGAGGGGGGATAGGGAAAAGGAGGGCGGCGCATCTGCGAGGCCTTGGTTGTGCAGATGTGCATCTAAATTCCATCAATATCAAGGTAGTTTTAGAGTCGATGTTCAAACAAACATTGTGATGTGAGATTTTTATATATTCTTTTTGTTTTGGCAAATGAATACTTCTATATTGATGTTCATATAGAAAAATGATTCATACTTTATACCGGTGGGAGGGAAGCGATGTGCCGCGCTCCCGGCTGCATGGGTATCACCATCTTGCTTATTTCTGCCGTGAAACAGCTTTGCTGTGTTTCGGAGAGAAGGGCAAGACAGGCAGTATAATTACTGGCACCGAGACTTAACATCTTATGTCTCAGGATTGGCAACACATAAATGAGTTGCCTGGGCTAGTGCCAGGTATACTAGTTTATGTTCATGGGCGACGTCGACCACTTAACATCAGGTGGTACGTTTGCCAGTTTGCCTATCCAACTGACATAAAAAAAAAAAAAAACTCTTGAGTTATAATAAGGGTTCACACTGGGAGGAAGGTGATATAAATTCCAGTTTAACAAAATATAAAATTTGTTGCATATAATTTGAAATACATATTAGCAACATTACTGGTTGTTAACAGTCGGATCGCATTAGTACCTAAAATTAAGAAACTTATAAATATATACCCCTGACTTGGTGAAACCATCTGTATTCGTCATATAAAAAATATCTCCATTTAGTGGGATTATTATTATTATTATTTAAGGGTGGGGACACCAGCAAGGCCAGACGGGTGGTCAGTCCTCATTAACGGGACCATTTCACCCAATTCCCCAGGCTCGCCTCTGGGATTAGATGCGGGGAGGGGTTATCATTTGCCCCTCCGGTGTCACCCCCTCAAACCTACGTGTTGATCTACAAAAACTACTTAGCTGCCTTATGGTTAGATATGCTAAATCTTCCTTCTTCAGCTCGTCCGCTATATAAGTAGTGGTGTAAAGTATAGTGGGATAAAGGACCGACTACCTCTACCTATCCATTACATCAGCGTTTTTCAACATTTGGGTTGCGACCCCCGAGGTCTCGGGTGTTACGGCTACCGTAAAAATGAACAAAATCCTCAAAAAAGTTTCTAAAATATTTAGTCAAGTAAAAATATATCTTGTGGGTCTCGATTATGTGTTAGATTTCTGCCAATACTTAATTATAAAATATTTCCTAATTTTGATATTTGTAACGTAATATCATAGGATTATAAACAGCCTGTTTCCCATCCATATTTTGGTATGTAGGTGGTCGCTAAAAAAATTATGGTCGCGTAGTAACAAAGGTTAAAAAAACTTTTTTATTTTATTTATTTATTTATTCTTTATGTACATAAAAAAATATTACAACTTATATAATAGATAAGTATGATACATGGATGTGCTTATGTCTATAAGAGATCTCTACCAGCAAACCATAAAGAGTGAAGAGAGTATAAGCGGGCACAGTACAAAATAATGTAAAAGAAAAAAAAGACCAAACAAAAAACAACTAAAATTAAAATAAAATCATTAAGGCGCTAACAAAGTATTTAATAACAAAGTAAAAAAAAAACGATAATAATACATACATAATATAAACTACTTATAACTTTTTTACATTAGATTATCAACATTCATAAACCTACACTTTAACTATGCTCCACACCCTCCTCGCCTGATTTCGAGGAGATTCATACCCAGGGCATTAAAGTTGATAATGCTGATTATTAATTTCCCGTCCCCTGCTTTTTATTCTGATATATTATTAATCTGCAGCGCCCCTCAAGGGCCTCCCCTCCCGCTGGGCCGCACGGTCGGGGGCACGCGCGGCGCCCATCCGCCCGCCCGCGCGCTCCGGCATCAAACTGCTGGACATCACAGAGCAGCCTGCCACGCACGCTCAGATCAAGAAGAGGAGGAAACTAGGTGAGTGATATTCAATGATTTTCAGTATGCAGGCTTGTCTTTCCTATTGGGCATTCTGATCAGGAGCCCGGTGCCTCCGATAGGTTAAAGAGGGCATAGTTGGTAAGGATGCTTGATTGATGTGTTTTAGAAAAATCCTGTGGCTTATGTTCGCTGGAGAGGCAAAAGGGTCTAAACCAGTCAGTCATTATATGGGTACTATTTTACAGAATCCTAGTTTTAACGTGACATCTAATAAATCGATGAACGTTGACTGCATACAAAAAAAACGTTTCATTGTCCCGTAACGGTCATTGTCCCGTAACGTTCATTGTCCCGTGACGCTAATTGTCCCGTAACGTTCATTGTTTAATTACGCTCATTGTCCCGTTACGCTCATTGTACGCTTGCGTTTTGTTATGACTTTGTCACGTTAAACTATCGTCCGTAAACCAACTTTACAGACAACCAATTTTTTTTACGTTAATTCGATAGGCAAATGGCCTAAATCTTATAAGTCAGCGTCACCCATGAAGATAAATTCATGGATTGTTGATCCTCAGACGTAATTTGTTAAGTCTCGGTGCCACTAATTACACTACCTGCATGCTCTTCTTCTGGAACACAGCAAAGATGTTTCATGAGACTATGAGACTTATCATCTTACTTCTCCCGTCTCAGGATAGGCAGCATATAAATGAATTGCCGGTGATAAAGTCAGGCAACTGACTGCATCTATATATTATAGGTCGACCTTATTAAGTTACATATTTGAAAAAATAATGATATAAAACTGACTGGCCTGTTGGTCTAGTGGTTAGTGACCCAGACTACTAAACCAGAAGGTTGTGGGTTCGATCCCCACCTAGGACAAATGTTTGTGTGATGAGCATGATCTTTTGTTCTGTGTCTGGGTGTGATTTGTCTATAATATGTATGTATTTAAAAATATATAAGTATATAGCAGATATGGTATGGTTACCATAATACAGGCTCTGTCTAGTTTGGGATTAGATGGCCATGTGTAAGTTGTCCCTACATATTATTATTATTAATAATAAGCCACATTTTTTTATGCACATTTACTGGTACAGAGATGGAAGAGGGAGCCAAGAAGGCAGCGGCAGCGGCGCCCGCGTCCCCCCCTCCCCCCGACTATTCCAAGGGACTCAACAACGTGCCCAAAGAAGAACAGCCCGCAGGTATGTGCCTCTTCTTTTTCTTATCTAACAACTAGCTGTTGCCCGCCCGCTTCGCCCGCGTTAACTTAGTTTTACAGCCGTATTGATGATGATTATTTTTATAGCCTATGTTACTCCTTATGACATCAACTATCTGTCGGTGAAAGTCCCGTCAAAATCGGCCCATCCGTTTCAGAGATTGGCCGGAACAAACAGACAAAAATTGTAAAAAATGCTATTTTGGTATATTATGTACTGTGCATACATTTATATTAATTTTTTATATATTATATTAATTTAAATTAATATTACAAACAGACACTCCAATTTTATTTATCTGTAAAGATTGCTAAGTTCGTAACAACTTGTGTTACGGTTACTAGTAACAGAAATAAATTTAAGACATTCATATAAGTACATATATACACGTCCATGACACGGTGCAGACGTATATTGACAATACAAATTATCTGCACTTGGCAGGATACGAACCCGCGACCACTGTTTAAAGTTTCCAGGTGTCTGACCACTTGACTAGTAGGCTGTCAAATTACGTATATAATCATTGTATGGACATAGGCCTCTTTCAATGAACGCCAAGACGACCAATTATCAGCCACCCGCATACAACCGACCATTGCCCGGAGATTGTGGTTCCATCTAGTCTCTCTATGTATATGTGGTTGTAATAATTGCAATCAGTATTGTAACAATTTGTCATAATACTTCAATGACTTGTCATAATATTTTAATGACATAATATTTTATTAACTTGCCCATACTGTTTTAATGACTTGTCATATTATTCTAGTGATTAGCATAATATTCTAATGACTATAATATTTATTGACTTGCCATAATGTTTTAATGTCATATTTTAATGACTTGTCTTAATATTCTAGTGATTAGCATAATATTCTAATGACTATAATATTTATTGACTTGCCATAATGTTTTAATGTCATATTTTAATGACTTGTCTTAATATTCTAGTGATTAGCATAATATTCTAATGACTATAATATTTATTGACTTGCCATAATGTTTTAATGTCATATTTTAATGACTTGTCTTAATATTCTAGTGATTAGCATAATATTCTAATGACTATAATATTTATTGACTTGCCATAATGTTTTAATGATCTTCTCATTTATTATTGAGTTACTTTTTTTAAATAATAATAATAATATGCAGGTGGCAGCAGCGAGGCGGAGGCGGAAACAGAAGCGGGAGCGGCGGTGGAGGCGGCCGCGGACGAGGAGCGCTCGCCCGTGCAGGCTCCCGCGCCTGCGCCGCCTCTGCTCGTGCAACAGGTACGATCGTTTATATACATATAAGTACCTCCTTTTATATGTCATACTATCTTTTCCCTGCGGCTTCGTTCGTGTTATTTTAGATTAGGAAATAAATCAAGTCTTTTTGAAGTTATACTTCTTTTGGCACGTTTTTACGATGCGCGCGCACACCATCACGAAAAACCGACACCCTGAAGTTAGCTATACTTAGTCGTCAATTCTTTTTCATATAACAATTTTCACATAATGCCAGTATAGACGTCAGAAGAAGATATAGTTTTTAACTACACAATAAGCAAAAAGGTTACAGTGTAATGAAATTGTACTATGTATTTATATAACTTCTAAGGCATGTACATAAGTACACACACTTTTTTACAATTTCCATACTCGTCTGTGACATTAACATTATATCAGTATGTGAATGTTGCTAAGATTTTATTTAGTGAAGAGGAAATAAAAAAAAGAAGGAAGGAAAGAAAGTACATTTAGAAGTCCATTCATACACTTATTAGTCCATTATACGATCATGGTACATTTTTTTTATTTATCTACTTTTTTATATTCCACAAACAACATAATTTATTTCTATATATGCTTTTGTTTGCCTGTATGTTTATTTTTTATTTCTTGTGTGGCCTCGTTGGGTAAAAGCCTCCTCCATGCTTTTCCACCTTTCCCTGTCCTTTGCTATGAGCATCAAATTTTTTGCTACTGTCTTTATTATTTCATTGGCCCATCTTTTCTTCTTATGCTTCTCCTATGCTTCTTTTTCCTATTGGACCGAGCCATTGTGTTGTTTTTTTAAATTAATTATAATTTATTAATATATTGTTAATACATCACAGGGTACGGGAGCAAAGCCGATCGTGCTGGGCCAGCAGCCGAAGCTGCTGATCGCGGGGCAGGCGGGCAAGCCAGTGCTGCTATCGGCGCAGAACCTGCTCAACACCTCTGCTGTCATCCTGCAGGGCGGCAAGGCGGTGCTGCTGCAGAACATCAAGCCGGTATGTGCCTCCACGAAATTATTATTATTATTATTTAAGGGGTGGGGACGCCAGCAAGGCCAGACGGGTGATCAGTCCTCATTAACGGGACCATTTCACCCAATTCCCCGGGCTCGCCTCTGGGATTAGATGCGGGGACGGGTTATCATTTGCCCCTCTGGTGTCACCCCCTCAAACCTACGTGTTGATCTACAAAAACTACTTAGCTGCCTTATGGTTAGATATGCTAAATCTTCCTTCTTCAGCTCGTCCGCTCCAAACAGCTCCCATCTTGCGTATGCATATGCTGGGCATTCCGTTATGAAGTGCAGACTGGTTTCTTCTTTCTCTTTGCACTTAGGACATAGAGGGTCCTCTGCTAGCTTCATTATTGACAGGTGTCTGTTGAGTGGGCAGTGTCCCGTCAATATTCCCACAACTGTTCTAATGTTGCTCCTATTGAGTTTGAGCAACTCTTTAGTCTTCTTGCTGTCAAGCGTCGAGATGAAGAATTTCGACTGTCTACAGCTCTTCGTGTCATTCCATCTCTGGTTTGTTTCTTTGTTTATTCTCAGGGTTATAACATTTTTTGTTATCCTGTGTGCTATTGGCAGTCTCGGCTCAGGGCCTATGAACGTCTCATCGGCACCTTCTCTCGCCAGTCTGTCTGCTTCTTCATTGCCCGTCCACGAAATTAGGCGAGAAGGGTTTTTTTATGTCACAAGGAGGCAACCGATTAGTCGGAGGCTTCTGGTGACTACCAACGCCCATAGACATCCGCACAAGCTATGCAGATGCGTTGCCGTTCTTTTCCCTATCCCCCCCAATGGGCCACCGGAAACTCACAAACCGCACGAAACGCGACAACATAGCTGACACTTGACGCCGGTGTTATGTGAGCGAGAGGTACCACCCCGGTCATGCTGGCCCAGTTCTGCTGCAATGCAGCATGGCACTACCTCTTGCTAAAACATAGGTGCCTTAAACACTGCTATAATTTACAAATACCTGTACGTATTTAGTATTATGAGTATTACAAACATACATAATATATCGAATTCTTGTCTATCACAGATGACACAACAAGTGGTACAACAACAAACCCCGCAGACCATTCAACAACAACTAGCACATACGGTGAGTTTAGAAATTAGTTTTACAAGGAAAATAATAAAAATGTCTTCTGGAAGACTCATGGATAGCCTTTATGTATGGTATAAAACGAGATGTTTACCATGTTTTCTACTTATGTCTGAGCCCGACATGTCTACGATAATGAATGCCTTGTTCACGAGACTTGTATCTATATTGTACTCTGAATTATAACGAAAATACAATTAATAATAATAATAATATCTATGGACGCTTTCACACCACGTCAATCTGGTCCCGTGGTAAGTTCTCGAAGAACTTGTGTTACGGGTACAAGACAACGGAAATATATTTAATACTTTTATAATATACATGTATTTAAGATTTTTATTATATGATACACATATTTAATACATATCCATGACCCAGGAACACAGAAAATATTTTTGTTCCCTGGCAGGATTCGAACCCGCAACCTCCGGCTTGAGCGCCAACGCGCTTACCACTGAGCCACAGAGGTCGTTCGGTTCATTTTAACAGCTTTTTACTAAATAAATATGAAAGTTTATATGGTACACAAAAAAAAATCAATTTTCAATTTTTTTTGTCTGTTTGTTCCGGCCAATTTCTGAAACGGGTGGGTCGATTTTGACAGGTTTTTCACTGGTTGCTGATGTTATAACAAGTAACTTGAATTATAAAAATAATCATTATTATCAATCCGGATATGGCTGTACATCTAAGTTAACGTGGGCGAAGCTGCGGGCAACAGCTAGTAGTTTATATGACTGGTCTGTTTTAAACAATGTCCGGCAATTTCAATCATATATCTTGGCCAATATAAACCAATGGAAGATATAAGCAGCAATTGGTGTGTTCCAAAGCTGTTGTCCAATGTTTAATACATATCTCTTAGATTACTGTTCATCTGATATTGTTTTGTTTGAAATGTCAATTTATACTCACGAACTTTTATTTATGTAGGTGCAGATGCCGGCCGTGCAACCAGTGCAACCGGTGCAACCTGTACAACCCGTGCAACCGGTGCAACCCGTGCAGAGCAGCGTGCAACCCGCGCAACCCGCGCCGCCGCTCCTGCCGCGTAGGGGGCTATCGCTCACGGTATATATACTTTATAAACTGTTATATAAATAAATAACTGTTGCAACTGGTTCCGTGATATTTTTTTTAAACATAATATGATTGTTTTAAAAATTAATATGATAGGGAAACATTAATTTGATGAAGTGCATAAAAAGAGATGTTAGACTATAAAGAAAACTAGTTGCACCCCCCCTTACGAGGAGTAGTCTGGCCTTTGCTGGGTCCAGCCTGTTGCTGAGGTGATCCTGTCTGTTGCCTGCATATCCGGGACCCTCAAAAAGCGGCTGAAGGCGCTTGCAGTGGTTTTAGTTAGGGTGGGCATACCCAGGTGCGAGTCCCACATTGGGTCAGGATCTACCCGAAGATTTACTTGCTGCATCTCTAAGGATTTCTCTGTGATTGAAAAAAAAGAGCTTTACAGAAAATATCTTAGACAAAGTCATAAATAATTTCAATTTTTCTAGCTTCTTAGTTATTGTAAGTGTAGTAACATTGTCACAAAAGTGATTCTTTTTAATATTAAGCTACTTAAGACATACTTTCTTATAATTAAACAACTTTAACGGACATTAGAAGTCATACTTTAATTACATATCGTTATGTTTCTAGCGCGAGCAAATGATGGAGGCGCAGGACATGTTCAGAAACGCCAACCGCGTCACCAGGCCTGAGAAGGCGTTGATACTTGGGTTCATGGCTGGCTCGAGAGGTATACTATAATCTATACTAATACAATAAAGGCTTACTGTTTGTTAGTTTTGGTGTATGGTAATCTTGGAAACAATGAATTCCACTTCAAAAATTCTCACTTAGGTGACATCCATACATATAAATAAAATTTGAGTGTCTGTTTGTAATATTACAAATACTCCTTTTATTAAATGGTAAAATACATATATACCAAAATACACAGATACATAAACAGACAGACAATTTTTTTTTACAATTTTTGTCTGTCTGTTTGTTCTGGCTAATCTCTGAAACGGCTGGGCCGATTTTGATAGGACTTACACTAGCAACTAGGGTTATAGCTGATGTTATAAAGTGTAACTTAGGCTGTAAATCTAAAAATATTCTCAGTATATATTTATCAGTTGTGAAAGTATTTCCTATTATGCACTGGACATCATTGCACATATTTCTTTCATTTCAGATAATCCTTGTCCAAACCTCGGCAACATAGTGACAATAAAGTTGTCAGAAAACATTGAGAATGTTCTGCAGACGGACGATACATACCTCACCATGCTGTCGGAGATGCACTTCCAAATGAACTACAACAACGGTCAGTGGACCAGGCTCAAGAAGTACCGTCACATAGACGGCATGGTGCCTCAGAAGATACCACCGGGCTCCACCGTTATATCAGCAAACAACCAACAGCCAATAGTGTCTATTGCGAATCAAAGTGTTAGTTAAGGACTTTGTAATAAATATTTGACTAATTACGGAGTGCTCAATAGTACCGTACGAAGTGGAACGAGACGAGAGAAAATTTCTGTGCTTGGATGTTATGGTGAATGTGAGTATTTAATATGATTCATTGCAATGATCATGTTTGTCATGTATTCTTCCTGAACTTTTGTTTTATGGCTTATAGAGTTATTTTTTATGGACATGAAAATAAAAAGATTTTGTGGATTCGTCCATTGACCAATATGAAAATGTTATATGTATCGCACATACAGTTAGGTATAATGGTGTAAACAGCCTTATGGGTGAATGGTTTCATAATAATTATGTATATTATTTATTAGTTCAGGATTATCTTCTCGTCGGTATGTTCTGAACGGCTTATAAGTTTTGTTAGGCGACACCAATCTATAAAAACTATTATATAAAATCTTGTTATATAGAAAGTGATAATTGGGTTTTTGAAAAAAAACAAAGGTATCAATTTTTATGTATGTATTTAAAAACTTTATTATAAATTATAACTACAAGCAATGTGGAAAAATCTCATTTATTTTTTACTTCAAAGAATGAATTAAAAATTGATAAAAAATAATCACGACTATAAACGGGTCACGATTGACCCGTGACCGCCATGTTTGAGACGTCATTATGTCAAAAGAATTAATTCGATTGAAAGTCAAAACACTACAACAGCTGTGTATTACAATGAGTAGGCATTATCATTGTGATGTCACACGCGCTCGGGTTTGTTCGGAAACTCTTGGCGTGTTTTCGGAACTGAGTCCAAAAAAATATTTTCAATTTAATATTACTTTACTTTACGAAAAAAAAAAATAGTTTAGTCATAAAGCATCTTTCCATCTCTTTCCTTTTATGACATTTTTTTTTTCAAAAACCCAATTCGTCTGGGCTATCTTACGTTGACGGCTGTGCATTTAAAAGATATAGGTGTCACATATACAGGGTTATTTGTAAAACACCAGTACCCGCGCTAAATTGGGAAGTTTGACGCGGGGCGGCACTAGCGCAAAACACAGACCTGCAAATGTCACGCCACTACACTAAGTTGGTTACTGGTTTATGGTGTTATCTATCTAGCCCTGCGAGGTTGCTGGTGCTTATAAATAACCCTGAAGACCTTACAATATATTTGGTAGTGTTGATCTATTATGTGACATAACATATAAGGGACCATCCATAAAATTCAGACCACACGTTAAGGGGGAGGGACGGGGGGTCGACAATGTGTGACACGGAGTAGGAGGGCTCCTAGATTTTGTGACGTCACATTTTTTTTAAAACACGAATTATAAACTAATGAAGAAAAATAAATTAAAAAATATTTACAATAGGTATGTAAAAATTGTAAAATATGTGACGTCACACTAGAGAGGGGTCTCACAATTGCGACCAACTGTGACAAGGACGGAGGAGGGGTCGAAATATCATGAAATGTGTGTGACGTAATATATGGATGGCCCCTAACAACAATAGATATTGGATGAGTCAACTCATGATTGTACAGTGAGTAGTGAAGTTTACTAACATTTAAAAAAAACCAGTTTGACCAAAATTACCTTTGTCCAAATTGACCAGTTTGAGCCAATTTGACCGAAATGACCGTTATCCAAATTGACCTGCATGGTCAAATCGACCCATATCAAAATTTATTGATGAGTTTCATTTTGGCTTAAAATATCGAATTCAGCCTTATCAACACACCTTTTTTAAATTATCTTTTCGCTTTTTGGCATCTGTGTCATACTTTTATATACCATACAACTGGTCTTCAAAAACGTATATTTTCTTCAAGTACAGTTGTACGGTATTTAAAACGTGGTGAATATTATCGCTTATGAGAAGACTGTCTGCTGGGTTCAGATGGTGATTAAAATCCAAATCGATTTAAAATTATCGGTTAAAATTAGATTAACATGCAATGCAAGCGAAAGAGGAAAAAAAATGCTTCTGGATTAAAGGGAATTATCAAGTTATCGTGATACCGTAGCTCTGTTAAACAGTGTCGCCAGTGCAGTGAGTTGGCCAAAAATTCCAACATTTTTCGGGTTCAAATTCCTCACGATTTTTTGATATCCTAGTGTGGCAACCCTGCAACCGACCGATTTTGATGTTGTATAAATAGATATTGTTGTTGATGAACTAATATATAAGATATAAATATGAAGCTGAAGAGTTTGTTTGTTTGTTTGGACGCGCTAATCTCTGAACTAGGGGACATCCATAAATTACGTGAGGTGAATTTGACGATTTTTCGACCCCCCCTCTCCCATTGGTGAGATTATCGTGAGATTTGGCTCGACCCCCTCCCACCCGTTCTAATCTCACGTGAGATATTTCTAAACGCGTATTTTAATGTAAATGTTGTGGACCTATTTTACAAAAGATAATTTATTTCATTATTTTTATTTAATGAAGTTAATAAAGACATACGAGTCTAAAGTTCGCTGACTGTAATCTAAAATCATAGTGATAATATAGTTGAATAATATAATACTATCAAAATTATTAAGGAACACTTATTCTAAATCAGTTCATTATCCGTGGAGAGAATTATAATCAAGAAATATGTTTTACCATAATTTGACCCTATTTTCTTGTAATTACATACTGTTTCTTGCGAAAAAAAAACGTGATATTTGTTGAGACCCCCCCTCTCCCCCACGTGAGTTTGGGTGAGATTCTGCTCGACTCCCTCCCCCCCTAATAAACCTCACGTAATTAATGGACACCCCCCTACGGGTCGGATTTTACATTAATGTTATTTATGACGTAAAACTTTTATTGGCGCGCCCTGGCGTTGAAATCGACTACAATGCCGTTACCGTTAATGGCATGTTACGTTGTCACGTCTTTCCATCTTTCTTTATGGATTTTTTTATAAAAATGAATTCATATATTCATATCATCTGCCAAGCGTGACGACTGTTTCTTCAAGTGAAGCCGCGGGGAACGGCTAGTATAGATGTAAATGCACTAAGACACCAATAGTATATGTTCCTAAAGCTCTGGTCGGTGACCCATCGCTACTCACAATCGTGGCTTATACCGTTAATAAGTAACTTCGCGGTTAACACTTAGGGACGTGCTACTAGATCCAGTGATGAGTGACCAATACAGTTAATGTCCATAGTACTCACACGGACCACGCTAACTGTGACCTAATACCTTCATCTGCCGTGTTCTAATAACAGCAATGATTAAAACTTCAATTTATAAGAGTACACCAAAAATGATTGAATAACTACTGACTGGGTCCCTTGGACCCAATAGCGTGTTCTTAGGTGTTAAGGTGGGCGTTGTTCATATATTTTTATATCGCATTCGTTATGATAATTAATCTAGGTGATTATTTTGGGCTCCACGGAAGCTTAAAAATACATAATATAATATAAGTGACGCGAAAATTAAAAAGTGCGATTCTAACTTTTGCGATGACGGTATATAAAAGCATTTTTTAATGTTTATGGGTTTTGACGGGATAACGTTTTACAAATCGATGAACGCCGGCTGCACGCACGAAAAAGTGCCACGTTCCGCCTGAGCCGAGCTTGCAAGCGATAGAGGCACGATCGCCCTAAGCGTTCGGCTTATCACGTAAAACTATTATCGTCCGTAAGCCGACTTTACAGATAACAGGTAGGTTTTTTTCTTCATAATGCTGTACCTCATCTTGCCAAATTTAATGATTTTATGTCAAGGGGAAGTACCCTATACCTATAATATTTTAGTTTGACAGATAGAGAACAGAGTGTAGGATAAAGGGATCGGTTTTGTCATTTTAGGGAACGGAAACATTAACACATACTGCATTGTTATGTGGATTTTCACACTAGTTAGAAGAAAATAACTTTCTAAAAACTTAAATGTAATAACGCCCATCTTATCCGTAACATATTTATCCGAAAATCTCGGAATTGATATAAAAAGTATTTACAGATAATTTTTATTCCCATGCCGGTAATAGATTTTTTGTATTTCTTTGTTATGTATGAAATAGTATATGATGGAAACATGTAACTATTTTTATATAAAACACCATACAGCCTGTACATAGATTATAACAGTTAATTTATTGATTTGCAAAGGGACGGGATTCAGGAGACTAAACAAGTTAACTAAGGTTAAGATAAAACCGTTTCTGGGCAGTTAGGTCCAACTACCCGCATATAAAACTACTTTTTACGATTTTTTTCCCGTTTAAGTTTCGACTTTCGGATGTAAAAACCACGTTCGCGAGAGGTGTGTTAAATATGTAATATCAGAAAGTTATTCTAAGTATCTGTACATTCAATAGCTTAAATTAGTCCTATCTAATTATAATAATATCTATGGACGCTTTTACACCACGACGATCTCTCGTTCTCGAAGAACTTGTGTTACGGGTACCAGACGGAACGGAAATATATTTAATACTTTTATACTAGACATATATTTAAGATTTTTATTATATAATACATATATTTAATACACATCTTTGACCCAGGAACACAGATTTTTTTTGTTCCCTGTCGGAATTTGAACTCGCTACCTCCGGATTGAGAGCCAACGTGCTAACCATTGAGCCACAGAGGTCGTCAAAAAGCTAAGACGTCGTAAAGTCTAAGCTGAAAGTTTTTAATGTTTTGAGTCTCTTAAATATTGGACTAGGTTTTTTATTTTATATTCATATAATAGTATTCCAAGGTGACTATTTAAGCCTCAAAAACTAGAAAAATAAAACAGCAGGTAAATGCATCTTAGGGTACCTAGAACTTTGTGTAATTAGGACGTCTGACACCTCAGTCGTGTAATGACTATGGTTTTTTAAATCTAAAAGTAGTTTTATATAAATTGAAATTCCCGTAAACATTAGAAAATAGTTGAGATTTTTTTGTCGATGAACGGTGACGGAGATTGAGAAAAGACGTGATGCTTTGATCAAGTGATACGAAATACATATATGAGTAGTATAATTACCAATTGGATTTAGAAAGGTTGCCTATATAGGTATAAAGGTAGGGAAAATATTTGCAGGATATGAGGAATAAATGGTAGGGGGCCAAATTAAACCTGGAATTTAGAAGGCTTCCAGAAAGACATGTCACACTATAGTTGGAAGGTTCTGGAATAAATGTATAAGGTAAAACCTTGAATTTAGGTACCTGTTAGATAAATTTCTGATGTTTGAAATTTCTGGAACGCGTATAGCTTTCTATTGAAAGGTTCTAGAACGAATATAAAATGGTGAAACCTGGAATTTTGGTACATATTAGATACACTTCTTACCTTGGAAGGTTCTGGAACGAAAAATGATTTTGGTGTTCATCTAATATTGATTGTCGATGATTGGAATTGATTGTCATTAAATATAATTAGTCATATTTTGAGTAAGTGTTACTGTGTGTCTTTAATGATCTCAAGTGAGACAGGATGTTAGATGTTGGTGCCAAAATGTCATGTGAAATTGGTGTATGTACAATGACAAATAAAATTCATGGAAAGAAAATAGAAAAAACATTGTCAAAACTCTTTAAACTTTAATACGTTTAAGTACAATATTTTTACTATTTCACGGTGATCGATGTTTCGATATCATCAACGAATGTATGTTCACGGGACAAATATCCCGTTTTAAAAAGATTTAATATTAAAAATTATGTCAATTTAAAATCTTAAAATCAATCAGATTGAAATTTTATATTATACAGGTCGGTCAAAAAGACGCGGATCAAATGACTATACAGGTGGTGTCCAAGATCAACGATGGAAAAGTTATGATTTTAAATACATGAACGATTATTTGCCTTAAATGATCTCAACTATCCCCCAATACGTTTGATCCGCAACTTTTTGACCAACCTGTATATATATATTGATATTTTGTTTTACCTTTAACAATTCTTGTTCACTTGAAATTCTCTTATTAAGTGTTATTCCCGTATTTTATACAAGTTAAGACCATGAACTTAATTCAATAATACAAATAAGTATTATATACACAATAAATTTTAGCTTTATACATTTTTGGTCTAAACTCTGATCTCCAATGATATGAAACTCGAGATCAATTCGAAGATAAAAATGAAGTTTTTAGTTTTTTGTGATTGCATACATAATATCGACGTTATTTTCTTTCATATTATGTCAATGATACATGTTGAAATTTTTCAATTGAGGAGTAAGTTAGGGTAATGAAGGATGGCTTTTTAATGAACGCCAAGATGGCGTTTCTTGGTACATAAACCTTGGCACTGCATGGTGATAATCAAGGTATGTTTTCAATTATGTAGGGTAGAGACAAGGAGAACCATCACATATGAGGCGAAAATTGAAGTGTCCCTCTCCGAGAATGAACATAGTTATTGTAATGGCTAAAACGTAATGTAAAATGTTTTAGTAACGATAACAAAATACTACAGACAGAAAATGTAATTTTATTAGTGTGAATATTGTAAAATAATTGTGGTTATATTGTGTATTTATTTCCAGTACCTACTACAATAGCATAGATCGCTGGCCTACGAATAACGGAAAAACTACGATATGAGCGTTTTACGATATTGTTGTAATGACTTGAGTAGTTTTTACGAACACTTCATACACAGAGATGGTTGTCCTTGTCTACCCTTTTTTTTTTCTTTAACGCCGGGAAATGCTCTGAGGCATCCCGCGGGGGAGTGGGTCTCCCCACGCGGGTATGTGGGACTCGCTGCGCCCGACAGCTGGTAAATGGACGCAGCTCTACCCACTAAAACCCGGCGAGTGCCACCAATGCCCCACCGCCGTTACTGAGCCCCACCGCCACGACAAGGCCTGACCCATGGTGGGGTCCTTGTCTACCCTCCATAGTTTCCAAACAGCCCCTAAAATTTTAATGGATGTTAGATAATGCCAGTACGAGCTATGAGTGATCAAAGTGATTTAAAGAAAAGGCGCGAAATTAAAGAATGTAGCCCAAAAAAACTCGTTTGGAAAACAGACTTCTGTAACGAACAAGATTATATGTCAATGGGAAGTACCCTAGGTTTTGGTTTGACAGACAGACAGACACAGGCTGATCCTTTGTTTTGTCATTTTGAGCCAACTTCAGCTCGGCCAAGTTAGAATGGATGCTATTTCACTAGAAGCCAGGATTTCCGTCTAGTCGTATTACCATTCCTCTCGTAGAAGGGTCTGATTGAATCTGAGTGGAACGGATGGTACGTTCATTAATGGTATAGATGGTCACCAGCATGGTTCATTATGTGCGAGTCAGTGTATTAAAGGCCTTTTAGATCACCTTTTGCCTATAGCAAAGGCTAAAATTAAGTCTACCAAATCGGATGAGTTGGTTCATGTGTAAGCGCCTTTATAGTTCTTGTAGTGTTTAATGGCGCGGCGACGCGACGGAGAGGCTACGCACGTTTGTCAAGTTTCGCTTTGCTAGATATTGTGTGATTGTTTCCATTGCAACCCACGGACACGCTACGCATTAATTGTCACTTTCTTGCAATTGACATTTTAACACACGTACGTAGCCTCTGCGTACGCTGCGGTGGAGCCGCGCCTTAAAGGTAAGCGTCCCCATGCCGTTATCGTACGCATTGCATTAGTATTTATCTATCTATAGATTGACTCATCACGATATCTCTGGAACTATAAGACCTAGAGACTTGAAATTTATATATATAGGAGCTGTTCTATAGATTGACTCATCACGATATCTCTGGAACTATAAGACCTAGAGACTTGAAATTTATATATATAGGAGCTGTTCTATAGATTGACTCATCACGATATCTCTGGAACTATAAGACCTAGAGACTTGAAATTTATATATATAGGAGCTGTTCTATAGATTGACTCATCACGATATCTCTGGAACTATAAGACCTAGAGACTTGAAATTTGGTAGGAATATTACTTTTGCCATGTCAGAGGTCAGCTATGAACGATTTTTTTATTTTGACAGAACGAAGTCTGTGCGGGCAGCTAGTTATTTATAAAGAAGTCATACAATGATCCGCACTCTGCCGATCGCACTCAAGTGTCACTCTATACAAAGAATACTACAATGCGTTTGATGCGATGCGCTCGACTCGGACATGTGGACGCTTACCGTAAGTGCATATTTTTATGGCCACGAATGCCTATGATTTTTTATGAATACGCAAATGTTTTTTTTAGTTTTAACGTTAGATTTACGTTTGTTGTACGTTTTTCTAGATATTTAATATTCATAACGATTGTATATAGTAGATAGTACAAAAATATTAAACGAAAATTGATTACATGTTTTGTGTTTTCTTTATTTCCTGTTTCAAAGAGCTCTGAAACGTGTGAACCGATTTGAAAGTGGTTTTTCAAGTGAAAATTCTTTGAGCGCATGAGGGTAATTTTTTTTACGGAAACGTTACGAGAATGTGCAAAGTTTTTGCCCAGAGAGTGATTGAAACCGATTGAGACAGAGTAAGAAAGGGCGAACGTAGCATGCTTTATGCTACGTTCGCCATAGCCATGGAATGAGAGTACAAAAACAAGCGAGTGAGAAACATCGAGAAAAAGTGAGATAGAGCGAACGTCGCATCGCAAGCCTCGGAAATTTAAAGCTTTAGATTAGTACAAAATATAAATATAAACGTTATTTAAAAATTAGTTTGCCAAATAAGTTGCACTATACGCACGCATTCGCAAATAAAAAAAATACGCAAAGACATGTTTTATCAAAATAGGTTCAGTCAATTCATTCATCGGCACTGACACTACAATACAGTGTAATTTTTTATCATTTTAGTGTTTTAGTACTTGCTATTTTTCAAAATTATTTCACATTTTTTTGTTGTACTATCAATATTGTTTAGACCCGAGATAGCGCAGGTCACGCTCGTATTACTGCCGGTCATTATACATTATCTAACGTGTAATTTGTATTATGATTATATAATATTATTATATCTCTTACTACTATAATAATATTGGTTAGTCGATTATCTGGCATAACCAACTTGGGTAGACTAAACTGGTGTTTTAAACTGATAAAATCTCTAAACGGTGAAAGTCTACTAAAGGATTTCTTCAGCGCAGTGATTGCAGTCCAAACAGTAAGTTGTAGTTAATAAGAACAAGTAATAAAATAAACATTTTATTTATAATATATTTACGCAAACTTCTCTATACGCCTTTTATAATTGTCGACGACGGGCAGACAGCGGAACACAACTAAAAGGAGAAAAGAAGATTAAATCGACTCCCTGTAGTCAAAGTAGTAGAATATCAAAGTTTTAAGCATTGAGGCCATCTCCAGTAGTGGGACGTATATGTATTAAACCTATCCTACGATTTAAGATTACTATATAAACGACATGACAGGCAACAAGGTTTTAAAAATATTTACCATTATTTTGCTTTTATAGCGATACATACTTGATATTTTCGCATTGTCTACGAATAATTTGCTCACGAAACTAAACTAACCTAACCTAACGATGGCAAATATCCCGCTTTCAATAGTAATAACATAGCATTCTCACCGCACCATGGATCAAGCCATGGCAAGCATGGTTGTCATGACGGTGGGGCTCAGTAGCCTAAGGTGAGCCCAGCACCTTGGGCGAAGCAAATTGAACCGAGAGAGCTGCCCTTTGTAGACCTCTTATAAGCAGAGGGGACAAGGGGTGAGGGTGGGAACCTCACCTCATTGTACTGTCCCGACGTGGGGAGGGTTGTTCTGTGGTGCGGGACAACCCCTCGGTAGAGGTGGCGTCGGTCCCTTGAGGGAATAACTAGCCGTCGAGGTGCCCTGTTTGCTCAGCGAGTCCCACATACCCGCCGGGGGAGTCCCCACGCCCCCGCGGGATGCCTCATTTTCCGGCGTAAATAATAAAAAAAAGCATTACACACAAACTTGGTTGAATCAAAAAGTAGTAGCTTACCAAACAACAGAGCGACTTCCGAGAGGAACGAGAAGATACTTCGCGGCCCCTCCACAAGCAAACGCAGGATGAAGTCGATGATAGACACCACCAGCGCCATGACCACGAACCCCAGCATGTACCACAAGTAGATCTTGAGGAGCAATGCGTTTTCCTAAAACAAGGCAATGCATCTGCTAATCCTCTGGTGCAGGAGGTCAATGGATGTTGTTTATCACTTACCATCAGGGGCGGATCTAAATACGGACTTTTTGGGCTGCAGCCAGGGGCCCCGTAAATATTAGAACCCCACGATGTTGAAAACAATAATATGAAATATATCGAAATTAAAAATATTTAATAATATAATCAATTTTGAGAATCCTGAGCGACTAGCGACGATTAGCGACTTATTTTGTCGTTACTATAAAAATCAGATATGAGTTACAATTAATTAATTTAGACTGCCCCAAATAGCATAGGAGCCCTCAAATTTACCGTCCGCCCCTGTTGACCATCGTCGCTTCTACAAAAAAAACCATCATCATCATCAGCCTTTATCCGTCCACTGCTGTATATAGGCCTTCCTCAATGAACGCCAAGATGACCGATCCCTCGCCACTCGCATCCAACACGGACCGGCCACTGCACGGAGATCGTCTCCACCTTTATGTTTTTCTTTTTTTCTTTTCCGCCGGGAAATGCTCTTAGGCATCCCGCGTGGGGAGTCCCCCCACTCCCAGGCGGGTATGTGGAACCCGCTGCGGCCGAAAGCTGGTAAGTGGATGCAGCTCTGCCCACTAAAACCCGGCGAGTGCCACCAATGCCGCCTTTGGTGAGGTGTCCCGGATCTGTTGAGCAAACACCTCGACGGCTAGTCAGTCCATGAAAGGACCGATGCCACCTCCACAGAAGGGTTGCCCCGCACCATAGAAAAACCCCTCCCAACGTCGGGGCATTGCAATCGGGTACAGCCCCCTCGGTTCACTTGACTTTGTCCAAGGTGCTGGGGTCACTTTAGGCTACTGAGCCCCACCGCCACGATAAGGCTTGAACCATGGTGGGGAATTCACCACCTCTGCTTACCATAGTCGCTTCTATAAAAAACATGAAACTGAATGGAGCGGTCAACATGAAGTCATCATCATCATCAGCCTTTATCCGTCCACTGCTGAATATAGGCCTCCTTCAATGAACACCAAGACAAACCGATCTGTTGCAACTCGCATCCAACACGGACATCGTCTTTTCACCTGGTTATTGATCGACCAAAATTTCGACTTACTACCTAAACCATGTTCGTTTAGGTAGACGAAGTTTTGGTATAAACTAATTGGATTATTAAACAACATAATCAGAAACCAGTCTATTTAATGAAGTATATCTAAGATATCCTAGTCGATTTCGGCCTTGACGACTATTCTGATTTCTGCTATAAAGTTATGCACTTTTGTTGGTGCGCGCGCATTTATCTAGGACGATTTCAGGCATATCTACTGATATTTCGTAAAATTTCTAGGGAGGGATTTAGGAGCCGAAAGTTTAAAGATGAGGTATATACCGGGTGTATTTGGAACGCTTGCGAAAACGAAGAGGTATGATAGTGTTGGCATAGCCTGACATGATACAAGTAAAAAAAAGCGTTTTTTTTGTATAATCCGGTTTAGTAAACATAATGTTACAGGAACTTGATGATAATGCTTTAAAATAATGTTTTTTTGAAAAAAAAAAACAGCAATGTAATTGGTGGTGGAGGTGAACGAACTCCCGCACCGCGCGCGTCTTCAGTGCGCCCGCTAGTCGCGCGTTAGCATGAGTGCATAGTATGTATACATACATTGCGGGTTTTCAAAATACACAAGTCCTAAAATTTTCTTTAAAAGACGTTTCTGAGATAAATGGTTATATGCATTATATAGTATATAAATAGTATATTATAAGTGTTTAATCTTCGAAGGCGTTCCAAATACACCCGGTATACTGATAAAATCCAGTGAAACATTAGGTAAATCTGGTATCGTCGTTTGCCTGGCACATATTTTTAGTGCTTCTGAGTCGCTCTTAATGAAAAGACTTAGGAGGAGAACTTATTTTTTTTTGGTCTGGTCACTCTGGATATTATTTTAGAACCTAGTACATGGACGAAATACGCGCGGATGGGATACGCGCACGTTTGTCAAGTTTCGCTTTAACAGTGATAAACCAGTCGACCAACTAATCAACCAACCAGTCGACCAACTAGTCGACCAACTAGTCAACCAAGCAGTCGACCAACTAGTCGAACAACTAGTCATCCAACCAGTCGACCAACTAGTCAACCAACCAGTTGACCAACTAGTCGATCAACTAGTCAACCAACCAGTCGACCAACTAGTCGATCAACTAGTCAACTAACCAGTCGACCAACTAGTCGACCAACCAGTTGACCAACTAGTCAACTAACCAGTCGACCAATTAGTCGACCAACCAGTTGACCAACTAGTCAACCAACCAGTCGACCAACTAGTCGATCAACTAGTCAACCAACCAGTCGACCAACTAGTCGATCAACTAGTCGACCAACCAGTTGACCAACCAGTCGACCAACTAGTCGATCAACTAGTCAACCAACCAGTTGACCAACTAGTCGATCAACTAGTCAACCAACCAGTCGACCGACTAGTCGATCAACTAGTCAACCAACCAGTCGACCAACTAGTCGATCAACTAGTCGACCAACTGGTCAATCAACTAGTCAACCAACCAGTTGACCAACTAGTCGTCCAACTAGTCGATTAACTAGTCAACCAACCAGTCGACCAACCAGTCGACCAACTAGTCGTCCAACTAGTCGATTAACTAGTCAACCAACCAGTCGACCAACTAGTCGATCAACTAGTCGACCAACCAGTTGACCAACCAGTCGACCAACCAGTCGACCAACTAGTCGATCAACTAGTCAACCAACCAGTCGACCAACTAGTCGATCAACTAGTCGACCAACCAGTTGACCAACCAGTCGACCATCTAGTTGATAAACTGGTCGACCAACTGGTCAATCAACTAGTCAACCAACCAGTTGACCAACTAGTCGATCAACTAGTCGATCAACAAGTCAACCAACCAGTCGACCTATTAGTCGATCAACTAGTCAACCAACTAGTCAATCAACTAGTCAACTAACCAGTCGACCAACTAGTCGATCAACTAGTCGACCAACCAGTTGACCAACAAGTCGACCAACCAGTTGACCAACTAGTCGATCAACTAGTCAACCAACCAGTCGACCAACTAGTCGATCAACTAGTCGACCAACCAGTTGACCAACCAGTCGACCAACTAGTTGATAAACTAGTCGACCAACTGGTCGATCAACTAGTCAACCAACCAGTTGACCAACTAGTCGATCAACTAGTCAACCAACCAGTCGACCTACTAGTCGATCAACTAGTCGACCAACCAGTCGACCAACTAGTCGATCAACAAGTCAACCAACCAGTCGACCAACTAGTCAACCAACTAGTCGACCAACTGGTCGATCAACTAGTCAACCAACTAGTCGATCAACTAGTCAACCAACCAGTTGACCAACTAAGTATGGCACTACCTTTTTATTTATTTTAGACCTATGTAGCTAATTCATCCTTCCTAATCCTTACTAATATTATAAATGTGAAAGCGTGGATGTTTGTTACGCTTTCACGCGAAAACTACTTAACCGATTATCATGAAACTTTGTACACATATTCTTGGAGGTATTAGAAGTAACATAGGATACTTTTTATAAAAAAAAACTAAAGAGAGGTGTCAAGGGACACCCAGATGGATCGAAGTTCCTTTCGATTAATTAGTGAAGAAATAAAACTATCTTATCCTGCGCAGACGAAGTCGCTGGCGCCAGCTAGTATTTCTATAAATCCAAAACTAGATAACTATAACAATAACAAGATTTTGTTATGCATAATTATTAATTATCACATCTAAGAATAATTCGGGCATAGTCAATGTGCTTGCCGGCCGTGGTAGGTCACCGGAGTTCATATAAAGACATCTCCCGCGCAACGTAAGTGCAAACCGATTCGGTGCGTTAAATACCTATAGTTTTGGGAGAAGGCGACCTTAAATAAGGGTGGCGCTTGAGTAGCGAGCGGTGGCTTCTTATTGGAAAAATGAAATAAAAGCTTGCTCCTTCTTTAATGTGTGTATTCATTTAAATATTTCCATTTCATATTTATAAACTATGTATTCAAATAATCAAGCCAAAATGTCCTCAAATAATACAGGATAGAATTTCTATATAAACTTTAATAAAATTTAGCGTCATCTAGCGGTCTTTTAAGAATCAATAGTTGTTGTTAATGTCGTAAAGATGGCTCTACCGTCAAGAAAATAAAGTTTATCTGTTACTGGTATGGAGTGTGGCGGTAAGGACTAAGGAGTACTCTCATAATATGGTAGATCACCTGAAAAATGGTCAATTTGTTAGCTGTCAAGTTGGTAAGTATGGTATTAATGTAGCAGTTTTAGATAAATTGAATGTGTATGCACTGGTTAGATACTATAGAGTATAGCGCCATCCTTATTTAGCGCTTTTCGGTAGACACTTTTACATACAGAGATGGTACCTACTCCTTACCTATATCTCATAGTTGCTGGTAAGTGGTAGACGAAACTAATAAGTACATATAAGTTAATATCGTTCTTGTAAATTTTTGCGTTCCTTATCCTATCAAAGAGTTCATAACCAGTATTTTTACTTATTGTTTTCTAATGCTTACGCGAATTTCACTCATTACAATGAAACAATTTTTACGGATTTTATCGCGGTTTCGTATCGCGGTAAGATAAAATCCGTAAAAATTGTTTCATTATAATCAGTATTTTTACTGCCTGTTCTGTCCTTTTTCTCGAAACACAACTTGGCTTCGCGGGCCACGTTCCAAGCCAGTTCGTAAAGTAATACCATTGATACCCAGATGTAATAAAAATTAAATAGTGGTTTTGAAGTCATAGAGAAAAGAGCATACTCATATCTGAAAGGCAACGCACCTGCTAATGTTGTAGCGGGTGTCTATGGATGTCATTTATTACTTACCACCAGGTGAAACGACTGTCCTTTTGCCCCCTCTTTTTTAAAAAAATATTAAGGCTGTTATCAATTTCTACCGGTGGAAGGGATACCGCGTGCCGCGCGCTCGTCCTGCTTACGTATCATCCGCCTCATATTTCTTCTGTTAGAAAGTTTTGGGTTTCGGAGAGAAGGGCAGGGCAGATAGTGTTACTGGCTCTCAGAATGGGCAATAGGGGTTAAGCCCGTTGATCACTTATGATCAGGTAGATTGTCCAGTTTCCCCACCATGGTTCAGGCCTTGTCGTGGCGGTGGGGCTTAATAACCTAGGGTGAGCGGTGCACCTTGGGCGAAGCTAATTGGGCCGAGGGGGCTCTCTGTACCCCTCTTATAAGAAGAGGGGACAGAAGAGCAGGGGGCAAGGGGTGAGGATGGGATCCTCACCCCATTATACTGTCCCGACGTTGGGAGTAGTTGTTCTGTGGTGCGGGACAACCCCTCAGGGTGGCGTCGGTCCCTTGCGGGATTGACTAGCCGTCGAGGTGCCCTGTTTGTTTTCTAGACCCGGGGCATCTAACCAAAGGCGGCATTGGTGGCACTCGCCGGGTTTTAGTGGGTAGAGCTGCGTCCATTTACCAGCTGTCGGGCGCAGCGAGTCTCACATACCCGCGTGGGGAGACCCACTCCTCCGCGGGATGCCTCAGAGCATTTCCCGGCGTCAAAGAAAAAAAAAGCTTGTCCAGTTCGCCCATCTAACTAACGTTGAAAACTGTAGGTGTAGCAGTGCCCCGCGGTTTCTGCTTTACAAACCACTTCACAGAACGTGTGGCCTGCTCAATTGTTTATTTAATTAAATAGATATCTTTTCATGCTCCCGGCACCTTTATAAAACTAAAACTAGGAAAATATTTGTTTAGATATTGATCTTATTTTGTCATTACGGTATTTCCATTAACTCTACATTATCTATACAGATAAATAAAATTGGAGTGTATGTTTGTAATATTAAAATAACCGCTTTTTATTGAATGCATAGCCTTTTTTACAATTTTTGTCTGTCTGTCTGTTTGTTCTGGCTAATCTCTGAAACGGCTAGGCCGATTCTGATGGGACTTTCACTGGCGGATAGCTCATGTCATAAGGAGTAACTTAGGCTATAAAAATAATCATCATCAACCCGCGTATGGCTGTAAATCTAAGTTAACGCGGGCGAAGCTGCGGGCAACAGCTATTGTATAATAAGTCATCATCTTTTTGTCCTTGCTGTAAAATCCAAACCTCATGTTCTTAGTGAGACATAGAAGCAACAATTTGTATCTATTTTTCCGTTTTATGCTACGCTGTTATTCTTGTAATTGTTTGTGTGGTACCGTTCTCCAAATAAATAAATAAACCGCGACAAAATCCGTAACATTTGTTTCATTATGAATGAAATTCGCATAAAACAATAAATGGATTTGATTTATACGTACAGTAACAGTACCAATCAGTGAAATAACGTTGGCCATTTGGAACAATGTATGCAGTAGCTTCTTCATACATTCTATCTGCTCTTGAATACCGCAGTACACATCTCTATCAGAGCTTGCCAAGTATATGTCCACGAAGCTATAAGCCTATAAAAGTAATTATTTATAAATAATTTGTTTTGAGCGCTAAAATCAATGATAAAAGTTGCAGCAGTCAACAAGTATTTTATTAGTTTAATGACTGTCAAGAGCCAGTGAAAAAACGTGAGCGATGGTCTAGTCACTAGTGGGTATGAGCTCGGTTGAGTGAGAGGTCTGGGTTCGATCCTGACCCCTGTGATGCCTAGATGTGTTTTTCTAAATTTCTACATGCATGAGACCATCGCTTGCTCACCGGTGAAGGAAACGTGAGGAAACCTGCGTGCCTGATGAGATTAAAAGTCTTTGAAGGTGTATGAAGTTCACCAACCCGCATTGGGTCAGCGCATCGGTGAACTATGGCCTAACACCCTCCTGATTTCGATGTGCAGACCCGTGCCCAGCAGTGGGATATCTAATTGTTGAAATTATTATTATAATAGTGTATCAAAACGCAATAAATATAACATTAAAAAAAAAGATTTTATATCTGAGTTCATATAGTATCCCAGCGTACGGGACGGGTGTGTTAACTTTTCCGGACTGAAGTTAAACAACCCTGTCAAGTGAGTTTAACTACATAACAATAATACAGGCTTGGATAATTTAAAACACTTAAAAATCTAATAAAAAGGAACCGCATCCAAATCGATTAACTTCTACAAACTACACGGTCAAACTCATTACAGTTTTTGCTGTAATGAGTTTGACCGTGGTCGTTTGGTGGGCTAAAGTGATTACCAGATTAATAGCCGATATAAATACAACAGAGCTCTTCTCTGACAAACAACAACAGGAGCCGTCCTCGCATCGGGTCAGCATTATTAGATTTTGCATTTATTTGTTGTTTACTTAAAATGTATTCGTTTTTGTCATATGTCAAAATTTAATTCCTTCTCTACACGGTTTGCTACCGACGCCGGAGATATTGGTCAGCTACCAAAACGTCTGTTTCAACTACATGGTTGTCAACAAGTATTGTGATATTTGAGGAGTGAAGACGTGTCATGGCATCGAATTTGTTAAATTTACTTTATTGTTAGTATCTAAAGTGTTATGAAACGCTTGCGACCGATACGACGATTCACAGCGACTGACATGCTCAGGAATCAGGATTGCCAACCGCCGTTTACACGGCGAAGCAAACTAGACGCCCTTTATTCGCCCTTGGTAGGTAGAGCAGCTCTCGTGATCAATGATGTTGGAAAGTCAAACGAAATTTGGTAGCAAACCACTGTCTACACGGTTGGAAACAAACAAGTTCTCCTGTGAGGCGTCGGTTGGACGTTGTAGCAGGGCTTTCATTTCTGTATCTATGATGATTTTTGAAGAATTAACAAATGATTGTCGTAGAAAGTTTTATTCGCACTGCAAACCGAAAGGATACATAGTTCGACTCGACTCGACTCGTAGTTCGACGGGGTAATTTATAAGAACGCCGATAATTGAATTCCTATAATTTTACTACATAATATAGAAAAAAAAATTAGTGATAGTCTGTTCTTCCCGTCTTACATAAATTATCTCCGGCTTGGTATTGTCGAATACCAAGATGATCTAGTTATGATATGTGATATACAGATCGACTGACGTAATTCTCTTTTATATTTCAGCGAATCTCACTCCTTTGAAGAAACGCTATGGACAAACCAACTCATTTACAATTTTCGTTAAGATTAACCGGTATTGACCGAATACCAAGATAAAACCCACATGCACTTCACATACATATAGTATACTATAAAGAAACTGCCATTGTAGGTACCTAGGGCTTAATTTACTAGTTCACTGTTACAGAAATGTCCATTATAAAATATTTTTATTCTTCTATTGTTCACTTTTTTAACCGACTTCAAAAAAAAAAGGAGGTTCTCAATTCGTCTGTATGTTTTTTTTTTTTTTTTTTTTTTTTTTTTTTTTGTATGTATGTGACACGATATCTCCGCCGTTTGTGAATGGATTTCGAAGTTTATTTTTTTGTTTGAAAGCTGTAGTTTCCAATTTGGTCCCATATTAATTTTATTAAGATCTGACAAGCCGTTTTTTAGTTATTCCCAATAATGTCTATTTGGTTGGTTTTGTTTATCTTGATGATATGATCATTTTATTACGTGTCGATGTAATAATTGTATAGGATGCTTTGGTAGCACACCATAGTATGTCGCGGTCATCGTAATCATCATCATCATCACCATCATCATCATCATCATCATCCTTTATCCATCCACTGCTGAACATGCCTCCTTCAATGAACGCCAAGACGACGAATTTCGGAATCACTAAAAATTAAGAAATAAAAGCATTTTACAAAAAATTAAAACCGACTTCAAAAATACTAAACTAAAAAGTAATAAAATAACAGTTTCTTTAATGTTTGTGCTTACAACATATAATCAACTTAATCTTCTACTAATGTACAAACTTTGCGTTTACCACGTCATTATAGTTACTTTTGGAGTCGGTGTCGTATTTGTTGCTGTACATTACCTACCTACCTACCTTGGCTGACACCGACTCCAAAAGAAACTATAATGACGTGGTAAACGCAAAGTTTGTACATTAGTAGAAGATTAAGTTGATTATATGTTGTAAGCACAAACATTAAAGAAACTGTTATTTTATTACTTTTTAGTTTAGTATTTTTGAAGTCGGTTTTAATTTTTTGTAATTCTTTTATCTATTTTAAGCATTGGTAGAATGTTTTAGTTATCCATGACTCTTCACTTTTATAAGTAAGTATAAAGTTTAATTTTGAAATTCGTGTAAATATTAAAAAATACATACATATAATTTTTTATCAATAAAAAGCAACAACCTTTATCAATTGCAAAATGCAGAAATTTTCCGCTGCCTCCGATTATATTTTATCTTTTTTATATAAAAGCAAGACTGCTTCTATTTAAACCTTCAAGGTAAGGTATTCCAAAAAATTTTCAAAGAGGTGAATTCCCTTTAATATTCCAAATGAAGTTCCATTATGTGATATTCTCGACATATTTTAATACTATAAAATACTGGCAGTATAGAAACAGATGTTTGTTTTTCAAAGATTCTAGCAGTGACGTCTTGTTAACAGTGTTCATATAAATAAAGATGATAGTGTTTAAATATTATCTAGCATTTGTATTAATTGTAGCAGTTAAAGGTTATGAAAGTGGATTTGAAAAAGGTATGTCTATAAAAGCTTTACCAGTGAGAGGGATGTAAGACCTACCGCGCGTCTATCTGGACGGGTACCACCACCCTTTTTTTAAGGCCGAGATATGCTCTGAGGCATCCCGCTGGGGAGTGGGTCTCCCCAGGCGGGTATGTGGGACTCGCTGCGCCCGAAAGCTGGTAAGTGGACGCAGCTCACCCACTAAAACCCGGCGAGTGCCACCAATGCCGCCTTTGGTGAGGTGCCCCGGATCTAATGAGCAAACAGGGCACCTCGATGGCTAGTCAGCCCCTCAGGGAACCGACGCTAACTCCACAAAGGGGTTGTCCCGCACCACAGAACAATAATTTACCTGGGCGAGTCTCAAGTTGATTTATTTATTAGGCGACGCTGACCACTTACCATCATGTGACTTAACTGCCCGTTTCAATATCTAACAATAAAAGTCAACCTATGAATGAGTTACGCACATTTATTATATATTATTATAACATAAGCAGATTTCGTTTCATCCCATTTATTTTTTTAGTAAGAGGTAGTGCCATGCTGCATTGCAGTCGAAGTGGGCCGGCACGACCGGGGTGGTACCTCTCGCGCACATAACACTGGCTTCAAGTGACAGCTATGCTGTCGCGTTTCGTACGGTTTGTGAGTTTCCGGTGGCCCATTAGGGGGGGGGGGGATAGGGAAAAGGAGGGCGGTGCATCTGCGTGGCCTTGATGTGCTAGGGCGTCGGCGCTCCGACTAGGCTAAGGCTCTGATTGCTCGTTTGCCCCCTGATGACATAAAAAAAATCCCAGACTTTTCATATTATATTTATTACAGATACTGTTGACGATGAAAATGAGACAACACCAGATAATATTGAAATTATGATTGGGAATATAGAAAACATTGCAACTATCGCCGAAAATGATCGGCGTAAAGGTATAGTACCAGAAGACCAAATTAAAGAATCACACTCACAGATACTCAATAAGTTTGAGGATATAGCAGAATATATACAAGTTGTTACTAATGCTTATACATTTCTAAACGCTGAAGGTATAGATCGTATAGTAATACCAAATTTGGAAACAGACGATGAACGAATTGTTAAGGTACTGTTGACAATTATAAAAACCCTTTTCGAAGTTGTGCCGATTACAACGAAAACAGTAATACCTGCGAATATTGTTGATAAGCTATTAGAAATTTTTGAAAATGGAGACATAGAAGCAAAATCAATAGCTTTAGATATAATGCATATTTGGCTGCCAAATAATCCCAAAATTCAGGCTCGAGTTATGAAAATGAAAGGACTGGAACCATTTTATAATCAAATATCTAAACTGGATACTGTTGATACAAACAAAATGCTAGATTTATTTAACACTATACTAGAAGAACATTTGAAAGTGCGTAATACGATGCATAAAACAAAACAAGATTACACAGATTCAAAAATTTATGAAAAAATTGGATTAATAGAGAGGATGTCTACGCCTATAGTTTGTAACGGATTATTAAACATATTTGAATTAAGCTCAAATCAGGGTTATATAACATTAGAAATATTTAAACTTATAAAAAGCGTACAAAAGTTTTGTTTCAAAATTTACAGAGGTAAATCGAAAGCGATTAAACTCTTTGGTGATATTTATGAATATCTATCTAGTGGCAAAATGACGGGACTGTACGTCACTGAAGAAATAGAAGGAATAAAAAAATATGTAGAAGATTTAAAAGTTGTAAGGAACGAATTATAATATTATTTTTAACTTAGGAAAAGGAAATGACCGTTGACAGTATATTTCGTTGTATTAGATTAAATTTATATTATATGTTATATAAATAACAAAGTATAGGTACTTTTTATTTATTATATTCCTTTTTACTCAGCATAGCACGGTCCATAGCACGTTGAGCTACGGCAAACGTCGTTTTAGAAGCCAAGTTTCAGCCCCGTAGGTCATCACGGGGAGAACGCATTGGTCGAAGAATTTCGTCTTCAAACTCTGCGGTATAGATGACGTGAGAATATGGCTAAGCTTCCTGACTGCTGCCCTGCTATGCTGGGTGTTTCTTTGACAGATAGGATTCGAAATAAAGACATCCACCAGGGAACTAAGGTTACCGATATAAATAAGGTTTATGATTGGAGACCACGTTTAGGTAGACGAAGTGTTGGTCGGCCATTAACCAGGTGGGAAGACGATCACCGTGCAGTGGCCGGTCCGTGTTGGATGCGAGTGGCAAGGGATCGGCAGTCTTGGCGTTCATTGAGGGAGGCCTATGTTCAGCAGTGGACGGATAGGGTCTGATGGTGATGATGATTACTTTTTACTTATTATTATATACCTTCGAGTTTAAGAAATTCCATATAGACCAACCTTAGTCTATGGAATCGATCTTTATGAAAATTATCATTATAACCGCGAAAATTCATAATCTTAATTGGCATTTTAAAATGGCGACTACAAAGTCACCAATCAAATGTCAGTGTGATGTAATCGTTACCACAAACTTGGTGGTGGTTGTTATAAAACTACAATGGGGTGAGACAATATGGGGTGCCGTCGTCAGGGAAAAATACATTTTATTGAAGAGTGATTTATAATCGCTGACACAATAAATTATTTATTGTGCAAGAAAAGGTTATTTGGTATTGAAGGAATTTTGATAAAAAGCATGCAGCTATGGCTGAAGGGCTTGAAGGATGATTATTATTTATTATTATCATTATTTTTATCATTATTGTCATTATCACTATATAATACATATCATCATTAAATTATTTGGCGTTCATAAACTACCAATCTGAATCGAAACCAAAGACATCTCGCATATTATATTGATTACGCAATTTCACTTCTTGTAATAAAAAAATATCAATTCCCAACTTTTCGAATTTGATGGTCACAGGAGAATCTCCTGACGCGACAAAATTTGTAAAAGTAAGTATATACATATAATATCAACCCTTACATGTGCCACTGTTGGGCACGGGTCTCCTCCTCGAAATCAGGCGAGCAGGGTGTTGGGCCATAGTTTACCGCGGGCCCAACTTCCTTCTTTCAAAGACTTAATATCATCACTCATCAGGCATGCAGGTTTCCTATTTTTTGAGAAAGCTATGGTCTTATGTGCAGATGTTGAGAGACGATGGTCTGTCTAGTTACTAGTGGGTATGGGGCTTGGCCTCTTGGCTGAATGAGTTCAACCCCTGTGATGCCTTGAAATGAGTTTTTCTAAATTGTAAGAGTAACATTTTTTTTGACCCCAACTCAACTGGTGAACAAGGAGCTCGTGGCAAATACCAAAATATCGAGCTCCACGAATAAAAAAAATTGGTAAATTATTGAAAATTAGTATCTAGTCATTGCATTCGTATTTAATTAAAAATAAATAGAAAACTTTCACACAAGTCGATAAGTACCTACAAATTATTATTATACGTATTCGATTTTATCGTAACAATTGCCTTTTGTACAAAATTCAACTTAATTATAGTGAAGACGTCGACGGTTTGGGTAGTGCAACAATGTCGATATAAATCGATATCAACCGCAGATAATGCAACATGGCATCGCATCATTAGCATGATGACAAATAGTCGCCATGGGTGGCCATCTTGTGTACGCTTTCCCGCGCATCCGTCTGTCATTTCCTGATATTATATTTACTGCGACATTTTTATAGAGATTGTAATGTAAATAAAAATGGGAATTAAACGAATTAGATATAACATATTGTTTTAAGTTAACTAAAATAGGTATATAAATGTAAAAATATTATTATAATAAACTAAAACTTACTTTTTAAAAGTATACAGGATTGGATTTTTGAGACGGGTCAGTAAGGGCATGTACAGCTTGGCAAAAAAGAGTATGACGTGGTGACAGGTGGAACTAAGTATTTTACTAAATGGAAACCTATGATGTTGACAATATTTGGCCAACAAATACTAGATTTTGAGTAAAGCTTAGTGTTTCACATTTATTTTTAACGATTTGATTAAATTATCTTACTGATTTTCCATATTATGATGAGACCTAAGTGAAAGTGGCACCCACATTTTTTCCATACTCTTTTTTGATAAGCTGTATCTTCATCATACTCAACTATAACGGTTAAGGTACCTGTCCTTACTGACCCGTCTCAAAAATCCTTTCTGTATAATATATAAATAAATCCTTAAGATTTTGCTGGGGGCAAAATACAACTAGCTCTTTTTGCTTTGTAATTTATTTTATGATAATTTATATTAGCCGTGTTCGTGTATGATACAGCTTGGCAAAAAAGAGTATGACGTGGTGACAGGTGGAACTAAATATTTTACTAAATGGAAACCTATGATGTTGACAATACTTGGCCGACAAATACTAGATTTCGAGTAAAGCTTAGTGTTTCACATTTATTTTTAACGATTTTATTAAATTATCTTGCTGATTTTCCATATTATGATGAGACCTAAGTGAAAGTGGCGCCCACATTTTTTCCATACTCTTTTTTGCCAAGCTGTATTTACGTATACACTATAAGTAAATCGAACGAGAGGTTTGCGTTTAATCTTAAAAAAAAACTTTTCACGATTAATAAGTATAAGACATGCAATAAAACGTTTTAAATTTTACGTAATAAAAAATGTGTGGGAGTTATTCAAGCTGTACAAAGTCAAATGGGTCCACTAAACAAATATAAAACGCAAATCAAATCGATCACTTTTTGGCGCGGAATAAAAAAATGGCTGCCATTGATCTGTCAAATGTCAAGAGTGCAACCTGTAGAACGAATTACGCAACACAGTGCTCCGTGAGAAATAAAAATGATTTTTGTCTATGAATGGGTATTGAGGTAATGACCACTGTAAATGTTATTTGTAATGTGAGCAGTTTAGGACTTTATTTGAACAAATAGGATGACCATGATGTTGATATTTTAGAATATTAAAATTCAAACTGTCCTGTTGCGAAGTCTAAAGATATTTAACGGTATTCGAAACAGCATGTACTTAAATTTTATTATAAGTATTAGCTTTATATTATCCATTAAAAATATTTCACAGGAACTAGGAATATGTTTAAAACTTAAAACCTATGTATCATAGTCTACTATCAATAGCTTGATAATATTGGATAATAATAATTATATCAACCCTTATATTATGTCCCTGTTCTGGGCACGGGTCCTCGAAATTAGGTGAGGAGGGTGTTGGGCCATAGTTCAATTTAAGTAGTAATATTACCTAATATAGGTGCAATAAACGCACAATTTAATCTACAAAAAAATTGGGTTTAAAAAAAGGTGTCTAAAAAGACGAATATTAATCTTTAAAATATTGCTGTACAGCCTTAGACATTAACCTTCGGATTTGTACTAAAATATATCTCAAATTGTTGATTAGTGTTATATTAACATTCATCATCATCATCATCATCAGTCTCTATCCGTCCACTGCTGAACATAGGCCTCCTTCAATGAACGCCTAGAATTAACATTAGTCCACCAATTTTTTCGAAGTAAAAACTCATAGACTGAGTACAATTTTATATTAGTCTTCATAGAAATACTTTGTGGTCACCCTACCCATTGTGCAGGAGACAGGTAGTAAAAAACCATAGTGTAGGCGTGACTCGGCCACCTGACCGAAGTTCCCACCAGCTCCTGTTTATCCTAATTTATGGCCTTGGGATAATAAGTGACCTTAACGCATTCACGCCTAACATTTACTTGGTGGCTAGAAATTTGTTAGACAGCGCTTTTATCACATGGAAAGATTTGTCCCTTTTTTCATTCTCTCCTTAAAATGATTAATCTAGAAATAACTGGAAACGGGTAAAAGAAATCACCTTTTCACGAAATGTATGTTTTATTACAATTAGTCCTACTTGTCCAAATCCCTTTTTACCTATACAAATATGAGCTAATTCTTGACATTATCATATTATAAACACTCTAAATGTCTTCAACACCCCCAATCAGGCTGATGATATTATTATTGTATCCAATCTTCAAAATTTTACAAATAAAGGTTTTTCAAATAAGTCTTAGAGATTGTAATGAAACAAGTTTTACGCCGCGATAAAACCCATATAAGTAGGTTTCATTAAAATGAGTATATGTCGCGTAAGTATTAGAAAACAATAAGTCCCAGTGATATTTAAAAACAGGGTTATAAGGAAGGAGAGAATTAACTTGTAGAATACCAAAAACACATTCTTTACTGATTGTGAAGATGCTGATTCTGTTTTTGTTAACGTAGGTAAATGATATATGCATGTAGTCAGGACTGGGATATTTGACCCTCTGTGGGTCACACACTTGGGCTGTGTGTAGTGTATACCCAAACTAAAACCACTGCGAGCGCCTTCAGCCTCTTTTTGAGGGTCCCAGATCCAGCAACCGGAGCAAACATATAATACTGATACTCTGGTCCAAAGCTAATACCGCTAATACTTATTATTTTATATAAACGCTACAATATACTCGTCGTAGAAATACTCGTCAACTTCGCTACAAAAATTAGCACTTAACGTCAGTTAAAGTTTTAGTAACATAAAGCCTTAGCATAAAGCAGGTACGATTTAGTCTTTTAGACGTTAGTAGACGAAAAAAAAAACGTTCGAAATATGAATAAAGAAAAACAGAACAAGAAATGTTTACACAGAGTCATTAATGGGACAATAGATTCATTCATGGCGCGGATCGGTGGACTCCATCTTTTTTATATAACACGACCCGATAAATCCGATTTTTACAATAAATTACCCATTCATCGAATTTGTAAAAATCGTAGGCGGGTTAAATAAAAATCTAAAACAGCGATTTAACTTTCAACAAAGGAATGCGTCGTGAGAATCCTAAACATTGTATGACTTAATTTTTTTTATTTGTGGTCATGGTTGTGAATTGGCCCGCAATGTAGATAACAAAAAATATATATTTGGGTATTATGAATGTATTGTTTTCTAATGTTTACGCGAATTTCACTCATTTTATTGAAACAATTTTTAGGGATTTTATCGCAGTAAAAAAATTACAAGGGCTTTTTTAAAGATCTAAATATATATAACTCAAAGGTGACTGACTGATTGACTGACATAGTGATCTATCAACGCACAGCCCGAACCACTGGACGGATCGGGCTGAAATTTGGCATGCAGGTAGATGTTATGACGTAGGCATCCGCTAAGAAAGGATTTTGATTAATTCTATCCCCAAGGGGATAAAATAGGGGATGAAAGTTTGTATGAAACTTTGTCAATTTTAAACCGATCGGGCTTAGACTTTGCATGCATAACGCTACTATGACGTAGGCATCCCTTAAGATAGGATTTTGAGTTGCATCCTATACAAGACTAGCTGTTGCCCGCAGCTTCGCCCGCGTTAACGTAGATTTACAGCCCTGTCCGGAGTGATGCTGATTATTTTTGTACTTTTTTTACAATTTTTCTCTGTCTGTCTGTCTGTTTGTTCCAGCTAATCTCTGAAACGGCTGGGCCAATTTTGACGAGACTTTCACTGACAGATAGCTGATGTTACAAGGAGTAACTTAGGCTATAAAAATAATCATCATCAATCCGTATACGGCTGTAAACCTAAGTTAACGCGGGCGAAGCTGCGGGCAACAGCTAGTTTCTTATAAAGGCCAAACTAAAAGATCTATTAGAACATACTCTGTGAATATAGTCTTGACAAAGCTCGCCATTATATTAGATTTTATAAACCACAAGTCCTCGCAAAAGAACACCGCTTCCAACCAAGGATGATCCTTGAGGCTATTGAATTAAAAAACATCCTAATTTCAATAGATAAGATGGCTGGCTGGGATCCTATTATTAATATTATCAAATCTAAATCCAAACATTATGTCACAGATTAAAAATACAGTTAGCACTTTCTGCGTAGATAGGACTAACCAAAATATTGATATGTCCTATGACATATTAATATTTTATTAATAAAGTTATAAAATAAAGTTATTCGAAACTTCCCTATGGTAGTTTCGAATAACTTTGTAACGTTAGGACGTATACGTACACCTCAGTCCTCCCGTGACCATGGTTGCTGTAAAGTATCCGAAACGTCGGGCTTGTAAACATCTTAATAAACGGAGAAAAAATCCGTAAAAATTGTTTCATTATAATATTATCAAAACGTTGGACTACATTGAAATTTTGCACACTTTTGAAGTCTACGCTTTTGAAGGACCGATGATCCTTACTTATATAATACTAGCTGTTGCCTGCAGCTTCGCCCGCGTTACTTAACTCCTATAAGTCAAAGCGTGATGTTATATAGCCTATGAGCCTTCCTCGATAAATGGGTTATCTAACACTGAAATAATTTTTCAAATCGGACCAGTAGTTCCTTTTTTTTTTCTTTAACGCCGGGAAATGCTCTGAGGCATGCCTCGGGGGAGTGGGTCTCCCCACGCGGGTATGTGGGACTCGCTGCGCCCGACAGCTGGTAAATGGACGCAACTCTACCCACTAAAACCCGGCGAGTGCCACCAATGCCGCCTTTGGTGAGGTGCCCCGGATCTAGAAAACAAACAGAGCACCTCGACGGCTAGTCAGTCCCGCAAGGGACCGACGCCACCTCCACAGAGGGGTTGTCCCGCACCACAGAACAACCCCTCCCAACGTCGGGTTAGTACAATGGGGTGAGGTTCCCATCCTCACCCCTTCCCCCGGCTCTTCTGTCCCCTCTTCTTCTGAGTTTGTTTCGCCGGTTCTTCTCAGTGGACTAGTTTTGGAACCGGTAGTAGAGTCATTTGACGTTCAATAAGCTACTTTGACGTACAACATTGAATAAAAATATTTTTATTTTATTTATTTATTTATAAGAGGGGTACAAAGAGCCCCTCGGCCCAATTAGCTTCGCCCAAGGCACATGAGTAAGTAAACGGACAGAGACAAAGCTTCCATACAACGCGTAAAATTGTTAGCTATTGTGGCAGGGTTGTCACAGGTGGATAAAATTAAACGAACAAAACGATTTTTTTATTGTGTAGTAATCTTTGTAAATATTCTATCTTTATTACAAATTTTTTTTTTTAAATATTTTGTGTTTATATTTTTAATTGCAATAATCTGTTGTACCTTTTAATAGAGTGGTAAATTCTAATGGAAAGCACTCTCATTGCATATCAATTTTTATAATAACTATTATAATATTTTTTATTCCGAACAGGAATCGTCTCCTAATTACATATTCTGTACCTATACTTATTGTATTTTTACTGTAATGTTTAGCTAAGATTTAAGATTTAATATCGGGTCAATGTTTCCCTAGCAAGAGTTTAGGCACATCCATAAAAAATTAGTGAACAAAAGTAATAATAATTAGTAGAAATAAAATAATAAGATACAACTTACCTATTGAAATCTTTGAGATCGTAAAATATGATTTGTTTTATTTGCTCTATTATTGTTCATACACACAGTACAGTATACAATATTGACATTTTTTACTTTTAATTATCAACAATAATTTAAGAACAATGTTATAAAATATGATTCTTTTTTATTTACTCTATTATTGTTCATACACACAGTACAGTATACTTACAATATTGACACTTTTTACTTTTAATTAACAAAAATGTAAGAAATGATAATAATTCGAAATACCCGCCAAGCGAAAAAAATATCAAATATATAATACAGTCGAACCGGTTTCAACCGGTTTCTACTCGTACGTGACAAGCCACGAGTGCTAACGCACACATGCGTAAGGACGCTTGTAGTAGTGCAATCGATTCGCGCGGTTGTATGAAGCTTTGCCTCTGTCCGTTTATTTACTCATGTGACCAAGGTGTACCGCTCACCCTAGGTTACTGAGCCCCACCGCCACGACAAGGCCTGAACCATGGTGGGGGACCAGTAGTTCCTGAGATTAGCGCGTTCAAACAAACAAACAAACTCTTCAGCTTTATAATAATAGTATAGATTATAAATGTGAAAGCGTGGATGTTTGTTACGCTTTCACGCGAAAACTACTTAACCGATCGTCATGAAACTTTGTACACATATTCTTGGAGGTATTAGAAGTAACATAGGATACTTTTTATTAAAATTAAACTAAAAAACCTGCGCAGACGAAGTCGCGGGCACCAGCTAGTAATGCCATATACCTGCCATAAACATATAAAAAAAACGATTAAATAAGTGGAATCATTTTTATTTACTTCAGGCGTATGGCCTGCAAAGCGTTTTTTTTTTAATTTATCAATTTAAAATTGTTTTGATTTATACCCATCTTCATATTCCGACCGTGGTAAATACTTTTTTTATTCTTTTTCTAAATATTAAAAAACGAACAACTTTTTTTTTCCTTTTTTTGTACAAACTCGTGTACTCGGACACTTTACGGCCATGTTTCATGGAGTAACTGAGATATTACAAATAACAAGTTATCCTAAGTAGATACCTACCATATGATCAATAATTCTAATTAGTCCGATCTCCACAGAAATTGGTATCTTCAATCCGTGAAGTAATACTTAATACGAAGGGACGTAGATCATTGACATCACATTTTGTTATTGACCCATTATCGTTTATTAAATAGACGAATTTTAAAGCTAATTCTATTGATAATACCCTCGGAGAACATAAATATGTCACGCTGACAACTGACAACAGGCGTCGTCTTGCAATTTCTAACTGCGTTTTAAAAAGTAAATATCCATAAACTCACGCTGAGTTTACTTCCGAATTTCTTATTTTGAATTAAGCGTGGGAAATGATCCAATTTGCCATAAATATGTTTATTGGCATTTGGCTACATTGATTTTATTTAAGGGCCTGAGACCACAGATATTTATAAAATTATAGAAGGGATTTGTGCATTGATAAATAATTTATAATAGGATCAATTAATTTAGATAATTACTTATTTGCATATTTAACATGTTATTCAAATATTTACATGTAAAAATTAATTTTATTAAAAGTTTTCCCGTGTATTTTTTAAGTTTTACGATATATTTTTAAACGATTTTTTTAAGAATAGACCGTACTTATGTTATTTTTTCTACCTTTATAATATGTTGCTAAACTAAGCTTCATCATCACCTTCCACCCAGCTTGGTTCCACTCACCGCCTGGTAGTAAACGTTTAATAGCGCAACGCGCAAAAACGTGAGTGCGTGTAATCTTTACGCGCAATTGAAGTCAAACTTCATTAAAATCTGAGTTACCCGCTAGTCGCGCTTAAAGAAGTTTTACTTCCAAAAATTAACACTGAACTAAACGTCACAAAATTTATAAATTTTTTATTTATTTCACTTGGAGATTGTCAAAAATATTATTGTGTTATTCTTGTGTAATTTTAAACATTTTTTTTAATCGTTTCAATTTTTATTTACTTTGCTATATTCACAAATCATTCGTATGAAAAAAATTAAAATAAATAATCCTAATTTACTATCTCTATTTAATATAATTTGAAATTAATAATACTATCTTTGCCACTAGTTGTCATATAGATACGCCAAAAATGCTAGCACAATGCTAGTTTCTATTTTTGAATATAGAATAGGTACTATGCGTTACTTCCGTCAGAAACAAGAAGCGTGGAGTATATTATGACATATACCCACTACCAATGCAAGTTAATTCTTGAAAATAAATACTGAGCGTTACTTCTGTCAGAAAATAAATCTGAGTCTAGTCGTCTCTAGTCGCGCAAGTGTTACCTTCAAAAATCTAAATCTTGTTTCCCTATCTCATCCAATACAAACAGCTGAATTCCTTCGTATTTAAAAATTTATGGGTCAACATAATACTAATACTTATCAAATTATAAGATTATTTTTATTACTCATAGCTCACTCCCTGTAAAATACCAACAATGATCTTAGATAACAATGCTGTTGGATTTCTTAAAATTCCTTTATTATTGCAAGTGCGACACAATGGCACAGAGTCAAAATATTTTGCTACTGCTAATTGTTCACAAAATGGCTACCGGAAGTCCGCACTTCAAAGACGTTTTGTGATGGCAACACTTGCGTAATTTTTTTAACAAAAGATGAGTGATGTATCGATTTTTGCCTAACGACTTTTATATATTGATCTTTATTCGCGATGTTAATGATCATCGGTAATGTGATTATCACATTTAAATAATAAATTTTGGTAATCTTTACTCACTACTGCATTTTAAGAACCTCATACAGATGTGTATTCATCATACAAGTAATTATTTGTTTTTTCCTGGATTCGATCCGCACCTTCCTGTGGTTCACAGCTAATTCACCTTACTTAGGTACAGACTCGCATTCGACAAAGTTCTTTGCAATAAAACCATATAAAACTCGATGTTCACTATGTTTTAACAGGTTTTTTCATCAGAACTGGCGGGGTAGGTATATATTATGTCGCCCCCTGCAGGCAGCTATACTCAGGAGTCTGCTGAAGCATGGCAACTTATAGTGCACCAATCTGGGCGGGTCACCTTACCGCGCCTTGGGAGCTCATGGCAGAGGTTCTTGTTGAGACGCACTCCTATATCTCAGATAGGAGGGCTCTCGGTGAGAACCTTACGTTGGACGGAATCCTACGGGTTCGCCGACTAGGGCAGGAAGCGTTAATGCGGAGGTGCGGCAGCCGTATGGCAAAAGCCTAACGGTTGCTCTGCGTCCGGTTCTCGAGCGGTGGATGCGCCGTAAGCGCAAACTCCTCACCTTCCGTCTGACACAGGTGCTCACTGGGCATGGTTGCTTTGATTACTACCTGTGCTGGACGGCCCACAGGGAGCCGTTGACAGTATGTCACGATTGCGGTGCGGCGGTGGACTCGGCCCAGCACACTCTTGAGGTGTGCCTGAGATGGACGGCGCTGCGTCACGGTCTGACATTAGTCATCGGAGGGGCCTTGTCACTGCTGAGCGTCATCACCGTGATGCTCAGTGACGACGAGCCCTGGACTGCCTGCCTGCCTGGTAATATCACAGAAGGAGGCCGACGAGCGGGTGAGAGAGGAGGCCGCCGATGCGGCTTCCTTCCACGGGCGACGAACGGGGTTGCGTAGGAGGCGCTACTTAATGCGCCTCCAGTAACGCCCCTGTTTGCAAAAACACCCTGCAAGATCTAGCAGACCAGACTGAGTTAGAAATTGCCTGGGTACCCGGACATGAGGGAAATGCGGGCAATGAAGAAGCAGATAGACTGGCGAGAGAAGGTGCCGATGAGACGTTCATAGGCCCTGAGCCGAGACTGCCAATAGCACACAGGATAACAAAAAATGTTATAACCCTGAGAATAAACAAAGAAACAAACCAGAGATGGAATGACACGAAGAGCTGCAGACAGTCGAAATTCTTCATCTCGACGCTTGACAGCAAGAAGACTAAAGAGTTGCTTAAACTCAATAGGAGCAACATTCGAACAATTGTAGGAATATTGACGGGACACTGCCCACTCAACAGACACCTGTCAATAATGAAGCTAACAGAGGACCCTCTATGTCCTAAGTGCAAGGAGAAAGAAGAGACCAGTCTGCACTTCATAACGGAATGCCCAGCATATGCATACGCAAGATGGGAGCTGTTTGGAGCGGACGAGCTGAAGAAGGAAGATTTAGCATATCTAACCATAAGGCAGCTAAGTAGTTTTTGTAGATCAACACGTAGGTTTGAGGGGGTGACACCAGAGGGGCAAATGATAACCCGTCCCCGCATCTAATCCCAGAGGCGAGCCTGGGGAATTGGGTGAAATGGTCCCAGTAATGAGGACTGATCACCCGTCTGGACTTGCTGGTGTCCCCACCCATAAATAATAATAATAATAACGCCCCTGTTGTCGTGTCAGGCTCAGGATGGGAACCTGGGTCTGTATGGCACGATGTCGTGGGAACTGATTAGTAGCGACTGGGTAGTCCCCCCTTACGTGAAGTAGTCTGGCCTTCGCCGGGGCTAGCCTGTCGCTGGGGTGATCCTATCGGTTGCCTGCATATCCGGGACCCTCAAAAAGCGGATGAAGGCGCTCGTAGTGGTTTTAGTTAGGGTGGGCACTCCCAGGTGCGAGTCCTACATTGGGTCAGGATCTACCCGAAGATCCTGGCTGCATCCATAAGGTTTTCCCTGCGATAAAAAAGGTATATATAATGTTCTGTGGGCGGGGCGGCGAGCGTTGCGGCTGGCGTCTTGTGAAAGCGCTAGATAGCATTCAAGTTTTGGGATTTTGAATAAAAAAGTAGGACTTGATATTAAAAAAAAATTACGTTCTCTGTAGTATTGAAAATTAAATATTTCCATATATTTTTTTTGTGCAAACATACATATTTTATTAGTAAACTAGCTGTTGCCTGCAGCTTCACCCGCGTTACTCAACTCCTATAAGTCGCAGCGTGATGTTATATAGCCTATAGCCTTTCTCGATAAATGGGCTATCTAACACTGAAAGAATTTTTCAAATCGGACCAGTAGTTCCTGAGATTAACGCGTTCAAACAAACAAACAAACTCTTCAGCTTAATAATATTAGTATAGGTTATTCGTTTAGTTTTTTGTTTCTTAAAGCAGTTATTTTCAACCATAGTGAGCGACATTGGTCTAGTGAGCGACAATGGTCTAGAGTCTAGTGGGTATGGGCTGGGCCTCTTGAGTGAGAGGCCTGGGTTCGATACTGACCGGGTAACATGGGTTTTTCTAAAATATGTGCACCTAATCATGAGACCATCGCTTGCTTACCGGTGATGGAAAACATCGTGAGGAAACCTGCATGCCTCATGAGATTAAAAGCCTTTAAAGGTGTGTGAAGTTCACCAGCCCGCATTGGGCAAGCGCATCGGTGAACTTGGCCTAGCACTCGCCTGATTTCGATGAGGAGAGACGTGCCCAGAAGTGGGACAAATAAGGGTTGGTGATAATATCCTCAACCGAAGTTGAAATTTTTATATCATACTAGCTGTTGCCCTGTTAACTTAGATTTTCAGGCGTATCCGGAGTGATAATGATTGTTTTGTAGCCTAAGTTACTCCTTAGAACACCAGCTATCTGCCAGTGCAGTTTCCGTCAAAATCGGCTCAGCCGTTTTAAAGATAAGCCGGGCAAACAGACAGACAAAAATTGTAAAAAAATCTTATTTTGGTATATGTACCGTGTACACACCCATATGCATTTTATAAAAGCGGTTATTTTAATATTACAAACAGACACTCCAATTTTATTTATCTGTATTGATGATTTCTTAGTTTACGTTTAGTAATTTTATGGGTCACAAACTGGGTCACAAGTAAAATATGAGGCATGTCGAGCCGAATATTGGCAAACACCGTTATTAAGTGTAATGAGGCAGAACATATTGACATATTATAGGATATCTTTGAACCTAAGTCTAATGTAAAGTAAGTAGTATAAGTTTTCCCCACCATGGTTCAGGCCTTGTCGTGGCGGTGGGGCTCAGTAGCCTAGGGTGAGCCCAGCACCTTGGGTGGAGTGAATTGAGCCGAGCAGGCTCTTTGTACCCTTCTTATAAGAAGAGGGGACAAAAGAGCAGGGAGCAAGGGGCGAGGTCGGCAACCTCACCCCATTGTACTGTCCCGACGTTGCGAGGGGTTGTTTTACGGTGCGGGACAACCCCGCTGTGGAGGTGTCATCGGTCCCCTGAGGGACTGACTAGCCGTCGAGGTTTCCTGTTTGCTCACAAGATCCGGGGCACCTAACCAAAGGCGGCATTGGTGGCACTCGCCGGGTTTTAGTGGGTAGAGCTGCGTCCACTTACCAGCTTTCGGGTGCAGCGAGTCCTACAAACCCGCGTGGGGAGACCTACTCCCCCGCGGAATGCCTCAGAGCATTTCCCGGAGTTAAAGAAAAAAAAGTAGTATAAGTTTTACGTCTTTACGTTTAACTTTTGAAGTAACACGTTTATTTTCACTTTCAAAATATAATAATACGGAATATTCACCATGTTCTTAATTTCAATTCGCGAACTACTAATATTAGCATTGCTTACGAAATACGAATGCCGAAATCTATCTATACAGATAAATAAAATTGGGGTGTCTGTTTGTAATATTAAAATAACCGCTTTATAATAAATGCATATGGATGTATACACGGTACGTGATATACCTAAATAACATTTTTTACAATTGCTGTCTGTCACACCACAGGATAGGCACATATACCTAAGTGAGTTGCCGGGGCTAGTTCCAGGTAAACTAGTTTATGTTCATGGGCGATGTCGACCACTTACCATCAGGTGGCACGTCTGCCAGTTTGCCTATCTAACTAACACAAAAGAAACTCTAGTTGGATACCGGCGGGGTATTAGCCATCTTGGACTTTATTGATAGAGGCATTAGTCCGTGAACCGTCGACAGTCATGATGCAGTTTATCGATCGCATCATACTACTTAAAATATCAAGGAAGTCATTAGTTATTTTGATTTTAAATTTGCGGATACAATCCGGAGCAAATTGATAGACTAAAATTCGTTAAATTATTTACTAATTAGAATGTTAAAAGGTTTTTTTTTCAAATATATCAGAATATTCAAAAATATATAAAAAGTTTCGACGAGAGTTATAGAAAGGTGTATAATGTATATTCGTCTTTTACATAGGAAATCTCTAAAGAAACAGTTAGTTAGTTCAGTTAGCTTAGAATAATGGTGTTACAATATTGTAATATTAAAAAAGAAAATGTTTATTAAAATATTTTATTTATTTCTTTTCCATTTCTATTCCTTTATAAACTTTATTTGCACTCTTTAATTGACAGTCGTTTTAAACTAAGTCACTCGTAACATTGTACTTTGTTAAAAAATATATAAGTACTTCTTATTTACAATAAAATATGTACAATCATTATATTTCCTAAAATTTTACAGCAACACCAAAATCACTCTATAAATCAGTCTTAATTTTGTATTCCTTTTTCAAATCACACTTATTTAATAGCCGTATAAGTAAGGAAATCCTCCAACATGCGGCACTGCTGACAGCGGAACGAAAACCGGCATCATTCTTTCAGCCTGAAGATAATGTGTCCGTGTGTGCTTCTTCAGATGGTCTCGTCTTCCAAACTTCTTCCCACAAGTCGGACACGGGAACGGCCGTACACCCGAGTGAATCCTCTTATGCCTTGTAAGCTCCTCGTTTCTCGTGAAGGTTTTCCCACAATTCTTCTCGTCACACTTATATGGCCTTTCTCCAGTGTGGATTCGTATATGGCCTTTCAGTTGTCCGTTATTCGAAAATCCAACATGGCAGTGTGGACACTTGTATTTCTTTGGTCTCTGTTTTCTTGCATTTAATAATTTCGCCTCGTTTTCTTGTTGCATTATCCGCGCATATTCTAGCTCCATTGCGTATCCTTGGGCTAGAGACTCTAGAAGGAGTGGGTCTGACGCAGGGACCCCTAAGGATTGTGCTATATCTGATGATATGTATTCTGGTATGAATCCATGACTATACACGTTTTGCGGAAGCATTGCGGAAAGACCGTATGGACTCTCTGTTGAAGGTTTGATGTCTTTGTGCTCAAGAGGTTTGACTTCTTGTTTTAACTGTTGTTCAGGTTCTTTTAGTAATCTATCGCAGCATAGGGTTAAGCTTGCGACGGGTGAATCAGCTATTTCTATTTTTTCGTCCGCGTTTGTTTGTTTAACCTCTAAATCAGTTGTAGTCGATACAGTTGCGTCTTGGTGTAGATCGTCCGGTTTCTTGAATGTACCTCGGATTTTTCTCAATCGATTTTCCCGCTTTTCCTCCATCTTTCTTTTCTTTTCTCCATTTGTTTCAACTTTGATCTCATTCAATTCTTTACTTTCACTAACATCCCACGGACGGAAAATCCTCGTCAAATTTTGCTGTACAGAGAACATCATCACTTACTTCACACGCACCATTAGACTATCGACTGAACCTTTTCTCATTTCAACAACTTTTATATACATTCCTTTAACAATAAATTTAATAAAATCACCCGAAGAGGGATCGCTATTCAATGGACGAAAGAGACGAAATATTTTTCAATTGTTGCACACTTTACTATGTCCCCATTTTTTTGGCCCTAACTTCATTTAATGCGGTGCAATAATAGCTTTTATTGCGTTCACCTTTGAGTAATTTTTGTTTGATTTTCGTGTTGGATTTGTGTCTTTTTTTGTAATGGTTGTCATGGCCTTTGAGATAGGGGTGTGTAATGTTATTTATGTTGATTTTTGTGCGTCGTCCGGAGGCGGGCTCGGGGGCAGAGCCCCGCTCGAGTGCTTCGCCCCTGCAGCTGCGTGTTTGTTTTAATGGTTTATGCGATTGTTGCGGTCTAGATGTATGTGTTATATACACGCAACAATGGCGGCATGTATTGTTCGATTTTGGTGTTCATGGGATGATTTTATTACAGCCATACGGTTGCAATATTGAAGTGGATGAAAAAAGTCAATTGTCTCATAGCTATAACATTTTCATTCATCATCATCATCATCAGCCTCTATTCTTCCACTGTTGATCATTGGCTTATATAATATTTCCCCACCATGGTTCAGGCCTTGACGTGGCGGTGGGGCTCAGTAGACTAGGGTGAGCCCAGCACCTTGGGCGAAGCCAGTTGAGCCGAGGGGGCTCTTTGTACCCCTCTTATAAGAAGAGGGGATAAAAGAGCAGGGGGCAAGTGGTGAGGATGGGAACTTCACCCCATTGTACTGTCCCGACGTTGGGAGGGGTTGTTCTGTGGTGCGGGACAACCCCTCTGTGGAGGTGGCGTCGGTCCCTTGCGGGTCTGACTAGCCGTCGAGGTGCCCCGTGAGCTTAACAGATCCGGGGCACCTCACCAAGGCGGCACTGGTGACACTCGCCGGGTTTTAGTGGGTAGAGCTGCGTCCATTTACCATCTTTCGGGCGCAGCGAGTCCCACATACCCACCCACTCTCCAGGCGGGATGCCTCAGAGCATTTCTCGGCGTAAAAGAAAAAAAAAAATTTTTTCTTTAAAATATAATATTTTCCTATGTACCTAAAACATTTTTAATGTAATAGAAAGTAATAATTCATACAAAGCCTTTAAATTTATAATAAACCAGCTGTTGCCCGCAGCTTCGCCCGCCGTTGACGGATTGATGATGATTATTTTTATAGCCTAAGTTACTCCTTATAACATCAACTATCTGCCAGTGAAAGTCCCATCAAAATCCGCTCAGCCGTTTCAGAGATTAGCCAGAACAAATAGACAGACAGACAGACAGACCGACAGACAGACAGACAAAAATTGTAAAAAATGTTATTTTGGTATATGTACCGTGTATACATAGGGATGCATTTAATAAAAAGCGGTTATTTTAATATTACAAACAGACACTTCAATTTTATTTATTTTTATAGATGTATAGATAAATCTAGCTCAAAAATATAATGTCCTGTCATAGTATTCAAACAAGAATAGCGGGTGAACCACGGAGCAATGTGGGGTGGACCGATTATATTTTTTTTTTGTGGTCAAATGGATTTGCCACAATACAATGTTTGGTGCAAGAAAACGTCTGTCGGGTCCACTAGTTACTTTATAAAATTGTCAAGTGTATGTGTTAGGTAAACATTTTTTTTTCGGATGGATCTATGCTAACGGCCAAAAGGCCCTAATGCTTCGTCTGACTATTGTGAGCCAATTTGGCTCACTTAAGATTATTAGTGGGGGATTGCCGCCCACCAACAGTGAAGTCTACGACCGCACAACCTCCTGGCGTCGGGTGGGGAATGGAAAACATCGCGAGGAAACCTGCATGCCTGATGCGATACAAAGTCTTTAAAGCTATGTGAAGTTCACCAACCCGCATTGGGCCAGCGCATCGGTGAACTATGTTCTAACATATCCTCTCCTGATTTCGAGGAAGAGACCCATGCCCAGCAGTTGTTGTTGATATTATTATATCATTACATTTATATGTGAATTATGTTGTGCAGCTATTGTTGCCTCTTTTTTTTCTAATAAAATACTATAATTGCAAGAAAGATATAGAAATAAGAATTGTGACCGTTACGCAGGTCCGAGGTATTCGATTAATCAAATGTTTGATAGGCTAGAATCAAATCTTAAACACGCCTTATTGTAAAAGGTTGGAATGATCGATGTGCGTCTTCGTTTCACTATCAAACTCGACGGCCAGCAAAAAGAATAGGGACTTGAACGGTTAGAAAAGCGAAACATATTTTTTGCCTTTTCATTTGTAATCAGACATTTCATTGACACCGCTTAAAGTTTCATTTTTAATGGCTTTTTTATCCACTGTACGCAATGCCGTCTCTAGCCAATTGCGTACCCTGGACACTAGGATAATAGGACATTCTTTGATATTTTTAAACCCTGATGCAATTTTTTTCTCTTTTAATAACTGGTTTCCAAGTGAAATCAATGAAATTGATTCAGTCGTTCTAGACATCTTCGTCTAACTAAACGCGGCCTCTGATCTTGAACCTTATTGGCCCATCGCCATCCGTTCCCCTGAGTGTGTGACCAGTCCACTGCCACTTCAACGAATTCGTTCGAATCCTATCACCCAAAGAAACACCCAGCATAGCACGCTCCATAGCACGTTGAGCCACGGTAAACTTTCGGACCAGTTGTAAATTTAGAGGCCACGTTTCGGCCCGATTTTAGATTAGATATACATAACGATTAACTGTCCTAAAGCTTAATTCTTTTATTGCATAAAAAATCGAGTTTTCAAAGGAATCGCCATTAAAAGGAACTTAATAAAAATCATGCCTTCTGCCAACAAACGCAATTTCAAAATGGCGGGCGATCCATCAAACGGGACAAAATTTGACATATCGCGCCAATTCCACAATTCGTTCGGAAACTTGGCTAAAGAATCAAAAGAGTCGCAATCAAGACTATTTGTATTTCAATGGACCTGTTTAGATTGATCCTTTCCATCAATTTTATTCCGTGACGGTTTCTAAAATCCAGGAAACGATGCTTTTTGGTTTATTAATTTTTCGATTCATGCGGTTTATTTGTTGTTGGTTTGTTATACATTTAATACGTCATGTATAAAATTTACACGTCATAAAAGTTTTTTTTTTATTAACTATAAGAATGACCAATGAAACCCTATATTAATAATAATAATATAATAATAATATGTTTATAGCATGAATGTAGTGTTACAGAGATGTTAGTAATTTAATAATATGTTCTTGTACATTCTGCCATACAGATGGCGTGCAATAAAAAATAAAGAAAGAAGCTACCGGCAGGATAGATGCGCTTTGCATACGTACAATATTGAACTTATTTGTTTCATCGAGAAATCCGAAATGAAGAATAGATAAATTAGTGTACTTAGTTACTTACCCCTAGTTCTACCTACCATACGAGTCTCAGGGTAGGCAACGAAGGATATACTAGGGTTTTGCAGAATCTTTACTAATAGGTATCTATACAGATAAATAAAATTGGAGTGTCTGTTTGTAATATAACCGCTTTTTAATAAATGCATATGGATGTATGTATAGACGGTACATATACCAAAATAACATATTTTACCATTTTTGTCTGTCTGTCTGTTTGTTCCGGCTAATCTCTGAAACGGCTGGGCCTATTTTGATGGGACTTTCACTGGCAGATAGCTGATGTTATAAGGAGTCACTTAGGCTATAAAAATAATCATCATCAATCCGGGTACAGCTGTAAATCTAAGTTAACGCAGCTAGTTTATAAATATGAATGTGAATTAGATGTTCGTTGATCTTGACGGCAAAACAGCTGAATTGATTTGGCTGAAAGTTGAAATGGTGATGGCTTATACCTTGGATTAGGACATAGGCTACAATTTATCCCGAAAAATTCAAGTTTCCTACGGGAATTACTATTATAGTATGTATTCATATTTACGACCGTTGAAATGTCAAAAACAACGTAATTGTCAAACGCACAAAATTTATATGTTCTGGGTTCGACCAGCAAGTCTTACAATATATGTAGTATGTATCTGGTCTTTTACCTATGAAATTGCCGTTTTGTATGAAAAAAATCAAACTAATTTTTTTCATGTATTTTTTATTTGTATTAATCGAAATAATCACACATGCAATCAATGCATCTTTGCCAACGCAGTGGCAGTTTATTGATGCCCTTCTTAAAGAAATCAGCTGGACGGGAGGCAACAAATTCTTCAAAGGCATTTTGTACTGCCTATCGGGTATTGAATTTTTTTCCCGCTAAGAAGTTATCCAAATTCTGGAAAAAGTAGTAGTCTGTAGGCGCAAGATCTGGTGAGTAGGGCGGATGACGGAGAGCTTCCAACCCCAGTTCTTGCAACTTGGAGACCGTCTGCTGTGCAGTATGAGGTCGCGCGTTTTCGTGCAGGAGCAGTGGAGACGAGCGATTGACCAATGCTGGTAGGAGATGTGCCAGCTTCTCCATCATTGTGTTCAAGTTCTTCACAGTACACATCTGCAGTAATGCTCACCCCGTTTGGTAAGAAGCCACGTGTGAAGCCACAAGAAGGTGTGATGAATCACACCGGCGCTAGACCACCAAACAGTGACCATCACTTTTCTAGGGGTATGTTTTCGTTTAGGGCATTGTTTAGGTACTGAACCAGGATCCAACCAACTTGCTGAGCGCTTGCGGTTATGAAACAGAATCCATTTTTCATCGCAGGTAACAATGCGGTTAAAAATTCCTTCATTTTGTGTCTGTTGAGCAGTGCAAGGCACGTCTCGACGCGTACTTCGCGCTGGCGATCATTGAGTTCGTAGGGCACCCATTTGTCAAGCTTTTTTACCTTGCCAACTTGACGCAAATGGACCAATATTGTTTTGACGCTAACGTCGAAAGCTGCTGCTAATTCAGCCGTAGATTGTGTATCATCAGCTTTCACAATCGCCTTTAAGCCGTCATTGTCGACCAAAGTCTTCGGACGACCGCGAGGTTCATTTTTCAGGTCGAAATTTCCAGAACGGAAGCGAGCAAACCAATAACAGTTGGTGCGTTGGTTTGTAGTGTTAGCTCCGTAAACGTCGTTGATGTTGCGTGCCACTTGTGCCGCGTTGCTGCCACGACGGTACTCATATTCCATTATTACTCGAATTTTTAACGTATCCATGATGACGAAAAAGATTGAAATGCGATGAAAATGTAACACTAATCAATAAACAAATGACTACTTTTGGAAAAAGAATTCCGTGTTTTTAAAATAAAATTAATTTGAAATTAGAATTCTTAGTCAAACAAAAATTATTTTGATTTGAAATGGCCAGTACTGCAGAACGGCAATTTCATAGGTAATTTCAATTTATTTAATTTCATAGACCATATAGAGATGTGTCATGTGTTACATTAACATACGTTTGCATTTTATAATATTAGTAAGGATAAATACTACTTATTTGTTTGTTTTTTTATCTCATTCTAGCAAGGAAATAAATAAGCTACTTTTTCGAAATCCATGTGGGCAAAGCCGCGGATAAAAGGATAAAGGATAAACTCAGGTGAATTTGATTTTGTTCAAGATGTCCCGTCTGCCAGTTTCTTTATCTAAACTAATAATTAGATGAATATGAAATATTATCTTGTATGTATGACGGTTATCTAGACATTTCTATCTATACAGATAATATAGGTAATAATAAAAAATAAAATTGGGGTGTTTTCCAATTTTATTTATCTGTATAGATAAAATTTGCTGGTGACCGCGACTTCGTCTGCCCAGGATAAGATTTTTTTTTATAAAAATTCTATGTTACTTCTTATACCTCTAAGAATATGTGTACAAAGTTTCATGATGATCGGTTAAGTAGTTTTCGCGTGAAAGCGTAACAAACAAACTTACTTTCACATTTATAATATTAGTAGGATGTTCATTAAATCTGTAACAATCACATCGTCAAAATTTAATTAATAATAACTATTTTCTTTATCTGTAACTCGTATTTATGCATAGATAATAAATATTTTGTATCTATGTCTCGTAGTTTCACAGAAACGATCGGCGTCAGTGCGTCTGGCTGTATGAATGGAGAGCCATGCACAATAACTTGTCAGCCATTAAAGATTTATAGTATGTTTTGTTCTTAACACTCGAGAATACGAGATTGTGGTCAAATATGGACCACACGCGAAATGTATACAGATTGACTATTCTTTTTATGAAGATTAAAAACTGAATTAAACTTTAATTTACTTAAGAGTTTTTATTTTATTTTATTGAAGAAACCTTAGTACTTAGTGACTCAGAGATTTGGTGTCAATTTTAATTTTGAGAGTGTTTGACTCCTACATTCCTTATCTTATCTGTTAAAGGGTTTAGTTTATGTCTAGACGCAAATTTCGTAAGCATTTTGGTTGCTAAATAGAATTGTTTAATAAGAATATACTCGTAATATAATACTTTATCAAATTGAAATTAATCTATACTAAGATTATAAAATATAAAGAGGTAACTATAACTAACATAAAAAAGGTAGTTTGTGAGATTGTGAGTGAGTCTGTAGGGGGAAATATCTGGATCCACTGAACCAAATGAACGAATTGAAAATTTTGAAAGTTCTTTTACCAATAGAAAGCTACATTATTTGTGAGTGTCATAGGCTGTAAAAATAATTAACATCAGTCCGGGTATTTCTACGTTAACGCAGACAAATCTGCGGGCAACAGCTAGTATTATATACTTAGATCTACGGATCTGAATCTTTGCTTTATATACAATCAAATTTGTTGCTTATAAAACGGCAAATGTATTTAAAGCGAAGTTGAGAGTATATGAGTCAATAAATATATATACACATATATACTTATTTGAGTATTTTGTATAATATATACCTTATATTGTACTTATTTGAGTTCTAAAATCTCAAAAGTGATAAATAAAACTTTGTATGAAGTTACAAAGCACCCTGTATAAAGTGACATTTGATGGTCATTCACACGACAGGCGTAGTAATTTTCGACAATACGCAAAATCGAAAAAACCGAACGAGTAAAGTTGTCACGCATTCTCGAACAATATTATGAAGATTTATACGATTTTTATAAAGAAATTACAACGCTAGTATATTAAATTAAAGATTTATGAATGAACAAGTATTTTTGTGAATGGATTAAATGACGATTATGGAATAATGGTGACCACACAAATGCGAAATGTTTTTGGGTTATTGTGAGATTTTATCATTTCGTAAATTCCAGAATTTTATTAGAGTTCCACAAATTATAGAAAAAGTTCCACAAATTATAATGAAACAACTTTTACGTTTATCAAGAATCACGATTGTTTTAGATTCAAACCGCCATGGTTGATATTAATTATGACGTCTGAATGCCCGAAGTATCGAGCATGTAAAAATCTAAATAAACTGCGTAAATCCGTAAGTTGTTTGTTTTATTATTATAAGTGAAATTCGCGTATAAATAGAAAACGATATTCAGAACACTGTATCTTAAATTCGAGGGACTTTTTACGATTGTGTATAAACACGAGTACCTACTTTACTTAACAGAACAATGTTTTACAGTTCCACAAGGCATTTTACAGTTCTATAAAATATTTAAGATAGTAGTTATGGATGAATGCGTTATTAAATTCGATTGCGTTTTCATTCATTATGACTAGGTACCAGTCGAGTGGTTAGATGACTGAACGAATTTCTGATTCGAATCCCACCAAGTGCAATTTTTTTTTTATAGAAGAGGGGGCAAACGGACAGTCGGTTCACCTGATGGTAAGTGAATAGCGAGACAGACACCCGCTATACCAGAGGATCAGCAGTCAGATATCAAAAAGATCCATATAAAAAACTTAAACTATGATAATTACAAACATCGATTAGAATTCGTCATTAAAATATCATCCTCAAAAAAAAATTAAATAATAATCTGAAATAACGAAAACACATTAATTAAGAAATTTAGATATTATTCTATTCTTATTATATTATTAATATTATTATACTTATAATAATTAATTATATATCTATAATTATGCTCTTTGCAGTTAAGCGTTAATGTGTCACTTGTGCATGATGCATCCACCTATAACTGAGGCGACATTCAGCTATAAAACTCATAAATAGGTATTCATAAAATAATGTGTTAATGTGTATCCTTGTTGGTGGATCTAATAATAAATAATAAAAATTATATGGACCTTATATGGACTCAATTTGGGATATGTCAGGGAGGATACCCCATGCCTTTGTAAGACACTGTCAGGTCTGCCAGCGAGCGAACTCATGATACCTTTGGGGCTGCCCAGCATTCTATTTCTGACAGATGTTATTTTGTTACGAATTACAGTCATACGGCAAATGTATTTAATTTTTGGTATTTATCTTTGGTATGTGCATCCGCAAACATGCCGAATACACTGCAAAGCCTGGGCAATCCTAGCAACATCCTGAAGAGGTTATTAATAATAAATAATAACAATAATAATATCTATGGACGCTTCGTAGTTCGTAGAAGCGGTTTCAAAAATTACCTTCTAACGTAAAATAGCTGATAGATTTACTTGAAATTTTACTCAACATTCTAATTCTATTTGTTTTAAATCATTTTTATTCTAAGCAAATATCGAATATAAGCCGGGCTTAGAATATTGGACCTCATGCAGCCCCTCTCCCACACAAATTAGGGGTTCTTCGTTTAGGGGCTGGACCGTGTTTTATCTGTGCGTTCAACTAGCCGCGGTAAAAGTGGGGCCGTAAACCCCTAAGTATTAAAAAAATAAATCTAATCTTTACACATGAAAACCCAGCAGCCATTTTGAGATCCACAAAACTCGAAAAAATTAGCAGATTGCATTAAATATGCGTTACTACGCATACGTTCAATATGCGTAGTAGAAAATTATTTTATCTATAGGTATATAAAAGAAAATCAGGATCGCAGAAAATTTTGCCTCCGAACTTCAATATGAAGGTGGCATCTGATGATGAAGGATGTAAAAATTACGTTATTTGTTATGGGACTCCTGTGCCCCGCTCCTGGCTACATGGGTACCACCATCTTGCTTGTTTCTCCCGTGAAACAGCTTTGCTGTGTTTCGGAGAGAAGGGCAAGACAGGCAGTGTAATAATTACTGGCACCGAGGCATATTATGTCTCAGGATAGGCAACACATAGATGAGTTGTCTGGGCTCGTTCCAGGTAAACTGGTTTAGGTTCATGGGCGACATCGACCACTTACCATCAGGTGGCACGTTTGCCAGTTTTCCTATCCAGGTAACATAAAAAAAATGCTATTTGGATGCAGTTTGGTCCCACTTCTGCAGTAGTAATATATTCGACTAGCTTTTCCCTTTTTTTTTTTACCCGCCTCAATCATCAGAATAAGTATATGATCCTTAATAACTACGATATCAAATGCAAAAAGGTTTTGTAACCCTAGTTTCGAAGATTAATAATATCAGCCTTATGTCCCACTGCTGGGCTGTCTCCTCCTCGAAATCAGGCGAGTAGGGTGTTGGGCCCTAGAAAACCCATTTCCGATGAAAATTCCGAATTTGAAATTTCATAGTGATATAACGTAGAATTATGATTCTAGTTTTTGCGTTATAGAGCAACAAACATACATCCATACATTCATACAAACTTTCGCGTTTATAATATTAGTAGGATAAATATTTCCTTTCCCAGGCGTACTTACTAACATTTTTAAATTTTAACAATCTATGAAAATGTGGGAAATATGGGATACAGTGTGTATCACTGTGTAATATTATTGGTATAGCCTGACCAGAAATATATAAACCCTCGCCCTATTGCGGATTTTTTTGGAACTAATAATTTCTGTATGGACTATACTCTGTGGTACCGCATAAAAGATACAGTGGCGACACCAACGCAGGGTTTATAATTTCTGGTCAGGCTATAAGTATAAAGATACGCCAATGTACGGACAATGTCGAGTCCGCTAGTAATAGTGATTCGCTTGCGGTACCCTAAATTATATTTTTCCCACATGGCCAGTACCATCGGTAATAATATCAACCCCAATCCATCCCCACTACGAGGGCTCCTCCCCACATCACCCCACGGTTGTGTACCAATTAGTTTTGATACTCTTTATAATATTTAAGGATGAAACGTTTATCGTTAGAAATAAGTATACAATAATTTGAGGTAATTTTTATTTTACTTGGCAAACTGACGTGTCACCTGATGGTAAGTGGTTAGCACCGCCCATGAACATATTCAAGTTTACATGGAACTAGCCCAGGCAACTCATTCATGTGTTGCCTTACTCTGAGGCATTCGGCGGGGGAGTGGGTCTCCTCACGCGGGTATGTGGGACACGCTGCGCCCGAAAGATGGTAAGTGGACGTAGCTCTACCCACTAAAACCCGGCGAGTGCCACTAATGCCGCCTTTGGTGAGGTGTCCCGGATCTAGAAAACAAACAGGGCACCTCGACGGCTAGTCAGTCCCGCAAGGGACCGACGCCACCTCCACAGAGGGGTTGTCCCGCACCACAGAACAACCCCTTCCAACGTCGGGACAGTACAATGGGGCGAGGTTCCCGTGTTCGCCCCTTGCCCACTGTTCTTTTGTCCCCTCTTCTTATAAGAGGGGTACAAAGAGCCCCCTCGGCTCAATTAGCTTCACCCGAGGTGCTGGGCTCACTTTAGGCTACTCAGCCCCACCGCCACGTCAAGACCTGAACCATGGTGGGGTGTGTTGCCTTCATGTTAAGTCTCGGTACCAGTAATTACACTGCCTGTCTTGCCCTTCTCTCCGTAATATACCAGCTGGCTGTTTCACGGGAGAAACAAGCAGGATGGTGGTACCCGTGCAGACGAGAGCGCGGCATACCGCATCCCTCCCACCGGGGTATGCTAATATAATGTTTAGAGTGGATTCAAATAAAACTTGAGCAGTGAGCTTGTCCGAGATATCGTTTCGAGTTCTCAGCCAATTGAACTGTGTAATTTCGTAATTCGATCCCAAACTCAATTTCGAAATCGATACCTCAACGTCTAAATATTGTCAAGAGTGCGAAAAATGTACGCGATCGAGAAATATCAATTTCAATTAGTTACATAAAATTCCACTCTAATCGAGTCAAAACGTACGCAAGGTTAGCGTCCAAGCTGAGTATCCTTTTGCGAGGACGTGATGTCGCAGAAGGAGGAGGCGGAGCGGGAGAGGGAGCGCACTGGCCTGGCTCCGGCTGGTCCAAGCTATAAGGCATCCTATGTGTTCAGGGTGCCTTAAGCGGAGAAGGGGGGGGGGGCGCTACCCCCACTTTCAGAGAAGAGTGCCGGATGGCACAACGTTGTGGCCGGTGCCGGGTCACCTAGACGACAAGGAGAACACCGTTGGGGTTTAGTGGGTAGAGTCTGCGCTCACCTTACCATCTTCTCGGGCGCAGAGAGAGAGTCCCACATAACCACCGGGCCCCCCCGGACCCGGTGGTATGCCTAAACGCATTCCCCAGCGAGACCAAAAAAAAAAAAAGCGTCCAAGAGTACCGATTGACAAGTTCTCGTTCCCAATCCTAAATTTCAAAAGGATCGAGTGTCAAGAGTTAGCCCGCAGGATTCTGAATTATTGTGGGACGCGAGATTGCATTTCTTACCTAAAAAATCTTCTACAGCATTACTGAGTACCCAAGTTGCATTCCATCCATGTTTTTTATGTCATCAGGGGGCAAACGAGCAGTCGGAGCTTCACGGCGCCGACGCCCATACACATCCGCAAAACCAACATCTGCAACCACGCAGATGTGCCACCCTCCTTTTCCCTATACCCCCCCAATGGGTAATCGAAAACTCACAAACCGCACGAAACGCGACAGCATAGCTGTTACTTGACGCCGTTGTTATGTGAGCGCGAGGTACCACCCCGGTCGTGCCGGTCCAGTTCGGCTGCAATGCAGCATGGTACTACCTCTTACAAAATTGATTACAATATGATTTAAAAATAACAATATAGAAACATACTTACACACTACAACATCCTACACTACAGCTAAGCTGAGGTCATTTTATCAAAGCAATCGATGGCCTCTCAACGATAAAACAAATTGATTACATGATAAATACCAAAATAGCTCTGTTATGATTAGAATATTTATTAGATTACCTTATCATATGTAAAATATAGTAGTATACTAGTGGCACCAACAGACGTTGTCCTGTACAAAATATTTTTTTTTGTACAGGTCTAAACCATCCTCGAACCCCCTTGAACTCACACAAAAAATTTCATCAAAATCGGTCCAACCGTCTAGGAGGAGTTCAGTGACATACAAACGCACACAAGAAATATATATATAAAGATTAATTTATATAAAAAAACGTTAGAATTTAAATCCCTGTCTTATTTATTTGCTACATAACTTTATATGTAGGATACAGTGATCTTCACAATGATCTTATCAAATTGTTAAGAAAGGCTTTTTATTCATTGGACTTTTATTATTATGATGCGGGTGAAACTGCGGGGCAGAACTAGTTATAAATGCGCACGAACAATCAAATCTTATTTATCCAAAGCATAAGTTGACAACGTAAAAAACCTTTCAGAAAACGAAAGTATCCGGAATCACGCGCGGGATAAGAATAAACATTATAAGGATAAGGTTATCCTTATCCTTATTATAGAATAAGCATAAGGATTAGGTTATCCTTATGCTTATTATACTAATATAAAAGATAAAGATACAAGGTTAAGGATAAGCAAGCTGAAGGCAGTGGGCCGGTATCACACGTAAAACTGATGGTGGGCTAATAGAGTTCTGGAGGAGCCCATGTTCTGGGTGAGGGTCGGGCTCCGACTGGATAGGACGAGGATCTCCGTGAAGACGATCCTAGTTATATGCGAATGGAGATCAGTCGTCTTAATGTTAACTAAAAGGGGCATATATTATATATGTCTCTGTATGTAAAGGGGCATATATATGATGTTGTAGTTTGTGGCAGGAGAGCTAGAAATGGAAGTATAACAAATTTAAAGTTGTTATAAAGTTATAAAGTAGAAGTTATGCTACCGTCTCTTATCATTATTACAATCACTATCATCATAATCACGTTTATCATTATTTCTGTCCATCCTCCTGTAACCAAGCACTAATAATCTCTTAAACGCCAAGACGGCCTCCGCAATTTTCATCTCAATTGGACCAGCACTGATATTATAACGAACCACAAATAATATCTTTTATTGATTGCAAGCTAAGTCACGGCAACTAATATAGGGTAAAAGGGTTATAGTAGAGTCTAATCAATCTCAACTAACCAGCTGTTGACACATTGGGATGGATGAGGTCTTTGTGGCGCGTAGTTTTTTTTTTAATTCTCTTATTATGACGTATGTCATGAGGTTATAGACAAAAGTCCGGGCAAAAGACAGATTTTGACATTAGGCATCGAAAAAGGACTTATAAACAACTAGTTGGTGCCGCGGGCACTTCGTCTGCGCAGGATAAGATTTTAGTTTTTTCATAAAAAGTATCCTATGTTACTTCTAATACCTCCAAGAATATGATCGGTTAAGTTTTTTTCACGGTTCATGTGAAAGCGTAGCAAACAACTTACTTTCACATTTATAATATTATCCTCACTCACTATTAATGTGGATAATATTAACCACACACACACTATATCCTATTATTATATAATAGGTCTTTACCTATGAAATTGCCGTTCTGCAGTACTGGCCATTTCAAATCAAAATCATTTTTGTTTACCTTGCGGCTACAGACTACAACTTTTTCCAGAATTTGGATAACTTCTTGACGGGAAAAAATTCAATACCCGAGAGGCAGTACAAAATGCCTTTGAAGAATTGGTTGCCTCCCGTCCACCTGATTTCTTTAAGAAGGGCATCAATAAACTGCCACTGCGTTGGCAAAGATGCATTGATTGCATGTGTGATTACTTCGATTAATACAAATAAAAAATACAAAAATCGTTTAAATTTTTTCATACAAAACGGCAATTTCATAGGTACCTAGACATAATATAGCCTATTATTGATTAACTGTAGTTTAGTATACTTAATTTCAATAATATTTTAATTTCAGTGCTTGCAGTTACAAATGATGAATGGTTCGCCAAGATACAGGCTTAGCCTTTTTTCTTTTCCGCCGGGAAATACTCTTAGGCATCACGCGGGGGATGGGTATGTGGGACTCGCTGCGCCCGAAAGATGGTACCTAAGTGGTCGCAGCCTTACCCACTAAAACCCGGCGAGTGCCACCAGTGCCGCCTTTGGTGACGTGCCCCGGATCTGTTGAGCAACAGGGCTAATCAGTCCTACAAGGGATTAACGCGACCTCCACAGAAGGGTTGTCCCGCACCACAGAACAACCCTTTTTTTGATGCAGTGGAAATACGCATTCACCCGGGGATGGGTTGTCCCCGGGGATATGTGGGACTCCCGGCGCTTCCTAAGCGCCGGTATACCGCACTAAAACCACTGCGAGTTGCCGTCAGCAGCTTGGAGGGGAGTGTCCTGGATCTGACTAACAGGACACGCCGGCCGGTTCCCTCAAAAGGGCTAACCAGGCTTCTTCCTATTATGGGGGCACTCCGACAGCCTTGAGGACCCCCGCCGACGCCGGAACTGTTTACCGGGGCAGGTAACCACAACAACCCTACCCAACGTCGGAACAGTGCAATGGGGTGAGGTTCCCATCCTCGCCCCTTGTCCCCACTAATCTTTTGTCCCCTCTTCTTATAAGAGAGGTCCAAAGAGCAAAATACATCTATTTATCGGCGGGAGAGATTCCCATGTACATCATCCTGATATTTTAAGGTTTTGTTGTATTACGGTAAAAAGGACAGTCATTATAATTACTGGCATCAAGAATTACTTAAGTCTGAGCTAGACCTCTGTAAAATCGGAGCGAAGACGATTTCAAAACAAGGCACGGCTAGCTATCATCATCATCATCCTTTATCCGTCCACTCCTAACTATAGGCCTCCTTCAATGAACGCCAAATCACAGTCTACTATGTGTTACCAAATTATAAACTTCTAGGACAAAAGTTATTTTATTATAATAAGCAAAGAGTTATTATAATGCAATAAATTTTTACAGATTTTATTGCGGTTTATTTATGTTATTTTCTATTAGTTACGTATACTTGACAATCGATTAAGAAGCAAAAAGTTGTTTCATTATAATGAGAGAGAGTCATAAGAAAATTGAAAAAGAGAACTTAAGTTATTTTAACTGCAAAATTTTAAATGTTGCTAAAGTTATACTTTTGATTCTAACCATATTGCCACTAGCGATGACAGAAGTCACAAACCTTTTCGACCCATTCACGGTTGGCTGAAGTTTCGCAAAGGACAAGGTGCGGATCTGACGACTAACAAACAAACACACGTCAAAGATGCCGCGCCCCGCCCACTCGCAATGGACCAAGACTACTTGATACTTGAGTGGTTGATGAAAAATTGTATGTAGCGGGGCTATGAATGTGTATATATTTGTTTATATGTGTTTCTTTAATTTATACCTATAATAGAGTATAGAACAATAGTTATTACTTACCAAGGGACTAGGTTGATGTGCTAGTGTATTTATTTAGAATCATGCAATTTATATTTTTATCTTATTTCGAATTTTAAGCTTTCTTTTTATATTTTGAATTGAAATATTATTGTTCTAGTTCATTTAATGTTAGCCTGACTAAACTTTGCTGTTCTTCACCCTAAAATTATTATCTAGGGTAACAAATAAAAATATCCTAGCGTACATATACACTTAACTAAGATTTAACTTAAACGTTTTCAATACTTTGCTGTGTCTCTAATAAAAGGAAAAAAATACTTTGTTAAAAAACAGGAAAAAAATTGAATATTTTTTATATATTATCTACGTTAATTGCCTTTTCTGTTATATAAATTTTGCTATACAATGATATGTTATATTAAATAAAATAGTATGTGCATCTAATATTATAATTAAACTAAATATTTGGTTTGTTTGAACGCGTCTCTCTTTTACTTTTAACATTTGAAGATCCAATTATTGAAGAAAGTAAATAGGTGAGCAAAACCACCGAGACCGCTAGTATATTTTAATAATAATAAAAAATACCTTAATAATATACAATATAGCAATAATACATTCGCCAGTATCAAGATTGAGCGCCGCAGTATGACATTGATCGGCGTATCAAAGTAAATAGAGCCCACGCCGACAAACCACTCGTCGAAAGGCTTCTGTATTGTTGTCTGTACATTGTAACACCTAAACAGACGTGTCAATGTGACACACAGTTTGACGTATGACGATAGAAAACGAAAAACAACAGAATTGGCAATAGAATAACTTATCGCGCATTTTATTAGGATTGCACATGATGTATGTTCAGCAATGGACGGATAGAGGCTGATGATGATGATGAATACGTAAAATAATTACGTTACACAAAATCAAATTAAAAGAATGTGAAAACATTATTATAAATTAGATTTTTGTAAAAGATTAGTACCACTGAGTTTGTTTCGACAGTTTTTATCAGTGGGCTTATATTGAAACTATAACAAACCCTATTTAACGTTCAGTAAGATGCTCTGTAAAGTGATAAGTTGAATATTTTTAAATTTTTATTGCCATATGTCTTGCGGGAATTTTATGACTTTTAAGCAGTGACCGAAAAAGGACGTAGTAGATATGCACGCATATGCACTCGAACATGATAAACTATATAGATTACTGAAATTTCATATTGATTATTATTTCATTTTCTTCTGCTTTTATTCTCGATATTCAATGTTCTCGACATAGTCAACTAGCAAATTGAATAAACAAATCAAAATAGTACCAATAAATCTATCTTTAATTGTATGTATAATATTTATATAATTGTATCTTTTTGAACGTCAATCTACCACCGGTTTCAAGGCAATACTGCTGAGAAGAACCGGCCAAACAAACTCAGTGGAACTAATATTTTTAAATTATATGTATTAACAATTTTTACATGTTATCCTGAAATGCCTGGGAGGAACGCCCTATTCCCAATGTGTCTTCCATAAAATCTTTTACTTTATAATATCCTTTACCACGCAAACGCTCTTTAATAACTTGAAATTTTTAATCGATACTTATGAATGACTTTCGCGCCAAGTAAGTTCATTACCAATATCACAAATAAAAAAAAAAAAAAAAAAAAAAAAAAAAAAAAAACATACAGACGAATTGAGAACCTCCTTTTTTTTTGAAGTCGGTTAAAAACCAGCATTGCAATATGGCCGCTAAATAGGACGTCACTTTTTTCTTTTTTTTTTATTAAACACACAAACGCCGGCGGTTTGCCAAACAAAAATTGTCCACATCACTCCAAATATAATATTGCAGCAAGGACAAAACGACAAACGTATCTTTTGTATGAGCGGTCATCTCAAAGTGTCGGTACCTTTATGGTATTCACAATATGACGAAACACATTAAGTTGATTCAAATGTTTAAATTTATGGAATTATAAGCGTTTTAAAGGTCCTGTTAACAGGTGTTTACAATGATATCTTCATGTTAAAGAAGCCAATTTCAAGTGTTTTTGCTTTAAACTTATTTTACATTATTGGTAAACTTAAAATATTGGAAAATAGGCAAACGAGCAGTCGAAGCGATTTTTATAGCATTGTAGTGCTATAAAAAATCGCAATCCTATCCTGTGAAATGATCTATGTCATGTATGTTAATTACACTAATCGATAACCCGCGGTTTTCTTATTTAGTTTCAATACTTTTACATACAGAAAACAATAGTAATTTGGTTTATATATAGTTTATAATAATATAAGGTCACATTTTCAAATTCATATACTCTTTAGTTATGGTGCGTCAGAGACAACATATATTGTCTATTGTCATGGCAGCCATTTTGAACACGTGCGGTCATTCCGCAGCCGCAGTTCATGCATCGCTTCACCACTATACTACGTCATTTGTTATGTTACATTTATCATAATAATACGTCTTCTATAATTCGGATCCAGAAATATTATAGATAAAAAATATAGACTGTAATCTATTGCAGGGACGATCTCCGTGGGGTGGCCGGTCCGTTTGGATGCGAGTGGCAAGAGATCGTTCGTCTTGGCTTTCATTGAAGGAGGCCTATGTTCAGCAGTGGTCGAATAGAGGATAATGATGACGAATCTATTGCAAGACAAATATTTCAAGACTATTATATCCAGCCTTGCATTATTTTTTGTTTTCGCAGGGAAATGCATTTTACGCATGTAGCCAGGATCTCGGGCAGATGACCCTATGTGGGACTCGCACCTGGGAGTGCCCTACCCGAAAACTAAAACCACTGCACCTTCAGCCGCTTTTTGAGGGCCCGGATTATCTAGTCTTGCATAGTGCATACTATGGTTTTAATACGAAACAAAAGATAATATCGTCGTTTGTCTGAGTTTAGTTTCTATGTGTCTATGTAATATAAGTGTTTGTAGTACAGGCATTAATCGATTTTACCGATAAAGCTTATGGCCAATAGACAATTAGCATAGGCCCATTTGAAAAAAAAAACATTAAGTCATTTCACAAATGTCATACTTTTGGCGGCATTTGAATCCACAAATTGAAAAAAAGACAAAAAAAAATAACTACATATCCTACGTAGATACGTTTTATTTGTATGAACGCATATATTTTTATTATTTGTGTTACTTTCGACTTCGCTCGCGAATCTTCATTTTAAAACCTTGTAATATACCCATATAAGTAAACGTGTTACATGGATATGGATAATATTCGGCGAAGCAGCGTATTCAAAACTTAATCCTATTGCTGGTAGAGTACATATTGTATTCTACTTTCTAGTCCGGATCATTGCAAGAGGTCATACAAATATGTTCAAACGTTTAAGCGTTATCAAAGAAACCGTCCAAACTTCCTTTATAATGAGAAGGGAAATATAAATCTATACCTAAAAATAAATAAAATTGGAGTGTCTGTTTATAATATTAAATAACAGATTTTTACTAAAATGCATATGGAAGTACATATACCAAAATAACATTCTTTTACAATTTTTGTCTGTCTGTATGTTCCGGCTGATCTTTAAAACAGCTGGGCCGATTTTGACGGAAATTACACTGGCAGATAGCGGATGTTATAAGGAATGGCTTAGGCTACGAAATAATCATCATCACTCCGTATGCGACTGTAAATCTAAGTCAACGCGGGCGAAGCTGTGGGTAACAGCTAGTTATAAATATATGACCATAAACAATAACTCAGTCAACAAAGATATTCCTAACGGGTACATACGTGTTAATCTCAGTTTAACGTCATTGATATTATAAACGGAACAATAACAAACACCAAATAATCCGCTTACAAACAAAATCCGTAAATATTCCAAAATCGACTCTTTCAAAACGAAGTGTCAAACACTTAAGTATACATAATGCGTTCAGAAACCTAACCCAATTTAGCAAACGCAATGTAAAAAATCCTATTCAATCCAATTGTTCGTACACCATATTATATTTACACTCCCCTCTTTCTTAACGCAAATGTTTAAAGTTTGTTATCGCTTGAACTTGAAATTGTAAGTTTGTTTCATCTTTCAATACCGTTGACTTATGTCATTGAAAAGTTTGCATTGTTAGCAAAGCCACAATAGTTAATACACTCATGATCTTTTCAACATTGTCATTTATACTAAGTACGCATTTATTCGTTCAAAAATACAACAGTATTCGTATTTCGAATGAATAAAGTTTAATTTCGCGTTTTATTTTTTTAATCTATGAAACGTAATTTTGTTTCTGAACGTAATTGAATATTTGACTTTGGTAATCTGTGACGGGGCTAGTGTGGAGAATTCGATATTTAAAACGCTCAGCGTGAATTTGAGGAGAAAGTATTGAAATGTAACAATGCATTTGTCTATTTAACACATCAAAATACGTTAACATATTTATTTATTGTCGATTTTTTAAATTGAGACAGTTGTTAACGGTACCACAGATTATAAGTAAAATTAAAATGTTTCGTCTTACTTTTTGTAGTTAGATAAAGATATTTCATTACTAAAATTATTTAAAACGGGATATTTACCATGTTTTTCACTTTGATTTTGGGCGGAGCTCGTTGTTTTTTTTTATGTCATTAGGAAGCAACTGAGCAGTCGGAGCAGACGCCCATAGACATCCGCACAACCGGAGATTATGCTGATGCGCTGCCCTCTTTTTCCCTATCCCCCCGACCAATGGCCGCACGAAACGCGACAGGATAGCTGTCAGTTTGTTCACCCGCATACTTCAGTCTAGTGAACAAGACATCCGTAGATAATGTCGAAATATCGAGCTCCGCGAAATAAAAATGAAAAACATGGTAAATATCCCGTTTTAAATATTTTTAGTAATGAAAATAAACATGTTAACTGGTGTGTGTTCCTAATTGTCATAATCAAGCTAGTTGGCAATTGAGGAGCTAAATAGCTTTTAACCAGCTTATCTTGTATGTAAATTAATTTTAAAGCGATTAAAAGTATTAAGTATATTACTATAAAGACTAATTTCTACTATTGCTCAATCCAATCCTTACTTTCCAATAGCTTTACCTACCTCACAAATCCTAAATTCGTCATGAGACCAGAACCTTTGTTCTCTTTTGATGATGATGTATCATCAGCATCAGTTCTTTTCTTCACTCCTAGAATTGCGTTACTAAAAATATCATTAATAAAGCCAGCCTCACTATACGACGACCATAGACAACATCGTCGAAATCCGAAAATATAATTTACAAACCACACATCTGTTCCGCCACTCCCATACATTTATCTCTGGGGTCCATATCACCATTATATGGCCTTTGTCACTAAACTTTATAGCTAGGGTTCCGTGCCCTAACGGTAGAGGGTTCCAGTTAAATCCATAAATTTGTTTTTTTTAAGTCCAAGAGTTCTAGTTCTTCTTTTAAATTCTGTCCTCTACATTTTGCCAGTTTTAGAATACAATTAATAAACATACACTTAAAATTATTTCAAAACAATTTAAAAACTATAGACTGACGACCTCCGTGGCTCAATTGTTAGTGCGTTGGCGCTCAAGCCGGAGGTTGCGGGTTCGAATCCCGCCAGGGAACAAAAAAATTTCGGTGTTAATAAATAAAAAAATAATACACACCCATGGATGTGTATTAAATATGTGTATTATATAGTAAAAATCTTAAATATATGTATAGTATAAAAGTATTAAATATATTTCCGTTGTTTGGTACCCGTAACACAAGTTCTTCGAGAACTTACCACGGGGCCAGATTGACGGGGTGTGAAAGCGTCCATAGATCTTCCATTTTATTATAAAACGAGACTATCTTGTGAACAAAGCATTCGTAGAATTCCAAAATATCGAGCTCTGCGAAATAAAACTGAAAAACGAAGTAAATTTTTCGTTTTAAACAGTTTTAATGAACTCAATAATCAGTGGTAGTGCCATGCTGCTTTGCAGCCGAATTGGGCCGACACGACCGGGGTGGTACCTCTCGCTCACATAACACCGGCGTCAAGTGACAGCTAAGCTGTCGCGTTTCATGCGGTTTGTGAGTTTCCGGTAGCATATTGGGGGGTATAGGGAAAAGGAGGGCAACGCATCTGCATAACTTTTGATTGTGCGGATGTCTATGGGCGTCGGTAGTCACCATAAGGCTCTGACTGCTCGGTTGCCTCCTTGTAACATAAAAAAATATATAGTATTCAATTTTATAGTTTTTAAACTAAAGAAAATATCATCATTATCTGTTTAGCAATATGTATCTCTTGTTAATTATAGACCTCTTTCTATGAAACCCAAAACTAATGATCCCTCGCCACTCACGTCCAAGTTAGACTTCGCGAATATTGAATTGGGCGAAAAGGGACAAAATCTATAAAATAATTCATAAAAAAAACTAATATAATTGTCAAAAAAAGTAGACATTGAATCAGTAATGAAACAAAAAAAAATACCGCTGTGCCGCGCTCCCGTCTGCATGGTACCTCCATATTGCTGGTTCCTTCCGCCAAACAGCTTAGCTGTGTTTCGGAGACAAGGGCAAGACAGGCAGTGTAATTCTTAACACAACTTAAACATTAACATCTTATGGCTCAGGATAGGCAACACATAAAGGAGTTGCCTGGGCTCGTTCCAGGTATACTAGTTTATGTTCATGAGCGACGTTGACCACTTACCATCAGGTGGTACGTCTGCCAGTTTGTCTGCTGACATTAAATTGAGATTAAAACCAATATTTTTTTATGAAGTATAGGTAAAGAGTACCTACCATTTCTACTTATTTTTTAATGCACCACATTTAAAAATTGACTCTCTCGCTACTGTGGCGCCACCCTTATAACGCTTTTCGACGTACTTTTCATTCAGTGATGGTACTTCTTACTTCCATACTCCATGGTCATTTTTTTTCGAAATATATATTTTTTTAGTCAACACTGTTTAGTCTGGGTTAGTTTTTTTTTTTAATTTTGGTAATAGGACGTTAACTAGCAACGTTTTGAAACAGTACATGTTTCCCTCCGTTCATAAATGCTCAGAACTTTGAAAGTTCAGGGCGCCTGCTTTAATCATGTTTCTATTGTAACAATCATTATAATTATTGCTTGTAATAACTTGCCAATATTAAGCACGCTAAGCAACAAATTCCAAATAAACAAACATTGCATCATGACATTTCCATCAAATTTCTATTCCATAATTCAGATACAATCAGATATTAAACCCTAACATATTTAAAACAAACCCATAGTATACAAAATAAATTTTAATTATGGACATTTTGGAAGTAAATTAAATTTTAAAAGTACAAACATATTTACTTATCAAAACTTGATCAAAACCTTTAATAAAATCGTATTATAATGATAAGCGCCATCTGTGATGTTCGTATTAAACTATTTCCTCTTTCGAGAATGAAATAGATGACTCTAAATAACCAACTCTTCCTATAAGATACATAGTTAGAATGTATGCTTTTCTGAATTTATTCCAATTAGGCATATATCTTATTGGGGTTTTATAACTAAGATGAGAGCCGAGCCACCTTCTAGTAAGTGGTGAACATCGCATATAGCATAAATGTGATGCCTGAATACTAACTTTTATTCCCCCCCCCCCTACATAACCCGCCCAACACAGGCTGATGGTCTGCTAAAATGCAGTAAATCGAAACCAAAAAAAATATGGTGATAGTGCTCACATTCAGATGGCCTTGTGTTACCAAAAATAATCGTCCATCTTGTTGGCGTAACCCTACTATTAATCAGCTAGGGGCATAGGCCTCCTTCAGTGAACGCCAAAACAGCCCTTCCGCTACCACGCGCATCCAACCAGGACCATCCAGAACCGTCCAACCGACCAGGACCACTGCACGGAGATCGTCGCGTCCTTATCTAGTTAGAGCTTATGAAGTCATAGAATGGGACGTGCTACGATGCGTAGCGCATTCGATGAATCGTAGACTATATTTTAAGCGTATTGTGAAATCTACGAATCGTAGATTATAATTGCCGATTTATAGACTAATCTACGAATCGTAGGTGAGCTACGAGCTGTAGACTGATTTTAGGTGAGATAATTAATCTACAATTCTAAATACGATTTTATAATAGATTACAAGCGTCGTTAAATTATTTTAGAAAAATTAGGCAATCTTATTTAAAATTACATAAAGATCCTAAAAAATTGAAGATGTTTAAATTGTGTAAGGGTAAAATCTTTCTACAGTTAGTTTGCACAAAATATTTTAATTTTTTTGCAAAATTGACTTTTTTAAATAAATTTATTTTTAATTTATATAAATTATATTTAAATAAATATTATACAAAAGAAAATTAATAAGATTATAGATAATTATTTAAAGCTAAATATACTAATATAAAGACTAATAATGTACAAATAACCTAAAACTAAAAATCTTAAAAAATACATTAAAAAATAATAATAACTAATATATATTATTATAAAGGGGTCCCTTTAGGCAAGGTTCCGAAGATACTGGCAGCGTTCCCCCTTTGAATAGCTAAATTAAATAATAGCTTTATTAAATTTATTTGATCTGTTCGGGTGTGTATATTTAAATAAATCATACCAAAAACAGTCACGTATCAATAAGATTATCATATAATATTTTAATTAAGAAAACGTTATTACTGTTCCAAGTTACGCGAAAGTATGCAAAGAATGCGATGAAATAAAAACTGTTATCTGAATAATATTTACATTTTCATTTACACTTGTTAAGTATATTTGATAAGCCTACGCTTAAACACGTGGGAGTTTCGAGATAAAATTTATTTGACATTGATCATCATCATCATCATCATCAGCCTTTGATCGTTCACTGGTGAACATAGGCCTGATCGTCTTGAAGGAAGGTCTATGTGACATTATTATACAGATTATGTAGATTTAATATTGTGTAAAAAATAAAAATAAAACCGGATTTTATATATGAAGATAATCGAATGAAATGTGGGACTTACTTACGTATCATAAGGCTCCTACTGCTCGTTTGCCCCCTTATACCTTATGTTTCAGGATAGACAACACATGAACCAAATTTTTAGCACAACTTACTGATATTTATGAGCGCCGCCAAACATTTAACATCAGGTAAATCTTACGCCCGTTTTCCCAGGCAAGGAACATAAACAATATAATCGCTTTTAATTCTCATGACTCCGTACAGACAGGCAAGAACATGCAAATAAAAAAATCCCAGCTCGCATTTCTTAGTATCCTCTCATAAAAAGTTTAAAAAATAAACATGTAAATCAAACAAAATCTAATAAAGGAGTCAATATACATTTGACGTCGATGTGACTTAATTTGCGCAGTCTCCACTCGTCCCCACTCATCTCCACTCCGCCTCACTGGTGCCCACTCTTCCCCACTCGTACCCATTCGTTCCAACTCGTACCCACAATCCCATTACTCGTCTTGTCACCGGAATAAACAGATCTGTCGGCTGATTTGCTTTTTATTTTTATATCTCGCACTGGAATTCTGATTATTCTTTTCTGAGATTCAAACAACATAGTCAATGACTTAATTTTTTGCCGGTTTTTTGTTAGAACGACTAAATTAATATTTCATTATTTTTAGGGTTGTAAGTTAAATTCACGATTATTATTTAAATAAATTACGATGTTTCAATAATAAAGTTATTAAAACATAAAAAATCGACAAAATTCATATTATTAGTAATGGACACAGTGCTTCATTGGCAATAAAATCTGAATAATATTATGATAAAATTCAACAACGTCAAATTCTAGTAAAATGACTTATCCAGAACATTATAGTGATCGTGATAATACGCCGATAATAATCAATTAAGTGTTGGTCGGCTATATACCAGGCTGGAAGACGATCTCCGTGCAATGGCCGGTCCATGTTGGATACGAAAGTTGAAGGATCGTCTTGGTGTTCTTTGAGGGAGGCCTATTTTCAGCAGTGGATGGATAGAGGATGATGATGATGATGAAACCGATTAAATGTACTAATTAATTTCTTTAAAAATAAATACAAAATACAAGGGAAGATAATAGGAAAAAATCGGTTGTCTGTAAAGTCGGTTTACTGACGATAGTTGAACGTGACAACGTCAAAGAAAATGGAACGCCTCAGAGCGAGGTAACGTCGCATACGTCATCGCATGCGTCATCTTTTTTCGTTCTTGCAGCCGGCTCCATCGAATTATAAGGCGTTGTCACGTCAAAAATAAAAGTAAGTATCAAAAATATGTTTTTTGGTAATTTTAATAAATATAATTAATGATATTTTTCATTCGATATAAGATTTAAAATAATAAAATCGCATGACATAATTTGCTACGCGTTTTTGTAGCACATGAGTTATTCCCTTATTGATTAAATTGACAAATACGTGCTACGAATCGTATACAAATGCTACAGATATTCGTAGCACATGAGTTTATTTCCATAATAAAATTGAGTAACCGTGCTACGCTGCGTCTACAAGCGTTACGGAATTTCGTAGCTCGTGATTATTTTCGGTTGTTTTATTTGCGTAGTAATTTCGTTTCTTTGGTATTCTTTAATCATTTTTGGTTTTGTGTGATATCAACACATGAAGGATTTGTAGACTAGCTAATGTTATATATAGTAGTAAATGTTATATACATCTAATATAGAAGCTATACAAAATATTATTTGTAATTTATAATCATTTTTATAAACTCCAGCAAATATAATACCGCTCTCAGCTCAGATCGGAGAAATAGATAAAGATACCTTTGATATCTATTGACCTCAAAAGATTAGGTTACACTCGTCTATATAAAACAAGATCAAGATTTGTAGTACAATTTATTTTCAGTAATGGGTCAAGACAAACTTATCTTAAGAGGTCAGGTCGAAAAAATACAATCACTGTTACCATAAACATTATTAATATCAATAATAATCCTGACGCCGACGTGTCTGTATCTCCCGTCAATTCTGGGACACTGGTTAAACGATATAACGTCTTATTTTTCCCATTATCAACCTTATCCCCTCACAATAGGAGCTAACACAACCGTAACATCAATTTGTTACTCTACATATAGAGCTGCGAGAGACGTTTCACTTTGTAGCTTGGAGTTAGGGTTTGGTTTTGATTGGGGTTGGTTGGAGGCTTTCCGGCCGCGCAGCCGCCTCCACAGCCAGTCGCTCGGGGGCGCCACTGAGCTTGCACGCGTTTTGGGTGCGGATACCAATCCGGTGAAACAAGTCAATTGCTATAATCAGTCAATTCCCGCCTTCCATTGATCGGAGAATCTAAATTTTATTTAGACCGAAAATCGACATGTGCAGGTAGCGGGGGCGCTCAACCTTTTGTTACGTAACAACAAAATCGATATCCTGGGCGTATAAATAGCGGTTGAGAACAGCTGGCCATGCAACCTTCGGTGAGTATTACGTGAACGCTGAAGACCTTTATTACGACCATACTATCTTAATTACCACGGTGTCTGCAAAGAAATGTCGGTAATGTAAATTGTTGAAACACAAAATCACCTAAAAGTACTTCTTTGAAAACGTCTATATGTGAACACTGAAAACCTTCATATTTATATTAAAAATTGTTACAGGTGATTACCGCGTTTACAGATTTATTGAGGTCCCGATATTTTGGCAATATTTCAATCGCCATGATACGTCAGTCTCCCCGTGATCATGGCGATTGAAACATTGCCTAAATATCGGGACTTCAATAAATCTGTAAGCGCGGTAAGCACCCGTAACAATTTTTAATATAAATATGAATAGTGATCGCGTTAGTTTAAAACTGAAAATCTTCACTATAACAATCACTCTCATATTTTTTCACTCACATATTAATCATACACATCATTACCGCGGTTTCTGCAAAGAAATGTCGCGAATGTAAAATAATCATCAAAAATGCCCCAAAAAAGGACAAATATAATTATATGTCTATATGTGATTAATCTTTATCTTTCTATTTAAGGTCGTAAATATAAGCTCTTAAGTAACCAGAGTTCCTATAAATAAATATCGGGAATATCAAATATTTATCAATAAAAAGCTGTAAAATCTACAATAATTACTTACAAATACCTTCAAGCCCTTAAATAGGTTATTATTAATGTTACATTTTTTTTGGGTATTTTATACAAAATTGTGCATTTTTAGCGGAAATGTATTTTCATATCATTCCTAAAATAATTAATTCCCGAAAAGGTTGCTATCCCCTGGCGTTATGGCCCGTTAGAAAAAAATGCATGGCGTAGGGTGCGAGAGGATTAGGGGAAGATGGTTGCAATAAATATATCGGTACAACACAATTTGCTTGTTGTACTTTAACATACAAATTATATACAGAGAGATATTTTTAAACATACAAATTATATATGGGGAGATTTTATAAAACTCTACCATGTTGATTATTTGACACAGTTCGATATTTTGGAATTATTAAAAACATGGTAAATATCCCGTTTTAAATAACTTTTATAGTAATAATAATTGTTTGTGATTTCACAATTGGTAAATTGACGTTTATAACAAATTATAAAAAATAAAAAAAATACAATAATAATATCTATGGACGGTTTTACTCCACGTCAATCTGGTCCCGTGGTAAGAAAAACTTGTGTTACGGGTAACAGATAAGGGAAATATATTTAAAAATTTTATACTATACATAATATAATATTTAAGATTTTTATTATATAATACACATCCATGACCCAGGAACACAGAAAATATTTTGTTCCCTGGTAGGATTCGAACCCACTACCTCCGGCTTGAGCACCAACAAGCAAGGGGCGAGGACGGGAACCTCACCCCATTGTACTGTCCCGACATTGGGAGGGGTTGTTCTGTGGTGCGGGACAACCCCTCTGTGGAGGTGGCGTCGGTCCCTTGGGTGACTGACTAGCCGTCGATATGCCCTGTTTGCTCATTAGATCCGGGGCACCTCACCAAAGGCGGCATTGGTGGCACTCGCCGGGTATTAGTGGGTAGAACTGCGTCCACTTACCAGCTGTCGGGCGCAGCGAGTCCACATACCCGTGGGGTAGACCCACTCCCCGCAGGATGCCTCAGAGCATTTCCCGGCGTAAAAAAAAGGTTTAGGCGTAAAAGCGTAACAAACAAACAAACTTACATTCGTATTTATAATATTTATAGCACATCATGATTAATAGTTTATTAAAAAAAAAGTAAAAAAAATTGTGGGTATGAAAATTACGTCGTTTTTGACATTTCAATTGACGTAATCATTAATCTCTACTATTAAGACAAATGCAATTCCCGTGGGAACTTTGAATTTATGTATAAAATGTAGCCTATGTGTTATTCTGGTATATAATGTACAACACAATATTAGGAAATTTTCATCAAAATCCGTTCAGTAGTTTTATCGTGTTTGAGGAACAAACATCCAAACATCCAAGCTCTCGAATTTATAAACGCAAAAGTTTGCAAGAATGTATAGAATATGGATGTATGTTTGTTACTCTTTCACGCAAAAACTACTGAATGGACTTTAATGAAACTTTACAATAACATAACTTATACATGAGAATAACATATACACTATAATTTATCCCTGCACTCCCATGGGAATGGGAATTATTCGGGTGAAACAGCGGGGCGCTGCTAGTACAAATATAAATCAAGCAATTGTTCGTCAAAATCTGTTGATTCATCTGATTGCGTAACAAATATCCACATTCTCGCAAATCTAAATAGAATCTTATAAAATGCAGTCAATATCTTTTCTTCATCAATCCAAAAAAATTATCACCAAACCTTTTTACGGATAACGTCGTGGTTTGTATTTTTTTACATTTTTTCGTTTGGGATATAAAGTATCGCATAAGTATAAATAAACCGAAATTAATTTTGAAAAAGGTAGTGCCATGCTGCTTTGCAGCTGAATTGGGCCAGCACGACTGGGGTTGTACCTCTCGCTCACATAACACCGGCGTAACAGCTGTTGCGTTTCGTGCGGTTTCTGAGTTTCCGGTGGCCCATTGGGGGGATAGGGAAAAGGAGGGCAACGCATCTACATAACTTCTGGTTGTGTGGATGTCTATGGGCGTCGGTAGTCACCATAAGGCTCCGATTGCTCGGTTGCCTCCCTATGACATAAAAAAAATTGCGTGATTCGCGTAAGCATTATAAATACTTTTCAAAAATCTATTCGTTAATACATAAAAAATATAAAATCCACTCATACATTTTTTTCATAACTCACATTTATAAAAAATAAATTTGTAAATATATAAGGAAGCGTAAAAAGGGGTTTCAAGTTCTCTCGAGTGTTCTGTCACTTGATCGTCCTCACAATACGCTCGCCGAGGAATCCTAGCGACGTTTATGATCCTTTATAAGAATAGGCTGAAATTCATCGACAAAAAATGGCGTATCGTAGATTGCTTTTAAATTTTTATAAGGATAGACTGGCTTTGAGATTGATCGACTAAAAATGGTGAATCGTAGATTATATTTAAATGTTTATAAGAATAGACTAGTTTTGAGTATTATTATCGACTAAAAAAGGGCGTATCATATTGTTTGTAAATGTTTATAAGGATAGACTGCCTTTGAGATTGATCGTCTAAAAATGTTGAATCGTGGATTATACATATTTAAATGTTTATAAGAAAAGCCTGGTTTGGATTATTATTATCGACTACATATGGCGTATCATATTGTTTTTAAATAATTATAAGGATAGGCTCATATAGATATTTAATAACTAAAAATGGCGATTCTATATTTAAATCTTTTTCAAATAATTGTGTGACTATGTTTTATGGATTTTGTCGCGATTTATGATCATATAATTCCAACGTTTCGGATATCTAGAACAACATTTATAGGACTATTTTAAAAATAGTTTGAAAACAGTTAAAGTTAAATTATTCATACATACTTTTATTTATAGCTGCACTTCATGGCCTTTTTTCGAAACAAAACAAAGCTATTTTACGAAAGAAATATGCGTTTAGGGTTCGGAATTCTCTACATAAAACTTTTCATCCGTTAATCCCAAAATAAGCTAGGCACTTAGACAAATGGCGTGTAACTCTAAACGCCTACAGTTACGTCAGGGCCAAAACGAGGCCAGGCCAAGTGGAGGGTGAGCGAGTAAATCTTTTTATAACGTAACGTTGTTTTTTTATTGGATATTAGTTTGTCTTTAATTATAATTAATGTAAATTGCAAAATAAGATTATATTGTTTTTATTATAATTCGTATAAGTATTTACTAGGTAGTACTTTACTACACGTAAGGATATCTTTAAATATTGGATGTCTTTATTTCTTTTTTTTCTTTAACGCCGGGAAATGCTCTGAGGCATCCCGCAGGGAAGTGGGTCTCCCCAGGCGGGTATGTGGGACTCGCTGCGCCCGAAAGGTGGTAATGTGAACGCAGCTCTACCCAGTAAAACCCGGCGAGTGCCACCATAATGCCGCCATTGGTGAGGTGCCCCGGATCAAATGATCAAACAGGGCTCCTCTCTCCTTTCCCTATCCCCCCCAACGCATCTGCATTATCTTTGGTGTGCGGATGTGTATGGGCGTCGATAGTCGGCTTCAACTACTCGTTTAGCCTCGTATGCAAAAAAAAAATCGTTTGTAAGTATTTTAAAAATAAGTTCTCTCTAGTTTTCGATGACTAGGTTAACGTATTACTTATAACTAGTTCATCAGTAACTTAACTCATAAAAAGTACTTCCATGAGTTACAATTGTCAAACAAAAGCCTTTGTACAAACAATCGCTTAATACTTTCGCGTAAAAGAAAAAAAATGTAATATAGGCGCCACATGCGGCATTTTACAACAAATTGATTCCTGATTGGTACACATTACACACGCCAGAGCTTTTTGTAAGTTTAATGGGTTTTTTATTGTTTGTATTGTAAATGAAGTTATTTAAATAAAACTGGAGGTCAATACTAATCATGTTTTTATTTGTATAAATCTTTTTTTTTCTTTAATGCCGGGAAATGCTCTGAGGCATCCCGCGGGGTCTCCCCAGGCGGGTATGTGGGACTCGCTGCACCCGAAAGGTGGTAAGGTGGACGCAGCTCTACCCACTAAAACCCGACGAGTGCCACCAATGCCGCCTTTGGTGAGGTGCCCCGGATCTGTTGAGCAAACAGAGCACCTCAACAGTCCTGCACCAAAGAACAACCCCTCCCAACGTCGGGACAGTACAACTTTTTTTTAATATTACAAACAGACACTCCAATTTTATTTAACTGTATAGATAAATTGGACGATGAGTAATTTTTGTTGATTTGTCTGGTACCAGCGCGGTCGTTATTGATCAGATCTTATCTCATGACGTCATCGCCCGGGCAGAACCAGTTTATTTCAGTATTACTGTAAAAGGTATTCAACCTTTTTACCAAATGAAGGCATATAGGCAAAAGTGGATACACATATTTGAGAGGCCGGCAACGTGCAAATCCTCTGTTGTCTTACACACCTATGGATGTTTCAGATCACTTTCCATCGGGTGAACCGACTCTCCGGATCCACATCTATACAAAACCAATACAACTACTTCAGTTCTTTTGTAGTCAGTGTCAAGAATACATCTACCGTATTAAGGAAGATCACGCCCAGATGGGTTCCGGGCTTGGAGCGATGGGCCTCCTAAATTTCAAGTTGACAGCAATAAATCATAATTTAATAAAAGAGGTTATATATAACTAGCAATACGACACTTTTCATTTCAAGTCTAGGGTGACAGTTTAATACCTTCTGTAATAAGGGTGATTACGCCCAGATCGGCTTCAAACTTGGGGTTATTAGCTTCCTTAATTTCCAAAAAGACAGTATAATCATCTAAAAATAATAATAGTATAATAAAGTAATTCTAATATTAGAAAGGCAAAAATAATTCTGTAGTTGTTGCCTTTTCACACTTTTTTTTTTTTGACGCGGGGAAATGTTTTATCCATGTAGCCAGGTACCTGGGTGGTACCTTTTTTATTCTTTTTTTTCTTTCCCTCCCTCAAGGGACCGACGCCACATCCACAGCGGGGTTGTCCCGCACCACAGAATAACACCTCCCTGACTTCGGGACATACAATGGGGTGAGGGTCCCATCCTCGCCCCCTGCTCTTTTGTCCCCTCTTCTTATAAAAGGGCTACCAAGAGCAGCTCCCTCGGCTCAATTTGCTTCGACCAAGGTGCTGGGTTCACCTTAGGCACCTGAGCCCCACCCCCACGTCAAGGCTTGAACCATGGTGAGGTTTGGGTGGTTCCTGACCCTATGTGAGACTAATACTTGAGCTTTCTGAGGGTCCCGGATCTGCAGGCAACAGGAAAATCTCAGCGACATTTCTCACATCTAAACCACTAATCAAATTTTGATAAAGTTTAGCAACAATGTAGATTATACCTTAAGAAAGGACAAAACATCAAAATAATCATCAGTTCGTATGTTTTAACGTGTTTAAAAGAGTTAACTTTGTCGGCATCGCTACGGGCAGTTGACGCCTGACGGGCAGGTAACATATATTTTAACTCAATTCGCTCAAATTAGGTTAATACTTACGTAGATTACTTTTGTAATCGATATGTTAAAGTGATTAATTCCTCCCCCCCTCCTCCTCCCTGTATCCTCCTTCACTCCCAACGAATGTAATCAATATCAACTATTTATAGCTAGACAATAAAATTCGGTGTTTTAATCTGACAACTACGTAATAAACATAATGTGTATATATATAAAAAAAAAAATTAAGTGTCTGTTTGTAATTTCAAATTAACAGCTTTTCACTAAATGAATAATAATATGAAAGTATATTGTATAGTGTATATTGTATATGTATAGTGTTATGGTGTAGGCTACTTTGTATTACACACAGATAACATACACATATATAATTTATATTTTACACAGTTTATATTATAATAGCAAAAACATAAAGATACAAGTAAAACCTAATATTAACCTCAAACTAAACTTATAACTATTTATAAAATATAATAATTTATGTAACATATATATATATATATATATACAAACACATCAATATAATATTTATTTACATATATCGACAACTCCGTATCGATACACATTTATCGACACGGCCTTTTCACTAAAGCCGTCGACATACGTATAGCTATACGATACCGGTGGGCGCGGCGATGCGCCCGCGCTGGTCCCTGCATACAAAACCGGTCCCCAGTCGAGACTTGCTTGTGATACGGAACCCGCGCTGCCTTGCTATAGCGAACTATAACGCTTTAACATTATCTCGCTATATTGTGTGCTTATAATTATCGCTTTATTTCTATCACTAGACTTTATGTACTGTGCTATCACTCCGACTCACTGGAGCCCGTGCCGCAGCAGCACAGTTCCGAGTCACTGGGACTCTCTGGCACTGGCAACTCAAGATTCGACCTCCGGTCTTCGGGGGGGAGTGATGTGGCGGACCAATCAGCGCCACATTCCTGAATCACGCTATCGAAGTTCCACAGCTCGTCGCTATACATACAACAAGTAGGAGGAATGCGTGACTGCATGGGAACTACCACCTTGTGCTGTGTTTCGGACAGGTTACAGGCAGTGTAATTACTGGCAACGAGACTTACTCACCATTCCTATAAACATAAACCATTTAAACTTGACCTATTCCAGGTGTTTATTTCTTCCGTAAAACAGAATCACAAACAAAAAACAGAAATCTTCCTGTGTTTAGGAAAGGACAGATCCTGAATCGTATCTGCTATGTTGGAAAAGACAGAAAAGGCAGCGTAACTTAAGTCTCAACGTAGACTAAGCACAGGCAGCAAAACTACGTCTATAAATAAGCAACGCATGAATAAGTTTTTTTTCCTTCTTCTTTTTTTTGTCATAAGGGGGCAAATGAATAGTCGGAGCCTTATGGTACCAACGCCCATACACATCCGCATAACCAAAGAGTATGCAGATGCGTTACCCTCCTTTTCCCTACCCCCTCAATGGGCCACCGGAAACTCACAAACCATGGCTGTCACTTGACGCCGGTATGTGAGCGAGAGGTACCGGCCCAATTCGGCTGCAAAGCAGCACTACCTCTATTAATGAATGATTTTGTAGTAGCTCATTCATGACCTTTGTTCGGATGTCAGATTTTGATGCTGGTTTTATAACATAAACGAGTTTACCAGGTACTAGCCTACACTACGCAACTCATTTTATTAACCAATAAAAACGCTTTACACCCCGCTACACCTACCAGAACACTGGCAGATAACTTGGTTATGCCAACATTTTCTTACAATATAAATACTGTACCTTATTTTAGAAATATACGTTTTTCATTACATTGAAAAAGTACTGGTTGGTTGTCTGTAAAGTCGGCTACCTTTTTTGTCTCTGTTTTGAGAAAAACAGTTAATTGAACTAACAACTAACAGAAATTAGGCTGAAAATTATGGAGGAAATCAATTACGTCTTATTAAATTGTAGAAATAAACACAAAAACACAAAACACGTTGTCGCGTATTAACATTTGTTATAAATAATGGTTTCCAAGCCAACGCTTGGGCCTTTCTATCGTTTGACATCGGAACGGGACACTTTTTCGTTCCCGCTGCCGGTGTTCATTAATTTATAATCCGTTACCACGTCAAAAAAACCATTAAAAAACCTTATTTTCGAAATTCGTTTTCTTTACAAAAATTAGAAAAAAGTTCCTTACAAGAACTTCATTCAAACATTTGCAACATCCTAATGGGTTCTTAAAAGATTAATGTATTCACTCATTTAATATTTTTTTGCATTTATTACTTCAAGCTGCTTGTGTCTTTACCCTCGATCGGCGTAGAACCATAGATTATACATTTATATACTGGTACGTAGTATGAAGTATAACTGAAGTATACTGGTGGGAGGGATGCTGTGCTGCGCTCCCGGCTGCATGGGTACCACCATCCTGCTTGTTTCTTCCAACAGCTGCTGTGTTTCAGAGAGAAGGGCAAGACAGGCAGTCTAATTACTGATACAGAAACTTAACATCTTGTCTCAGGATAGGCCACACATAAATGAGTTGATGGGCTAGTTTCGGGTAAACTAGTTTATGTTCATGAGCGACGTCGACCACTTACCATCAGGTGGCACGTCTGGCAGTTTTCCTATTCAAGTATCCTAAAAGGCGGAACCCTAAAACATAATTTTATTGGTCCGTTCCTCAAAATTTTAAACGGAAACCTTAGGCTTATAGGAATACTCCGTTGTACTACGTCTGTCTGTCTGTCAAAGCTAAGCTTATAGGGTTACTTCCTTGACGTAAAATAATGAAATTCGGTACGGAGCTATGTTTTACAACATAGCTAATGAACAATTCCCAAAAAGTGTAATTTGCTGTTATATTTACATAAAAAAATACGTTTTCTGGAAACCTCGGCGGGAGTCAGACTTGCGCTTAACTAGGTTTTTATTGAGGAGGTTTTATAGAAAGGACATAATATAAGCTGTTTCTTCGCGGTCTAAAAAACACCTTTGATCTAACCTATTTTTATGATAAAACTTAAAAATTTACTGAAAAACGCGAACGTCAAATTCTTGTGACATTTGATCTTCACTAAATTTTTTCCTGGTACGGGATTTAAGACTTCAAATTTCAGAGTTGAATGAAAAAAGTTGAATGGAAAGTTATAGGTATTAAAAAGATCTACAACTTTTGTATTTACACTTTTTTTACATATCCTCAAAATTTATGTGAAAAATTCAAATAACTAAGTTTTGGTTTTTTATTAAAAAAATTTTGGTAAAAACTTACATTCTTGTCCCAAACACATTGTAATTTTTTAGATTTGGAATATACAGTTTTTTACTTTATAATATGGACTTAATATCGAAAAATCGGCCTAATTTTCAATCGGAAAATCTGACGTCAAAGACTACATATCTCGACGACGACCTCTGTGACTCAATGGTTAGCGCGTTGGCGCTCAAGCCGGAGGTTGCGGGTTCAAATCCCGCCAGGGGACAAAAATGTTTTCTGTGTTCCTGGGTCATGGATGTGTATTAAATATGAGTATTATATAATAAAAATCTTAAATATATGTATAGTATAAAAGTATTAAATATATTTCAGTTGTCTTGTACCCGTAACACAAGTTCTTCGAGAACTTACCACGGGTCCATATTGACGTGGTGTGAAAGCGTCCATAGTTATTATTATATCTGATTTTTTTTAAAGTCGATGGGCTTCCTTTTCATTGAAATCTCTACTTTCTGTTGATGTAAAAATAAAAACATTACTATTGTAATTTTTCTCAGAAGATGCACGAATGCAGTAGATGAAAAAACAGGAGTACGATAGGAGAGAGAATAAGGCCAAGACCTTCCTAGCCATACTTCTCTATTCATGACTATACTCTCCTCCCCTTTTATCATTTTCTGCCTCGCATTCAAAATATCTTTCATCAAAACGACAAACCCCATCATTTCCCAAAGGCACTTCCCAAAAGCGTCAGACAGGTCGTTCTCATAAAATCTTTAAACCTTTACATTGGCAACATAACCTTAATTACCCACCGTTTCATAACCAACCGTATTTCATAATCATAAAGTTGAATTTGATTTGTACAACCCACCGATCAATACGGGCTTTGATCGCGTCAGCGCATTTCACTAATGTTATTCCATGCTAGAGTTCCGCATATGCGCTTATACGTCCTCGAAAATAAGCGAGGAGGGTAATAAACTAGGTATAGAGCATTATTCGATAATGCGTTATATCAAAATTATGTTACGGCTTGTAACTATTACTTATGTCTCCTCGAAATTAAGCGAGGAAGATTTTATACAGTTCATCTATTTCAAAGGTCTGCTTTTTATTCTCATACAAAATGATGATGATTAATTAATTATCATCATCATCATCAGCATTTATCCATACACTGCTGAACATAGGACTCACTCCAAGAACGCCGATCGCCACTCGCATCCAACACGGACCGGCTACTGTGCGGAAATAGTCTTCCCACCTGGTTGATGGCCGACCAAGACTTCGTCTACCCGAATGACCTCCACTCATGCTCACTAAACGATGCTTCGTTAGTAATAATAATATCTATGGACGCTTTTAAACCACGTCAACTTACCACGAAGTTCTCGAAGAACTTGTGTTACGGGTACCAGACAACGGAAACATATTTAATACTTTTATACTATACATATATTTAAGATTTTTATTATATATTACACATATTTAATACATATCCATGACCCAGGAACACAGAAAACTTTTTTGTTCCCTGGCGGGATTCGAACCCGCTACCTCCAGCTTGAGCACCAACGCGCTAACCATTGAGCCACAGAGGTCGTTAAAGTGCGAATTAAGTTAACTAAGCAACCTTCATTCGTTGGCGACCTTTTGCTTCCCTCGCAACCATGCAAGGTTATTAGGCGATAATTAAATTAGTTACTTGTCCAATACAAGCGACCGTCGCACCCTCAAAGCCTTTCATATCACAAGTACAGATTTCCTTAAGAGCTTCATCTTCATCGGCAAAAATGCTTTGCAAAAGCAAAAAAAAAATTGAAAGTGCCATAGATACTTTATCTATATTTTGTTTGTATATCAATGTAATCCAATAGTAATGTAATCCTAATAGAAAAAATGTACGTTACAGTTATTAGATTTGATAATAAAATACAAGATTGAAAATTAACATGGATAAAACGGAATTTGAGCCAAGTTTAATTGTTCAGTCTTGTGAAAGAAATAAGCAAACAATGCCGAAATATCGAGCCCCAAAACAAAAATCTAAATAACTATCCCGTTGTAAATAGTTTTGCAAATAATGAAGTATTTTAAGAGCAAATAATAAAATACATAATTTACATATAAATACATCATAATATAGGTAATATAATCGTCTACTTTTAACGGGATTAGAACCCACGCCCCGACATCATAATTTGCCACTTAACCTCTGTTAAAGGTCGGAGGTCGGTTCGCTGTCGTAGCTGCTACGCGTTATTTCGCTACGAGCGTAGCACAGCTACGAGTAATGTTTTACAGTTAGTTAAAATTCCCAACCTTTTGGTAATATTCTATACATCTATACAGATAAATAAAATGGGAGTTGTTTGTAATATTAAAATAACCGCTTTTTATTGAATGCATATGGATGTATACGCGGTACCAATACCAAAACAGCCTTTTTTACAATTTTTGTTTGTCTGTCTGTCTGTTTGTTCCGGCTAATCTCTGAAACGGCTGGGCTGATTTTGATAGGACTTTCACTGGCAGATAGCTAATGTTATAAGGAGTAACTTAGGCTATAAAAATAATCATCATCAATCCGCGTACGACTTTAAATCTAAGTTAACACGGGCGAAGCTGCGGGCAACAGCTAGTTTGGGAAATATTATTTCATAAGTTATGAATAAATATTGAATTTCAATAATTTTTTAGTGTAATAGCTAACATAATAAGATATATACCACTGTAATATGGTATTATTTGTTAATTTACCTTATTTTTATTAAAATATATTTTTTATATTTTTTCTATAATAATTCAACCATATTCTATTAAATCAAAAAATCAACTTCAATCGAACTTGGGCCTTTCAATTGGTACGTCAAGGCTGTTTAAAGAACAAAAGATATTACGCCGAGATGAAATCTCATTGTATCCGTTGAGAAATAAATCGTTTTCTCGAAATGGGGAAAATGGAGGAAACCCCCCGCCCCCTCCCTAAAATAAAGGACACGGTTTGAAGATGGAATCCGATTATGATGGGCTTATATTTTAATGTTTTAGTTTGTTGCTTGTGAATTATAAACTAGCTGGTGCCCGCGACTTCGTCTGCGCAGGATAGGATTTTAGTTTCTTTCATAAAAAGTATCCTATGTTACTTCTAATACCTCCAATAATATGTGTGCAAAGTTTCATGATGATCGGTTAAGTAATTTTCGCGTGGAAGCTTACCAACAAACTTACTTTCACATCACTACATAGTATAAAGCAAAGTCGCTTCCCGCGTATGTCTGCCTGTATGTATGCTTAGATCTTTAAAACTACACAACGCATTTTGATGCGGGTTTTTTTAATAGATAGAATGATTCAAGAGGAAGGTTTTTGTGTATAATAGATGCATAATATAGTAGATAAACACTGATAATTTTAGAGGTTTCTAATGTGATGTCGTAAATAACACATTTTTTGCACTTACATTGCAAACGCTGGATGAACCCTAACAGATAGATCAAAATAATGTACTACATTATTGTACACCTTAAAAAGATCTACAAAAAAGTCCGCGATGGCATATGTGTATCTCTTAAGGATAACATACTATATCCATTTTAATACTTAAAAAATGGGCAATTATAAAACGGTAGTTGGAAAGCTATTTACACAAATGTGGTATTAATCCTTATCATTTTAATTATGTTAGTTAGCTTGAGCATTTCATGAAGTATGTTTTTCCCGTTTACACCATGCAAATGAATTGCATATCTTAGAAGATATAGCAAAATCAAAATAATGCGACACCGTGATTTCGACCGAGCCGCACGAGCCGGGCGCTCCGTGATGCCGCGCCTCGCGCCCGAGTCGGGCCGAGCCCCGGTTCCGAAAGTTAGGATAATAATTATTATTGTATCAATGTAATATGGTAGAATTATGTATCCTAAATATGCCTACTGAAAAGTCCGCGATGGAATAATATGTCTATATTATGTTAAATATAACATACTACCTATATCCATTTTAAAACTTAAAAAAATTGCCAATTATAAAGCGGTAATGTAAAAGCTATTTACAAAACTACGGTATTAATCACTACATATTATAAAATAAAGTCCTACGCCCAGTCCATAGATAAATAATCATCATCAATCCGGGTACGGCTGTATATCAAAGTTAACGCGGGCGAAGCTGCGGGCAACAGCTAGTTTATAATATTAGTAGGATTAGGAAATGACAGTAAGTTTTTTGCTTTACACTGAAAGTATTGAGTGGATTGTGTTGAAACTTTACTGATTTAGATGGGATACCGTCGTCCCACCTAGTTTATAAGATATGTGACTCCGCGTACGGATCTGGTTGGATGCGGCGTGCGGGGGATCCGCCATCTTGGCGTTCCTGCAAGAGGATCCAACATTGGATGAAAAAAAGTTATAATTTAGCATAAGTTATTTTTAACTGTTACGAAAGGAATAGGACAGACAACGAGAAGTGTCGCCTTGTCTGGCACAATAGAAGTCTCTTTTATTTTCATGGGCGACGTTAACACATTTTATTACAACCATCGAACATAAAACCGGATAGAGTAGGAATGTAAGCCATAAAATTCCGAAACTCGTCAGTGATTTGTCACTGACGTAATAGAAATTCTACCAACCAGTGATCTGTGTGTAAGTCCCATCGGTCAATCATCCATCAATGGCCATCAGTCGGCCAATCAGAGCGTAGAACCGGCGCAGCGTCGCAGCACAAATTTGATGTAATTTGTTTTCATACAAAACACATAACATTACCGCTCTATTCCGGTTATATGCTTGAGGATTACAATCAAAATGATCTAAAACCCTGGAGAACACGCAAATCAAACGAAAAACCGGCAAAATAATATTAAAAAATCTGTTATAAAAATCACATTTTCATTTACAGAATACAATAAAGATTTTATCGAACATTTGACAAAACACGCTCTCACAATGTTACGGCCCTCGTTTTATTGCGGATTTTATATGGCTGTAAATGAGATTTATTACACACACCGACACACACATTTGACTAGCTGCTATCCGGCTTGACACTTGAAACAAACTTTTAAAATCTATTGAAAGATTGCAGTGTACTTTTTTTTACACACACATTAAATTACACATGTCCAGGTGTGTGTATGTTATATGCATGTTTTTTTCACAGTTTTCAAGTGAAACATCTTTGCGCGCATGAGGGTAATTTTTTTACGGATGAAACGTTATGAAAATGTGCAACGTTTTTGTCCAAGAAGAGGGAGAGAGAGAGAGCGAGAAAGGGCGAACGTAGCATGAAGCACATAGTCATGGAGTGAGAGTAGGGAGCAAGAGAGTGAGAAAGATCGAGAGAGAGAGAGAGAGAGTGAGGTAGAGCGAACGTCACATCGCAAGTCTCGGAGCTTTAGATTAGTATAAATACAAACGAGATTTAAAAATTAGTTTATCAAATAAGTTTCACTTCCGACATGTGTACTTGGTACTTTGTATGTGTCTCAAATAATTTCAAGATTTTTAATTGTATGTATGAATTAATTTGACAGCGAAGATATAAACGCTCGCAACAGCAACTCCAGCAACTCTACAGTTTTTCCTCTTTTTTCTAAGAGGAGTCTGTTGGAGCATACCATACGAGATTTTTTAAAATATTGTCTTTGATTATTTGACGTGTGTCAAGTTTTACAAGTAGAACAATTGATTATCAATTGATTTTTTTTAATAGCTGATTCTGGAGTAATTTAGGCTATAAAAATAATCATCATCAATCCGGGTACGGCTGTAAATCTAAGATAACGAGGGCGAAGCTGCGGGCAACAGCTAGTCGTATTGACTAGCTGTTGCCCGCAGCTTCGCCCTCACACCTATACAGTGTCTATGTAATATGGAGTGTCTGTTTGTAATATTAAAATAACTGCTTTTTATTGAATTCATATGGATGTATACACGGTACATATACCAAAAAGTTTTTTCTGTCTGTCTGTCTGTTTGTTCCGTCTAATCTCTGAAACGGCTGGGCCGATTTTGATGGGACGTTCACTGGTATATAGATAATGTTATAAGGAGTAACTTAGGTAGATTAGTAACTTAAATAATCATCATCAATCCGAACAGCTTCGCCCGCGTTAACTTAGATTTACAGCCGGTAAATCTAAGTTAACGCGGGCGAAGCTGCGGGCAACAGCTAGTGATAAATAAAAGTCCCCTTTTAGGGTGATTGTAGTCGCCCTCCTCCAAAACCACTCGACGGATTTTTATGTTTTTTTTCTTCTTATTTGGTAGAAATGAGAATAAGCCGTAAAGTATATTATTTATTTATCTTTACTTTTACTAAATACAACATTTATTAGATAAGTATAAAAAATCTATTTTATTGACAATTTTTTTACCAAAACATTAATTAGAAATAATTTATATAGCAGAACAACGTTTGCCGGGTCAGCTACTACCTGATGAAAAATGAAATAAAGAAAGTGTCATTAAGTATGCCGCCACGGCTTCGAGTTGATTTTACTCTTTATTTCACATTAAAAATAAAAAAATTGCTACCATCTACCATCTTATTCTAATTCCATAAGATAAAATGAGACAGCTGCTATATATCGCATATTTCTGCTATTCCTCACGAGGCGAAGATTAAATTTCCGCTTTAATCCACTAACACTATAATTCACTTACCAACGTGGTAACCAACGTGATAATTCTATAAGATGGGAGGTATACCATGTGCCGCTGTTCCTCCCATGAAACAGCTAAATAAAATTGATTATTTATATACGAAGAAACAGTTTTTGACGTGACAACGTCTTATATTTCAATGGAGCCTGCTACACTCACGAAAAAACATGACGCATGCGGCGTTACCCCGCTCTGAGGCGTTCCATTTTCTTATGACGTTGTCACGTTCAACTATCGTCAGTAAACCGACTTTACAGACAACCTATTTTATTTATGGCATAGGAGGGCAAACGAACAGGCGAAGCCTTTTGGCGACTGTCGACGCCCATACACATCCACACAACCAGAGATTATGCAGATGCGTTGCCCTCTTTTTCCCTTTTCCCCCCAATTGACCGAAAACTCACAAACCGCACCAAAGGCGACAGCATAGCTGTCACTTGACGCCGGTATTATGACAGCGAGAATATACCATCCCGGTCGCGCCGGCCCCATTCGGTTGCAAAGCAGCATGGCACTACCTCTTACAGTCTGATATAAGTGCACATTTGTTAGTCTCTTAAGCTTTTATTATTAATGGTAATAATTAAGTGACAGTGAATTGAACGCTCATATTAATTGATAAAGTCCACGGTATGTTACTTTAGAATTTAAATGATAACCGAAACAAAACACCGATGGATAAACAAAGATACACGGACGTCCATAAAAAATATTTTCAATGTTATTATAATTACCATAATATTAAACAAAATAATTGTTGTGAAATTAAATATTATATTTTATGTGCCGGATAGATTATTTGACCTGATATAAGTGCATTAATATTAACATATAAGTGCAATATGAATAAAACACACGTGGTAGAAGTAAATCCTTCAAAAACCACGTTAAATCTTATGAATTTATGTGTCTGTCTCTTTTTACTGTCGCTTTTTCGTTTCTTCGGCTTTCAAATGACAACGATGCTAAAGAAATTTTCACTTCAACAAATGAATTACTTTCGAGTAAACTGCTTTTTTGACGTGTTGAGAGTAGAACACTACCTCAGCTTTTCGCTAATGAGGCGTGCAAAAACAACGATATTTCGTCAAGGGATTTATAAGTAAAACAACCGTTGGAACAAACTTATTTTAACACAAATCTTCTTTGTAAGTATAAAAACAAGTCGCACAAAGTTCTGGAATACCGAGTAATATTACTTAAGTAACTTTGAATTAAACTTTAAACTTAAACCCAGATGGGTATACAGTTTCAAGTTTGTGTTTTTCAAGCCATATTTGTGTTTTTTTTTTCGTATACACAAAGGTTGTCTGGAAGAAATTGTTATGCAAGTAATAAGACCGCCTTTGAGTACACAAATGTATTTGACACATTAGGTAACTATTATTATGTACTATGTACATACTTTTGTTTGTGTGCAAAATAAAGCAAAATCACTCATTCATTAATGGATCAGAAATGTTTAACTATTTATAACTATTATAAAGTAAGGGAGCATGAAACTTCATTGATAAAATTATCAATTTTCATGTTTAAGTATAATCAGACAATAGTAAGTATAGTTGTTTTATTTTTTAATTTAGCATAATATGTTTGTGCCACCTGATGGTAAGTGTTCGACGTCGCCCTTGAACGGAATACATACATTATTCTAGATTATTGAGCCTATCTATAAATTTAAAATTCATTAGGTACAGAAAAAAAATATTCACATGTTTTAAACAAATAATTTCATTCAATTTTTTTGATATTTTATGTCTTGAAGGTAGTAAAAATGTTAATGACGCCTTTTCTTATCGTGACAATGCTTGTCAATAAGGACGTTAATATCCACTCTGACACTGGCAATTCCTCAAGGGAACATTAGCAAAAGAAGAAGTAGACGTCAATACTATGTCAAACCGCGAAATTGTGGAAAAACCTTTGAGGTGGGAAATCAATTAAAAGAATAATGTATATGTACAAAATATGCTATATAATTGAATTAAAATATCATAATATGATAGAGAAATTAATACTTTCTATACTAACATTTCAATCATGATAACCTAGACTCATACCAGGCTGGCTGGCCGGCGGTGGCGATAGATCGCGATATATGGAAGAGCTTGGGGGAGGCCTTTACCCAGCATTCTAGTAAAAAAAAAAACTAACATGCGAAAGATGTTCGTGAGTTTGGTTGTGAGAAGTGATCTTTCAAACAAATAATCCGATTTAAAAAATCTTTAATCAGTGTATGTAATGCTATGATATTTATAATAATCATCATTGAATAAGATTTTTTTTTGTTAGTCCGATTGGTAAACTAGTAAATGGCCATGATAGAGATGTCGTATCACTCTGCATCTTCTACCGCATCTTCCACAGAGAGTGTTCTGATGAATTCTTCAGACTGATACCTGCAGAATTCCACCGGACATCATAAAAATTCCAAATTTCACCGACACCATCTCGATGTCCGAAATCCACAACAACTGGATTTTTGCGGCATTTCCTGCCTCTCACGACTACTATGTGGAATCAGCTGCCACCTAGGGTATTTCCAAACCGACTTAGGGACCTTCAAGAAAAGAGCATAGGTACTCATATTTGAAAGGCCGGCACCGCACCTGCTAACCCTCTGATGTAGCGGGTGTCAGTGGATGTCGCTATCATTTACCATCAGGTGAAACTACTGTCCGTTTGCCCCCTCTTCTTAAAAAAAATAAAACGTGGTGTCTATTTGAAAAAAAAAACCACACACGTGGTACACGTACAATCCTACATGTCTTTTTTAGAAGACAAAAGTAATCCTTTTAAAACTGTTTATAATATCAAAAGAACTGATGGCCATGTAAAGGCTGAACTTTTGGAAAAATATATTTTAGAACCACCGCTAAACTTGAAATCGGTTCACTAATTTAAGACCAAAAATACCCCAGGCAGACACACAAGCCAGTCACACTTATTAAAAAAATATACTACGACTGCCTATACTATAGAGTTGCGGCATCGTGAGTGTTCATGAGCAAGGCATTCGGAAAGACGTTGTGGAAGAGGTAGTGCCATGCTGCTTAGCAGCCGAATTGGGCTGCCACGACCGGGGTGGTACCTCTCGCTCACATAACACCGGCGTCTAGTTACAGCTATGCTGTCGCGTTTCGTGCGGTTTGTGACTTTCCGGTGGCCCATTAGGGAGGATACGGAAAAGGAGACAACGCATCTACATGACCTCTGGTTGTGCAGATGTGTATAGGCGTCGGTAGTTTAAGGCTCGGACTGCTCGTTTGCCTCCTCATGACATAAAAAAAGAACGCCGAAATATTGAGTCCCGCTCTTTTGTCCCCTCTTCTTATACGAGCAGCTCCCTCGGCTCAATTTGCTTCGCCCCAAGGGCTTGGTTCACCTTAGGCTACTGAGCCCCACCGCTACGACAAGGCTTGAACCGTGGTGGGGTCCAATGTCCGTCCTACCATATTTTCATACAACATTAACGTTTATATTCCAGAGGATGAGGCGGCCCCGCCGTCACCGATGGCTGACGGTGGCAGTCTTCTTCATCGCGTACTCGGTCTTCCACGCGGTACTGGGCAACGCCTCCGAACCGGTCCAGGACGCTAGCGAGCTGGTGGACAAAGTCTCTCCGGCGCCCTTCTCCAAGTCCACGAGATCAGATGTCAATAAAGGTAACTTGCTTTATTACTTGGACCAGACTGGCAGGCGAGTTATCTGTAGTCAGCGTGTCCCATGATCTCAAATACAGCCCTGGGTTCAGCCAACGCAACTTATTCAGAACAGGACCATTCTGAGACTTAAGAGGGGAAGTCTGAGTCAGTAATTACTCTGTCTGTCCTGCTCTTTTATTCAAAACACAGCACAAAATGCAGACCATAAATAAGTTTACCTGAACTTAGTACCAGCAAATCATTGTTGCCTAACCTGAGACATGATCTCTATTTCCTGCTCCTCTTGATAATACACAGTAATGCTGTTTAACGGAAGAAATAAACACGATGATGTACTATTATATGGGCTGGTTGACGATTGCGTTTAAATTTTTTTTTTTTTTTTTTTTATTCACACACGACAAATATATTACAAAAAGAGAACTTAAAATAGACCTGCACCCGACCGATGTCCAATTCAATCTGACTAAAGAATACGATGATTTATTAAAAAGAAAAATAAAGGTTAGTTTTGCAATACTTATACACCCATGCGTCTTGCGATGCAGACGAGAATGGCAAATCTCAACCCTCCATTGATATTTATTTAATCACCATGGTGATTGGTCTATCTGGACACAGGACAGACTCCAACTTTTTTTTCCGGTGAGAGGATAGCGCTGTGCCGCGCTCCCGGCTGCATGGGTACCACCATCTTGCTTGTTTCTCCCGTGAAACAGCTTTGCTGTGTTTCGGAGAGAAGGGCAAGGCAGGCAGTGTAATTACTGGCACCGAGACTTAACATCTTATGTCTCAAAATAGGCAACACATAACTGAGTTGCCTGGGCTCGTTCCAGGTAAACTGGTTTATATTCATGGGCGACGTCGACCACTTACCATTAGGTGGCACGTTTGCCAGTTTGCCTATCCAACTAACATAAAAAAAACTAAATTACGATTTTCGTGCAGTCATCCATTTGGATGTGGCGGAGATCGGTCGTTTCATCAAAAGTGATCTTTGTCCAGCAATGGATGCGATTGGGTGTTAATCAAGACATATGTCATTAAAATTGATCATTTTAATAATCTAACATTATTTATTTCTACTCCACCTGAATTCTTCTGATTAAATTCGTTATGGGTCTCGAGGTGGTTTCAAAATATCCCTCAAGTTCCTTTAAATCATGTGGATCCAGGACACATAGTAGCAACATTGGAAATGAATGGTCGCCTACAGTCATAATTATAATACAAAAAATGTCTTGATTTTTTACAGAAACACAGGCAGTATCAGAGGAAACGAAAGAAGAAGCGAAAATGGCAGATGGAAAGAAAGCACTAAAGGGTCTGGTCGATGAAACTGACGAAGGAGAGAAAAAGAAGCAGAAAGATGCTGGTTACGAGGAGGTGAGGGCAGATGATTACGAAATTTCCTTTCATACTACTATTTATTTTATATCAGTTCTAAAAAACCTGGATCTAACCAGACAACTCATCTTTATTTGTTACCTATTCTAAAACTCTAGATGGTAAGTCCTATTGGTAATTAATTGCGCTGTCTTTGCAAGCGAACAGAGTCTTTTGGCGACTATCGACGCCCATAATCCGCACAACTAGAGATTATTCAGATGCGTTGCGCTCATTTTCCCTATCCCCCAAATGGGCCACCGAAACTCATAAACCGCACGAAACGTGACAGCATACCTGTCACTTGACGCCAGTGTTATGTGAGTGAGAGGTACCACCGCGGTCGTGAGGGCCCAATTCGGATGCAAAGCAACATAGCACTCTTACAAGCCTGTTCTGCCCTTCGTTAGTAAGTAGAATGATTGTACCCATGCCGACTCCTACTACCGAGTACTGTCGTAATCAATATCATATATAAATCATAAGTTATAGTTAGTTATTAACCAGGTGGGAAGACGATCTCCGTGCGGTGGCCGGTCCGTGTTGGATGCGAGTGGCAAGGGACCGGCCGTCTTGGCGTTCATTGAGGGAGGTCTATGTTAAGCAGTGGACGGATAGAGGCTGATGATGATGATGATGATGATGATGATGATGAAGTTATAGTTAGCATCATCATCAGGGGCTATAGGGCAGCCAAGATGATATTTAGGAAGTCGATCTTTCCTTCTTGTTTATTAAGTTCTATCTCATAGCTTCAGCGGTGATATCGATGTTAGTATAATACTAAGAATATTGAGAGGATTTTTTTCACAGGACAAAGAGACAGTGGAGATACGAAACGAGGAAGAGAAAGAAGAAGAGGAAGAAGACGCGATACCCACCGTGCATCCTCTCAGGAACTGCACGCCGCCAGCCATCGAACAGGTAACTTGGCAGGCCTCTATTTACTGGGGCACAGCACATATGGTAGTATTTTTCCCCAGTAAATAGAGGTAAAATCTATATTCGAGGATAATAATAATATTTATGGACGCTTTTACACCACGTCAATCTGGCCCCGTGGTAAGTTCTCGAAGAACTTATGTTACGGGTACCAGACAACGGAAATATATTTAATACTTATACTATACATAATATTTAAGATTTTTTATATAATACACATCCATGACCCTGGAACTCAGAAAACTTATTTTTTGTTCCCTGGTGGGATTCGAGCGCGATACCTCCGGCTTCAGCCTTAACGCGCTAACCGACTGAGCCACAGAGTTCGTCATAAAGGAGGAGAAGTCGTCTAGCGCGAATATATAACTCATACATATTCCTCCACCAGTTTCCAAGGCCACTGATGGGTCAGACGGCGCGGAGGCACGGCGGTCTGATCATCCACGTACTGGTAGCCGTGTTCACCTTCATCGGGCTGGCCATCGTTTGCGACGAGTACTTCGTCTCCAGCCTCGACAGGATCTGTGAGGGTAGGTGGTGGGATCAGGGGTAGTGGCTGATGATATAGAAGTGGGAGGTTGAGCCAATCCTGCCAAGCAACCAGACATCATGAAAGAGTACCTCGTCTCCAGCCTCGACCAGATCTGTGAGAGTAAGGGGACCGTTTTACTCCGAGATATAAAAATTGGCATTCTTCACTTCTATGGGTTTCCCGGTGGGAGGGATAGCAAAAAGGCGCTGGTGCCCCACGCCTATCTGAATAATCCTGGTTATTTGTACCGTGAAACAGATTTTTTAGGAAAGGCGTCCTGCCTTTGAGTGTTAAATACTAGCACCGAGACTTACCATGTACGTGTGAAGCATGAATGAACTTGGACTGGTAAAAAAAATAACTGAAAAAATGTGCACTGACGAGATTGACTTACCAGCATGTCTGATAGTTTCATCGAGTATACCCGATAGAGTAGTAATGTAAACCATACAATTACGAAACTGGTCAGTGATTTGTCACTGACGTAATATTACTATTCATATCAATCAACCAACCAAGGAACTTAAGAGGTAGTGCCCGAATTGGGCCGGCACGAGCGGGGTGGTACCTCTCGCTCACATAACACCGGCGTCAAGTGACAGCTAAGCTGTCGCGTTTCGTGCGGTTTGTGAGTTGCCGGTGGCCCATTAGGGGGGTTAGGAAAAAGTAGGGCAACGCACCTGCATAACTTTTGGTTGTGTGGATGGATGATTGGATAGAATCATCCATCAATGGCCATCAGTCAGCCCATCGAGAGCGCTGAACCGTAGCATTGCAGCACAAATTTGGTGAAATTTGGTTTCATACAAAACACATAACGTTACCGCTCTATTCCGGTTGTAACATGCTCGATGGATTATGAAACTAATATTAATCTAATTGTTTCAGAGCTCCAACTGACCCCTGACGTTGCTGGCGCTACTTTTATGGCGGCCGGTAGCTCGGCACCCGAACTGGCCACCGTGGTCATCGGAGTCTTCTGCGCCCAGGACGATATAGGTCAGTAGACAACGTCTAGAGATCAATGCAGCGTGACTGCATTGATCTCTAGACGACTACGCCGATTACGCCTTAAGGCGACGCAAATAATAGTTCTAAAGCCGGGCACGCGCAAGAGGGGACTGAGGGGCGATGTCATATGCGCGCTATCTTATAAATAAAGGATGTAAAACGACAAAATGGTTTTTGTTATTTTATTTAGTTAAAAACGATAATTTGAGAAATTCCTTCATTAAATTTAAAGGGTATGTATAGACTTATTTACGGAGAAATTTAAGTGGCTTAAACTGGTCCCATTTGCCCATAATATGTGAATCTCTTATTATAAAGAGTATAAGTTACCTTATCGTGTATTGAAAACTAAAAAATAAGGTTTTTATCATGAACTATCAGGTCATCAACTTATATTTTCATTCTTTTTGGAAATTCTGAAAATAATTGAGATTTCTTTTTTTCGGAAGGACTAGACTTTTCGGCCTGATGGCCTTTAAGCTCAATCGGTACAACCTTACCATCTGCGATTTATAATATTCTAGTTGTTCCCCAATGAATCATTACGCTGACGGGTGTCGCAGATTTTTTCTTGCCTCCTAAGTCCTCTATGCCAGTGAGGTGCTCGATATTCATTGTTAAAAATATTTCATCGGTATCTATTTCTAAGAAAGAATTTTGTATAAAAATTTTGTACAAAGCACCACACGCTTTTTTACAAGAAGTAATATAAATTTTTTTGTTAATCCATTTAATTCTTGTATTAAAAAATATTTTCTAATTTTTAGTTCGGTTCGCAATTAAAGCGTGTTTTTTTTTATTATTATTTTTTACTTTTAAGAAAAGATCATACGCAAGGCGTTAACAGGCTGATAGTACCACTGATGTTCTAGGGGTGTCCGGAGTGATCGGTTCCGCGGTGTTCAACATCATGTTCGTCATCTCGGTGTGCGCGCTCTGCGCCGGCACCGTCTCCCACCTGAACTGGTGGCCGCTGTGTCGCGACTGCTTCTTCTACGCCATCTCCATTCTGGTGATGCTGTGCACCATTGCCAATGGATATGTGTCCTGGTAAGTACGATGAGCGGTCTTCGTTTAACGTGTATTTATTTTTGTAACTGTGAATATGTTGTCGTCATGTAAGTTATGTAATTGCTAGTACATTGTCGGCATATAGGGAATACAACTGTTAATTATAATCATTTAAGTGGTGTTACTGCTAATAAACTGTCGTCATGTAAGTGGTGTAACTGCTAATACATGATCGTCGTGTAAGTGACGTAACCGCCAATACATTTTCGTCATGTAAGTTATGTTAGGGCTATTTATATTGGCATCATGTAAGTAACATAACTGCAATAATCGCCTCAAATTGCTAATGCGCTGGAACCTTGTCGAAATACCATCCGCGTGACGTCATGAAGTACAGCTAACAAAAATAATAAGTTTTATCATTTAAGGCCAGGGTTTCCCATCCCTGTTTTTGATTTTCGTATTTTGATCCGTTAAAAATATATGTTATAGTTTAATAAGTGTTCTTGATTGTTCAACGGCTCAAAACACGATAATTGTAACTAAAACTAAAAATTACCTAAACTACTAAAAATAAAAAATAATACTAAAAATAATCATACTAAAAAAATACTAAATAAAAGATACTAAAAATTACTCGATAAAAATCTCATATATAGGATGTTTGTGATTATTTTTCTGGTTGTACATGAAGATTATCTAATTTCAAGGTACAATTTTCACATGGAAAAATAGGTAGTAAAATTTAGAAGAATATCTGACGGTTAATTTTTTAAAGAAAATTTTCTTAATATAAAATCAATCAAATTATATAAAACAGCGGCATACGCTCCTCGCTTCAGTTTAAACAAATTCTCTTTTGGGATTTATTATTATTATTTAACTGGCTTTATATTAACTTTAATATTATAATGGCTTTATATTAACTTTTTTTCTGGTCATTTTATAGTTAAATGACATCAGCCAGTCCATTGTTGTCATGTAATCCTCTTATCAATTCTAGGCCCGAGGCACTGTTCATGCTGATTATGTACGGGGTGTACTGCGTGGCACTGAGGTTCAACAACGCTCTGGAGCGGTGGGCCCTCACCCTCCCTCTGCCCTTCAAACTGCCCTCCAGGGAGGAACAGGCCGCACTTGTTACGTACAAGTAAGGATTATCTTGAAAATTTATGACTTACAGTAATCATTTATTTTATGCCCTTTCTTATAGAGCAAAGATTATTGAAATAGTCTACGTATGTATGTATATTTGTTTGTATTCATAAATGTGGTCTGAGTGACATAGGCTTAAATTTTAACAGAGTTCAAAAATTCAAGTTAATTTTTGTAATCGGTACATAGTTTTCTAATCTTTTAACTTTATATGGGGGGAAATTTCAATGGAGAAAACATATAATATATAATTTTCTCCATTGAAATATGGTAATAACCATATTTAAAATAAATTAATAGAAATACTATTTACCTTAACAACTATAGTCGGTTTCTTCCGAAAATGTAGACTGTATTGCTATTGGTTCACGTAATCAACAATCGTAAATCACGTAATCTCATTGGCGACCGACAATGTGTGAGAGATATACTCAGTACCTTAGAGTTAATATATTATTATATATTATGTATACTCTAAGCTCAGTACTCGTTTGTCAAAAAAGGCAGACTATAGTAACAAAACTAACCAAGACATTTTATAAAAACATATTACACCATTGTCAAGTTTTCTATTCACATTAAGGAAGTTTTTATTATTACAAGAATATAAAATTCTTATATAAATTGTAAGGCAAAAAAATAGTAATATATATGGTGAAAGAATTATTTCAATATCTTGAAAAATGACAAAACGAATCAACTTTTATTGAATCCCGAACGCGCGGGGCACTTGCTTGCTCCGTGACGTCACAAGTAAGGCGTTAGTTCGACTCGAGCGAGCTATTCGCGGCCCGACGGAGAGACTTGTGACGTCAGAGGCCGCGCGCCGAGAAGTTTTAAAGCAGACGGGAAAAGTATTATAACTTCATCATTTATGGAGATAATTGAAAAAAATGGGCTTTATTACGAGTTCAGTGCTATTTTTAAAACATAAATTAAAAAAAATGAAAACCTCCTTATTGGACATTATAAATAGAAAACTTAACACTGAGAGGGATTAGCCCTCCGTCGGTGTTAAAATATGATGAAACCTGAAAATAAATACTAAGTAGTAGACATAAATACAATTGGATGGTTGTTGCTTAAACGGCTGAATAGGTATCTTAGGGTTCCGTTTTTTAAAATGTCGAAGCGGAACCTCTATATTCTATAAGATCACTTTGTTGTTGGTCTGCCTGTCGGTCTGTCGAACCGAAATCTATAGGGTACTTCGTGTTATTATAGAATCATTTATTAAGAACTAAGAAGGTCCATCCCCATCAAAGTTCAAGCCTTGGCGTGGCGGTGGGGCTCAGTATTTTAAGGTGAACCCAGCATCTTGGGCGAAGCTAATTGAACCGAACTAGCTGCTCTTTAAACCCCTCTTATAAGAAGAGGGGATAAAAGAGCAGGGGGGACAAGGGGCGAGGATGGGAACCTCACTGCCCCGGGGTTGTTCTGTGGTGCGGGATAATTATACCTCTGCGGAGGTGGCATCGATCCTTTTGGAGGACTGACTAGCCGTCGAGGTGCCCTGTTGTTCAACAGATCCGGGGCACCTCACCAAAGGCGGCATTGGTGGCATTCGCCGGGTTTTAGTGGGTAGAGCTGCTTACACCTTACCATCTTTCGGGCGCAGCGAGTCCCACATACCCACCTGGGAATTCTCCCCTCCCCAGCGGGATGCCTCAGAGCATTTCCCGGTGTAAAAGAAAATTTAAAAAACTAAAAAACCACGCTTTTAAAACTGATTAAACTAAAAAAATTAAAATAAAACTATAGTAATCAATTGAAAAATTCATATTATTACGTATACAAAACACGTGGGGTTGCTTGTTATGATATCCACAGATATAGTAAATTATTGATAATACGTTTAGCACAATCGAAATCAAGCCCCCCACGCTTTTTGTATAATAATATGAATTTTTCAATTGATTACTATAGTTTTATTTTAAATTTTTTAGTTTAATCAGTTTTAAAAGCGTGGGTTTTAGTTTTTTAAACTATAATTTATTTTTCACTTTTTAGTTTGGTTTATTAGATTTGATTCCTTCTTTATCGACTGTAAGTCCAAAGCTATGCAGGAATCGTAATTGATACAAAAGTAATCGGGAGTAAGAACTCATTTTTAGGAGAGAGAGCCTAAGAAACGGCTACCACAGCCAAGGAAAGCAGCAGGCGCGCAAATTACCCACTCCCGTAATGAAAAGGAGGGAGTCCGAAACTGCAGACATGCGCAGATCACGCGATAGCTCTATCTTTCTTACTCCCTTACAGATGATCCACAAAATAATTTATTAATCCTGGCGGTCCTTATAAGGATATTGAGAAACTGTTATTAAATTATTGCATTGTCATCGGTCCTTGATACGTGTGCAAAGTTTCAAATTAATCAAACTTCTGGAAATTGGTCAAATTTATGCTCAAAGATTCCATTACATACATAGATACAACCCAAGCTAATAAAAGCGTGGTAAAAAGCGTGGTAAAAATGGTCTAACAACATAAGAAAACCGTTATTTAAAAGAAACACGTATTTTGGAACCCTCAGCATGCGAGCTTTTTCCGTCCACTGCTAGACGTGGCCTCTATCAATGAACGCTATGACGGCTCTACCGTCACTCGCATCGAGATACCGGGCCAGGAGATCTTGTTGGAGGTCGACCTCTCTATATACCGGTGGGAAGTATGCGGTCTTGGCTGTTTGGGTTCTGCCCATTCCTGCTTATTTCTGCCGTCAAATAGGTTTGCTGTATCAAAAAGAAGGGCAGGCAATATAATTACTGGCACCAAGACTAACCATCTCACCTTAAAGGTGTGATGGTTAGTCTTGGTAAAACTCAATAATTAATGAATTACTGAGTTGATCCCAGATAAGCTTGTATTCAGGGGCGAATCATCAAAAATCATCATCATCAGTATCATCATTGACAAAAACCTTTTTCCGTCCACTCATAGACACATTTAATGAACTTCGGCTATGTTCATACATACTTTCTTTCAGGAGTGGTGTCCCCGCACCAACCGCGGCAGCGGCCGAGGGGCAGTACGCACAAATGGATGGTAACACCGAGAAACCCCAACAAACCACAGGTAATGAATGAATGAATGAACAAATAAGGGAATGAATTAATGAAAAGAGTAATGAATGAAGATTTATTGTCTTAGAACGGAGGTATTTAGAACGATTGAGCATAAGGGTAAGGAATGAATAAATAAAGGAATGTATGAATAGAATTAACAAATTAGGGAAGGAATAGGAATTGGCCTATAAAATGCAAAATTTTCACATCCGACTCGTATTTCAGTAAGCTAGCGCGTTCAAACAACATTTATTGTTAGATGTGCAAGCTTAGTATAGGCTAGAAAAAAATACAAGGCAAGAAATCAAAAGCTAAATCAATCCACAATTGACAGAGACATCGATGAACATACATAAAAACCCAGTGGAACATAGAACCTCCTGGATAGAACAGGAAAAAATATCTATGAGTCCTCCATTTTTTTCCAGAGTACAACCCGGACGGCGCGTACGACAACGTGGGGTACAACGCTGACCCTGCCGCCGCTGCCTGGGACCCCAACCAAGCTTGGGACCCGGACCGCGCCTGGGACGAGACCTCCATGGTAGGTCTTTAGTAGGAAATTTGGAAAAACAAAGTTTGAAATGCAGGCTCCTCTTAAGATGGTCTTTTAAGGGGGAACCCCAACCGTGCCTGGGTAGAGACCGCCATCGTAGGTCTTTAGTAGGAAATTTGGAAAAACAAAGTTTGAAATGCAGGCTCCACTTAAGATGGTCTTTAAAGGGGGAACCCCAACAGCGCCTGGGTAGAGACCTCCATGGTTAGTCTTTAGTAAGGGATATAAATAAATTTGGAATGCAAGCTCCTTTTAAGAGGGTCTTTTAAGGGGGATTCCCAACCGCGCCTAGGTAGAGACCTCCATGATGAGTCAGTGGTAGTTTTGTTTCTCTAATACTACCCTCCATCGCAATGATTTCACCGATACCATCTCGATGTCCGGAAATCCACAATACGCGCTACCACTATATGCCAGCAGTTCCTACAATCCCCACCATGGTTCTAGCCTTGTCGTGGCGGTGGGGCTCAGTAGCTTAAGGTGAATTCAGCATCTTGGGCGAAGCAAATTGAGCCGAAGGGGCTGCTCTTTTATAAGAGGGGTATCTTATAAGAAGAGGGGACGAGAGAGCAGAGGGACAAGGGACGAGGATGGGAACCTCACCCCATTGCACTGTCTCAACAACAACAACAACCGTGGTCAAGTGAGAGCTATGCTGTTGCGTTTCGTGCGGTTTGTGAGTTTCCGGTGACCCATTGGAGGGGATAGGGAAAAGGAGGGCAACGCATCTGCAAAACTTTTGGTTGTGCGGATGTCTATGGGCGTCGGTAGTCACCGTAAGGCTCCGACTGCTCGGTTGCCTCCATAAGACATAAAAAACCCAAATTAAATAGGTCTCATATCACAAAAGTGTACTAATTACTAAACGTTTACTGTTTATCAGCAACAGCCCCCCGCCCCGCAGACCGCGCCGGTGGAGCAGTCACCAGCTCAGACCCAGCAACAGCAGCCACCCCAGCCGGCTCCTCAGGTATACCAATTATCTGTTCTTCTATCTACATAATATACATCAGCCCAGATCGGAGAGTAAAGGCGGGACTCCACCGCAGTGCACGCCGAGCTTACGCACGTGTTTAACACACGTGAACACAATGTGAATTGCAAGAAAAGGTCAATTAATGCGTAGCGTGTTACACACACCTACATTTTCTTTCAAAGATAAACTTGACAAACGTGCGTAGCCACTCCTTGCGCCACGGTGGAGCCACGCCCTTAAGCTTAGGCAAAAGATAAATAAAATGAAGCTGAAAAGTTTGTGCCCTTATACGATACCATCAGGATACCACTAATATCCAGAACTTTTAGTCGGATTTGAAAATATATTTTTGAACGCACAAACTTTTCAGCTTCATTTTATTTATCTTTTCCTAAGCTTAAGGGCGCGGCTCCACCGTGACCCAAGGATTGGCTACGCACGTTTGTCAAGTTTCTCTTTGAAAGAAAACCACAATTATCGAGGAAGGTTTAAAGAAATAATATTTGTCCTCAAACATGTCCTCTGAAATAAAAAATTAAGGATTTTCATTCAGTTTTAAGGTGAAATCGCAGGCAATGGCAAGTTATTATTAAACCACGCATACAAAAAAAAAATGCTTTTTTTATAGCATTAGATCACGTACAAGCCAATGCCTCACAAGATGGTGAGTGAGAAGTGGACTAGGATGAGTTTCAAATGAAAGTGGGCTCTAGTAGGATCACTTCCAAGCAATCGCCATGCTCTATGTCTAGGAGGTAATACTCAATCTTTATATTGAGCTCTCTTACAGGCACCGGCGCAGCCCGCGTATTACAAGGCCAAGGAGTACAACCCTGAGACAGCCGTCAACCCTCTTCTAAAACCAGTTGGTGCAAGTAAGTTATACTTGGAAATTCATATAATAATTATAATATTTTTATTTCAGGCCACATAGCCAAAACTTTGTTAGTAACAATATTCTTATAATCTATAGGTTAGTAGTAAGACCAGAGTTTCTCAATATGTGGGTCGTAAACCAAGGGGGTCGCCAAGTATAACTGTAGGTCATCGGCAAAATGTAGAGATACAGATAAAAAGGCATTCAGCATTACAGTGAAAACCTTGTTTATTTAAAAAAAAACTATATCATTCATTCAACAGTCTTTCAATAATTCAATTTGGCTGCCTATGGTCCAAGGGGGTCGCCAAAAAATTTGAACCTATATAGATGTCGCGTATTTAGAAAGATTGAAAAACACTGGTATAGAGTATCTTAGACGAACAAGGCAAGCGAGAAGAAACATAATATACGATATGTTAGAGTGAGATAGATAGATAGCCCATTACGTGAACAATAGCTTAATTGGTGCAAAATATTAGGTCATTTATGGTCAATTATGGTTTTTTCAGTAACTCATAAAAAATATCCCAACTATTATAATATGTATGCACTTAAGCAAATGTTTTTTTGTTTCATTTTATATTACACATTGCTAATATGTATTCTGTAGCAAAATACAAACGAACGTACACGTCCCGAGCTGGGTACGGGTATCCTTCTTGAAATCAGGTGACACGGGTTATGTTAGTTAACTCTTTTTTTTTCTTTAACGCCGGGAAATGCTCCCCGTGGAAAGCACCGCTTTCAACCAAGCATCTTGTCACTAGTGAGAAGAGTTGCCCTCTTAGTTATAGGTCTTCTATATGTGCCTGTGCATGTGCGAACTTCAGCAACTCGTGCTACTGCGTCTGATCCGGGAAATAAGCGGGATACTCTTGCAAGCTTCCAACATAGAGGAGGCAAATTGTCCTCCATTAACAGTACTAAGTCTCCTTCTTGTAGTTTTGACGAGTTCGTTCTCCATTTAGACCGCTGCTGAAGCTCCGAGATATATTCCTTTTGCCAACGCTGCCAAAAGTGCTGGCGAATTTGTTCTATCCTTGCATATCTTTGTAATTGACTAGTGTTGGAGTCATGAAGTGATGGCGAAGGTAATGAACGCAATGGCCGACCTATCAAAAAGTGCCCTGGCGTCAAGGAACGGTAATCATTGGGATTGGACGATAAAGGATATAAAGGCCTACTGTTTAAAATAGCCTCGACTTCTGCAAACAATGTTCCTAATTCTTCGAACGTGAGATGGGTGTTACCCATGACACGGCGAATATGATGCTTAGCAGATTTTACTCCGGCCTCCCAGATACCACCAAAATGAGGAGCGTGCGTAGATGAGAAAATAAATTTAATGCCGTTTTCAGTTGCAAAATCCAATATCTGTTGTTTGTTTTCATTTAGAAAATTACCTATTTCTTTGGCTGCCGCGACAAAATTCTTACCATTATCACAATAGGGAGTCCGCCGCGTCTAGATATAAATCTGCGAAAAGCCTGTAAAAAACCATCTTTAGAAAGATCGCTGACAGCTTCTAAATGCAAACATTTAAATCTAAAACATATGAATAGACATAAATATGCCTTAATTGTCCTAGCCCCGCGACCCCTCTTATTTATTATGTAGAATGGACCAGCAAAATCAGCACCTACAGTCTTAAAAGGAAAATCTGGCGTAACTCTTTGCATGGGTAAATTGCCCATTATTGGATATATAGCCCTGCCTTGATGACGTCTACATGTAACGCACTTATGCACTAATTATAATATTCTAAAAATATTTTTTTAATGTAAATAAGCTTGCTCTAATAATATAAAAATAAACATTATCAGTGTAAAATTCAACTAAGAGATAAATATTGTGCGCACAACCAGTTCTCGTGTATTTGTAAAGGAATATATCCAACTTCATACCGACTGTCAAGGTAACGGTAACATTTTAAATTAAAAGTTTTTTACGCCTATTCACATTTATATTAGTAGTACTTTATATTTAATTAGTCCTACCTAGTAGTATTAGACGTACCTAGTAGTTGGAAATATTCACTAGGTATAAATTTCCGTCATAAGCTTCAGTTCAGAATTGCACCGTAGATCTATATTGATATATAGCTTGCGATACTGATACATCTCAGATTCATCCATTAACATCTTATTCACCCTACTCGAGCGTGCGTGACCACTATACACCGCGCATACACTTAACCATCTAAAAGTGTTGAGTAGCTGGGACTTATAGGGAGGACTGTGCTGTGTTAGTTGACGCCAGCTATTTATTTTATTATCTTTCATTATTTTCCATTGCCTGTTTCTTCTTAAATATAAACAAAATGATGACCCGAGCAAACCTGGCCCGCCAGACAGAAGAACAACTTCGCCTGGCTCTCCAGGAATTAAAAAAATATAAAAAGCAATTGTTGCTCTCTGAACGGAACGATAACGAACAAGAAATGCTACTAGTATTACAAAAAAATACAGACTCGAAATTTGAATTAAGTAAATTAAGTGAGGACTATAATAAAGTCGCTCACCAAAACCAAGATCTACAAAGCATTGTAGACAGTTTTGACCAATGCAGCATGAGTATGAAGAGTCACTGAGGAACTCGGCTACATTAAAATGCAGGCTGGAAGAAGCTCAGGACCGTATTACTGAATTAGAAGAGCTTACACGTCAGAAAGAAGTCACAACAACTCAAAACTTATATGATGAACTGATTGGGAAGGAACCGTGCCTAGTAGCTGATATCATCACCCCCATGAACATTACCACTATAGATTTGACTGATGATACGGTGCCTTCCTATTCTTTTCACAGTAAAAATAAATTAAAAAAATATATTAAAATAAAGAAATCCATGAAAAAAACACAGAAACTTCTTTTAAAAAACAAAAGAATAATTAATAAAATTAGTAAATTATCGCAAAATAAAATAAAAATAACAAACCAGTATTCCAATTCCTTAATGGAATTGGAAAATGTTAAATGTAACTATGAGGCATATGTATGCAGCCTTCAAGCTGAAATCTCTGAACTCCATAGTCAATTACAAATAATATCCAGTAAATTTGAAATAGCCCAGAAAGAAATAGCGGGACATATATCAGCTTTGAGTGGTTTGCTGGACATATGCCATTACAATGAGGACAGGTTCGAGTCTTTATTGAGTCGCAACTCTCAATGCATATGTTCAACTGTGAAACGCTCAGCGCAAAGTATAGGTCAAACTTACACGGGTCCAAGCTTGGAGGTGCATGCTGACCCCTTAAACAAATCATGTATAAAAACTGTACCACCAGCCTCTACAAATAAGTTTATTAGTTTATATAGTGATGAGATAGGCCAAGAGGTTGGTGTGTTGTTACACAGGTTGTACGAAGGACAAAAATTGACTAATACTTGTATGCGGGGGGCATCCTTTGATCAAGTTGTAAATAAGATTTTAAATGCCACCCATTGTCCAAATACAACCATTGTAATTATAGTTGGGAGAAGGGGAGGTGTGAACGGGAAACAACTTGCTAAATATATAGAAAATCTTTCAGGTTTACCCAATGTTGAGAGGGTATTTCTATTCACATTTCCCTACATTAAATCAGACAAGTTGCCACAGGAGAATAAAATTAGACTAAAATTAAATAGCCTGTTACACTGTGCATGTAACAATAACTGTATTTTACTTAATGAAAATAAAAGTAACATAATAAATATAATTGACATTAACAACATTTTAAATTATAATAATTGTAACAATCTGACATCTGATAGGTATTACCTATCAAAATTTTATAAGCGACAAATAGCAGCCTCGCTATTATATTTTTTATCTTTAAGTCCAGCCAAGTATTTGGCTAATCCGACCACTGTTTTATTTGAACAGTGTGATAATAAAACATACAATTTTACAAATTTGGTATACGTTCCAAATAGTTTAAACTAGAGTATAAGACAATAGAGGAAATCTCTAGCCCATTAATTAGTAATAATAATAATAATATATTAAATGAAAATATTGAACAAATCAATGTAAAGAAATTAAATAAAAAATTGTACTCATTTAACCTGGTGCATCAAAACTTACAAGGAATGTTAGGCAAAGACGTAAGGTGAAGGCTAAATCGCTTTATATTAAGGAAAAAATTAAAAACGCTAAAAATAAAATAAAAACTACTTGGAACATAATAAAGGATGAAACTGGTAGAGTCGGTAGTCGTAGCTCTGAATTTAATTTAAATATTGAAAATAGAATAATTAAGTCTGACGAGGAAGTTGCGACAGTATTTGAAAAATACTTTTCTGACATCCCGATTTCGACTACAAAAAATTTAATCTCATGTCCTGCAATTGCCGAATCATTGCTTAAAACCAATGTCAAACAATGTGAAGCTAACTTTAAGTTTAAAGAGATAGGACCCAAAGATATTTTAAATGCATTTAACTTATTAAACAATAAAAATACCCCAGATTTATGGGGAATATCTGTAAAAGTCACTAAGCTCATAGTTGATGTAATTGCACCCCATCTAGCAACAATTTTTAATAAATGTATTGATAGTGGCGTTTTTCCTGACTTAATGAAACATAGTCGAGTCTTGCCTCTTTTTAAATCTGGCAGTACATCAGATGTTACAAATTTTCGACCAATATCAATACTCCCCTCATTTAGTAAAATTTTTGAAAAAATTATGTTAAATCAGTTACTATATTACTTTGAAACCAATATGTTACTGCACAAAAAACAATTCGGATTTAGAAAGGGTCTCTCCACAACAGACGCTGGCGTTAACTTAATTGACCACATTTATGAGGCCTGGGAGGAGTCACGTGATGCTTTGGGAGTTTTCTGTGACTTATCCAAGGCGTTTGATTGTGTACAGCATGAGACCTTGATCAGGAAATTACGCCACTATGGGATAAACGATACGGCACTGGATTTGAATTCTGAAATCTGAAATGAACTGGACTTTTGAATTCCTATCTTAAAAACAGGACTCAAAAGGTCGAGATAAATGGTAAAAGATCATCCGGGACTAAAATAGAGATGGGGGTCCCACAGAGGTCCATTCTAGGTCCATTTCTTTTTCTAATTTATGTAAACGATTTACCTTACCTAGTTAAAGATAGTCAAGAGGTAGTGTTGTTTGCTGATGATACTTCACTTATTTTTAAAATCAAACGACAAGAAACTAATTATAACGAGGTAAACAACACACTTTCGAGAATGGTACATTGGTTTAGCGTTAATAACTTGCTTTTAAATAGTAAAAAAACTAAATGCATAAAATTTTCCTTGCCAAATGTTAAGCAACTGCAAACAAATGTACTCTTAGACAGTGAAAACTTGGATTTGGTGGACTCCACAGTTTTCCTAGGAATAACTCTAGATCTTAAGCTGCAGTGGGGTCCCCACATAGCTAAATTGGCGAATAGACTCAGTTCAGCAGCATATGCAGTGAAAAAAATAAGACAGTTTACTGATGTAGATACAGCGCGAATAGTATATTTTAGCTACTTTCATAGCATTATGTCTTATGGCATACTTTTATGGGGAAATGCGGCCGACCTAAACAACATTTTTGTGCTGCAGAAGCGGGCTATTCGTGCAATTTACAAGTTGCCTCCCTATTCATCTTTGAGAGAAAAATTTAAAGAAATAGGAATTCTGACTGTCACCTCTCAATACATCTTAGAAAATTTACTGTATGTTCGAAAAAACATAAATGAATTTTGTAAGAAAAGTGATATTCATAGTAGGAATACACGTAATAGACACAGGTTACATGCACCAATGATTAGACTTTCGAAAGTAAGCAATTCTTTTAAAGGCAACTGTATACGCTTTTACAATATGATCCCAGAAAACGTTCAAAAGCTCTCCATAAAAAAATTCAAAAAAGTTGTTAAAGAACGTTTGTGTGGTAAAGCATATTATAAAGTAAAAGCTTTCATGAAAGATACCACACCCTGGGAATAAGGCGTTCCTCCCGGGCATTTCAAGAAAAGATGTTAAAATTGTTATTAATATATATTATTTGAAAAGATTAGTTCCACTGAGTTTGTTTCGCCGGTTCTTCTCAGTGGGCTTACCTTGGAACCGGTGGTAGATTCAATTGACGTTCAAAAAGATACTGTATTAGTACTATTTTGAATAAAAAAAAAATCATTTTGATTTTGACTGTATTTCGCGCTAGACGTCTACCATTAATCGGCCAAATAGACTCTCGAATTACTGATAACAATAACTGCGGTCCCGCATGCATATAACGTAGGTGGTCTCTTTCAAAAATAAGTTTCGTGAGACAATGACTTGAATGAAGAAGGATGGGATGCCTTTTATTAAAATTGTAGTCGGAGTTATCCAATCTGCCACCGACTCTTATCAATTTTAAATCATCATCAAAAAATGGTGTCAATGGTAAAATCGTCGATTTATTACTTATAGCCTTACCATTTTTTAATAAATCGTATTCTTTAGGAAAAGATTGTTTTTGAGCCATTGCACATGATATCCATTATAAAAAGAATCGTTCAACTCATCTAAACTTAAACTTCCTATGCTTTTATTTGTTTTGTTTCGTAAATTAAAAATAAAACGTTTAACATATACTAAAACTCTTTGAATTTTTACAAATTTCGAATATTTTTCAAATTCTATTAAAGAATTTTCATTTGCATCTTCTACGGCTAATACTGAGCTTAGTTTGATCTCAGGTAGGCTAGCATTATCTGATGTACCACGGGGAAAAACAGGCCATTCCGATTCCAGTTTAAATAAAAACTCAGGACCGTACCACCACAATTTCTTTGTAATTATGTCTTTAGGTAATAAACCTCTGGAAATAAAATCTGCAGGATTAATTAAGGTAGGTATATAACGACATGAGCTGACATCGGTTAGTTCAGATATCTCCACAACCCTATTAGCTACAAATGTTTTCAACTTATAGTTATCAGCTCGAAGCCACCCTAAAACAACTGTAGAGTCACACCAACCTGACGTACGACTGCACATCTAAGAGATGCAATAACTACTTTTGATAACTTAGCTGCTAAGAGTGCTGCGCATAGCTCTAAACGAGGTATGGTTGTAGGTTTAATTGGAGATATCTTAGATTTAGAACATAGCAGTTGTACATTAATTAGGCCTTGTTTATCAATTGATCTTAGGTAGATGCAAGCTCCGATTGCACGTTGTGAAGCATCACTAAATGAGTGCAGTTCAATGTAATCGTGATTATCACAAAGAACCCTTCGTGGCACTTGAAGATTTAAAAGGTATGATAAATCATAGCTAAACTGGTTCCAAGAATTTTGTATATCTTTTGGCACTAGAACATCCCAGTCCAGTTTCCTTTGCCACAGAGATTGCAATAAAATTTTTGGCAAAACTACACACGGGCTTATTAGACCCATAGGATCAAATATTTTAAAAGTAAAAGATAGAATTGACCGCTTAGTTGCAAACTCAGATTTAGGCGGAATTTAAAAAGAAACCCCCAAGCTATCATTATTAGAATCCCAATTAATGCCTAATGCACTAATTGAGGAACTTATTTTATCATTTGTATTTATGAAATCGGGAATTAAAATGGATTTGCAATTGGATTTGTATTTGCGTAGATTAAAACAACCTTTTTTTAGCGTGTTTGACACAGAGGTTTGAATATATAGAAGTTCATCCTCACTATCAGCCCCAGTCATAAGATCGTCTAGATAAAAATCATGCTTGATAATTGTTCCTATAGATTTATCAGCACATTCCTGTCCTAATTGCCAAAGACAACGAGTACTCAAAAAACTAGAACTTGCAAGACCGTAAGTAACTGTCTTAAGAAGTAATATTTTAACTGGCTCTCTTTCGCTTTCCCTCCATAAAATTAATTGTAAATTTTGATGATCATCATGTATTCTAATTTGCCGGTACATTTTTTCTATGTCAGCCGTTAGTAAAAATTTGTATTGTCTGGCTCTAATTAAAATAGACAAAAGTAAATCCTGAATATTCGGACCCACCATTTGGATGTCATTTAATGAATACCCTGATGTGGTGAGCGCAGAGCCGTCGAAAACAACTCTTATTTTTGTAGATTCACTGGTTTCTTTAAATACTGCATGATGACACAAAAAATGAGATTCTACCGGTGGTCTTGATTCGAGCTCTTCTAAATGTCCACCAAGCTTAGAATATTCCCGAATGAAATTTGAATATTCGGTTTTTAATTGTGAATTTCTCCTAAATCGTTTTTCTAAATTAAAAAATCTTTGTAGTGCCATATTGTAAGAGTCACCTAGACAATCAGGTGTGTCAATTAAGGGTAGTTGAACTGAAAATTTCCCACTGGGCAAGCGAATGGTATGTTGTATAAAATGTTGCTCACAAGCCTTTTCGATTTTAGTAAGTATAGGTTTATGTGGAATCTCTTCAATACTCCAAAATTTTTGTAATAAATTGTCTATGTTTTCATCTTGTTGACTGATTATTACAGAATAATTATGATTTTGAATTTTCTTAGTTGAATGAAAATTTGTAGAAATAGTACCTGTGATTAGCCAACCAAGTTTAGATCTTCTTAGTTTAATAAAACCTGCACCCAATGACTTCTCGTCATTACCTAAAACATCCCAAAATAAGTCTGCACCAATGAGTACATCGATGGACGATGGAATGTTAAAATCGGGATCGGCGAGTTTTAAATTGATTGGTAGTTTTAAATTATGTATATTAATAGTAGCAGCAGGAATCACACCTGTTAACTCTTCAAGAACAAAACAAGCTAACGTTACTTTATATTTTTCGTGTATTGAACTAAGTTGAGCAATGCAACTCTCTTTTATATGGTTAGACGAGTTGTTGCCAATACCTATAACGCTAATTGTATTTATTTGGCTTCAAGATTTAAATATTCTTTTAATTGTTTGCTTATGAATGATGACTGACTTCCACAATCAAGTAATGCACGCACTTTAACCGATTTATTTGTATTTGGATTGCGTACTTCAATCAATGCAGTAGATAGAATAGCCTGATTTGTTGGCTGCATTGAGAAGTTAGATATAGTATTACTAGACGTAGTAGTTAAAGAAGACTTGGTATAGAGTTCTTTCGTTTGATGAAGTATTGTGTTTTTTCTTGCAAATACGACAAGGGCCTAGTTTACAATTATAAATTTGGTGTCCACCCCTTAAACAATTCAAGCATAATTTCAATTTTTGAACATCAGAAACCTTTTCATCTAAACTCTTTCGTTTAAATATACCACATTCATATATTTTATGGTCTCCGTTGCAAATAACGCAAGATTTAAAATTATTACCATTATTTTGCAAAGATGCAAAAGATTTCGTATGAGCTCGTTCAATATTAAAATTAGGGCCCGAAGGCCGAGAAGAGCTACCTGATGCCTTCAGTTTATCCATTTTATTACGATGTAACGTTTCAAGTATGTCAGCACGATCTGTTAAGAATTTATTAAATTGAGCTAGCGTAGGTACCTCATCCAAAGTGTTACGTATTTCTTCCCATTTAGTTAGAGTATGCGTGTCTAGTTTAGATGACACTATGTGTATTATTAAGATATCCCAGTGCTGAGTAGGTTGACCAAGACTAGACAAGGCGCGCAAGTTCTTTGTAACGTGGTCTACGAGAAAACGTAGGGACCGTTCAGACTCGCGACTCAATTGATCAATTTTAAAAAGAGCATTTAAATGATGATTTATTAGCTGTCGTTTATTGTCATATCTCTCACATAGCAAGCGCCACGCATCATTATAGTTAGCCTCGGAAACCTCAATATTTGAAATAATGCGTGCGGCATCGCCCTCTAAATAGGATGTCAAATAATGAAATTTATGAATAGGCTTAATGCGATCGTTATTGTGTATAACTGATAAGAAAGTGTCACGAAACTCGAGCCATCGAAAATAGGCACCATCGAATTTGTTAATTTGTAGTTGAGGTAATTTATACTCTGTTTCAAAATGATCGCGATGACACCGAGACAAGGAAGAAGTATTTTGCTCGTCTTTGTGACTGTTAGAATCCGCAATAATAGTTTGAGCAATTGCAATACATGTCGCACAATCTTGCTCAATAGCATCACGCTCATTTATTTCTAATTCTAAATTATCTGAATTTAAAAAATCAATTGAATCTTGCAACTGTTCGTATTGAATAGCTAATAAGCGATTTTTTTCTAATTTAATCGATAATTCCGATAATTGAACTGGAGATAAATCCTCTTTTATTGAAATAATATCAATATAATTTTTAAATTTAGTAATACGACCTTTTATAGAAGCACGCTTGGTAAGTAATGTCTTTAGATCAAATTTAAGATCACTGTCGTGAGGCATTTTTGGTTATAAATTAAAATAGTAATTATAATAAAAACGTAATAAGTAATTTAAATAAACAAAATAATCGCTCACGTTCCTCAATTTGGTGTCACCTGTCCCGTGAATTGCGTTACCCGATGCTCATACAAAATGGCCGCACAGCTCCGTCTCGATTTGGCTGAAATAGTCGGCAAAAACCGTTATGATATCGTTTTGAATACTTTATATCAATTATTAGGGACAACGGTTTCTTAAACTTAGTTGAGAAAAAAAACACTATCTTGTTAAATTATTTTATAAATTTTCAGTTGTTAAATTTCGTTAAGATAGTTTATCTGTAGGTAGGTACTAGGAATTCTAATATGTTATTTATTTATCATGAATATAATATCATAATATTTACTAGCATATAAAAAACTAATGAAATTAAAGAAAGTTTTAAAATAAATCGATGTATATAGGTATAATATATAGGTAATAGGTAACTGCTAATTGGTATTAGATATAGGATTGGGTATCAATATAGGAAAATAGCAGGGCACTTAGCTGAATAGGTCGATCTATTGATCGTTGATTTTATTTACGCGCAGACTTCTGTGGTGTCCTTCTATCTTCAGAAATACGATCACTTTTCCAGCTGGGTTACTCTGGCCACGGGTGATGCAATAGTTGGATCGTCGAATAACCGCCGAAACGTAATTGCGTATTTCTTATTTCTCGGAGATCGTTTCCGTAGATTGCAATTAATGTATTCGTCCTTTCGTATTGTCCGGTCGCCAAATGTTTGATGTTGAGATTGTGGAAATCAAAACTTGTAATATTTGAATATAGATTTATTGTAAGTTCGTTGGCGTTACAAAAGTGATTATTAGAATGACTTGTAGAAAAATATAATATTAACAATTAGATAAAAGTAGGTAGTTAGAAATAAGATTTTAAAGTTAACAGATAATATAAAAATGTTGCCGTTATGAAATAATACGCGCTTCAACACTCTAGATCATCTGCAACTGGCGTGGTGGTACGTGGCCTACCCGGTCCACTGGTCCTGCCGCCACACGATGCCAGACTGCCAGGGCCCCTGGTATCCTGTCACCTTCATCATCTCCATGCTCTGGATCTCGTTTTACTCCTACTTCATGGTGTGGATGATCACGATTATTGGTGGGTATTGCATTCAGTAATGGAACCCTGTTCTTTCAAACAGACACAGACAGACAAATGGAGTCTATCTGAAAGAACTTATGAACCCCAATAGTTCGAAGCAAGAAGTCTGAAAGGGTATGGAAATTATAATAAATCAATTTTTACGGATTTTATCGCGGTTTATTAAGATTTTTACAAGCCCGACGTTTCGTGACCCGTGACCATGGTTGCTGTAAAGTATCCGAAACGTCGGGCTTGTAAAAATCTTAATAAACCGCGATAAAATCCGTAAAAATTGTTTTATTATAATGAGTGAAATTCGCGTAAACATTAGAAAACAATAGGGTATGGAAACCCCACACAAGAAATGTATTTTTTTTTCTCAATCAATATAAGTACTTACAAACGCCTAAATTGTGTGTTAAACATTGTATAGTGGGTACGGAACTCACAATGAGCGTTTCCTGCTCGCACTTGGACAGTCTTTTTAAATTATTGTACATATATATTAACAAAGAAGCTAAAAATTTGTAATGAGCTATAATTGGGGTCTCTCTTCTTTTGTGCAATATACGACTAGTCCTGAATCGAATTATCTTGGCACTTTAACATTGACTTAAACGTCTAAGGTATGATGATGATGATAATGATGATTTTTCTAGGTTACACCCTGGGCATCCCTGACACGGTGATGGGGTTGACGTTTGTAGCGGCGGGTGTCTCCGTACCTGATGCGCTCTCCTCACTGGCGGTTATCAAGGAAGGGTAAGATTCTCAGTCTCGTGGTAGTGAGGGTCGCGGTAAACAGGGATAGAGGAAATCCTTGTGCAAATATATGGTCAGCAATGGACGTCTTTCGGCCGAGACTTAGAGTTTTTAAGGTTCTACTATTGATTTACCAAACTATTGTCGTGCCTTTGGAGTAAAATCGACTCGAATCCCATCACGGCAAGCGATATAAATTATAATGCTGTCATGGTGTGATGACCTCGCTACGGTATAATTCTTTATTTAACTTCATGTCTAGTTATAGATTTTTTGTGTCTATGAATTCTCATATTAACATAATTTTCTCACATCTACCAGCAGTCCCGTGCCATTTTGTTATCATCCAATATTTTTTTTACTTCTCTTCTGACATGCCTGTTTTTGTGTAACTTGTTCTTAAAACTTTTCTCTACATATAATAGTATCATTTTGCGACTTGATTCGTAGCTAACTTCAGTGATACCAAGTTAAACTATGCGTGCTATGTGCCCCGCACCATGTCGGACAAAATATTTTAAATGGGTTTCTTGATATTATTAACAATTTTGGTTACACGCGTGGCCCTGCAACACAATGATATAAAGTTCATCTCATTCCAATCTAGATATGGCGATATGGCAGTCTCAAACGCGGTGGGTTCGAACGTGTTCGACATCCTGGTGTGCCTCGGCCTGCCCTGGTTCATCCAGACAGCCATCATACACCCCGGCAGCCACGTCAACGTCATTAGCAAAGGTACATTTATACAGGTTCATTGTACAGGTTAATTTTACGAGCACAATTAAATATCAAAAGGTAATTACTTAAACAAAGCTCAACTCTAATCGCAATAACAAAAGAAAACAACCCAGGAACAACGAAACTTTTTTGATGAAATGAAATAAGAACCACCGATAGAAAACCTGCTTACCAAATAAACCTCATTCAAATCAGTTCATCCATTTTTGAGCTACGGTGCCACAGACACAAAACAGTCAAACTTATAACATCCATTTCTGCGTAAGGAGTTTAAAAAGTTGCGTGAGTTAGATTTGCATACGAAGAGTGGTAAGGTTGTAAGGGATAAATGATAATAATGATGACTCAAGCTTTCCTTCTCTAATTCCAGGTCTAATCTATTCGACTCTGTCTCTATTCTCCACGGTGATCTTCCTCGTGGTGGCGACGCATGCGAACGGCTGGAAGTTGGATCGTAAATTCGGCGCATTACTGATGGTATGGTACTTGCTCTTCATTACCCTGGCCAGCCTCTACGAGCTAAACATCTTCGGGAACTACCACCCTCCTGACTGCGAATCGAGCTATTAAGTTGGCAAAGTGTTTCTCTGCTTCATCATGACATAAAAAAGATTTTGGTTGGTAAATTTGGAAATTCTAAAATATCTAAAAGTTCTTCAAATTTTAATAAAACTATTAATTTAATGCTGTTTACACACGAAATATTAAATCGCCACTATGTTACTTTTAACAGCTGTAGTCCTAAAAATATTATGGCATAATAATGACAGATGTCACGCCAATAATATTGCATTAGTTGATGGTTTGACAACTATCATTCCATTGTAATTAAATTAAAGATATCAGAATAAAGATAAAAAAATATATTTTCCATGGTTATATAATGTATCAGAAAATAATTTCTATTTTTATGCTACATGATTTTTTTTGTTTATCCTAGTTTCCTTTATGATGCGTTCATTAAATATTGTTAAGCTGAATTGTTATGTTAGTTTCTTTAATATCCCAAAGATTGACAGAAATATATATTTATCACATGTTGACTTATAATGCATTCTATATTACAATATGGTATGTAGGTATAATTTTATACCTATTGTAACCTTTAAAAAAATGGTTAGTATACTTAGAAATACTGCTTTTCGATCTTAAAAGTATAAAACAATAGCCCACGAAAATTACTTACTAGTCTTTTTACTGTAGTTCTATGAAGTACTAAATATACTAGATATTAAACAAAGCAGACAATACTTGCTTATATAGTCCTTCAAGCAACTCTACCCGAATTAGGTAGACCTTCCGAAAACAAAAACTACTGGCGGCCATATTGAACGGTTGTATAGATTGTGCCTGGTTCGAAAGTGACAAAAGTATTCACTAACACACTATACCCGCTTTTCTCTTTCTAAGACCAACATTTTAAAATGCTACTTTTGTTTGCATGCATTTACATAGTAAGTCTATATGAGAAGTTAGCAGTTTTCAAAATTCTAGATTTTCACTTAATTAATGTTGTTGAAGATAATTAATATCTAAGTCGTGTTATTTGTATACTTATGAAAAGTGGTATTAGCCTCTGCAAACCCAAATAAATCAGTTTATTATGAAAATATTAAATATTTCTGAATATATTAATGTATTGCCAAAAAATATGAAAACTAAAACTGAAACTATCTATTTATTTATATGCCAGTATCTTATGATTATAAAAACATCGACCATAGCTTTTACTTATATTTTATACCTTAAGATAGATTATTTTCTATGAAAAATATTATAATAAGTATTTAAATATTTGCCTAGGGTTTAGATAGTAGAATTGATATTACATTTATTAAACTCAAAAATAGCTGAGCTAGTGCTAAAACTTAGAACAACCACGGAAGGTATACAAAAATTCTACGCGCTTCTAACATATTCTTCTTAGAACTTCTTTTTATTTATTCTTAGTGTCTATGGTTAAATATCTTTTGTCAAATTGACTGTTATACTTTATTTTTGTAATTATGCGTTTCAAATAAGAATAGGAACGTCAATGACCTGTATCTGTCAAATAGTACATGAAAAGTACGGTTTGCACAAAAACTTATTTGCGTATAAATTGCGTAAATAAAAGTTTTAAATCGAATTTAAATAAAAACGTTAAATAGTCGATAATTACTAAAACATTTTAAGTCATAATTCGTTTTTAAAACCATACAATAACATTTTATTATTTCATTGTTGCCGCAAAGCCACTGGAGCCATGTCAAAATTATTAAATAAAATAAGGACGCTGGTGGCCATCTTGCCGTTGTTAATGTGCTCCGTCGTGAGGACCTGAAGGAAATATAAGTTTGACTCGAGAAATGAACGCTACCATTTTGCAAACACTGCAAAATGCAAGTAAAGTGACCAAGCAAGTTCATTTGGCTACGGGGATAAATAAAAACACGTTAACACGTATCCGACGCACACTCGGACAGAAATGCAGAGATGAGCGGAATTGAAGAGCTAGATTCTGATTGATTTTTTTTCACTTAATCTCTGTAAATAAATTTAATTAAAAGAAAACTTTTTTGCCCACCATACCTAACTGGTTTGAATTGACAGCTATGACGTCACAATATGGCGCTAAGTCCGTCCTATTCTCATTTGAAACGAACAGTACCTTTACATATTATGTATAAAAAATTTCGGAATATTAAAATGTTCTTCATGTAAAAACAAGTAGAAAAGTATATTTAAAGAATAGTGGTAACTGTTGACAAAAAAATCTCTGGCATTAATAATTTCTAATTCTATGTATATCTAATGTGTATTTAGAATAAAAATAACAGGCAAAGGCCCAGTATAAAAGGTAACGCGAAATCTGCGTAGGATTGTAAATAGTTACAATCCTATATGCATTATAACATTAAACCATTTCATACCCAAATAAGAACCAGATAAAACATAAGAACAAAGTTATTTGCAGTTTATATAGTGTATGTATTAAGTGTGCATTTTCATTCAATTTTATTTTATGAAATGTAGACTTGTCAACTCGACCAAAGACAATAGTTGACAAGATATTTTTTTAAAATATGTACTATTTTTTATTCTTTGTACGCACAAACGACTTTTTTCTTTGCGCATAAATAAATTTATCGCTTTTGTTCATTTAAGATCTTAAAACGTTACATTAAACTTATTTCTAAGTCAAAATAAAATCCAACGATTGAATATTATAAACGCATGTACTTCGTTGAAAATAAATGTCACAATCACTTACCGGAAAAATAATGTAAATTTTAACGATATCATCTAGATATTATAGTCTTTCCAAATAAAATAGGATTGTTCATATGAATTATAGTACCGAAAAAAAATCGATACAAATATGTTTTAAATCTAAGCTTATGATCAGATAATAATTGCGCAAAACAACGAACGAGATATGGCGAATTTAATTAGCATTAAATCATTTATATCCACTTGACAGAATCCTTTTCTCAAGTCTACTCAAAACTTATTGTAATATTTCACATTATTTATCACCTAATAAGTCCTCTATAAGTATAAATCCTCGATAATTAATTAATAAACATTCTATGGTGGGGAAACAAAAAAGAAAATCAGAATTTATGCGCTCCACAACATAAATAAAATTTACCTTAACAGACGATACACCTCTTTTGGATTAAGTGCGGTAATTTTTTTACGCCTTATGGCTTTGCATAGCCATTAATCCCTCCCACTGGTGGAAGGGAAGCGCATTGCCACGCTCCCGGCTGCATGGGTACCACCATCTTGCTTGTTTCTCCCGTGAAACAGTTTTGCTGTGTTTCGGAGAGGAGGGCAGGACAGGCAGTGTAATTACTGGCACCGAGACTTAACATCTTATGTCTCAGGATAGGCAACACATAGGAGTTGCCTGGGCTCGTTCCACGTTTGCCTATCCAACTAACATAAAGCAAAAAAAAACATTATGGAGAGATGTTTGAGTAACTTTTTATATCCAAATGTGTTCTCGAATTCCCTAGCAAAATACATTATATCCCAATAATAAATAGAGTTAATCATAATATAGCTTCCTTTTTATTATAAATCTTTTATATAATTTTTTTATATAATTTTTTAAGAATGGTCATTTAGCTTAAACCTAAATTCTTTTCCATATTTTATGTACTACCTCATATATTACTTCCATGTAAAAATAAAACATGCTTATATATGTATGTGTTTTATATCAATTTCTTATAAAATAATCAAACAGTTTTAAAATATAAATAAGCAAGTCTAATGTCCATCAGATATTAAAATTCTGCCAAAAGTTGGAATGCAATAAACTTTTTAAAAATATCTGTATTTCGTGTAACTACATCACTCCTTTTTAATTAAATAATGTTTCATTTTTTATTATAAGTGTGTTATGTCTAGGAAATATTAAAATATTGTTGACGCTATCTTAGCTTAAACTTAGGTAATAAAGATTGTGTTTTAAAGTATTATTGGTAGTGACAATAATTATAATAATTTATTATAATCCTGTGGACATAACAAATATAAATTTACAAAAATAATTTAACGTAGTTTTCTAAAAATACAAATTTATTTGAATGTAAAATCTATTTTAATGTAATAGCGGAGCGGCATTAAAACTTTAAAAATATCCTGTGACTAAACTATTGATTCTATTGGTCTAAACTTTGGTGTGTAGCCTGAAAATGGGACATGGTATATGTGGTTTAATTTAATGCCTCTCGCTTTTATCAACCTTGTATATCAAAATAAATGTGGTAAAGGCAGGAAATAAAATAAAAAAATGCCTCAACAATACTTTGATTTAAAAACATAATTTAGGTATATAAGTGTATATTTATAACTCTTACCTACTTAGTATTATTTATTAAATGCTTAAATAATAATATTTTATTTAGTCTAGTGTATTGTTGCTAGCTAAATATATTTATTTCCACATGAATTCCTTATAATCAAGTCTGTTTATATTATTAAGTAATACCACTATAATATCTGGTAGACTTAATAAATGATATTATAATTTATATCAGATTGCTTGTTAGTTATTACATATTACTAATTTTACAAACTAGCGAACTTAAACATTATCCAAATGTGTGTACGAATAAAATCGGGATAGCCTCATATATCTATAACATTCGTTCTTTAGGTAAAAAGGTAAAGAATATTTTTGTATATTATTATGTGATTTGGAATATAAAAATTACGCACATTATCCAAAATTCAAATATGCAATCGTTTACTAAATTTCTTTATTTGATTACTTAAGTAAATGACCTTGTATTGATTTTTATTGATACATAATTGAAATAGATAGAATACTATATATTTATTTTTATCAGTATAACAATAAAAGTAAGTAGGTAAAATTGCACGTTTTTAATTGTATTTATAATTGAGAATTATTTTAAGAATAAATAATTACGTGTCACGATTTTTAACATAATGTTCATAATGAATATTAAATTAATTACAAAGTAATAGTTAAGTACTTTGACATCTTTTGACTAACTTCAGTCCAGCCAAATTAGATGGCGTACACTGTAAATGTCAACGTGCAAAAATGGCGACGCTGTTTTAAAAAAATAACGAAATTTCAAGTCTATAAACAAAATTTCGTGCTTTAATAATACGTAGCTTTTGTGAAATTAAATTATGGAATATGGAAAACCATTGCCGCTTAAAAGATTTTAGCGTTGATAACGTAAATAATAATGAAATATCGGGACCCAAATCGCGATTGACATAAAGATCGTATTTTGCAAATTTCTACATTAATTTATATTAGTCTAACTTGCAATTCAAGTGCGAGTTTCAATTAAAAATGTCAATTTACGGTTAATGATATTAACCAAAAAAATGTTAGTAATAATTGTGTTAGTTTCTTTTTAAGAAAATGTCTCTTTCTTGTTCAAAACCCGGTGTCAACTTGAAATTCAAAGAATTAATTTCAAAGGCGATAACCGTTAAAGAATTTTGAGGTAACAAACGAGTCAAGTAGTGGGCTGGCTAGTAGATTATCTAAAATAAATTATTCACTAAAATGTTATAGCCTAATTCTGACCTATATGCGTGATAGTTAAAAATATTTATGAATGTATAAAATCATGTAATATACCTTTAGTATTGCGATAGTACCTACCTTCCAATGTTTTATAAATTATTCTGATACTGATAAATAAATTGAAATGATATCATAATATGAATTGTAATATGTATAAACTGCTTTTAATATAGCTTTATAACATGTTAGAGTACGTCTTCATACATTACAGTAGAAAGATAGACACTAAACAACTGTTTGCTGTATTGATAGGTTTGTCATTTATTTTAAAATACACAGCAAATGAAACAACTTTCATCATATTTAAAGTGAAACATAAAATTTGTAGACTAAATTAAAGCGTCCATTTTAATGATACGAGATACGACGATATGATATACCTTACAAGCGTACAAAGTTTTATTATGTGCGTCTTATTGGCAGAGCCCGATATTTATTTTTTGGTCCTTCGAGTCGGATTTACAGAGAAATTTCAAATTAAACACTGCCTATCGCAAAGAATATTAGATATAAACTTGCTTAACACGTATATACTACTCGTAGGACAAATATTTATTTAGTAGATGTGTAAATGTATTTTTCTTAGGGCCATTTAATGCATTACAGAAATGGCCTCTATTTGGAAAGAATAAAACTAGTCTTTTCATATCTGCCTTAAAATTAGGCCGTCTATACAAATTATTGTACAATAGCTACTATACTTATGTTTTGTGATCTATTTCTAATGAACATATTTAACGTTAATTTCAAATTATTTGATGTTGTATAATTTCTTGCGTTATCGTATACCTAAGAAATAAATATTCAAATTCTCATTATTATGAATATCCACTTTATAACAAATAGATATAGACTTCACATTATTGTTATAACATTTAATAATACTTACTAATGTTCTTTTTATAATATTTTAATGTTCAGATGATAATGAATTATTCCAATCGTTTTAAAATTTAAATGCATTTCGTGCTCTAAAGTTGAAACGCCATTTGAATAAACGTTCGTGTCACTGTAATTAAGTAATAAAGCAAAACAATTATTAATATACAACAATCAATGTTACAAACATGGAATAATACATTATCGCTTGTATAATATATTGTGGTCAGGTTTACCAAATGTCAAAACAATTGACAGCAAAAAAGGCGCCAAAAATAAGTGATACAATTTTTCATATTACTTAAATCATTTAATATCCTAGAACATTTTACATAGTTATTATCTAGTTGTGAAAGGAAGAATAAAAAATTACGAAAGCCATATTCTGGCACTTGGTAATCCTGTCGAGCCAGTATCGTTTGATATCGAAAGTTTCTTAATGGTTTGTGTTAGATTTTCAGCTCAAGGGTTGAAATAATTGTTAATTGGTGTAAGTTATATGATGATGTTAAATAAATAGCAAAAAAAAACATATCCAATGTTTTCTTTATTCTATATAGTAGCATCATGGACGTATTAAAGACTCGAATACCGACCTTAACCAACTTAACATGGATAGTATAAGTCCTGACCCTCACCGATTTGGAGTGCAGCACCCGGTGTAGGTCCTCTCCCTCCGGTCTCGCGGAAGAGAAAGGCATCGGTCTTCTCTGGTCTGACCCAATGCCCTAACCTCTCTATGCAGCTGATCACGAGGTCGAGCCCGACCTCGGCCAGCCGTACGACCTCCTTATAGACTCGTCCCCGGTCGTACACGAGGGTAGCAGATGACACCCATCTCGGGGAGAAGGCGGTCCCGCAGAACCCAGCCATAGCCGACATCCCACCGTATCGGAGCGGGTGTTTGCCTAACGTTTGTTTCATGTAGGTGTCTTTGTGTAGTGTGTATGACAAAACAAGCAGACTAAAAAATCTGACTTGCCATCCCTAATTCCCTAGGCTAGAAGCTGGTCAAGCTGGGTACGCCCATGATGATGATATAAGATATTTAAATTGCGTGTAGCCACCATCAGCATTTGTAACTCCAAGAAGACGTTATATCATTGATCTGACAATGTTGTCGTAAATCAGACTACTTACTCCTTAAGCTAAGTGTCCAATGGATCGGAATTGGAGCGTACGAAGCGGATTTGAGAACATGGTATTGCGTGCACTGGATCGACATTTCTGCGGAGAGCGCATATTCCTTCCGATCACATCATCCGCAGCCGACAAGTCATTCGGACCCCGATCGATCTTTGATTTCTGTCGTATCTGCGACGCTTGTGCATGACCTAGATTTATATTCAAGATATGAAGAACTTTTGAGCCATAGTACACCGATGCACTGGCCCAATCCTGGTTGGTGAACTTCACACAGCTTCAAAGACTTAATCTCATCGGGCATGCAGGTTTCCTCACGATGTTTCCTTCAGCGATGTTCAAGCGATGATCTCATGTTGAGGTGCACATATAAATTTAGAAAAACTCATTTCTAGGCATCACAGGGGGAGGGGGTCAGGATCGAACCCTGACCTCTCGGCTCTCACTCTAAGAGGCCGAGCCCATACCCACTACGCCATCGTCGCTCATGCGGTGCCTTATCTCCACATATTCTATCTGCGGGGTGCGTTTAAACCATATAGAAGCCGTACAGAATTTAAAGAGAGTGGACTAATATTTTTGCGGTTATTAGAATTATATAAATTCACTAGCTGTTGGCCGCAGCTTCACTCGCGTTAACTTAGATTCACAGCCGTACCCGGATTGATGATGATTATTTTTGTAGCCTAAGTTACTCCTTATAACATCAGCTATCTGCCAGTGAAAGTCCCATCACAATCAGCCCAGCCGTTTCAGAGATTAGCCGGAACAAACAGACAGACAAGAATTGTAAAAAAAATGCTATTTTGGTATATGTACCGTGTATACATCCATATGCATTCAATAAAAAGCGGTTATTTGAATATTACAAACAGACACTCTAATTTTATTTATCTGTATAGATGCACTTGCATTAGCTTATACATAGGCTGCATTAAAAGTATCGGGAATGGAATATTTCCACTGTTCCTGTCATATTCAAATCTTTTTAATTGAAAACTCCTTGGTTTTAAAAATCGAATACCATTTATTTATTTAAAAAAAGATTCTCGGTCTTGTCACAAGGTCTTGTCAAACTTGTTTAGTCGTTGAGAAAATGGAATTGACTCGAGAAAATTCTAGAGCGATGATTTATTATGACTTTCGAAGTGGTTTAACACAAAAACAGTGTGTTGACCGGATGATTTCTGCATTTGGTGATGAAGCCCCATCCAAAACCACAATTTATCGCTGGTTTGCTGAATTTCAACGTGGACGTGTCAAGCTCAGTGATGATCCCCGTCAAGGTCGTCCAAAACCTGCAGTCACCCAAGAAAACGTTGATTCTGTGCGTAAGCTGATTGAGGAAGATCGACATGTGACATACCGCTAAATTCAGGCAACTTTAGACATTGGCATGAGTCAAATACAAATAATCTTGCATGAACAATTAGGTGTAATAAAGTTGTTTTCCAGATGAATACCGCATTTGCTCTGTGAAGAGCAAAAAGCGACTCGCGTTACTTGGCGCGTCAGAACTCTCGAAAGATTCCACGCAGGATCCTCAAATGCTGTATACAAAATCGTATCAGGTGACGAATCCTGGATATACGCGTACTGTTAGGATGGCACGCTGTAGGTCCTTTTAAAAAAAACACTTTATTACTGCTGAAAACTAATTTAATCACACTGCATTTACTTTTACAAAAATGAAAATTACATAGAGAAATTACATGTGTTGACCGGACAAAAGTTAGGGTTTGACTGTCTATAATTATTACAAAATCGCTTTTATATAAAATAAATAATGTTAAGCATAGCATATTCCAGGAACAATAATCGTTCATAACATCTCCCCCCTTTAGACGGAGATATATCCTTAAGATAATCGAAGGATAAAACTAAGTTGCATGAAACAATCTTAAACTAAGTGTTCATAATTCATATATGTACTAACATTAAACAAAAATGAAATGCAACTTGAAAATAAAACAAGTATATATATTATTTTATCCTTCTTTATAATTATTTAATAACTCGAAACAGAAATGAATATGCCTTTAATAATTACTTCAATTACGGGACGAAGTGTCCTTAATAAAACTTCTAAACATAACATTATTTTTATTTTTATTTATTTCTATTTCGGGTAAACTTTTTGTAGACCTCCTGTCGCATTCAATTGATTCGCTTGAAAAATCAGATAATTCAACCAACAGATGCAATAACTTTATTTCTTTCTTGTTTTGACTTCTTATTATAACATTGATTATATATTTGTATGCATACATACAGGATGCATTACAATTTTTACCAGCTAAACATCTTTTATAAAATTTATATATTATATATGCGAAAATACTTGTAATAATAACATAAGTTAGCGTTGAATAATAATGTCCATATTTGACAATGTGAGACTGATTTTCTACTTGATAAATGTGTTGCTTTAAATTGTCTAACTCATGATAGGCTAATTTTAATGACTCTAGATCAATATCTGACAAAGTTATAGGTGTTATGGAGTCATAAGTTTTATTTATTATTTTATATTTGCAGCAATCATCTTCTATAATATTAAAATCTATACGTAATTGACTTGGCAAAACAGTCTTATAATTATGAGTTGGATAAAACTGCAAGGTTTGAAAATACGCTACACAATCATTTTCCAAGAACAAGAGTCCGGTACCTTGTAAGGTGTAATCTCTAATTTCATTATTGTTACTACATTTCACAGTTAACTTATTCGCTTTTGATTGCACATAAATATATCGACCATCGTTAAGTTTTTGCCAAATATTAATTATTCCATAAATAACTTTAAGATCACAAACATCAGGGAATGACAATGTGACTTCCGTCAAGAGTTTAGATTCACAACTAGGGTTATTAATTGTAGACAGAACAGAAGGCAAGGGGCAAATATCGTATTCATAGTTAACATTTTTACATTCATTTAAATTGTCCAACAATGCATAACTTAGTCTGTCGTCAGATAAGGCTATGTATAGCTTAGAGGGATGAATAAGAACCTAGGAACAAGTATAATATGGAATTGACATTCGCGTATACCCGAAAGGGACAGGCATATTTTACAGGGATACCACATTCATAATAACAAGTCTACTTATTTTCTTGAAACAAGTGAATTAAAAATAATAAAAAACTGGTAAAGGTTGATAGATAACTATAAGCATTAGCCCTAACCAAACATTTATTGTAATTTTAGACAGCTGCATTTTTCCGGATTATCGAAAATATTATGTAATGACTAATAACAAACCGCTAAAAACATAAATAATAAAAAAGAAGGCTATATACGTCTTAATATGTATGATCTATAGTACATAGCCTTTTAGGATAGCAATAAACATATTTGTTTTTATTGTGTTTATTTCGAAAATTCCAGTCATCCTTTTTAAATAATACCACATTCTTGGGTAATCTGCTTATAACAAAACTGGTATCACCATACCTACATAAGCCGACCAAATTAAAAAGTAGTACAAAATGGCGGCATATTTGACAAACTGTTCGCGAGTGAGAATGTTTGTATGGCATTCAAATTTAGTCGATAATTTTTTGTTGGGCACATCCTTGTTGTGTGTGTAATTATAAGACAGGATCGCTGTGGCGAGGTAACAATGCCAGTCGTCCTGATTTTCATTGACAAATGACCTTAAATATTCCTTAAGGGTAGCGTGACTACGCTCTAGCGCGCCATTAGTTTGAGGGTGATAAGGTGTGGAAAATAGATTTTTAATTTTAAGTATTTCAGTTAATTGCCTAAATAACTCGGACGTGAATGTTGTGCCTTGATCGGTTAGTAAGATTTTGGGAAAACCAAATAACGAAAAGAAATGAATAAGACTGCGTGCAACTTCATCAGTTGTGCACGTGATCATTGGGTAGGCACATGAAAATTTAGTTAAGTCGTCCTGAAGTGTTAAAATGTATTTGAATTTTTGAAGGCCAGCCTCGGGTAGAGTACCAACAATATCAAGGGCTAGTCTTTCAAATGGCTTAGTACTTGTAGAGGTTATAACCATAGGTGCCTTATTAGAAGCTCGTAAGGGTCTATTAATTTGGCACATTTTACAATTTTTAACGAATTGTTCAATATCTGAACGCATCCCTTTCCAATAATATGAGGCTTTAATTCTACTCAACATACGTTTAACGCCTGGGTCGCCAACGCCTATAGTCGTCCCATGATTCTCTTTGAGAATATTAGAGATTTCAGCAGGAGTAGGATAAAGAATTTGATTTTTATAAATAATAATCTTAATGTTAGTGCTATGAAAAATATATGATATCATGTTATAAATCTTGACGTAAGCTAATTTAGTAAACGGTTCAGAAAAATCAGGCAAAGCTAATTCTTTGTTATAATCTTTATTGGAAATAATTTCGTCTCGTAATTTCACTAATAAATTGTAAATAGTTTTATAAGTTGTTTCGTCAAAATGATGAATTTTAGTGAATAGAAAATAAAGTATTTTATCGTTTTTACACTTAACCACCTGAACGGTATCAGGTTCGCGTTCGCTTGTACCATATTCCTCGGCATTATCAATCATCGATAATAACTGCTCGCAATGAGGCATAGAATAATCTAAATCTAAAGATATTGGACAAGCAATAGACTTTTGTTTTGCCGTATGTAAACTCTGATTAAGTTCTTCAATTTTTGTATCACAATCTGAGATAGTTTTTGTAAATTGTTTTTTGAAGTACTCTTCATAGGTAGTTGAATTTAATTTAGAACTTCGAGTGGTGACGGCATTCACCGGATAACGAGATAATGCGTCTGCATTGCTATTGACTCTGCCGGGTTTATAAATTATCTCATACTCGTACTCTTCGAGTTTTAATCGCCATCTTAATAAACGTCCGCCCGGGTCTTTCGCGTTAAACAACCATGTCAAAGGTCTGTGATCTGTAACGATTTTAAATTTATATCCATAAATATAGGGACGGAATGTGTTAACGGCGAAAAGAATAGCGAGAAGCTCTTTCTCAGTTGTCGAATAATTACCTTCTTGTTTATTTAAAGTACGAGAAGCATAAGCAATAGGCTTATCCTTGCCAATTTCACCTTGAGATAAAACTGCGCCAACGGCATAATTTGAGGCATCCGTTGTAACTATAAAGGGTTGAGTGAAATCTGGGTATTGTAACAAGGGAGCTGAGATGAGTTTTTGTTTAAGTGTGTTGAAAGCATGCTCTTGTTCATGAGACCAATGAAAATTAACATCTTTTTTTAATAGAGACGTAAGAGGCTTTGTTATATGGGCGAAATTTTCTATGAAACGTCGATAATAACCCATTAATCCAAGAAAAGATTTTATATCTTTGGGGTTTTTCGGTATTGGATATTGAGAAATAGCCTTCACCTTATCGGGATTAGGCGAAACACCATTGTCTGTAATGACATGCCCCAGGTAAGCAACCTCTCGTCGCAAGAACTCACACTTATCTGGTTGTAACTTTAAATTTGCTTCTCTAAGTTTTGAGAATACAGATTCGAGCTTCTGTATATGAGATTCAAGGTCATGTGAATATAAAATAACGTCGTCAACGTAAATACAGCAGTGGAGACCTTGTAATCCAGAGAGGACAACGTTCATCATCCTCTGAAATGTAGAAGGAGCGTTTTTCAGTCCGAAAGGCATTCTCGTAAATTCAAACTGACCTGAGATGCTGTTAGTCGTAACACTGAATGCTGTCTTCTTGGCATCCTTGGGATCTAATAAAAGCTGATGAAAGCCGGATGCTAAATCAAGCGTGCTGAAATATTTTGAGTGACCTAGTTGATCTAAGATGTCATTTATGAGAGGGAGAGGGTAAATCTCTGAAACAGTGACATCATTCAAACGCCTATAATCTATAACAATTCGCCACTTTTGTTTTCCGGAAGCATCCAGCTTCTTCGGGACCACCCACACAGGTGCATTCCAAGGGGAAGTTGAGGGGCGAATAATATTTTGATCAAGCATTTTTTTTATTTGTTTCTCAACTTCCCTTTATGTACTTCAGGGAAACGATACGATTTAACGTGAATAGGGGCGCCATCCCCAGTATTAATAGAATGCTTTATCACGTTTGTGTAAGTTAAAAATTCATCATCAAGATGAAATATGTCGGTGTATTTAGAAAGGCAGTTCATCAAAGCTTTTTTTTCTTGCGGATTCAAATGAGAGCACCTTATCTGCTCTAAAACTTTATGAGATCGGTCAATATTTAATGAATCTAATTTATATACGAATTCTTCTTGAATATTATCTGACTTGGAAGATGGGAGTTCAAACGGAGTTAATTGAAGTTCAAAATTGTCAATTTCGACTTCGGATTCAGTAGTGTTGAGTACAGAAACATTAACTCGGTTGTTAGACTTTAATTTTACTATACAATTCGCTAAAAATACACCTTCACAAATTTTATGATCTAATACTAAAGCTTCTTTTGTAGTGATCTCCGATAAATTGGAAACCGGACACTCAATGACCGTTTCTGACCGCGGGGGTATAACATATGATGGTTTACTATAGCAAATGGGTAATTCATATCCCTCTAAATTAAGCGTGTTGGTAGAATATTGAATATCTATTTTAAAATGTTGAATAAAATCGTTACCAATAATACCATCATAATTTAAATTGATCGTATCGTCAATCGCGTGAAACATAAAATGAAATATAATTTTTCTTTGCAATGAAACATGATACTCAAAATTGATCTTAATAGATCCGAGAGATTCGCAATAGGAATCGTTATCACTTAAACCTTTAAGTTTTATAATTTCAGGGCCAAGCACTGGTTTATTATTTAAACTAGAATATTTAAGAATTGAAATTGTTGAACCAGTGTCAATTAAAAAGCACAATCATTATAATTAGTTTTTAAATAAACGTGAGGTAAAGAAATTTTATTATTTATATAATTAATAGTAAATGTTTTCTCACGTAAACAATCCCTAGAAAAAAGACTCGATTTTTCGCGAGATGAGGGACTGTCTTTAAAATTTAAATCTGAATTTGAGTTTTTAATATAAGACTTAGAAGTCTGTTTATTCGCGCCGACCTGTGTTGAGAATAATTTAGGAACACAGTTTGAAGGATTTTTATTACCCTTTTTTGCGCTAACCTGTGTTGAAAATAATTTAGGAACATAGTTTGAAGGATTCTGAGAACTTTTATTTACGCTAACCTGTGTTGAGAATAATTTAGGAACACAGTTCGAAGGATTTTTAGTACCCTTTTTTGCGCTAACCTGTGTAAAAAATAATTTAGGAACACAGTTTGAAAGATTCTCAGTAAGTTTAATTGCGCTAACCTGTGTTGAAGAAAATTTAGGAACACTGGATTTAGAAATATTAGCGTTTTTCGTGTCATTCAATCTATCATGTGGTTTCGGCAGACACGGAACCGGAACCCTATTTAGTTTAAATTATGATTATCATTATAAGTGTCAACATGATGCACATTAGAGCGATTATTGCTCGACACGTTACTTGAACTCGGTGCAGGTGTACTTAATAGTGTAGGGTTACGTGGATCGGTCCGCGAGCCATTGTTATTTTTAGCTTGTAATTTACGGCATTCGCCTATCAAATGTCCACGTTTTTTACAATAAGCACAAAACTTATTCGAATGATAATTAGAATTATTTTGATTATTGTTGAAATTATTTTGTCTCATATTATTTGATAATGAATGAACATGATGGAAATTAGAAGATTTATGTTTATTTTTATAACATTCTGAAGCGACATGACCGCTCTTATTACATATCGCGCATTGTTTGTGAGAACGAGTTGATAATTTAGACAAATTAAATATTTTTTCTTCCTCAATGGCATGTGTTATTGCTTCTGACAATGTTTTTGGATTCCTACACCGCACTATGTGAGAAATATTTGACTTTAACCCTAATAAAAACGTATTTAACGCTAAATCTTCCATTGCGGCTATTCGGCCTAAAAGTTCCTTATCAAGATATTAAAATATTTTATATTATTTAGCAATTATCCCGCGAAAAACGCAGTCTTTACAGCAAATGTGTGAGTGCACGCATATGCATGCATATAGCACCGCCCTCCTTTCCCACACTGCATATGCGTACACTCGCATGCACCACAACCACAGTAAAAGACCACCACCAAACAATCTACGTACGTTTCGCCTCGACACCGAGGCATCCTCAGGATGTAGACTCTACGATTAGTAATCGTCAAGATTACTAATCGTATTATATTATACTATACGATTAGTAATCGTATAGTATAATTATATATACTATACGATTACTAATCGTAGAGTCTACATCCTGAGGATGCCTCGGTGTCGAGGCGAAACGTACGTAGATTGTTTGGTGGTGGTCTTTTACTGTGGTTGTGGTGCATGCGAGTGTACGCATATGCAGTGTGGGAAAGGAGGGCGGTGCTATATGCATGCATATGCGTGCACTCACACATTTGCTGTAAAGACTGCGTTTTTCGCGGGATAATTGCTAAATAATATAAAATATTTTAATATCTTATATAATGGATTTCCGCAAGGTAACGCCTGATTCTATTAACTATCTTAGTTCCTTATCATTTTCACAACTATAATGGATATCAGACTGTAATCTCGTTAAACATGATTCAATACGTATAGAAAATTGTGTTACATCTTCGGAATGCTGTTGTTTGCATTGTTGCAAATCGACTAATAAATGAGTGGAGTGTTTTTTCTCTCCAAAAGTACTTTTAAGAAAGTGTTTGATATCTGACCAATTGCTAAACCTTTTTAAACAACAGGCTAATTGCGCTTTGCCTTCCAACTGTGAGATAATATATTTACATAAAACGTTCTGTTGTTCTGTGGTTGCTAGGGCAATCGCATTTTCACAATTAGTTAAAAACGCGGGCAATAACTCGCGATCCCCATTGTAGGGTTTGATAAACTTCGTGAGAACAGACAGGGTAACTTTGTCAGCCATTTTAATTTTTTGTTTTGGTGCTGGACTGTCCTCAGAAGAACTACTAGAACGAGATGTGATTTCTTGGGATATCTCTTTTTTTAGAGACATTAATTTTTTATATACTTAGATAATTATCTCGTTAATGCACTACAGAACATCAGACAAAAACATGCACAATAATAATAAAATAAAAATTTGTAAAAGTTATAAATTGAGATAAAATAAATCTAAGAAAGTTTATGTAAAAATGTTTTTTGGGGAAAAACGGGGAAATTCACTTCACTAAACTCGCACTTTATAACTTTAGTGGGGAAAAAAATAGAAACTCACAGAATGATGATCGTAGACCTCAGGAACATGGTGACCTTGATAATTAATGCACTTAGTGACGGCTTCGAGTGACCGGCGCGGCGACCCACGGAGTCGTATTGCGGTTTCCTCGAAGTCACGTTGAATGTTCCGACGTTATGTAGAATAAAGTGAGCTGGTGATGAGCCAAACTTGTCCGTCGATGATGATGAAAAGGTATGCAGTATGAAGTGGTGCGGGCTCACGCTGATGATGCTCAAGGCTTACTCGTCGACCACGGGTGCAGCAGCGCGGGCTTAGGCGTATGAGAGTGCCCAAGACTTATCGTCGACCAACTTGCACGTCACCAAGGACCTCAGACACAGGGCCACAATATAAGGTTGTCAGGCGGTTTTCGAATATCGCGACGCCTAACACCTAAACTATCCCGGAAATACGGAAGTCCAGGATATACCACTTCTGACACCAAATTGTTAGGATGGCACGCTGTAGGTCCTTTTTAAAAAAAACACTTTATTACTGCTGAAAAATAATTTAATCACACTGCATTTACTTTTACAAAAATGAAAATTACATAGAGAAATGACATGTGTTGACCGGACAAAAGTTAGGGTTTGACTGTCTATAATTATTACAAAATCGCTTTTATATAAAATAAATAATGTTAAGCATAGCATATTCCAGGAACAATAATCGTTCATAACAGTACGAACCCGAAACAAAAAACCAGTCACGAGTTTGGGTGTTCGAAAATGAGTTAAAGCCAACAAAAATTGTTCGTTCACGGAGTGTTGCAAAAAAAATGGTGGCTACGTAATTGTCTCCAAAACCGGCCATGTTGCGACTATTCCTCTTGAGGGACAAAGAACGGTTAGTGCAGAATGGTATGCTAGCATTTGTTTGCCACAGATCGTTTCTGAACTCCGTAAAGAGAACTGCAACCGCCGCATCATCCTCCATCACGACAATGCGAGTTCTCACACCGCGCACAGAACAAAAGAGTTTTTAGAGCAAGAAAACATAGAATTATTAGACAATCCGCCGTACAGCCCCGACCTAAGCCCTAATGATTTCTATACTTTCCCTAAAATAAATGTATTTTTACTGTAAAGTTTAGCTAAGATTTAATATCGGGTCAAATGTTTCCCTAACTAGACTTTAGGCACATCCATAAAAACTTAGTGAACAAAAGTTATAATAATTAGTAGAAATAAAATAATAAGATACAACTTACCTATTGAAATCTTTGGGATAGGTAGCTAAAATATGATTTGTTTTATTTGCTCTATTATTGTTCACACAGATACATACACACAATACAGTATACAATATTGACACTTTTTACTTTTAATTATCAACAATAATTTAAGAACAATGTTATAAAATATGATTCTTTTTTATTTGCTCTATTATTGTTCATACACAGTATAATAAACAATATTGACACTTTTTACTTTTAATTAACAAAAATTTAAGAACGGTGATAATAATTCGAAATACCCGCCAAGCGAAAAAATATACAACGCAAATTAATTTTTTATTATTTTCATTTAAAGGCATTAGCTACTAGGCTATTAGCCATACAAAATACAATTATTCGGTCTGTAATACGGAGAAATGGCGGGAAACCCCAAGGAGCGCGGCTTCGCCCCTCTAGCCCCCATCAATTAACTATCATTCCCATTTCCATCCACACAAGGCAGTCCACCAATATTCGCCAAACAATCACATTATATATTACACTGATAAAGTTTATAAAACAAACACTATAGAAAACCGCCAGAACAGCCCTACTAAGAAAACCACTTCAAACGGTACTCCATAAGATTCGCCAACCAATCACAATAAAAAAGATCAAGTTTTTAAAACAAACACTATAGTAAACCACCCTGAATGGACAAAACACAAAATAACAATTAATTAACGGGAAACCAAAAAAACACAACCGCGCGTCCCGATGCTTCCCGCCATTCCCCACAACGCAAATTAACACGTTTTTTTTTTTTTTCGGAGGGATCTATGCTAAATGGCCCGAAGGCCCTAATGCTTCATCGGATTAGTGTGAGCCCATTCGGCTCACTTTTGATTTATAAATTGGGGGGTTGCCCCCCGCCTACCGTGCAGTCTGCGACCACACGGCCTCCTGGCGTCGGTTATGAATTAACACGTGTACTCACATCCCCGCGTTCGAACACTCGTCGAACCGGTTTAGACCGGTTTCTACTCGTACGTGACGAGCCAGGAGTGCTTACGCACACATGCGTTACGACGCTTGTAGTAGTGCAATCGATTCGCGCGGTTGTATGAAGCTTTGCCTCTGTCCGTTTATTTACTCGTGTGGCTATGGTTAGCATTGGCCATCGAGCATATAACCGGAATAGAGGGTTATGTTGTTTTGTAGGAAAAAATCCGATACATTTGTGCGACGCTGCGCCAGTTCTGCGGTTTGATTGGCCGACTGATGATTCGCCGATGGGATGTACACACAGCTCACTGGTTGGTCGAATTGCTATTACGCTAGTGACAAATAACTGAACAGTTCCGGAATTTCATGCACAGGCAAACTAAAGCCTTCTTGCCTGATTTCTTAACTGGATACTTAACTATCATAATGTCGGCAACGCACCTGCCAACCCTCTACACCCGTAGCGGGTGTCTATGGATGTCGCGGATACCTTACCACTAGGTGAACCGACTGTCCGTTTGCCCCCTTCTATAAAAAAATGCAAATCCGACTTTTACTTAATTTTGAAAATTTGCAGAAAATGAGTTTTTCAAATTATAGCCCGAGAGCTAGTGGACATTTTAGAGGCAAGCTGAAAATTTGTCCCATAATATTTAATGTTTTTTGCCAAATAAGTATAAGAGACGAGAAGACCGGTATAAGAATAAAAAACAGCCATGTTTATTATCATTTATTAATTTACAGTTAAGTGAACAGTGAATTACATTGAACATACTCAGTTGGAGACAAAACAACGCCTGTCCTTTTGGTTTATAAAAAAGCGAATTCTTAAGAGGAATATTGAGATCCATATTATCACAAGAGACGAAGTTAACATGGCCATATTCCAGTCACCGAATGTTATTTTGTCCCCACATGAAACATTCTCTCGTCGCATCCATTCCGAATCCATCACACAATAAACCGCAGGCGTACAGTCATACTCGTTTGAAGCGCTCTTACATTGGTCATTTCTTGTCTTCGAAACACCTCCCCATTATACCTTAAAGTCCACTTTATTCAAAGTGATACGAAAACCATTTTATTCAAAGAAAAAGAATTATATGCAATCTAAAGCGACTAGCGAACACCATTCTTTAAAAACATATTTTATTAGCCAAGCCATATAAAAAGACCGATGTACCATTTCGGGTTTGTTAGGTGGTGGGGCGGGGGGTTATGTACAAACGTAATTCCAATATTGTCCATCGCCAAGTCACTTATATTCACTTTTCATCGTCCAACCGATATTCGATTCTATTTCTTCATAACTTTTCAATGCACAACCAATGTAAAAGCGAGATTACTATGGAAGCATTAGTCGTATAGTTAATTCATATAAAAATATTATTGAATGGTTAAGGGCAGTTGCGTTACGAGCACTGTACGCGCCGCGGCGGCTAACATTAGCGTGTATTTAAAAAAATAACAATTAAAATGAACACCATCTCGTATTTACAATTTTTATTCCGCAGTACTTAAAATATACGATACATATGTACCTGCCTCTTTCGGGGCACCCCCCACATTTATATACAATTTAAATGAGTGCTATTGACGAAACTAGGGCTTACATTTATCGCGCGGGGCGCCCCAACAGATCGGATTGATTATTCTAACCTAGACTTTTTTTTTCTTTTTTTTTACATTTTTAATTTCAATACAGAAACCTATATTAGTAATCAGTAATTATAAATAATATTTTTAACCAATCGCGTGCCGTGGTAACGTTGGATACACGTTACGATTTAGACCGTCTACAAAAAAATCCTAAGCCTCAGAGTCCCATCCATAGACTCTACAAGTGTTACATAACGCTTACTCGAGTTATTACTAGTTAATTTATTATAATTAAATGCTAAATAATAAGGTTGGCGGTGGTCGGGCGAGTAGCTAAGGGCGAGTTCTATAACACCACGCTGAACGCCCAGCCACAAGCGAAGCCAACCAAAAAAACTAAGTAAATATGAGAGCAACATAGACTTGACAAATCAATAGACATCCGACAAATCATTAAAGAATATCATCACGACGGTCTACATTCGGAATTGCAATTACATTTAATTTAAAAAATGAATCGAATATATTACAATGGGTAAAAAGTGACGTGTAGGATGCGTCGGTCACAGAATAAAAAGAAAATTCACACAGATCGTACAAACTTCACTTATGACGATTAAATTAAAGGCCTCTGTAATAAAAGAAAATTGTCCTTCCGCGCGTCGCCGGACACGCAACACTCGACGAATTTCGACGCTCGACGACAACTTTGAAGTCAGTTAGAACCGCTCTAGTTCGCGACGTCGGAGTACTCCGAAGTACGACAGTCGTAAGTTAACACCCGAATACTCCGAAGTAGACGCCCGACGCACACCGACACACTCACACACACACACACGTTCCACACACAATGTTATCGCGTTCGCTTTCTCGTCGGACCACCCGTGGCTGCCGAACGTCGTAATCTCTTTCACTGCAATGAGAAAAAATAATGTCAGTACAAACACACGGTATCCATTATATTTTGATATATACATACTAATATAAAGATATTATGACTTTTTGTTTATTTGTTTGTTACGATTTAGCTCAAAAACTACTCGACCGATTTTAAAAATTCTTTCACCATTACATTGCTACGTTAACACCTATGTCACTACATAGGCCATAAAAGTAATCATGATCTATCCGGATACGGCTGAAAATATAGGCCGGTATAATATGCGCAACTTACGATGTTCGGACTAAAGTGAACATATAAAAATCATTTTGTAACGTCACTTATATCAACTTTAGTTGGGCCAAATTATTGCGCATACTTAATGATAAACTTGGACGGAAGTTAGTTTAAAATGTTTAGCATGAGCACCACTCATTTGGTATAAAAATATTGCAACATCACCATTAGCTTACTTCAGTCTAAGTTTTACCGTATACACAGGGTTGACCTTTTGTGGGGGTTGTTTATCTTACTAACAAGTTTAAGGGTGATCAATCGACATATGATAGAACGATGAAAATACAATCTATTATCCATTTCTATTCTAACTAACATCAGTATACATAATTTCTGCACATGAATATCAAACTACTAAAGTAAAGGAAATGTGTTACGTATCTTTATCTTCTCATTGTCCATTTCCAACGATAAATAATAAAGAATATTTTACATTTATATTTATTTATATTATATAATTTACACCTAAATCCACATAAATACAACACAATATATTTAACACTTGACTCGTCAAATTAGATTCAACTATATTTATTTTCTTAGTCGAATCATAAAAAAATAACTAGCAAAGTCGAAGAGAAATATTTATTATAGCAATAGTAAGGTTGGAGATACCTTTGGCTATGTATAAAAAATTGCATAAATTTAGGACCGAAGTCTTTTTTTTTTTGGTAATTTTGAATAAGTCAGTTGTTGTTTTAAATTAAAATACGTATGTATAAATATAATGAGCCTGTTCTTTTTTTATCTAATTGTTGTTTTGAGAAATATGTATATTTATTCTTGCGTTAAGATAAGGCGGCTTTCTTCTTCAGTTGATTGACCGATTGAAGTCCTTTTAATACTTGTTTATTCGCAGCGGAATCTTTCATGGACGTCACCTACAAATATTATTTGCATAAGGTGATGAAAGGTAATGAAAGAGGGTAGACTAAAATACTGGATCCGTTATTCTCTGTATATAAATGTCTGGCTGTTTTATTTTCTTATGCTCTAAATACTCCTATCATGTCAATTTAATTGCGTTACAAATTTGGTACACCTAAAACACGCTGTATGAAGTTACGCTTTGTAACACGCATCGACAGAGGATCTGACATAACACGTATATTATACATATTGTATAACATAGCGTGACGTCATACGGCCTACCGACACGTGTCGTCACATGAACTTCGACAACGTGCTGTCACAGCGAGTCTTCAACGTGCGACGTGAAGGATATGCCGTGACGGGGCGGCATTGTGTTATGACGACCCCGTCATGACACAATGCCGCGGTGCGACGTGACGTTAAGGGGCGGCGGTATGACGTCACTTAGCGACGGTATGTCAGGGTGGCGGTGTGACATGACGCTAAGGGGCGGCGGTGTGACATGACGCTAAGGGGCGGCGGTGTGACGTCTCTTAGCGACGGTATGTCAGGGTGGCGGTGTGACCTGACGCTAAAGGGCGGCGGTGAGACGTTGTGTGACGTCACTTTTTTATGTTAGTTGGATAGGCAAACTGGCAAACGTCACTGACATTCAGGTGGCACTCATAGAAAGTGGCCGACGTCGCCCATGAACATATACCAGCCCACCCGGAACGAGCACAGGCAACTTATTTATGTGTTGCCTATCCTGAGACATAAGATGTCAAGATGCAAGATGGTGGTACCCATGCAGCCGGGAGCGCGGCACAGCGCTTCCCTCCCTTAGCGACGCTCACCTCGTTGTTGGGCGGCGGCTGTGGCGGATTGAGCGCGGCGCGGCGCTGCACGGACGGCGAGCGGCGCTCGGGCTGCGCGCCGGCCGCCTCCATGATCTGCTGCTTGCGCTGCCGCAGCAGCGTCCAGTCGAACGTGTAATCATACTGGTAGTTCATCGTGCGGAACAGGATGCGGAACAGCTGGAACAAGCACAACAGTTAAATATGTACCGGTGGGAGGGGAACACCGGTAGATATGGCGAACGCGGGTGGGAGGCAAGTATTGATAAGCATGATGTCAAGAGCATACCAGCAATTTTTTGTAAGAGGTCCATGCTGCTTTATATATTAGAAGTAACATAGGACAGTTTTTATGAAAAAAAAAAAAAAAACTAAAATCTTATCCTGCGCAGACGAATTCGCGGGCACCAGTTGGTTTATAAAACAGTACTTGTCATACAACTTGGTCATATCACAATTTACAAAATCGTCAGATTGTAACATTTACTATACCCAGGTTGGGAACGTGTTCATACTCGTGTTGTGTTCATATTGCTATTCGTCTCACCTGTCTGAGGTACATGTAGTCGGGCGACTCATCGAAGGTCAAACCGCGCGTGTAGTTCAGATACATGGCAAACTCAGCGGGGAATCCCTGGAAAATTCAGTCAAATTTTAGTTAGTTACATAGAACAATCAGCATTTTAAGCCCCACTGTAAGAGTCTCCATCAAGTAATCAGGTAAGGAGTGTTGAACCATAGTTCTGCTATGGATAAATGAGGTGCTGAACTTCACACCTCAGAGGCTAATCAGGTTGCCCTCCACGACGTTGTAGTTCACTGGTGATCAAGGGATATTCGCATGTTCAGGTGCATGGGGAAATTTAGAAAATCCCATTTACGGTGCACCAGGTCAGGATCGAATCCAGACCTTTCATTACCTACTACACCATCGTCGCTTACTTATACAGTATCTAAATGTATAGAATATCAAACTATGAGCAATCGCGAGTTTGAATCCCGTCAAGTGCAGATAACATGTCTGCAGCAGGTCATGCACGTGTATCCTGTATACAAACCAAGTTATATGGATTATATTAATTTCTTATTTTTCCCAGAACTGGTATAATCTAGCATAATATCGGTACCTGCTTGACACAGTTTGAGACATCCTGTATATGTATTCATATTCATTTCTTAAATTTATCTCATTCCTAGAACCCTATGCCATGTTAATGTAGTGTGATTGTTGGCTTATATTTATTTATAAAACTTGTTGTGAGTAGTACGACCAGCACACTGTACATTACCTTACAAAGAACCTCCACCGGAGTGGACATCTTCTTTTCACTGATCCTCTCGTACTTCTGCTTCTTGGTGAGAGCCTTCAGCCCTTGCCATGGCAGAGATCCCCTGCAAGATATTAAAACTGTTAATTATGGCAAGTAAGTAAGCAAGGTTCGGCCACCTGCAGCGGAGGCAGTGTTGAGTTTGAGTGACTTTTTGTTTAATTATAGAGACTAGTAATAAAACTTACAAGAATTTCCAATATCAACAATTACGGTAAAAAACTAAGATCAAGTATCAATAGATTTGACAAGCTAATGATAATACCGTATTGGAACGAGATAACAACATACGAAAAACTCCAAGAGTGACAGAGACATAGACACTTTCTTTTGTCTTTGTCAGAATATCACTCGTTTGTTGGACAAAAATTATCGACTAAATTTGAATGCCATACAAACATTCTCACTCGCGAACAGTTTGTCAAATATATCCGCCATTTTGTAATACTTTTTAATTTGGTCGCTTTATAAAATATTGTGATACCAGTTTTGTTATAGGCAGATTACCCAAGAAGATTGTATTATATAAAAAGGGTGACTGGTATCTTCGAAATAAACACAATAAAAACAAATATGTTTATTGCTATCCTAAAAGTACTATAGATCATACATATTAAGAGGACGTTTATAGCCTTCTTTTTTATTATTTACTAGCTATGAATACCCGCTTCGCTGGGTCATTTTTAATAGTACACTTATTGGTTGATATTAGAATTTTTGGGATGTTTAAAAAGTTACTAAAACACTCAGCATATTTTCGATCGATAAGAATGTTAATATACATTTTAAAGCTCTCTAGTTTACTCGGAGTTATTCTAGATCATTCTAGAATTTTCTAGAATATCTTCGATCGATCAGATTATTGGTATACATATTAAAGCTTTCTAGAACATTCCAGAAGTTTCCTGAACAATCCAGACCATTTTAAATCAATAATAGTCACATTTTCAAAGTTAACATCTTTCAACCCCCGTATCTTTTACACCCTTGCAACCACCATAGTGCACAATGGGAACCTTGTACCTATAGCCACACACAAACACTTTTCGTCTGCAATGCGTAGTTTTGGCTGCAAAGTGAAATATAGGGACACACACCTCCAATTTTATATATATAAAGAGAAAAGAGATAAGCTCAGATGAAGTAAAAAAAGGTAGATAGCGCACTTGGAACAAGGAAGTGAAGCCACTTTTTTAAGTATGTGTGAGTGAATGAAGGGTTGCCATTTTTTTAAATATCCCTTAAAATTGTATATTAATAAAAATAGGTAATAAGTGAATGCGACAGTGAATATTTTTATAAAATACAATTATATTACGAATATGTAGGAGGCGTGTAGGATCACTTTATAAACTGTCTCAATAGATATCTTATTGACACAATTGTTTTATTTATTTATTTATTCCCATGAATGTAGTAAATACATAGGTGATATTAAAAAAAATTAAACAAGTTCTATATACCTACATTCTACCATAACATGGTGTGTGAAAATAAAACTTTACATAAATAAACAAAATAGTTACAATTAAATAAACTTGATAAATACAACGTGTCATTAAAATCATTGTCAGAGAATAACAGTTTCAAAATAATTGATTATAATAGTAATTAGACAGTCACATTTTATCAATACACAATTTAAATTAAATACATAATAGGTCGTTTTCCATAAAAAAAAACATTTAAATTATAAAAACATTTCTTTGCAAGGCACACTGTTACATTTTTTTAAATTTATTAAATGGTAAATCTTTGAATTTATAAATAATTAAATTTATAGTCCCGCTGTGGGTACGTGAGTCCCAAAAAAAATACTACATAGGTTATACGAGGTCATTTGGATTCAGTCATATAGCGATCAAATAATAAAATAATAATTATGTCACCTCTGTACTTAATTATTTTGCTATGGCTTTGCCTGCAATTGACTTACCCACTATTGGGCTATTAGAAATACTAACTTCTGGCAACACTCTCCCGATACGTCATTTCGCGGCAATAATATTATTTATGTTGATTAACCTCAAAATAGTGTTAAAATATCTTAAAAGAATATAGTCTTGTGTTTATTTATGTGTGAAACGATATTTCTTTAGACTCTGGTCACTTTTGTATTGTTTTTACACCATTTAATTACACAGATCGGTATTTTTTTGGCAAACTTACTGCACGACGACTCGTAAGATACTAACAAAAATGAGCTTAGTTTTGGTGTATCTGTGTGCGTGAGCGCGTGTATTTACATGAAGGAGCTGAGTTTTGTGGCTTCAGTATTAGCAAAGGCCGTGCGTCATCTACCTTTTTTTACTTCATCTGAGGAGATAAGAGATGTTTTTAGCGGTGTGTTATTAGTCATTACATATTTTCGATAATACGAAAAAATGCAGCTGTCTAAAATTACAATAAATGTTTGGGTAGGGCTTATGCTTATAGTTATCTATCAATCTTTTTCAGATTTTTTATTATTTTAAATACACTTGTTTCAAGAAAATAAGTAGACTTGTTATTATGAATGTGGTATCCATGTAAACTATGCCTGTCCCTTTCGGGTATACGCGAATGTCAATTCCATATGATACTTGTTCCTAGGTAAAAAAGATACATCATTTTGACAGACAGTAATAATAATAAATAATAAAAAAACGGTTGTCTGTAAAGTCGGTTTACTGGCGATAGTTGAACGAGACAACGTCATAAAAAACGCGGGGTATCGCCGCCTGCGTCATGTTTTTTCGTGCGTGCAGCCGGTTCCATCGAATTATAAGACGTTGTCACGTCAAAATACAATCAATGTTGTACATCAAAGTAGCTTATTGAACGCCAAATGATTCTACTACCTATTCCAAAACTAGTCCACTGAGAAGAACCGGCGAAACAAACTCAGTGAAACTAATCCTTTCAATATGTTACAATATAGGTACATAATATAATAAAATTATACACGGAAGCCTCGTAGTAAACGCCTTATTCCCGAGGTGTGGTATCTTCAATAAATTATTTTATTTTGTAATGTCCTTTACCAAGTGAAATATCAGCCCTCAACCCTATGATTACTATGTTGTCATTTGTCAGTTGATGACAGTTGTCTACTATTATTTACCGCAGTCTACTACAGTTCGTATGTGGTCTACCGTCTTCTACGTACCGCCGCGGTCTACTCACCTATTGAAGTACATGAGCACATATCCGAGCGACTCCATGTCGTCCCTGCGCGACTGCTCGATGCCGAGGTGCGCGTTGATAGAAGCGTACCGCGCGGTACCTGAAATTACAGACAGACCCTCATGTGCAATGGAATGTAAAAAACGCGGCCTCCACTCTTGAACCTTATACACTTATTCTATTCCAATTTTCGTTGCAGCGCATCCCTCCCCCGGCCCACCGGTGCAACTCCCACGTGCGGACGAGTACTCTACTCACCAAACTTTATAATAACTTCCCCAAGGTTGCAGCTGGGTTTCTTCTAGTTGTTGTATTTTGTTGTTGTTTTAACAGCCTATGGACTGGACCCCCACCATAGGGCCATAGGGCCTTGTCGTAGCGGTGGGGCTCAGTAGCCTAGAGTGAGCCCAGCACCTTGGGCGAAGCGAATAATTGAGCCGAGGGGGCTCTTTGTACCCCTCTTATAAGAGGGGACGAAAGAGCAGGGGACAAGGGGCGAGAAAGTGAACCTCACCCCATTGTACAGTTCCGACGTTGGGATGGGTTGTTCTGTGGTGCGGGACAACCCCTCAGTGGAGGTGGAGTCGGTCCACTGAGGGACTGACTGGCCGTCGAGGTGCCCTGTTTCATGTTTGCTCAACAGATCCGGGGCACCTCACCAAAGGCGGCATTGGTGGCACTCGCCGGGTTTTAATGGGTAGAGCTGCGTCCACCTTACCACCTATCGGGGCAGCGTACCCCACTAACCCGCCAGGGGAGATCCACTTCCCCGCAGTATGCCTCAGAGCATTTCCCGGACTTAAAGAAAAAAAAGCCTATGACTAGATATGTTAAAAACTGCCAGGGAGAGATCGCATCAAAGGTTCATTTGATTACCGCTGCAGATGCTGGCTGTACAAGAGTAGCAGCGGTGGGAACTCACCCGTCAGATTCTTGTCCTCGCGGTATATGATGTGGGCGCGGGTGCGAAGGTCGCGGTACTTCTTGGCCAGCCCGAAGTCGATCATGTACAGCTTGTTGCAGTGCCGCCCGATGCCCATGAGGAAGTTGTCCGGCTTTATGTCGCGGTGGATAAAACTCTTGCAGTGCAGAAACTCGACGCGTGCGAGCATTTGGTCTACGATAAAAAAATATATAAATTAATACTGTAGAAACTCCAAATAAAATAATTACTAAATGTAATTTGTCGTAAGCCACTTTTGATTGTAGCTACATCACGAATTCTACGGAGCGAGGTAACGATTGGTACCCAATTAAGTAAGTAACTAAGTAGTAAGCTCAATTATACACCCACAGGTGTAAATAATTCTGCGTCTGTAGCAGAAAAGTTAGTAAAAAAGTGATAGTAGACAAGTTTAATATAAAGTATAGGTATAGTTATTTTAAATACAAAATATACATATTATCTGTACGCGTTTTTAATTATTTTAGTGTAACTTTTCAATGGACTAGTTGGAAATTATTCGATTACTTATTTGGTTTTATTTTGAACATCAGTACTAAGCCTATTTCCATGACAACATAAAATTTTAATAATAATTATCTAAACTATAAAACTTATTGTTTTGTTAACTGTACTTTTTAGTTGCGGATGACGTCACGCGGATGTTATTTCGACAAGGTGCGAGCGCATTAGAAGTTTGCGATGATAGTCACAATTTGATCGTGGTTGACAGTCCGAATAATCGCGAATCCGTATGGGACCCGCATAATCGAGTTTCCACTGTACGGTTTAGAATTTATATATATAGGAAAAAAGTTTAGAATGACAAACGTACCTTGATGATCCGAGGATGTTCGTTAAGATAAGAAAAAGATTCAATTAGTTATTAGTGAAACAAATAATAAAATTAAAAAATAGTATATGTAAGGTAAGCTTTGTAAGTTTTTTTATGTCATAAGGAGGCAATCGAGCACGGAGCCTTATGGTCACTACCGACGCCCATACACATCCGCACAATCAAAAGCTATGCAGATGCCATCCTCTTCTCTATCCCCCCTATGGGCCACAAAACCTCACAAACCGCACGAAACATGACACCATAGCTATCACTTGACGCCGGTGTTATGTGAGCGAGAGGTACCACCCCGGTAGCGGTAAAAGTAAACAGTAAACAATAGACTTGTTTCTTTTTTAATGTTTTCGAATTGACCTATGCTGATGGCCAAATGGCCTTTAAGCTTCATCGGAATCGAATTTCACTCATGATCGAATAACTTTTATGGATTATATCGCGGTTTATTAAAATTACCAGCCTGACGTTTCGAATACTTTGCAGCAACCATGACCACGGGAGGACTCAGATGTCAAACGACCTACAAATATTTGTAACATTAGAACGTCTGACATAAAAAAATCTCATTGTAAATATTTCTGTCTCGTTTTAAGTTCAAAAATTAATGAGCACGTATAAAACAATAGTCTATCTCTTAATTGCTCATTTAAGACTCACTAAGCTCAGTTACGCAAGTCAATTAAAATAAAACCATAAAACCCCCCACTTCGCGCCGCAAATCCCATCCATGTACAGTCACGAACAAAAAATATGTACGTAGCGTACTTTTTAAATGGTGTCAAAGCAATTCCTAAAATTGTATTTTGGGTGGGAAAGATGCTCTTTCTGCGTGAGTATGGTACTCACGCAGAAAGAGCATCTTTCCCATGCTGCTGCTGCATGCATGCTGTTTATTTCTTCCTTAAAACACTTGTTGTTTTTTAATGTTGCTAAAATTCTTTATAAACCACAATAAAATCCGTAAAACTTATTTTATCATAATGTGAAACACTCGATTTGGGAAGGGTTAGAAGAAGTGTACAGGACAGAGAACGCATGAATGAGTTCAGATCCGGATGAACTAGACAACCACTTACCGTTGGATAGTTCGCCTTTTTTTCTTTTACGCCGGGAAATGCTCTGAGGATTTCCGCGGGGAAGTGGGTCTCCCCAGGCGGGTATGTGGGACTCGCTGCGCCCGAAAGGTGGTAAGGTGGACGCAGCTCTACCCACTAAAACCCGGCGAGTGCCACCAATGCCGCCTTTGGTGAGGTGCCCCGGATCTAATGTGCAAACAGGGCACCTCGGCGGCTAGTCAATCCCTCAAGGGACCGACGCTACCTCCACAGAGGAGTTGTCCCGCACCACAGAACAACCCCTCCCAACGTCGGAACAGTGCAATTGGATGAGGTTTCCATCCTCGCCCCATGTCCCCCTGCTCTTTTGTCCCCTCTTCTTTTAAGAGGGGTACAAAGAGCAGCTGCCTCGGCTCAATTTGCTTTGTCCAAGGTGCTGGGTACACCTCAGGCTACTGAGCTCCACAGCCACGACAAGGCTTGAACCATAGTGGGGTGGATAGTTCGTCTGCTAGTTTGTGTAACCAAACAAGATACCAATTTGTGTTGACGACTCGCAAGTACAAAAAATTGTATTTTTTGACAATATTTCGAAATTCATAGTGTCTACCTACATATTATTGTTGATGACTGTACGTACGCCGTTGTTCTCACTTTCGCTTTTTGTGCTCTACTTGGTCGGATATTGTATTCGCGAAAATATTATTTTAGATAAAACCGCGCCTAGAGTGGTCTCAGTTCGATCCTGAACAGTGAAAGTTTTAAATTTCACAATGACATTAAAATAGCATGAGTATTTAAATAAGAAAAGCCTTTTTTATAATATAAGATGGGGCACACGGAGAGTCGGTGCAGTCGGTGATGACCGATACATGTGGGACTCCCGGCGTTCCTAGCCTCGTGAACTATGCCGATTTTAATGTACCCGTACATAACGTGATGCATTCATCGAATTATTATTATATTATCACTTATCTTGGATATTTAGTGTTACAAAGAAAAACCAAATAAAAAAACCGACTTCAAAAATGTCTGCATTCAAATTAAAAAAAAATCGCATCATAAAAATACAAAAAAAGGCTAATTAAGAACGTTCGCCTTTTCGAAGTCAGTTAAAAAGAACTTTCAAACCGAGAACACCGGATACGATTATTATTTGTGCAAACTCAAATAGCTTGCTGTGTGTAATATGGATGTGACCTTTTAGACGACGTAGCACGAGCGAATTTAGCACCTCTCCTGTGATTGGTCGCCCCCGCTAGTATGACGTCATCGACGCCGGTGCATATACTTTTTCTATATTTTATATCATTCATATCAGCCGGTATCAGTCGGACACAGTAAAAGCCTGCTGGACAGCTGGATGCGATGGCAGGGGATTTCCCCTAATCTCGACGTACATTAAAAGAAAAGAAATCTATGTCCACTAGATGATACAAGGTTGATAGCGATAAAAAAATTACAAAAAAAAACAAATACAATTAATTAAGTTCGGAGAAGGTTATAAAAGAAGGTCTGAAAGATGTAGAATTTCGACACCTGCCTGACTAACATTTCGTATACCACATACAGACCTGCTAACATGAGGACCGTCTTGATGGTGAACTGACGCGAGCAGAAGTTGAACAGGTCCTCCAGGGACGGTCCTAGGAGGTCCATCACAAGGATATTGTGGTCCCTCTCGTAACCGAACCATCTGGGGGCAAAAATTACGTTAATTAATTAAACTATTAATTATAGAACCAATGTTCATGATTAACGGCGCGAGGGATGCGCTGTGCAGAGCTCTCATCTGCATGAGTACCACCATCCTGCTCTTTTCTTCCGTCAAATAGATTTGCTATGTTTCGAAGAGAAGGGCAAGACAGGCAATATAAATACTTGTGCAGAGTTAACTACTTTTTTTTTATTGCAGGGAAATCCTTATGGATGCAACCAGGATCTTCGGGTAGATCCTGACCCAATGTGGTACTCGCCTCTGGGAGTGCCCACCCTAACTAAAACCACTGCGAGCGCCTTCAGCCGCTTTTTGAGGGTCCTGGCAGGCAACAGACAGGATCACCAAAGCGACATGCCAGAGTCTACTAGTGTGTATGTCTCTAGTGTGTAAATTTCTTCATACTTCCATTCATATAAAAAGGTCAAAGATAGACAAAAAAATACCTTATGTGTGGTACTCCGATGCCCCCTTGGAGCATCTTGTAAACTCTGCTCTCATACAGGAGTTGGGGGTGTCTCGCCTTTATAGATTCCACCTTCACTGCGACTTCCTGAAATGAGACACTTCATTTAAAAAAAATTTAATAAAAAAAAAAATAGTTAAAATTATCACAAATTTTTGCATTCAAGTATATCCTATTAACTCACATTTATAAACACCTAGCAGCGCCCCGCGGTTTTAACATCGTAATTCCCATTCCCGTGGGAGTACAGGTATAAATAGCCTATATTTTATTCTAGTGTATAAGCAATGTTATTGTAAAGTTTCATTATAAACCATTCAGTAGTTTTTGCGTGAAAGAGTAACAAACATACACACAAATTTTTGCGTTTATAATATGTATTAGTAGGATAGGATAAGACAACATGTTTAACAACTATTCATCATCATCATCACGGGTCTTCTCGAAATCAGGCGAAGAGGGTTTTGGACCATAGCTTACCTAAGCACTGGCCTGAGATCTTTTATATAGAAATAAAAAGGAAATACAGCTGAGATGTATTCAGTGACATTATTTGGCACTTTGGTCTGTTTAGAAGAAATCAAATTAAAAAAAAATCATAACTTTAAGCCAACAGATTTTGGTTAATACACAAGAAGTTTCCTAATGTTTCATTTTTTAAATACATAAAAGGGAAATAAGCCACTTGATGGGACTGGTCAGCATTCCCCGCGGACGTCCACAGCTCCCGCGTCGGGTCGGCCAGACGAAGAGAACAAAAGAAAGTGGTCAGCATCGCCCTTGACCATAAACAAGTTAACCTGGAACTAGCACAGGCAACTTAAACATAATATGAAGCATTGCCTATCCTGAGACGTAAGATTGTATTCCCTCCCACCGGTAAGGGAGGGAAGCGCTGTGCCGCGCTCCCGGCTGCATGGGTACCACCATCTTGCTTGTTTCTCCCGTGAAACAGCTTTGCTGTGTTTCGGAGAGAAGGGCAAGACAGGCAGTGTAATTACTGGCACCGAGACTTAACATCTTATGTCTCAGGATAGGCAACACATAAATGAGTTGCCTGGGCTCGTTCCAGGTAAACCAATTTATGTTCATGGGCGACGTCGACCACTTACCATCAGGTGGTACGTTTGCCAGTTTGCCTATTCAGCTAACATAAAAAAAAAAACATCGATATCAATAAGGGCAACGGATTTGTATCCAGATATCTGACTTGTAAGAGATAGAGCCGTGCTGTTTTGTTCCAAATTGGGCCGGCATGACCAGGGTGATACCTCTCGCTCACATAATACCAGCGTAAAGTGACAACTATGTTGTCGTGTTCCATGCGGTTTGTGAGTTTCCAGTGGCCCAGTGGGGGGGATAGGGAGAAGGAGGACAACTCATCTACATAATCACTGGTTGTGCATATGTGTATGGGCGTCTATAGCCAAAAGGCTTCGACTGCTCGTTTGCTCTTCTATGATATAAAAAAATGAATATAAAAGAAACTATAATTACATACAAAACAAAGAACTCTTATAAGTTATTTTATAATTGGATTATGATATTTTATGCCCACTTGCTATATTTTAACTGATGTCTTTTTATATCAATTATTTTGTACAAGATATTGTATTGTCTTTATAGCTGTGGGTTACAGCTTTGTGGCGTGGACTTTTATATTTTGATCCTGATTTATTGGTGAACAAATTCACAACTACCTCTTGTAACCATGGAAGAACCAACTACACTAAACAAAAAATCTTTATAAAGTATTAAATACATACAAAGAAAATAAATAGCATTATCAAAATCTTATATTCATTCTTACATTTTTCATAACTTAATAAAAATACTATTTGTTCAGCAAATAAAAAAATATGGCAAAGGTCTCTTTTTCCAAGATTTCATTATTGATTATAGGCTACGAATAGCATTGTTGTAGCATTTTTATTTATTAATACAAAATAATAAGACAACCTTCACCGAGATGTTTATTTGATGAAACATATTTTATATTTAATTAATTTAATATGTCAATAAATATATTGCATATGGGTTTCCTAACAAATTTTAGTGCAGGGTATGTTTAATTAATAATTAAAAAAAGAAAAAACATTTCACTGGTATTATTAGATAACTTATATACCAATCGAAAGTATGAAGTCCATAGAATATGCAAATGTTAGGTTGCCTATTTTTTTTTAAATTATTAATTAAACATACCCTGGACTAAAATTTGTTAGGCAACCCATATGCAATATATTTATTGATATATTAAATTAAATATAAAATATAAGTTTCATCAAATAAACATCTCTGTGAAGGTCGTTTTATATCCCGGATCTTAGCCTATAAATATAATAAATACATTTTGATTAAATAAGTGACAATGTGACATGTCCAACAATGATAGTGAATTAAACTTAATAGGCTCATTATTATCACTGTAACTATTTTTATTTGGGTTTATCAACTTGCCCATATTGTCATAGTATTTTTTTCACAATTTAACTTTATAGACCATAATTTTTAATGAGTTAAATTTATTGTATATCTGCTGTAGAATGCTTAATGCCGTTAAAAAGTAAGTTGAGGTAATAAAACAAACTATCTAGAGTTTGTATTTTTGTGCAGGAAATACCTATCCCAAATACTAAGCCTAATCAGCAACTGCCCGGTGGACGATATCTCTAATATTTATTGACACCATTATGTGGAAGAAAGAGACTGAGATATCTACACTTCATAAGTTTCTTTTTATATCATAGGAGGGCAAACGAGCAGTCGAAGCCTTTTGGCAACTATCAATGCCCATACACATCTGATCAACCAGAGATTATGCAGATGTGCTGCCCTCTTTTTCCCTATCCCACCAATGGGCCACTGGAATATACAAACCGCACGAAACGCGACAGCATAGCTGTCACTTTAGTCTTTACTCAGGTATTATATGACCGAGAGGTACCACCCCGGTCTTGCTGGCCCAAGTGAGAACAAACAATAAGCTTAGCTTATAAGCCTGTCTGCAGACTGCACCCTGCTTGTTTCTTCTGTCCAACAGTTTTGGTGTGTTTTGGAAAGAAGCAGGTTAAGCAGTGTAATTAGTGGCACCAAGACATGACCCCCAAATATTCAAATGAATCTCAAATTTAAGACGTACTTAAACTCATGCTACAATGTGTCAGATTCAAAGAAAAGAGGGACAACACGAGTTTAAGTACATCTTAAATTTGAGATTCGTTTCGAGTATTTGGGGGTTACTATCTTACATCTCAGGATTATCAATGCATGAATGATTTCCCAGGGATAATCCACCTATCACCTATCAAATTTTCATTCATCATCAAATCATTTGCCTAACCATACATTCCCAAAAGGAAGCACTGACTAGTATGGAGTCCTTGAATCAATCCAGGTAAGGAATGATGCACAAAAAATACAAGATGGCAGTCTACACTTTCAATTAGACAACCCAGTAAAAGGCAATTTAGTGGCAATTTCATTTGCTTGGAACTTACCTGACAGACCTTTAAATAAAAATAGTTTGTGCACTATTTTATTGCTCATTCCTGAATGATGAGTTCTATCATAACTGATATCAACCATAAATCAGGTGGGAAGACGATCTCCATGCAATAACCGGTCCATGTTGGACGAGATGGGAAGGGATCGGCCATCTTGGCGTTCATTTAGGGAGGCCTATGTTCAGGAGTGGTTGGACAAAAGATGATGATGATGATGATCATAAGTAAGATGTCAAGAGACAACTGACGATTTTCAAAAATGATTAGTTAATATATAAATAGCCTTATATATAGGTACAATAACGTACATATAAGGAGTATAGCATAAAAGCGTTCTTTACCAAGCCAACTAATATTACGCCAGGTTTGGCATTTATGCGTATTATCTTGTAAAAATATCGACTTTTATTCCATCTCATACATTTTTAGTTATTATTAAGATGAAATCAGTTTTAGGTCAGCAAGATTTCAATAGATTCAATATTAGAATGCTACATTTGGAATAATTAGGTTACGCGTCAATAATTTAACGTGCCAAATGTCTTATAAATATCTATTAATCAAATGTTGAAAATTTCTTAAATACATTATTTCTATTTTACGCATGATTAACTGTTAGTGACGCAGAAATCCTTGTGATAGACTTAACTATATAGGACGTTTTACCTCGCCACTAGCGATATTGATCGCCAGATATATGTCACCGAACGAACCACCTCCAATTTTTCTTTTCACTTTGTATTTGCCACCCATTATCTCAATCTCAAAACCTCTGCGATAGAACGACATGTTTAAATCTAATAAAAACAATTTCTTTCACGTTTTACACCACAAAAATTCACTAAACATTACATATCCATAAGCAAAATAATTTTGACATACAAAAGATTCTCTCTGCAACACCATAGACATTTTGTTGTCTATAATCTAAGTCTATGGTTCCTTCCTTCGCGTTCCTTTTTATGGTTTGTTCTTAAATTTCTAACACGTTACAAAATATGCGAAACATACGAAATGCAAAAAAATATATTATTTGTTCAAAATATTATTTTTATCGTGACGTTTATTATTGTAACGAAATATATAGTATATTATATCATATCACAAGATCATAACTTTTACAAAACCTTTAAATTACTTACAGCTTGGCAAAAAAGAGTATGACGTGGTGACAGGTGGAACTAAATATTTTACTAAATGGAAACCTATGATGTTGATAATACTTGGCCGACAAATACAAGATTTCGAGTAAAGCTTAGTGTTTCACATTTATTTTTAATGATTTGATAAAATTATCTTACTGATTTTCCATATTATGATGAGACCTAAGTGAAAGTGGCGCCCTTTTTTTCCATACTCTTTTTTGCCAAGCTATAAATAATATATGAATAACGTTCATAGCTTAAAAAAATAAAGGTGACATATTATTATACAATAAAATAAAATTTCAAAATTGAAATTATTTTTCGGAGTTTACTCCTTAAGAAACGATTTGAGTTATAAAGCCCGTAAGGTTATATTATACGAATGTATTTTTTAGTATAAATAAAAAATTAAATATAAATTGTGCTCATTTTATTAACGTCGAGTAATTAATTATATTATGCGTGTAATGAAACTAGCTCTAACTTTGCCCCGAGAATAAGATACGCTGTGTAATGTATTCCATCTCATTCTTTTACACGTTCAATCCTACAGATATACCGGGTGTATTTGGAACGCTTGCGAAAACGAAGAGGTATGATAGTGTTGGCATAGCCTGACATGATACTAGTGAAAAAAAACGCGTTTTCGTTTTCTTTTTGGTTGCCTTTTTTTTGTATAATCCGGTTTAGTAAACATAATGTTACAGGAATTTTATGATAATGCTTTAAAATAATGTTTTTTTTTTAAAAAACAGCAATGTAGGATAGAAATTTATTGCGAGGTTGTCCAAAAAAGGCTATTTTTACTGCCCTGATAATGTATTTCTGATTTATTTAATTTAAAATTTGTACGGAAAACAACTTCACTTTAGTTTATTCTACTCCGTACTGATGATATTATTGACAATGTAATAGCCCATTACAATACTTGCGATACTGCGATATTATTAGGATCATGATAATATTATTGACCAATGTAATATGCCCCATTGAGTGCACGATTGTCCTAATCATATAAATTAGAAATCAGTATCAATTCAGAACAAAAGAGTATAATAAATAATAATAGAATGATTCTAACTATGTTTACTACTGTGTGATTTCCAAGCACTAACCCGCATTATGCGGCATAATGCTCAATGTTAACGTTCCAATTACAGCATCACTACGCACAATTGAGCACTCCCAAAACTACTGCTTTTGCGTGATGCGGTAGCAAAAAATTAACAAGAGTTTTTTCATTAAGTCAATATTGATCTAAATTTTATTCATATTATCGTTAGTAATAATTGTTTATTATAAATGAAATAATAAAAAGTAAATTCAGACTGTGTTAAAAATAAATAATAGTATGGATCAAGGTATAAACATTGACTATTTATTTTGAAAAAAACAAAAGAAAAAAATACTGAAAGAACGTGCCTTTCAGTATTTTATTTTCAATACTGAACTTAGCGCACTCTGCTGGTGCACTTGAAAACTTTCACGTTCCAATTAAGCATTAGCAATTAGACCAATTCGGCTTTGTGCGGCGCTGAGTCGCATTATGTTCTGTAATGAGAAAACACACTGTAATAACATATTTTTTTCTTTTATTATATTTTCCAAAATCATTAAAGAATTAACGATAGAGGTGCAGTGAACTATCTTAATTATTATGAAAGATAAGTCGGAAAAATGTCTAATTATTTATTAAAAGAAAATGATACCGGCTCGCTCTCCATACAAACGTAGTTGACTGTTTCTTCTCTGAACGATGAATGACATGGGGTCATTTCGCCAGTTCGCGTCCACTTAGAGTTGTCAAGTTTGAAGGAGAAAATAAAAATGTTGTTGTTGATGCACTAGTTTTGAATAAAAAATTAGATTAATGTATTAATTGTATAGTCTTTTTACGATAACTCAAAGTTTTGGTCAAAACATGTGATTCTTTTCTCTAAAAATTAACAAATATCACATTTAGGCAATTTATCCACTTTGCGTCCACAAATTCCAAATTGCGTCCACTCTTGGACCAATTGGCATCCACCAACTTAAAAAAGGAATGTAAGAGAGATTTTTAAAAATAATTGTAAAGAAAGATTGGATTTTAACAGTTTCTTTATTCAAGAATATAGGAAATCCACATCTAGAAATACTAAGAAGCCAACAAACTACCTTTTTTCACCATTTATTCCCAACGCTGGTTCGGTTCCAGCTTCTTTGCTTTATCTGGTCCACGTCCACTTATTTTGTCCAATATAGTGGTCTTGGGAATGCCATACTCGTTGCATGTTTGTATTACAGATTTGTCCTTGTCAGAAATATCACTTAACGCTTTTTTTAACTCTATTCTGTGTATGTTTTCTTTTTCTTTGTAGTCTCTAAGTGACAAGAAAATAAATAAAATACGCCCGCCATTTAATTTTATTATTAATCGTATATGATCTTTACTACTACAATCATATTTACATTATAATTAATTAAAAGATGGACGCAATTTCCTGTATCCACATAGCATCCACCATAGGAATGGTTTGCGTTCAACTTCCAAGTGCAATTATAGACATCTGTATCTTTTTGTACAATCTTAATAATGTTGACGCAAATTGGTCACTAAACCCAATATTTCTTTCATATTTCATGACATAATAATAAACAACCAACTAAAACATAGATAGACTAGTTCGCGGTCATTGCGGAGGCAAAGTGAAATATTTTTAAATTTGATGTAGTAATTCGGGTCCACCTTATTTTAAAGGTTGACAATTAAAGACTCAAACAAATTCATAATTATTTTTATTTCTTGTTTCGTTATTAAGGTCTAGAAATAGCTATACAGTTTCTTAAATTTCACATTAAATAATGAAAAACTAAAAAAGCACTGCTGCTCACTATGTTATAACTATTATTTCACACTTCCGCACTCTTGTTACACAACACACTAATAATTTTTTTAAATAGGAAATCTGCGTCTAAGGAACTTTACCTGTGTGTATGCCTCTTATACATTAGAGTATTGGCAGAAATGACTTTTATTAGTGTGTTAGTATTCTTACTTTCAAGTTTTTCAAAAGGAGATCCGTCGAATGGACACACGTACTGGGCGATGGACACGAACAGGCGAAATGACCCTATGGCATGAATGAATGACACAATGTGTGTGTTTTTGTTGCGTTTTCTACATATCACGTAGACGGTAGAAATAAGAAAACGCACACGTCATGCTACTGTCACGCCACCACGCGCGGCATCACGGAGCGCCCGGCTCGCGCGGCTCGGTCGAAATCACGGTGTCGCATTATTTTGATTTTGCTATATCTCCTAAGATATGCATTTAATTTGCATGGTGTAAACGGGAAAAACATACTTCATGAAATGGTCAAGCTAACTAACATATTTAAAATGATAAGGATTAATACCACATTTGTGTAAATAGCTTTCCAACTACCGTTTTATAATTGCCCATTTTTTAAGTATGTATTAAAATGGATATAGTATGTTATTCTTAAGAGATACACATAATATGCCATCGCGGACTTTTTTGTAGATCTTTCTAAGGTGTACAATAATGTAGTACATTATTTTGATCTATCTGTTAGGGTTCATCCAGCGTTTGCAATGTAAGTGCAAAAAATGTGTTTATTTACGACATCACATTAGAAACCTCTAAAATTATCAATGTTTATCTACTATATTATTATTTATATTATACACATAAACCATTCTCTGGAATCATTCTATCTATTTAAAAAAACCGCATCAAAATCCGTTGCGTAGTTTTAAAGATTTAAGCATACAAAGGGACATAGGGACAGAGAAAGCGACTTTGTTTTATACTATGTAGTGAAGTACAGATCAGAAAATAAATAAATTAACAAGGTTTTGAGAAGGTATGCACAGAAAAGCAAGCACATTTTTCTCATTATACAATTAAACTAAAATATTCAACAAAATTAAAAAAAAATCACTTTTAATTTTTAATCTTATGTTTTGTTTTTATCTAATAAAAATATATAGATAGATATTTATAAAAACAATGCAAACATACAAACAATAAAAATATACTTACAACTCTTTAACTAATAAATTTAAAGATTTACCAATTAATAAATTCGAAAAAATGTGACAGTGTGGCTTGCAGAGAAATGTTTTAATAATTTAAATGATTTCTTTATGGAGAAGGACAAATGTATTTATTTTAAATTGTGTATTAATAAAATGTACTTAGTTCATTACTACAGCTCTATTACTTTCATTACTACCTTGAATTTCCTTATCTATACTAATATAATAAAAAGGAAAGATTTAATTTAAATGAAATAAAAATGAAATAAAAAGTTTACCATTATGAAGCCAGGACAAATTGCTTGTTCATAATATATAAAGTAAATAATCTAAATAAAATATCTATCAATAATAAAAATCTAAATACTTAAATAATCTAAAAGTCTTATAACAATAAACAGTTTCATCTACTAACAAATGTCGCATATTAGTCATATTTTTCTACTTTTCAGGAGGCTTTAATTGTTATGCTATTAATATTGCTACATAGACAAGTAATTTAAACTTTGTCTACCTAAACATGGCCTCCGCTCTTAAGATTAATCTGAATATATATAATCTGAAGTCTTAAGTCAAATAAATTATTCAGACATGATCCTAGACTTGAAAGATTTGTTTTCAATAATATGTATGTTGTTTGTTTTTTGCTGTGTTTAGCTTAAGAATTTATTTTACCTAATTAGGAAATAAATAATATAAATATAAACCAACAATCACACCATATTAAGCCTAACAGTAAGCACTTTAGAACTAGTTATAAAAGTACTTAGATAAAAAAAATGAATATGACTATCACCACGGTTGCTGTAAAGTACATGAAACATTGTGCATGTAATCTTAATATCTTAAATCTTAATAAACCACAATAAAATCTGTAAACATTGTTTCATTATAACAAGTTTTAATAAATGAATACACAACACCTTTTTTTTTTCATTAACACCGGGAAATGCTCTGAGGCATCCCGCGCGGGAGTGGGTCTCACCTGGTGGCTGGTAAGTGGACGCAGCTCTACCCACTAAAACCCGGCGTGTGCCACCAATGCCGTCTTTGTTGAGGTGCCTTAGATCTAATAAACAAACAGGGCACCTCAACGGCTAGTCAATCCCGCAAGGGACCGACACCACCTCCACAGAGAGGTTGTCCCGCACCACAGAATAACCCCCCCAACATCGGGTCAGTACGATAACCATCGAGTGAGATAACCATCCTCGCCCCTTGCCCCCTGCTCTTTTGTCCCCTGTTCTTAAAAGAGGGGTACAAAGAGCCCCCTCGGCTCAATTAGCTTCACCCAAGGTTCTGGGCTCATCCTAGGCTACTGAGCCCCACTGCCACGTCAAGGCCTGAACCATGGTGGGGTCACAACCATGGCCTAGCATAAGCATATATATTCATCATACAAATGATCTGTACTTGGAAGGATTCAAAATGGGAACTCCTGTGTTATATCTAGTCACCTAATCACTAGACCAGCTTGAAGATGAAATTATTTTGTTCATCTAGGTTTATATTCAATATGCCCTGTAGAATGTAACAAATAAAATTTATTACCTTCAGAAATGGACGTCCTAATGGAGGCCTTATTGGCACAAAACTTTTTGACCGATCATCATAAATGTATTTTATGGGTAAGGTCAAGATCATCATAAATGTTTTTTATGCTAAGCAATATTAAGAATTATATCTCTATATAAAACTAGTGGCCCCGACAGACGTTGTCCTGTACAATTTTTTTTTTTTTTGTAAATCTAAACCATTCTCGAATCCTCTTGAACACACACAAAAAAAATCATCAAGATCGGTCCAGACGCTGAGGAGGAGTTCAGTGACATACACACGCACAGAAGAATTATATATATAAAGATAATGTTTTCGAAATGACATGCAATCCCTATGTAAAAGATTACAAAAGACCTAGGGTAAAATGTGTCTCATATAAAAAATAATTATAAATTTAGAAGCCTTGAACTCTCCCACATTTGGGAGCTGAGAGAGGGATTCTTAATTACCTTGTTTATTTATACTATCAATGGACCAGAAGGCAGAAACACAAATAAATAAAAAATAAAAAAACATATATCCTAGCCCGTTGGAATTAATCAACGATTAATTTCAATTTCCAAATAAATGAAATACAATGAAACCTGGTTAATTGGGATCTCAAGGGACCAAGGATTTTGTACCATTTAAAGAGGTTTTTCATTTATCCAGTTTTTCAATTAGACAGGTTTAAAATTTTGTTGTCTCATTTACAGAGGCCCCTGCCTATAGAGGTCAAAATGTACCGATATTCTATTCAAATGTTTGTAAGCAATCGGGTCGAAACCTGTCCCAACCTGATAAATTGTCTCACTTATAAAGGGAATTGAGCTCCACAGTCCCAATTATAGAGGTAAACATCGAAAAAATCCTAGAAATCAAATCTCATTATAATGACCATGGTTGCTGTAAAGTATCCGAAACGTCGGGCTTGTAAAAATCTTAATAAACCGCGATAAAATCCGTAAAAAAGTGTTTCATTATAATGAGTGAAATTCGCGTAAACATTAGAAAACAATAAATCAAATCTCATTTAACCAGGTTCGAAAAGTCCCATTAACAGAGGTAATTCGATGAAAAAGTGCCGGGGACCTCATTGTAGTTTCAATAATAGAGGTTTCTCACTTATCCAGGTCCCAGTCAACCAGGTTTCACTGTACATTTGATACAGTATGATTATCTTATACAGCAAAATAAAAATAAAATATTATATGTAAAGCTTATCATCATCATCATCAGTCTCTATCTGTGAACTGCTAAAAATAGACCTCCCTTAAAGAACACCTAGACCTAAAGCTTATACACTCAGTTAATTATTCTAGTACTTTAGTAATTGGTGATTACTATACACAATCAAGCAGATAAACAAATAATCAATTTATTTATTAGCATCTATTGTCTGTTTTAAAGTACTCATTTTCTATTATCTTCAATTCCTATGATTTTACTATATACTAAATTTTACTATATCTTTTAACATGATTAAGTAAAAATAAATATACCTATTGTTAATATTTATTCTACTTTTGTGACAAATCTATGCAGTTTAACGGCACTAATGTAAATTAGTTGTGAAATAATTATTGATAATATACTTTTGTGATGCAATATGAATTGAAGGATATTTTACTTCCTATAGTAATAAAACACATTGCCTTGATGACAAATGAAATAAGCGAGTTTGAAGATCGAAATTAGTCAAAAAATGTTGTATCGGGCTAAATTAAATGACATATTAACAATATGAAAATAAAAAAACTTTTTATACTTATAAGTTTGGTGACTAATAAACTTTGTTTTACACACGACTTATGATTGTTATTATCTGTATCAAGATTGTTTGGAATATAAAAAATAATTTTTTCAATCAATTGAGAAAGCACTCGTAAATAATATAATATGAATTATGTACAAATACTTACCTCGCCATGTATTACGTTTATCCCCAAATAAATGTCACCGAACGATCCTCCACCAATCTTTCTGATAATCCGATATTTTTCTGCAATAACAATTTCTCTTCGAAAAGCGAGTAACTGCTGAAAGCCTGACATCTTTGAAACTTGGGTTCTTGTGATTTTACGAAAATCAGTTCTCAATTAAACTTGCATGAAGTCAAGGACCAATAATTATAAATGCATAGCACAATATTGGCAGTCTGGCAGATTGATACGACGTTTGTCCTAGATGTCTATTTTAAATTTTTACAAATCACTGTAAATACTTGGGTACAAATATTTAATATTAGATACTTGAACACTTTTTACGATTTACAATAAACTAGGATTAGATTAAAATTGTTGAAAGGAAAGAAACAAAACGTAACTTGTAAATGGCCTCCGCCCTTACGGTGCGTTCCAATTCACACCATGTCACAGATAAATAATATTCCACAGCTGATTGATGCAGTTTTTTTTTAATCGTATCGTGTATGCATACGTGCATTGTAAAACGATTGGTGCTGGCAACATTTAATTTTAAAAACTCGATTAACAAAATAAATAATAATATACTGTAAAACACAAAGTTAATTAATAATCTTATTAATTGTATTGAACGGAACTTACTAAATAGAAAGTAAGCAAACTTTTACTTTATTTAAAAGTAGACAAAAAAAATCCCAACCAGTCACAGGGACTGACGATAGAAGTGAAAACAAAACAATTAAATTCAAATACCTATAATGCAGGCTGAAAAAAGATTTTGACAACCTATACAATTTAAACGGCGCACAAAATAGCCGCATGACATAATTTAGAAGCAACACAATTTGGAAAACAAAAAAGGATTGTGTGGTTTTATGAAACCATGGCAAAAGTGAAACTTTTTATCACATTATAGACATTTAACTAAAAATTTTTGGAATAATAATATTGCATTAAGGGTATAAAATCGCTTTTTCCATCTTAATTTTATACTTGGAAAACTTGGTGGCAGACCGTCACACGACATGCAATACACAGACGAAAAAGTTTGAGACGATGTAATAAAAGTTTCACTTTAATATTGCATAATTCTTTTATACATAAATCAAACGTCAAACTGCATCTCCAGCGGTCGCGTGCGGTGTCGCGAGTTCAGTGTTTCAGAGATTTTATCTCATCTAAAAATATGCGTACTGCGCTAAAAGAAGTTTAACTTCAAAAATTACAATTTATTGAAGTAGGTCTATCTTCTATATTTTACCAGCTTACGACATAACTATTACTTAAGGTTTTAGCAGTCTTTAATTTTTATACTTCGTAGGTATGTTTCAATTTACGTGGGTTCCACTCTAGCGTTAAAACATTGTCAAAATATATAATACTTAGAACAATTATAACTAGGTATGCTTTAGTTATTGTTCCGAGATATAATATGCATTAAAAACCACAATTTTGATCCTCATTAATTATTTATTATCTACACAGCCCTGCTACTTTTGTGGTCATTATAAACCCTTTACCCTTGTAATCGGCACCGATGTTGTCAATATACGACGTCGGTCAATACCTAAGTAGGTACTACTTACTACTACTTCATTTTTTAAACGAGAGCTAAAATTCAGTTCAGAATAGGCTTTTCTCAAACTCCTAGATATCCGCAGGCCATTTCGGCTATAAATCAATAAAAATAAATTAAGCTTATTTTCATTAATTAACCGACTTCTAAATAAAAAAGAACTAAAAAACACGCTTTAATAGCAAACCGAACTATAAATTTGAAAATAATTTTTAATAGAAGAATTAAATGGGTTAACAAAATAAATAAATGATATTACTTATTGTTAAAAGCGTGAGGTGCTCGATATTCATTGTTAAAAATATTTCATCGGTATCCATTTTTAAAAAGTTGTAACTTAGTTACAAGCACATAACAGTAAAATAGGAAAAGGCTGAGTGGGCATAGCTCGCAAGCCGTGAATGTGCCCCTGAAACATATATCTGTATATTATTATTATTATTATATTATTAAGTATTATTTGGTGATGGTGATACCATCACCAAATAATCAGTACAAATTTATCATCGTTAAAGACAAGGGTGGCCTTCTTTAGCAATCAGATAGTGTAATTAAAATTTGTAAAAGCGCGGAGTTATTCGGACTCAGATGGATAAATCAGTTGTCTGTAACGTCGGTTTACTGACTATAGTTGAACGTGACAACGTCATAAGAAAATGGAACGCCTCAGAGCGAGGTAACGCCGCAGGCGTCATGTTTTTTCATTCTTGCAGCCGGCTCCATCGAATTATAAGACGTTGTCACGTCAAAAAGAAGCTGAAATAGCAAAAACTATGCGAGATCTTATTGGTTATCCATTGTTTCCTGACATTCATTTTCACCAAATGGGGGAGTATCCCATTGGCAGCCATGTCATTGATTTAACCAAATGTGTAATCATAAAGTACATCAATATCCGATTGCACTTTTTATTAAAAACTTCAATTGCAAAAACGAATAAGCGACAATTATTAAATAAATACGTTCTATTTCAAGGACAATAAAAAGTCATCTTATTTGGTTAAATCAATGTCATGGTTGCCCATGGGGTTACTTCCATTCCCAATGGTGAAAATCAAACTAACAAAACACCGTATACCGGTAACCAAACTTTTTTACTGTTTAATATTTTTCTTTTTTAAATTTAATTGATATATCTGCCCCGATAGCCCAGTTAGGAATAATCCTGCCTCTAAGCCGTAAGTCGTGCCTTCGATCCCCATCAATCACAAATCTTTGTAAATTTTATTTTTAAACATATTTTGTGTTGAGTCTTGTATGTATTATACATAAACACGGAGAACGGATGGCCGATGGGCCAATAAGGTTCAAGAGTGGAGGCCGCGTTTAGGATGACGAAGTGCTAGTCGGCCATTAACCAGGTGGGAAGACGAACTCAGTGCAGTGGCCGGTCCGTGTTGGATGAGAGTGGCAAGGAATCGGCCGTCTTGGCGTTCATTGAAGGAGGCTTATGTTCAGAAGTGGACGGATAAAGGCTGATGATGATGATATATGTATTTACAAAAAAAAATGTATTAGGAAGGAAGGAATATAATACAGCCAGGTCATATGTTTAAAGCCTCGGTCATACGGAACAATGATAAATGTCCAAATACAAATGTAGAATTATTGTAGATTTTTTTAATGTATAAAAAAAGCTAGCTTGACTTAAAATAAAAATATTTTTTATAATACTTATCCGTTATTCGTTATTTGTTATCACAGATACATTGTGGCGTGCTGTCACCTTCTGCTGCATCTGAAACAGAAAGCTAAAAACTAATTATAAACTAAATACTTAAGTACTAATTATTTTACACCTAAATCCATAATTAATAAATAATATAAACCAATACTTGTATATAAAATTAAGCCTAAATATTAATTCCTTGTAATTATAATTTTCATGACTACACTTACCTCTCAATCCCTGATACGCGTAAGCTGCGTAGATTCCGTAATATAAGATTATAATATATTATTTCTTCTACGGAAAATGGGTGCCGTGTGTCTAAGTGGTAATTACAGTAAAATTCTATGTAATCTGTGCAAAAAAATATATCGACAATTTAACTAATTCTACCACATCCCTACTGTATTGCCAATGTAAATGTATTTATTTGAATGAATTATGGATAACTTATTAATTCGTGGATAAATAATTATTTGGGACCAATATTTTAATATTGCACAACTATTGTTTGAAATAACTCGTCATAAATGCGGTTCAATTTTAGTACTGATAAACAACCTTGCACGAAATAGTTCCTTGTCGCAACTCAAACGTAGTGATAGACGTTTCACCCATCAGCATATTGACACAGTATGTGGTAGAAACTACCCTAGCCTTAGACCCTAGCACATTAATATAAGGTATATTTTTGAAATGACCTTTTGCTTAGTGTTTGTAACCAATAACAACGATTTTTTTTATGTAGTGAAAATACGAAGTATTTATTGAAATGTGTGCGACTGGCAACAGCGGTTTTCATACCTGTTTACTACGTAATTGTGACTTTTTCGCCCTTCTACGGTCTACGGTTTACCTAATACTTATTTTACTGTTCTGTGGTTACAACTTACAAGCACCAGCTTTTTTACAATAACTAATAAGTAATATCATTTACATATTTATTTTGTTAACCCATTTAATTCTTCTATTAAAAATTATTTTCAAATTTATAGTTCAGTTTGCTATGTTTTGTTTTTGTTTATGCGTGTTTTTTAGTTTTTTTTAAACTATAATTTATTTTTTACTTTTTGGTGTCGATTTTTTTAATTAAAGATTTTATTAATTTAAAGTACTCAACTAATGGCAATCACTTTAGAAATGACTTGAGTGAGAGACTAAAAACAACACAAGATGTAGGTAACTTGCGCGCCTTATGCGGTATGCCTTCCTAGCATGTGCTATCCTGATTATCCTGATCAGGATATTGGAATAATTTTATCAAAACATTGTATTGTCAACGGTCCTCGATAAATCTACAAAATTTGAACGAAATGTGGCTGTTTAAAGTGGGTCAAAATCGCGTCCAAAGAAGTCGGTTACAAACATACATACAGGTGAAGCTAATAAAAAGAGTGTAAAAAGGAGGAGGTTTTTAATTCGGATGTTTGTATGCTTTTTTAACATGTGTTTATTAGTTTTTTATTGCATATTTTAGGATATTGAGTTGTTGGTGATGATGATAATTGTTACTTAATACTTTAGACTATCAGAAGTATCCTAATTACTGAGTGGTGTGTTCACAGATCAAGTAAAACAACCGGGTTACTGTATACGTGCTGTTTATTTGAGCACCAGCGACTGACTGACTGTCGACTGGTTTAACTGAAGTCTGAACTGAAATATAATACACATAATCTAGTGACGTCATAATGTAGTAGGGGGTATTCACTAAAGTATGATAAAATTAACATATGGGAAAATTTGACTTATTTTGGAAAGTAAAGGATGGGAGTTTTATAAAACAATGCACGTTCCACAGCGACCGCTATTTCCCGGCAGATTCAAGTAGGTATGCCGGTGGATCGAAGCATTTTTTTACATATAGCAAAGGAGGGCAAACAAGTTGTCGAAGCTTTAGACTATCGATGCCCATACACATATGCACAACCAGAGATTATGCAGATGAGTTGCTCTCCTTTCTAGACTAGTTCCAGGTAGACTCGTTTATGTTCTTGTGCGACGCTGACCACTTACCATCAGGGGGCACGTCTGCCAGTTTATGGAACAAAAAAAATCAAACATGTCCTCGTCGTTGCTTCAACAGGGCAATATTTGTCCATAACTGACATAAGCTAAACTACAATACACGATTAAATAGTTTTCTGTACTTCATCACCATATTTTTAAGTTTTTTCCGTCTACTGCTTGACATGGATTTATTAAAAAACGAGACAATCGAATCCTAGCCATTTGCATCCAACTTATTTTTTTTTTTTAAGTGATCACTCTGAATTACTTACGTTTTTTTTTTACCCAACAAGGGGCCAGCTGGTCCATCCATAAATTTCGACAGAACGAAGTCTATCCATAAAACTTACCCTTTCAAAGCCGGCCCAATGCGGCTGCAGAGCAGCATGGCACTACCTACTACTTACTACTGCTTGCTATTTTAAAATTTTATTTTTACACCCCTTCTAAGATAGTTGTTTAACTTTTTTAACATGATCTGTTACAATTATTGCTGGTTAATAAAAAACTGTCTTATTTAATTTATTAAAACAAATATCTTAAGCTAAAACAGGTAAGACATACATGGTATTTTCAAATAAGAGAAAGTTTCTTTTATAAATATATTTAATTCGTAATATAATAAATTCGTACATAAAAACTTAAAGCATGTAACTTATTTTTCTAAATGGAATTTATAAAATGTTGTTTTTTTATAAAACATAAATAACAAACAAAAGTCACATACATATTGATAATCTGTGCAAATTTTTTCATGGCAACATTTCTATTTTATCTGTGAAACTACTTTAACAATCTACTCGTGCACATCATTATATAATGTAGAGACAAGAAGAACAAACTCATATGAGGCGTAACTTGAAAATGTGTCCCGCTTTATAAGTTAAATATAGTTTCCAATATTTATAAGTAAATCGCGCAATAGCGCTGACTTCCGAAAAACTACGATATGAACATAGTTATTGTAACGACTAGAGTAGTTAGTAAAATGCTCAAAACCTCAACTATTTACCAAGTCTAAAATGTTTTAGACTTCGTAAATAGTTAAGTGGTGTTTTAAATAATCAAAATACTGCATAAAGAAAGCGTAATTTTATTAGTGTGAATTTTTAAAATAATTATTATCGATTTTACTGTGGTTATAGTTATAAAACGTTAATTTCTCCTAGGCTACCGCAGCGCCACTCTTATTTACGCATTTTTACGGATACTTTTACCTACGAGTTGGTTATCCTTGTCACTACACTCCATAGCATCTATAAAATCATTGTAATTATACAATTATTGCATTTTTATTATCAAACAAAACATTGAGGCCTTTTTGGTTTTAAAAACAGTCTTTTGAATCTAGGATTCGCTTTTAACTCATATCCGCGTATTATTCTGTTTATAAGATATAAATATTTTTAATATTGCATTTCCAGTAAAAACGAAAAGAGAATAAGAATTAACAAACTATTTGCATACTCTTTATCTATGTATTTTTGACTACGTACATGGTAACACCGGCTAGATTGCTATTTGTAATTTTTATAGTACAATTAAAGAAGGACTTGTGTTTAAAAAAATGCCATAACCTGTTATTTCAAGGCGAATATGCAATACAAAAAAGAACTTGAAATTTTAAAAAAGATTGGCATTTAGTAATTTTAGGGCGATCGTATGCCAAGAATAAAAGAATTTGTCAAAAAAATAGTTCTCTACGTACTAGGTAACATCGGATGTTGGAGCCCTAGGGCGCGGGCATGCACTTGAGGCGCTGGAAGGCCGCGCACTCCAGGGCTTCGCGGTGGTCGGGGTGCGCCACCTGGATGAGAGCGTGCGCCCTTTGACGAAGGGTCTTGCCGAACAGGTTGGCGATGCCCTGCTCGGTCACCACGTAGTTAACGTGCGCGCGTGTTGTCACCACACCCGCACCTGAGAGAGTCGTACATTCTTGAGAAAACTACCATTCTATGTTTTTTAATGTCGTGACATACGTACACCTAATGCATTACTCTATGCAAGTTACTACGTTACTCTATACAAGGAACAAACATAAACTTGTTGTGCCATATTTTAGGCTACATAAGGTCAGTAATTCTTTTATGGGTCAATGTATACGTTTCTACAATAGGATCCCAGAAAACGTTCAAAACCTATCAATAAATAAATTATAATTGACTATTAAATAATGTTTGTGTGGTAAAGGACATTACAAAATAAAATAATTTATTGAAGATACCACACCTTGGGAATAAGGCGTTTACTACGAGGCTTCCGTGTATAATTATATTATATTATGTACCTATATTGTAACATATTGAAAGGATTAGTTTCACTGAGTTTGTTTCGCCGGTTCTTCTCAGTGGACTAGTTTTGGAACCGGTAGTAGTAATTTATACTTTAATGTACAACATTAAATAATAAAATATATTTTTAAATGCTTTTTTATGTTACTTAGGATAGGCAAATTGGCAGACGAGGCCACATGATGGTAAGTAGTCAGCGTCGCCCATGGGCATAACGAGTTTACTTGGAACTAGCCCAGGCAGCACTCATGCTAGCTATACTGCAAATTATACTGCCTGTTCTGCCCTTCTCTCCGAAACAGGAGCTATTTCACGGGAGAAACAATCAGGATGGTGGAACCCAAGTAGACGGGAGCGCGGCACAGCGCATCACTGTATGATCCCACCAGTGTATGACCACCATTGCTTATTTCTCCCGTGAAACAGCTTTGCTGTGTTTCGGAGAGAAGGGCAAGACAGGCAGTGTAATTACTGGCACCGAGACTTAACATCTTATGTCTCAGGATAGGCAACACATAAGTGAGTTGCCTGGGCTCGTTCCAGGTATACTAGTTTATGTTCATGGGCGACGTCGACCACTTAACATCAGGTGGTACGTTTGCCAGTTTGCCTATCCAACTAACATAAAAAAAAAACCAATGTCCGTAGACACCAACACCGAGTGCGTGTATAGGTGTTGCCAGCCTTAGACTTTTTGACGTTTTCGCCTGAGTCGAGCGTGCAAGCGAGAGCGCAGAACAAGCGATAGAGAGGCACGATCGGCCCAATTCGGCTTGTGACGCATCATGACGTCATCACGTAAAATTATCGCCCGTAAACCGAACCGAAAGAACGTACCCGAAAGAACGTAACGTAAATGAAGAAATAAAAAAACTAGTTCATTACAAGTCTGACCAGCTAGCTAGAGATTTTTTTTATAATACAACAAAAAATTACCGGTTTTAAGATTTTTCCTTCCCATATACTTCACATAGAGCTTCTTGACAAATTTCATAATTCTATGTCACCGGGAAATACTATAGGTATATGGGTTTGACAGACATACACACAACGGAGTAATCCTATAAGGGTTCCGTTTTGTCATCTTTAGTAACCAGAAAAAGAAATACTCTATTGGGATGCATTTTAAAAGTTTTGTTCGCTCACCCTCCTTGAGCGTTGGCACGATCTTGCTCTCTCCCTTCTTGGTGACAGAGACCAAGGCTATGATGGGCTTCCCGCACCCGTCCACAGATTCCGCGGCACCGCGGATGAAGTCCACCTGGCCGCCGAAGCCCGAGTACATCCTCGTACCTGGAAGAGATAATCACATTGTATAAGGAGGTTTTTTTTGCATTGCATAGAGCAACTAGATTTGACTTTTCAATAAATTATTTCCCACACAAATAGGTACTTCTTAGAGGCAATAAAGAGGATCGTGTCTTATTCATAGAGCATACAACCGGATAGAGTAGTAATAGGAGCCATAAAACTCCAAAACCGGTCAATGATTTATCACTGACGTTATAGCAATTCAACCAATCCGTGATCTGTATGAACATCCTATCGGCCAATCAACCATTAATGGTCATCAGTCGGCCAATCAGAACTCAGAACCGGCGCAGCGTCGCAGCAAAAATTTGTCGGAATTAATTTTCACACAAAACACATACCATTACCGCTCTATTTCCGTTATTTGCTGGATAGGCTTATTCCACCTTTTTTATTATATACACTACATAATAAAGTTGATTCAAGTATATATTTTTGACATATGTTTTTATGACTAAGTATGTCAAAAAAATATACATGAAACCCTGATATCCGAACATGCTTGGATTTCGGATACTTGACGAGGAAAATATGCGACGCTGATCAACAGGCGGCTCGTTTGCCCGTTTGCCTAACTAACATATAAAAAAAAACTAAAGAGTTTGGTGGAATACACACCTGTAGTTTTTCCATAATTTGTCGCGCAACACCTTAATTTGTCACTTTCCGACGGACACTTTTCATATAATATGGTTTTCAACTAACGCGATCACTATTCACATTTAAATAAATATAGTTTTGGGTGCTTACCGCGTTTATAGGTTAAATCACCCCGTGATCATGGCGATTGAAACATCGCGGAAATATCGGGACCTCAATAAATCTATAATAGCGGTAAGCACCTCAAACAATATTTATTTAAATAGGCACAGAGATGGTTCTCACTACTTTCTATACTCCATGCTTGTAGCTAAATTGAGGCCGATGTAAGAGATCAGGCTTACTTTTTAATTGTTCAAAAGTTTCAAAAGTGTCCATGAGATTGTGATGGTTCTGTAATTTTATTGAAAAATAAACCATACATTTTAATTTAGGTGGTGTGCGTGTTGATTTTTAGACGAATTTGACTAATACCATCTACGCCCATATCTACACATCCGCACAACCAGAGATAATGCAGATGCGTTGCCCTCCTTTTCCCTATCCCCCCAATGGGAAACCGGAATCTCACAAACCACACGAAACGCGACAGCATAGCTGTCACTTTATGCCGGTGTTATGTGAGCGAGAGATACCACCTCGGTCATGCCAGCTCAATGCAGCATGGCTCTTACCAGCTTGACTAACTTAATACGGCCTTCTTATGGTGATTCTAGCTTGGGCTTAGGATACTTGATGCTCCTCTATGTAGTGGCGGTTGAACTCACCGATGGAGTCAGCGCAAACCTGGCCAGTGAGGTCCACTTCCAAGCACGAGTTGATCGCGGTCATTTTGGGCTGCAGCGAGACGATGTGAGTGTTGTTAACGTAATCCACCTCCATCATTTCTGGAACAGGAGAGCATAAATATAATATATAGACTACCAAGCATGACGGAGGTTGTAGAAAATATTTTGTAGTGGATCAATTGTGAATCTAAAGTCTAAACCCTAAACCATTCTCGAATACACACAACAGCATATATATTAATGCGTTTACTAATATACCACTGCCTTTTCCCTACTTCCTCTCCGAAACACAGCAAAACTGTTTCACGGGAGAAACAAGCAAGATAGCTACATTATAATGAAACAATTTTTACGGATTTTATTTTTACAAGCCCGACGTTTCGGATACTTTACAGCAACCATGGTCACGGGAGGACTGCGATAAAATCCGTAAAAAAAATTGTTTCATTATAATGAGTGAAATTCACGCAAACATTAGAAAACAAGATAGCTACAGTAACAATAGTATATTACAGTAGCAATAGTATGCTACTGTAACGATAGTATACTACAGTAGCGATAGTATACCACAGTAACTATAGTATACCACAGTAACTATAGTATACCACAGTAACTATAGTATACCACAGTAACTATAGTATACCACAGTAGCGATAGTATACTACAGTAACGATAGTATACTACAGTAGCGATAGTATACCACAGTAACTATAGTATACCACAGTAACTATAGTATACCACAGTAGCGATAGTATACTACAGTAACGATAGTATACTACAGTAGCGATAGTATACCACAGTAACTATAGTATACCACAGTAACTATAGTATACCACAGTAGCGATAGTATACTACAGTAACTATAGTATACCACAGTAACGATAGTATACCACAGTAACTATAGTATACCACAGTAGCGATAGTATACTACAGTAACGATAGTATACTACAGTAGCGATAGTATACCACAGTAACTATAGTATACCACAGTAACTATAGTATACCACAGTAACTATAGTATACCACAGTAACGATAGTATACCACAGTAACGATAGTATACCACAGTAACGATAATATAGATATATATATATAATATATTAGTTCACGTATTTATTTGTGAGATTTATAATTTGTAAATATTTCACCAGCGCGGCGCGATGGTTGCGCTCAGGTATGGGTACCACCATCCTGCTTTTATCCCGTGAAACAGCTTTGCATTCGGAGAGAAGAGCAAGACAGGCAGTGTAATTTCAGGCACAAAGACTTAACATCTTATGGCTCAGGATAGACAACACATGAATGAGTTGCCTTTTTTTTTTCTTTAACGCCGAGAAACGCTCTGAGGCATCCCGCCTGGGGAGTGGGTCTCCCCATGTGGGTATGTGGGACTCGCTGCGCCCGAAAGTTAGTAAATGAACGCAGCTCTACCCACTAAAATCCGGCGAGTGCCACCAATGCCGCCTTGGTGAGGTGCCCCGGATCTGTTAAGTTAACAGGGCACCTCGACGGCTAGTCAGTCTCGCAAGGGACCGACGCCACCTCCACAGAGGGATTGTTCCGCACCACAGAACCACCCCTCCCAACGTCGGGACAGTACAATGGGGTGAGGTTCCCATCCTCACCCCTTGCCCCCTGCTCTTTTGTCCCCTCTTCTTATAAGAGGGGCACAAAGAGCCCCCTCGGCTCAATTAGCTTCGCCCAAGGTGCTGGGCTCACCCTAGGCTACTGAGCCCCACCGCCACGTCCAGGCCTGAACCATGGTGGGGATGAATGAGTTGTCTGGGCTAGTTCCAGGTATACTAGTTTATGTTCATGGGCGACGCTGACCACTTACCATCATGTGGCACGTCTGTCCGTTTGTTTGTCCAACTAACATAAAAAGTACACACCAATGAACGGGTTGTTGTCCACGAAGTCGTATAGCTCCCGGTTGCCAACCAGGAAACTGCCCACGATGCGTCCCTTGTGCTTCTTTTTCCTGTAGAATAAATTATTTTTAATTATATTTCGAGGATTGAGGGTTGGAATCAAGTGTAATTTTTTGGGATGATGAATAATAAATTAGCATATAACCGGATAGAGTAGTAATGCGCCATGAAATTCCGAAACTGGTCAGTGATTTGTCACTGACCAACGAAACGGTGATCTGTACATCTACCATGAGTTTTGTTACAAGCGCAAATGACGTAACTATAGTAGTTACGTAAAAACGCAACACGAATAGAAAACTAAGGTATGATATAGTTTTTATTCGTGTTGCGCTTTTACGTTACGTATATAACGTAAAAAAGCAAAACGAATAGAAAACTAAGGTATGATATAGTTTTCTATTCGTGTTGCATTTTACGTAACTACTATAGTTATGTCGTTTACGCTTGTCACAAAACTCATGGTAGAGGTACTGTATGTACTCTCACCGGCCAATCATCCATCAATGGCCATCAGTCGTCCAATCAGATCGCGGAACCGGCACAGCGTCGCAGCACAAATTCGTCGGGATTTGTTTTCATGTACGAACCACAACATTACCGCTCTATTCAGGTTTTATGCTCGATCATTGCCTAAGATCATTTCCCACCGCAAAAGAAAAAAAAAAGGGTATGACTTCTCAAAAAAAAAGAGACCATATTGATTATTATTGGAAGTAATAGTTATAATAAAAACTAGCTGGTGCCCGCGACTTTGTCTGCGCAGGATAAGATTTTAGTTTTTTTTTCAAAAAGCATCCCAATATGTTACTTCTAATACCTCCAAGAATATGTGTACAAAGTTTCATGATGATCGGTTAAGTAGTTTTCGCGTGAAAGCGTAGCAAACAAACTTACTTTCACGTTTATAATATTAAGTATAGCAGTATATATTAATTATTGGATACTATCGCCTATCCTTGTACGATCCAGTGCGTCTAGTGGAGTTTACACGATTCAGCATGAGGCTTATTATAATATTACCGTTGTATATATTTGAACTGTACCCACTTGTTGTTGGTGACGCAGCCCCTCTTGACCAGATCGATGACTCCCACGCTAAACATCTCCGAGTGGATGCCCAGGTCCTTGTGGTTCTTCAGGGCCGAGAGCACCGCGTCAGGGATGCTGCCGATACCTGCAACCATGTGGAGGGTTTACATCCACGGTATAATGATGGACGTAGCATGTGGGCGTGGCGTGTGGGCCTGACAGGTGGGCGTAACATGTGGGAGTGACACGCTGGCGTGACATGTTGGCGTGGCGTGTGAACGTGGCAAATGGGCGTGCACGTGGTTCTGTTACGAGAGGGTGGCGTGTGAGCGTAACATTTATTTATAGAAGAGGTGGCAAACGGACAGTCGTTTTACATGTGGGCGTGGCACGTCCGTACTTGAAAATGCCGTGAAGTCTATACTGATGCAGTAAAGCTTGTTTTATCTATCTTCAGAACTACGGATATGAACAATTATTTTTATATTTGCTAGCCCAATTAATGAAGAGGGAAGGAAGATTGTTTTTTTATTTGGGGCCGATTGGATTCGATAAACTTCTATACCGTTTGTCCGATATATACCACAGAAGTATACGTGCCTACTTGCGTTTCATGGACTATTGTGTTTCATGGACATCGAGCACCATTGTCATCATCATGATCAGCATCTATCCGTCCACTGCTAAACAGGTCTCCCACAAAGAACGCCAAGATGGCCGATCCCTTGCCACTCGCATCCAACACGGACCGGCCACAGCACGGAGATCGTCTTCCCACCTGGTTAATGACTGACCAATACTTCGTTAAACGTGGCCTCAACTCTTAAACCTTATTGGCCCATCGGCCATCCGTTCTCCTGAGTGTGTGACCAGCCCATTGCCACTTCAACGAGCTTATTCTTTGCGTGATATCGGTAACCTTAGTTCTCTGGCGGATGTCTTCGTTTCGAATCCTATCTGTCAAAGAAACACCAAGCATAGCACGCTCCATAGCATGTTGAACTACGGCAAACCAGTCGTAAATTTAGAGGCCACGTTTCAGCCCCGTAGGTCATCACGGGGGAACGTATTCGAAGACGATTGGTCGAAGACTTTCGTCTTCAAACTCTGCGGTATAGACGACGTGAGCATGACAACGAATATATAAACGGTCATATGCTCGATGTTCATGGATAAAGTTTTTATGCTCTTCTATCTTGCCACTAGATAGTTACATAAAATCAGCGGAACATAATAGCTAGCCAAATCTCGATGATACGAGTGCGGATAGACGGCTAGTATCCTCAACCATTCGGAAGGTAGCCCCGTCTCCGACTAGATTATAGAAAAATGTTAGTACTCACCCATTTGCAAGGTAGCTCCATCTTCGACTAGATTGTCAGCTATCAGTTGTCCTATCTTCATCTCTCCAGGGTTGCTGGGCCTGACTCCGTGCTCCGCGAGTGGGGTGTTGTCTTCTACAGCGTAGTCCACGTGAGACAAATGGATGATGGCGTCCCCGAAGGTTCTCGGCATTTGGACGTTAATTTGAGCTGGAAAGAAGATATTGTGAAATCAATTGGCGCACTTGACAGTTAAACCGACTCGTAGTCCGTGACGGCGAACGGCGTGATGCTGTTATAGATTTTTAAACATCGGCGCAAAAAGACGGATGATGAGAAAAAGAAAAAGATCCGCTAAGCGCGCCGTGACGGCCAAGCGAGTATCAGCTACACGAAGTAGTTACCTATGATGATCTTCGAATTGACCAGCGCTGCCCTCACGCAGTCCACCGATGTACCCAAGCTGCAGTATCCATGCTGGTCGGGTGGGGACACCTGGGTCATGAAACACATTACAATTATTACATACACATGTTTAAACATCATCATCATAATCTAATTTGCGAAGAGTGTTAGACAATGGTCAATACAGCCCAAAAATAGCACGCCACAGCGACAATCGTAGTAGGCTTTTTTTCTTTAACGCCGGGAAATGCTCTGAAGCATCCCGCGGGGAAGTGGGTCTCCCCACGCGGGTATGTGGGACTCGCTACGCCCGAAAATCTGGTAAGTGGACGCAGCTCTACCCACTAAAACCTGACGAGTGCCACCAATGCCGCCTTTGGAGAGGTGTCCCCGATCTAATGAGCAAACACCTCGACGGCTACTCAGTCCCCCAAGGGACCGACGCCACCTCCACAGGGGGGTTATCCCGCACCACAGAACAATCAACGTCGGGACAGTACAATAGGGTGAGGTTGCCGTCCTCACCCCTAACCCCCTGCTCTTTTGTCCTCTTTCTTATAAGAGGCATACAAAGAGCCCTCTCGGCTCAATTCGCTCCGCCCAAGGTGCTGGGCTCACCCTAGGCTACTGAGCCCCACCGTCACGTCAAGACCTGAACCATGGTGGGGACTCTAAGTACTAAGACTTCCACAAAAGTCGATATTTTTTTTGACCATGTAACTTATTTTTTTACTAAAATATTAATACGTAATAATGGATTTGTAACTGTAATTGATAACATGGTTATTTAGGATTACGTTTCAAAAAAACACCACGAAATTGGAAAATTTGTGACTTCAGAACCTAATGATGTAGTCTAGGGTGTAAGACCACTTAACCAAGTGATTTGAATTTTTATATTATTATATTTTTCCCAGAACTCGTATAGCCTAGTATAGCGCCCGGTTACCGCTTGTTTCGTGACACAGGGGTAAACTACTCATAGAGCATATTATAACCGGATAGAGTAGTAATGTGAGCCATAAAATTCCAAAACAGGTCAGTGATTTGTCACTGACGTAATAGCAATGGAACCAACCAGTGATCTGTATGTACGTCCTATCGGCCAATCATATGTCAATGTCCATCAGCCGGCCAATCAGAGCGCAGAACCGGCGCAGCGTCGCAGCAAAAATGTGGGAATTTGTTTTCATACAAAACACATAACATTACAGCTCTATTCCGATTATATGCTCGATGGTAACAGCTGACCCGGCAAACGTTCTGTAGTATAAATTATTTTTTAAAAATCTAGATAGGAAACGTAGGGCGTGTTAAAATTAAAAAAAACCGTACACGACAAGATCCATTAAAGTAGTTTGATTATGGGTGAAATTCGCGTAAACTTTAGAAAAAAAATCATTATCATCATGGTCAGCCTTTTCCTGTCCACTGTAAGTATAAACTTTTCACACCTTTCAACACTTCAATTGGCCCACCTGGATGACAGCGATGTCTGGCTGAATGATCTTCCTGTGGAATAGCTTGGGGATGTCCTGCAGGAATATCGGGATAGCATCGGAGCGGCCCTCCGCAACCGCCTTGCGCACGTTCCCCCCCATGAACAGGGATACGGACCTGGAACGGGATAGATACATTAAGCCGGGTTTTCACTATCTTAGTACACTCGGACCTTACGGATAACCTAACCTAAGTTATTGTAAAAATATTTTGCAGAGTTCATATTCATACCATATAATTGACACCAAGTGAAATTTGACGCCGGATAAAGTGTTAATTACTTTTAGTATTTTCAGATCGTCGGCAAACTAAAATGGCACGGAATAAGTGATATGCTCAGGAATGTCCTTAACCAAAATATTAAAAAGAATAGGACCTAAATGGGACCCTTGTGGTACACCTAATGTGATATTATATCATCTGGATATATATTTGTCTAGATTATTTTAACCTGGTGGGTTCGAACCCATTCTCGCGGTAGGGCGACCGGGCCACTTGGTTCATTATCGCATTACATAAGATATATAAACCCTATCAGAATCACTTGAGGTTATCAAGATAGTGTTACGATATCTGTAACAAACAGTATACCTAGGTATACTAGCTGTACCGAGGTTTCATACGAAAAAAAAAACCTCTAAAAAGTCTACCTGGGGAGGTAGATCTTTGTTATAATTTTACTTCATTAGTAAGCAAGCGCCTGATGGTAAGTGATCGACTCGTGAGATTTGGGCGAAACTTTATATTAGTTTATATCCATATGTTTGAGCAACGTACTAATGTCAAAAAACCTGAAAACCTCGGGTCAAGAATTTACATATTGAATATGTATTATGTACTTATTTATTTTTAAAAAATCAAATTTATTCCTTACTAATGTATTGTTTTATATTAATTTATGGCTTGTATATACATTGTCTTGTATAAAAAAAGAATAAATTGCATAAATGCAATCATGAATACGACTGAAATGTAAAGGCTGCACTACATTATCGCCGATTACGGGTGAGCACGATGATGTAGATGCGAAACAATGATCGCCTGCGACCCGTTTGTTGTCGGTTTTTCGGACACCAATCAAAGAGATTCGTCATTCGTTGCGTCGAAGTGCCCACAGTAGCATCTAGCGCCGATAAATCATTCGCCGTCGGATAGTGCAGTTTCCAAAATATCGGCCAAATTTTTTTTTTCAAGACGGCGCTTGAACCTTCACCTGGATCTGTCAGCATTTTGTGATTTTATGCTCATTAAGTGACCCTAAACCTAATATAAAAAATTGGATCGGAAATTTAGTGCGAGGTTGTCCAAGTTAATCGTCTATTTTAACTGTAGGTACTATAGACAATTATAATAATATAATATCAACCCTTATATGTCCCACTGCTGTTCAAAGGACTCCTCCTCAGGGTTGTAGGTCCATAGTTCACCGATTCGCAGGCCCAATGCAGCTTGGCACACTTCACACGCCTTCAAAGACTTCTATGCTCAGCTATGCAGGTTTCCTCACGACGCGACGTTTCTTTCACCGGTGAGCAAGCGATGGTCTCATGTTCAAGTGCACGTAGAAATTTTGAAAATACCCATTTCAAGGCTTCACAGGGATCAGGATCGAACCCCGGACCTCTCACTCAAGTGACCGAGCCCATACCCACTAGTGACTAGACCATCTTCTCTTTATTTATATTAATATACTTTTTATTGTTTATCGGCGAAACATGAATACCTGAATACATATTGACATTGATAAGGATTTTGGAGTGATAAGTTATCATTGGTGAATATGCCAGATGGGATTAGTGATGGTTGTCGCCCGATGATAAGATGGAGTGAGGCTATAGCCACTGGTTGGTTACACGGAGGTCTCGCGTTTAAATCCGTCGTTTATGACATAACTGTCTGCTTAGACATAATTCTATCCAGCAAAAGTTATTGAGACAAGCCATATTCAGTGTACTGATTAAGGCCGGTGACGATTACCCAAACCCGCCGATCCAATGTTTTACAGCCCTGCGAATGTGGAACTTTTTTATGGCAAGAGGCAAACGAGCAGTCGCAGTCTTATGGTGACTACCGACGCCCATAGACATCCGCACAACCAGAGATTATACAGATTGCACTCCTTGTCCCTATCCCCCCCAATTGACCAACGGAAACTCACGAGCCGCACGAAACGCGACAGCATAGCTAGTCACTTGACGCTGGTATTATGTGAGCGAGAGGTAACACCCCGGTCGTGCCGGCCCAATTCGTCTGCAATGCAACATGGCACTACCTCTTACATGACTTTAACTTCTTTTAAGAAAATAATTTTCATAAATTATCAATCCACGTTTAATATTTAATTTCTTATGTTAATCATTAAGCCAAAGTTGTTCGCCTTTTTTTTCCGAGTCGCCCGTAATCGTTAACGAATTTGCTGCCCAGAAAACTCATTCATACGATGACTACACTGAGATGTAAGATAAGTTGGTGCCAATGATTACACTGCCTGTCCTGCCCTTCTCTCCAAAACATCCGGAGGAAATAAGCTCCATGAAGGTATCAATCAGACAGGCGCGCGGCACAATATAGTAAGAAGTCCCGTGCTGCTTTGTACCCGAATTGGGCCGGCACGACCGGGGTGGTACCTCTCACTCACATAACACCGGCGTCAAGTGGCAGCTATACAGTCGCGTTTTGTGCGGCTTGTGAGTTTCCGGTGGCCGATGGGGGGGGGGGGGGAAAGGAGGGCAACACATCTGCATAATCTCTGGTTGTGTATGAGCGTCAGTAGTCTAAAGCTTCCACTGCTCGTTTGCCTTCCTATGCTATAAAAAAAAATCATTGGGTTGACTTAACTACCAAGACGCGCCAATAGATGTATCCCGTAAAAAATAACATATCAATGACAAAGAGTAACACGACGATGATACGTGGACCTTGTATTGACTCGTGATTATTGTCCAATGACTAGTAATATAGAGCATAACTGCCCTACTTACGTCGAATATAAAGGTGCGTCCAGAACACTTAAGAGGCACTACAACGTAAGATTAAAAACGTAGTTAATGAATCAATGCTGTGTTGAGATGGTAAGTGTTTGATGGAACTGAGCACGTTCGTTATCGAGTAGAGCCGTATGTACACGATTCAGTGCGAGAGCGACCCGTCCACGCTCGATGTCGAGTGGAGACGAGTATACACGATCCTTTTTGACACCGAACCCAGCACGCTCGATGTTGAATCGAGACAAGTTTACACGATTCAGTGCAACAGCGACCCGTCCACGCTCGATGTCGAATGGCGACGAGTATACACGATTCTTTTTGACACCGAACCCAGCACGCTCGATGTTGATCGAGACAAGTTTACACGATTCAGTGCGACAGCGACCCGTCCACGCTCGATGTCGAGTGGAGACGAGTATACGCGATTTTGTGCGACATCGTATTTTTTTTTTAATTCTATACGCGTAACATGATTCATTGTGACCGAACAGAGTACGCACGATATCAAGTGGAGATGAGTAAACAAAATTAAGTTAGTCAAGTCAGAGTGAAGAATCCATCTTTCTCGTGCCCGTGACGCACTGAATCGTGTATACTTGATCTACTGCACACACGAATACAATTAACATGGAAATGGCATATATATAGACGCAATAAAGGATATGAACGCATCTCCAACCCGACGCCAGGAGGCCGTGTGGTCGAAGACTGCACGGTTGGCGGGGGGCACTTTTACAAACCAAAAGTGAGCCAGATGGGCTCACACAAATCCGATGTAGCATTAGGGCCTTCGGGCCGTTAGCATAGATCCATCCGAAAAAAAAAGGATATGAACGCATCTTTAACACGATTATATTATCTGTTAACAATCGTACCGACCTCCTTTCTCGAATTGCCTCTCATTAACCGTATCACTGTCAACATGGGAGTATTCATTATGTATAGCACTATCTTTACGGACAGAACTAGAACTAAAAACTCCACGTCTATCTAACTGTCGTCATTATCAAAGACTTGTGTAATGGTCAATAGATTGATTTTTTAAGTCATAAGGAGGCAACCGAGCAGTCGGAGCCTTATGGTGACTACCGACGCCCATAGACATACGCACACCCAAAAGTTATGCAGATATGTTACCCTCCTTTTCCCTATCTCCCCAATAGGCCACCGTAAACTCACAAACGGCACCAAACGCGACAGCATAGCTGTTATATATTTCACTTTTAATAAACAATCTATGAAAATGGATTGCTTTTTAGGGAAAAATCGAATTCACTCTCGATCCGAATGATAAGCTAATGATAATGGCTAATGATAATGTCACATGACACATCACACACGGAAGTCGCAGGTCGGAAACCTGCCAAGGTTGACAAATATTACATCTGTAATACTAGATTTAGGCTTCTAGGTTTTGGAGGACCTGTTCATGGGGCTATATGTCACATGAGTAAGTAAACGGACAGAGGCAAAGCTTCCATACAATGCGTAAAATTGTTAACTATTATGGTAGGGTTGTCACAGGTGGATAAAATTAAACGAACAAAACGATTTTTTTTTATTGTGTAGTAATCTATGTAAATATTCTATCTTTATTACAAAATATTTTTTCTAAATATTTTGTGTTTATATTTTTTAATTGCAATAATCTGTTGCACTTTATAATAGAGTGGTAAATTGTAATGGAAAGCACTCTCATTGCATATCAGTTTTTATCATATTAACTATTATAATATTTTTTTATTCCGAAGAGGAATCGTCTCCTAATTACGTATTCTGTACTTATACCTTTAGATTTAATGTCGGGTCATATATTTCCCTAACAAGAGTTTAGGCACATCCATAAAAACTTAGTGAACAAAAGTAATAATAATTATAATATAATTATAATAGAAATAAAATAATAAGATACAACTTACCTATATCTTTGGGATAGCTTAAATATTATTTGTTTTATTTGCTCTATTATTGTTCATACATACAGTACAGTATACAATATTGACACTTTTTATTTTTAATTATCAACAATAATTTAAGAAGTACCTGGATGACCTAGCTTCGCTCGGTTTTTTTTATTTTATTTTATAAAATGACATTTTCTAAAAATGATTCCTAGCTAGATCGATTTATCGCCCCTGAAACCCCCTGTATACTAAATTTCATGAAAATCGTTGGAGCCGATTCCGAGATTCCAATTATATATATATATACAAGAATTGCTCATTTAAAGATATAAGATAATGTTATAAAATATGATTCTTTTTTATTTGCTCTATTATTGTTCATACACACAGTACAGTGTACTTATAATATTGACACTTTTTACTTTTATTTAACAAACATTTATGAACGATGATAATAATTCGAAATACCCGCCAAGCGAAAAAAAAATCAAATATACAACGTGAACTCACATCCCTGCATTCGAACACTCGTCGAACCGGTTTCAACGGGTTTCTACTCGTACGTGACAAGCCACAAGTGCTCACGCACACATGCGTAAGGACGCTTGTAGTAGTGCAATCGATTCGCGCGGTTGTATAAAGCTTTGCCTCTGTCCGTTTATTTACTCATGTGTATATGTATCGTCATTCGTTCGAGAGTAGGTAGTAACAATGAGAGTATTAGCGTTAAGGTAGACGAACTGTTGCCAGGTGGGAAGACGATCTTCGTGCAGTGGCCGGTCCGTGTTGGATGCGAGTGGCGAGGGATCGGTCGTTTTGGCTTTCATTGAGTGAAGCCTACGTTCAGCAGTGGACGGATAGGTGCTGATGATGATGATGAAGATGACGATGTTTAAAAAAGTGTATAACTAACATTTCTCACAAACGTTCTTTTTGCGGGAAAATACTTTTTACGCATACGCTTACGTTCATGAAAACCCGAATGGAAACGGATATGTGGGACACGGTTTCACTCTAATTCTCGCAGTAAGAAACTTCTACTCCACTTAAGACTCCGCGGATTCCACTTAATTGTGGAATTAGGTCCTGGATCTGTCAGCAACAGTTAAGAGAGGCGAAAAACCTTACCTAAAGATGTCCTTGCACTCTGGCGCGACGTACGCGGCCTCCTTCTCGGTATGCATATGAACCACCTTGATGTCTTGCATGCAGCAGGCCTTGCCCACTTCGGTCATGGCGTCCAGGAGGGGAGCGGGAGTGGCCGCGGCACCCTGGGCGAACACCGTCTGACCTGGAGACAGACAGGGACTGTAGGAAACAAAAACACGGCAAATTCTGGAGGATTACTTCCCATTGATATGGAGTCATGAAATTCGGCAAAAACCTAATTGAAACTTAAAAAATATTTTAAAGAACCTTCAGCTACCTATTTAGGCTAGCAATTGAAAAAAACTAACTAAGAAGTTTTCACTTCAATAAATTATTAAAAAAAACTAAAAACACGCTTTAAAATTAGCAACTATAAATTAGAAAATAATTTTTAATATAAGAATGAAATTGAATAACAAAAAAATATATTATTGTCAAAAAGCGTGAGGTGATCGATTTTTATTGTTGTAAATATTTCATAGTTTTACAGTACAGAGCACCCCACGCTTTTTTACTATATATTTATTTTTATAACTCGCTCGTTCAATCGGAGCTAGAATACTGATGCATTTTTTTTTTGCGTATCTGTCTCGAAGATATGTCGATCTACCACAGACAACATTACAGCGCTATCGCATACAAAACTATGTTACCTCCCAAATTGGACTAAACTTCTTTGTAAATTAAAAACGTCATCCATTGTTTGACATTGTCGTCATTAATTAACTTTCGCCCGAATACTCAAACGAATCTCAAATTTAAGACGTACTTAAACTCGTGTTGTCCCTCTTTTTTTCTTTGAATCTGACACGTTATAGCATGAGTTTAAGTACTTCTTACATTTGAGATACGTTTGAGTATTCGGGCATTTGAATGTGTGCGTATCATAGTGTGTGTCAATATTTTATTTAATGTATTTATAATGCATATTACACATAAATAACAGCTTTCTCTACTCCCACTCCACTTAATCTTTAACTGTACCAAATTTCAAATTCCTCTGTTTGCGCAATCCTCTTAAAAAGGGGTACAAACACAGAAATCTAAATAATAAGACAATTGTCTTATTATTTAGATTTCTGTGGGTACATTTTTTTTTTGCTTCACGTATTAGGTAAATACAAAGATATAATACTAATATTATAAAAATGAAGAGTTTGTTTGTTTGAACGCGTTAATCTTCGTAACTACCAGTAGTATTTAGGAAGAAAAACAAAACATTTTGAAGTGAACTGAATTATAAATCTATACCATTCACGAATCCAATTGAACGCACAAAAAATATCATAATAATCGGTCCAGACTTTTATAGTATCCCAAATAGCCCTAAATAATCATGGAAACTAAATGCTTTCGCTGATGATGAAGTACAAATACCATGACCTACTGACCTAGAAGCGGGGAGGAAAAACCTGCATTGTAGAGAACGAAACGAAATACTTGATTATTACTTTCAATGATATTACATAGGCTGTGTAAGATCTACATATCTATGTTATAACTCGCTTTAACCGGGGAGGGAAACTGGAAATTTTTCCTACTCCTCCTGAATACTTCTGATTAAAGTCTTTGGGTCCCAAGGCAGTTTTAACGTATCCGTATATAACGTATATAACGTATCAAAGGGTCATTTAGTGGTTACCGCTGTCGATCCCGGCTATACAGGAGTAGCAGCGGTGGGAACGAGTGGTGGGCCTAACCCGTTTAAAAAAAAATCTATGTTATAACATACTAGCTGTTGCCTGCAGCTTCGCCTGCGTTACTCAACTCTTATATGTCACAGCGTGATGTTATATAGCCTATAGCCTTCCTCGATATACGGGCTATCTAACACTGAAAGAATTTTTCAAATTGGACCAGTAGTTCCTGAGATTAGCGCGTTCAAACAAACAAACAAACTTTTCAGCTTTATAATATTAGTATAGATTTGAAAAGATTAGTTCCACTGAGTTTGTTTCGCCGGTTCTTCTCAGTGGGCTTGCCTTGGAATCGGTGGTTAACAGATGCTTTGTTGGTACATTTTGAATATGAATTTGAAAAAAAAATAAAAAAATTTGAATAATTTGAATTTAACTGACTTGCTTAGTAGATTGTAGGAAGAGCTAAGTAGCCCCACCATGGTTCAGGACTTGTCGTGGCGGTGGAGCTCAGTAACCTAGGGTGAGCGGTGCACCTTGGGCGAAGCTAATTGGGCCTCTTTGTACCCCTTTTGTAAGAATAGGGGACAGAAGAGCAGGGGGCAAGGGGTGAGGATGGGAACCTCTCCCCATTGTACTGTCCCGACGTTGGGAGGTGGCGTCGGTCCCTTGCGGGACTGACTAGCCGTCGAGGTGCCCTGTTTGTTTTCTAGATCCGGGGCACCTCACCAAAGGCGGCATTGGTGGCACTCGCCGGGTTTTAGTGGGTAGAGCTGCGTCCATTTACCAGCTGTCACGCGCAGCGAGTCCCACATACCCGCGTGGGGAGACCCGCGGGATGCCTCAGAGCATTTCCCGGCGTTAAAGAAAAAAAAAGGAAGAGCTAAGTAGAGTAGGAACCTACTGATCTACTCAATCATGGGATTGCTTTAGCTACATAAGTAACGAGAAGGCCGCAGATGGCGAGACATATAGCCCGGCTACAAGATCGAAGATGGACGGCAAGGGTGGCCGGTGACGTCATGGTATGGACCCAATGGCAAACGTTTAAGAGGGAGACTCCTTATGAGATGGGGGGACGAAGTAGCTAAAGTTGCCGGGCCATATTAGATGAGAGTAGCCCAAAAGTCGGGAAAAATGGTTCAAGCCTTGTCGTGGCGGTGGGGTTCAGTAGCCTAAGGAGAACCCACCTCGGGCGAAGCCAATTGTATCGAGGGAGCCGCTCTTTGTCCATCTTATAAGAAGTGGGGATCCTATTCTAATGCACTGTCCCGACGTTAGGAGGTCCCTTGGGGGACTGACTAGCCGCCGAGGTGCCCTGTTGCTCAACAGATCAAGGGAACCTCACCAAAGGCGGCATTGGTGGCACTCGCCGGGTTTTAGCGGGTAGAGCTGCGTCCACTTACCAGCTTTCGGGCGCAGCGAGTCCCACATACCCGCGTGGGGAGACCCCCTCCTCGTGGGATGCCTCAAAGCATTTCCCGGCGTTAAAGGAAGAAAAGGAGTTTTGTAAGAGGTAGTGCCATACTGCATTGCAGCCGAACTGGGCCGGCACGACCGGGGTGGTACCTCTCGCTCACATAACACCGGCGTCAAGTGACAGCTATGCTGTCGCGTTTCGTGCGGTTTGTGAGTTTGGCCATTGGGGGGGATAGGGAAAAGGAGGACGGCGCATCTGCGTGGCCTTGGTTGTGCAGTTGTGTATAGGCGTCGGCGCCGTGAGGCTCCGACTGCTCGTTTGCCCCCCTTATGACATAAAAAAAGGAACTCCCAGATGCGAGTCCCACATTGGATCAGGATCTACCCGCAGATCCTGGCTGCATCCATAAGGATTTCCCGTCCACACCACAAAGGACATGCAGCGTAATTACTGGCACCGACTTACTTGAACATCGGAACAACGCATGAACAAAGTGACTGGATTAGTCTATCAACTCGCTCATAGACGAAAATTACCACTTATCATGAGGTAATTAGTCAGTCAGCTTACCTATTTAATTAGCATGTTAATAGCCGCATAATACGCATAAAGTTTGGCCGCTGTGTCCGCGGCGTAGCGCCTTGGATGGAGATTTTTATTCGAAAGCATGGTTCGTACATTTTATTTTCAATCAATATAAATTCAGCCGTTTCAAAATTATCAGCTGTTTCTTTAAGCGTTGGTTTTTTAAAGTATATCCATTTAGTTCTATAACATATACAATAAAACAATATGTACGTATTTGATGTTTCCTTTCTATGATACATTTGCTTGTTACCTCAGTTGCCTGCACACATATAAATTGCATTAGTAAATAAATAAATAATTACATAAACTTTCTATGACCGCTAGAGCTTTTTTAAATTTAGAACAGACCCGATTAATTCTTGATGACGTAATAGCGAGGGCGCCACAGAATATAAATAAACCTGTACACGTAAACAGATTCGCGAGAGTGGCATTATAATATGATTCCTTGACCGCGTTCACTGAATAATATCTTTAAAATGATCATCCAATTTTTTTATTTCTGTTCCTCAAAATGGCATAACGGAACCCTTAGTGGATCATATCGTTGTCCGTCTGTCTGTTATGATGATAAAGACCCAGACAAGTGAGTCTCTTTTTTTTTCGTTTTGACCTATGCTATGGTCCAAAGACCTTTATGCGAAATCGGAAGAGTAGGAGAGCTGATGGCTTCTACCTAAAACAAAAGAGAGAGTCTCACCGCATGCTGAGGGTTCCGAGAAACGTATTTTATGTATACATATAAATATAACAACAAAATAACGGTTTTCAGATTTTCACTTATATTGTGAACTTCTTACTTTTCATGATTCTATGTTAGGGAGTAATTCCCTATAGGTTTTGGTTTCTGCTAGTCTGTCAAACCAAAACCTATAGGGTAATCCTATAGGTTTTGGTTTGACAGACTAGCAGAGAGACAACGGAGTGATCCTGTAAGGGTTCCGTTTTGTCATTTTGAGCAACGGAACCCTAACTATAATGCTCTTTCACGGTAGAAATAAGCAAAACTGGTATTTGGTACCAGCGCAGACCGGTGCAGGGCACAAACTATTCCCGCCCACCTGAATTCAGATAAAAAAAGATATTTTGTGACGTCGAATTCTACAAAATAATATGATATAAAAATAAAAATAAAGTGTGTCAATTAAATGGGACTAGAGGTCGCACAGCTATTGAAATTCGATCTCAATTAAAATAAAATCATTCAACTTCAAATACAGATTGACAGTACCTAAAACCAAATGCTTTAAAACTTATCTATACAGATAAATAAAATTGGAGTGTCTGTTTATAATATTAAAATAACCGTTTTTTACGGAATGCATAGGGATGTATACACGGTACATATACTGAAATAGCCTTTTTTACAATTTTTGTCTGTCTGTCTGTTTGTTACGGCTAATCTCTGAAACGGCTGGGCCGATTTTGATGCGACTTTCACTGGAAGATAGCTAATGTTATAAGGAGTAACTTAGGCTATAAGAATAATCATCATCAATCCGTGTACGGTTGTAAATCAAAGTTAACGCGGGCGAAGCTGCAGGCAACAGCTAGTTTGTAAAATAAAAACTAAACGGGAGAACAGCGGGAAATTTCGGGGCACGCTGTTGTTTTTCTTAGTTTCCCGTTAATTAATTATTATTTGATATTTTGTTCATTCGGAATGGATTCTTTAGTGATTGTTTTAAAAACCTTAAGTGTATATAATATGATTGGTTGGAGAATATTGTGGACTGTAGTGGTCGGTTCTGGGTGGGTGGTGTGGGAGGTGATTGTTGATTGAGGTTTTACTGCCGGTTGTACTTCAGATTTGATTTCGGCCTTACTTAATTACCTAATAGACTAGGCTTTATGGATTACAGTCCTTTGCCTTTGCCTTTACTATCGGGGATAAATTGTCAAAAGAAACTAAACGTCATACGTCATCTATTGTGGGTTTTCATCTGAAATGGCGGGAAACATCGGGACGCGCGGTTGTGTTTTTTTGGTTTCCCGTTAATTAATTGTTATTTTGTGTTTTGTCCATTCAGAATGGTTTTCTATAGTGTTTGTTTTAAAAACTTGATCTTTATATATTGTGATTGGTTGGCGAATATTGTGGTGGACTGCCTTGGGTGGATGGAATGGAGAATGATAGTTGATTGATGGGGGCTAGAGGGGCGAAGCCGCGCTCCTTGGGGTTCCCCGCCATTTCTCCGTATTACAGACCGAATATTGTATTTTGTATGGCTAATAGCGTAGTAGCTAATGCCTTTAAATGAAAATAATAATAATAAATCATCTATTGTTTGACACTTAATCTGTATAATATTGTGACTGGTTGGCGAATACTGTGGAGGACTGTTCTGGGTGGGTGAGGTGGGGAGTGATAGTTGAGTGTTGGAGGACTGAAGGGGCGAAGCTGCGCGCCTTGAAATTTCCCACCGTTTTCCCATATTTCATACTTGGCTTCGGCCTTACCAAATAAATACAGACTTGGCTGTATGGACTTAAGTTATCCTTTGCCTTTCCCTAATGGGATAAATTATTAAACAACAACTATTGGAGAACGGGGGGAAGTGTCATTGCGTGCGGTTGTGTATTTTTGGTTTCCCGTTAATTAGGTACTTGTTATTTTGTGCTTGTTAATTCGGAGCGGTTTCCTATAGTGTTTGTTTTAAAACCTTAATCTGTGTAATATATAATGTGATTGGTTGGCGAACATTGTGGTGGACTGTTATGGGTGGGTAGAATGGGAAGTGATAGTTGATTGATGGGGGTTAGAGGGGCGAAGCCGCGCTCCTTGAGTTTTCCTACCGTTTCTCCAAAGGACATACATAATATTATTCACACGACAGAATTGGCAGCATGACCTCTGGTCTTAGGCGGTTCCAACAGGAACAAAACTAACAAAAACACAACAACTATTGTTTGACATTGTCGGAAAAATGGCGGGAAGCATCGGGACGCACGGTTGTGTTTTTTTGGTTTCCCGTTAATTAATTGTTATTTTGTGTTTTGTCCATTCGGAGTGGTTTTCTATAGTGTTTGTTTTAAAAACTTGATCTTTATATATTGTGATTGGTTGGCGAATCTTATGGAGTACCGTTCTGGAGTGGTTTTCTTAGTAGGGCTGTTCTGGCGGTTTTCTATAGTGTTTGTTTTAAAAACTTAATCTGTGTAATATATAATGTGATTGTTTGGCGAATATTGTGGTGGACTGCCTTGTGTGGATGGAATGGGGAATGATAGTTGATTGATGGGGGCTAGAGGGGCGAAGCCGCGCTCCTTGGGGTTTCCCGCCATTTCTCCGTATTACAGACCGAATAATTGTATTTTGTATGGCTAATAGCCTAGTAGCTAATGCCTTTAAATGAAAATAATAATAAAATTTGACATTGTCGTCATTATACAACTCGAAATGTGTGCGTATCGTAATGTGTGTATTAGATTATTTAAGATAAATGAAATTGGTGTGTCTGTTTGTAATATTAAAATAACTGCTTTTATTGAACGCATATGGATGTATACACGGTACATATTATACCAAAATAGCATTTGTATATCTATGCAAGTTGGATAGGTATCTATGGCCAATCCCTAACATGAGACACTAATTACAATTCATCATTATATCTATAACAATAACGTATATATCTGAATGTGTTTCTAAGCTCAAATCTCAGAGCAGCTGAACCGATTTCGCTAATTCTTTTTTTATAATATTCCTTGAAGTACGAGGATGGTTCTTACGGAGAAAAATAAAAAAATGCCTGAAAAAGTCTAAAAACAACACTTTTCTATACTCCCATACAAAAGATTCGTAATAATACTTAAAAGTTGGTTAAAAGTCAATTTGAACTTTAGTACCATAACATAAAGTTGAAGTGTTAGTGGAGGGGATCCGGGAAGGCAAAAGCTAAGAACCGATTTTAATTTTTTTAAATTTTGACAGAACGAAGTCTGTGCGGGCAGCTAGTTATTCATAAAATTATTTTTATATATTAACATAAATTTTTAATTTATTTCGAGAAGATTTCGAAAAAAAGGAAACTAAATATTTATAACTTCGACATTGGATTTTTATAACAAAGCTTTTTGCCAAGAATTCCGTTATGAGACAATCATTGTTTTCTGTTATTATACATCCTTCAAATATTTTTCATCTGGTATTGTCTGGTATTTGTAGGGATGTGATAAACGGCTTTTTATTTTCAACACGCTTAAGCGTTTGGCTTTTATTTTTCAGCGCGCTTAAAAAAGCCGGCCGAGCTTTTTATTGAAACGCATTATGCAGGCAACAGACAGGATCACCTCAGCGACAGGCTGGCCCCAGCGAAGGCCAGATACTCCTTGTAGGGGGGGAATGCCCGGCTGCTACTAAGCAGTCCCCACGACGTCGTACCATACAGACCCAGGTTCCCATCCTGAGCCCGACACGAGCACAGGGGCGTTACTGGAGGCGCATTAAATAGCGCCTCCTACGCCCGCGGGAGAAGGCTTCGTCCGCGGCCTCCTCTCTCACCCGCTCGTCGACCTCCTTCTGGGACATTACTGCCTCACAGAAGGAGACCATCACCGTCCAGGACTCGTCGTCACCAAGCATCGCGGTGATGACGCTCGGCAGAGACAAGTCCCCTCCGATGACTGATGTCAGGATTGGGATTGATTTTTTAAATTTCTCTTAATAAATAATTCATTCAACATGATGATGATGATGAATATAATATATACTTTTAAAATTATTACGTTGGGACATCCCACACAGGACCATCTGATCCCAAACTAGGCAGATCCTGTTCTTATGGCAACCAGACAAATGATGTATACTTATATTATATTTCTAAATACATACATGATATAGATAAAACTACACCCAGACACAGAAAAAATGATCATGCTCATCACACAAACATTCATCCTGGGTGGGAATCGAACCCACGACCTTCCGGTTTAGTAGACAGGGTCACGAACCACTAGATCAATAGGCCAGTCCAAGACAAAAGGCAAGTGCTTTTAATAACCTTCACCATTAGAGTCACATGCATTGTTAGAATTATTAGTATTCTCCTCACCATTTCCTCCACTAGTCCAACCACCACCGCCATTATTCTCGTAACCCTGCCGTTGAGAAGAAGTTGGCCGTGATAAGTCACGCGAAAGTAAATCATTGAAAACACCCAAATGTTTCAGTTTCAAATGTTGATATTTGTTTTTGACATGTATTACACACAGCAACTATCGGTCTGGTTTTTTTGAAAGTAGTCTCAGATTAAAACGGCGCTCGACATTTTCACTACACTAATAATTATTAATTATTCACAACACTTACACCCTATAACTAAGGTAATATATAATAACAACACAAAAATCATAATATGCAGACTAGGCTGTATGGACTATTATTATTTAATCTAAGTATTTTCGCTTTCCCTATTGGGTTTATAAATAATAAATATTATTTATAACAACAAAAAAAAACACAACACGAATGTACTTATTTATAACTATAATATACTTAATTCCTAATAAAAATATCAGTTTACTATTTACAATTATTATTTACATTCACCATTATCAAATAAAACATTTAAGTCACTCAATTCACACTAATTCAAATAACGGCTACGCGCACGCAAAGTAAAAATTAACATCTAAGCTCATCGACATTGACAAGCGTACTGAGTTTAAAAAATTAAAATCAGTTAAAAATTAAAATCAAAAATCATAAATCATAATAAAAGTTCCTAAGCTGTAAAAAGTTTGTAACCAACCAAAAACGGAGCGTTGTCAGTCTGATAGAAATGTTATGTAAACAGGCATAATGTATTTTAGCCGTTTAATACGTAACCAATCGAATCTAATATTGATTCTTAAAGATATAGGGATAAGGTTTTAATCCAATAAAATTAAAAAATCTTTATATTGCGTCATATCACCCACAGCGTATAGAAGTAAGGTTCCTTATTCACATTATATTTTGAGTTTTAAACGTATCGGAATAAGGTTACTTTCTTTTAATCATGATAATATAGTATTGAATTTTTTAAAATTTAAACCTTGACGATTAATCGAAATCAGCTTGATTTTATTAACGCGCTTGAATGATTTTTTCAAAAAGCGGAATTTTTACAGCTCTAATTGATTAAGCGCCCATCTTTAGGTATTTGATATGACATGAATAGAACATTTTACTTTCAAAATCTCAAGATTCCATACATGACGGCATCGGCGATAATGTACAGGGAAACAGTAAATATGTACTTTTAACTTATAGTATAAGTTTTTGTTAGAGATTTCTGGTGATTTCTGGAGATGTTGGTGATTGAGGTATCGCTATCTCTACTCTATAAAAACTCTAATAAAAAATTCTTAAAAAATCCTCCAATTTTGTCGGAGGTGTGCGTGACAAACACCGTGACACGACACATACTAAGGCCTTGTGGTAAACGTCGCCCACAAAGTATAAACACAGTTTCCGGCATCAGCGCTAGTAAGTAATAGCCGAAAAAAATGCATTCTCTCTTATGATTTTTCTCCGACATTCGTGAATCTCCATTACAGAAATTATTGTCAAAGGCCCCGTGGACGCAACCCAATACGTTGGTCATACTAGATTCGCACCGCTCTCGACTTTACGGTTCACAACGCCCCCACACCGCCGGAGACAGAAACATGTAAGAAAAACCATAAGAACAGAAAGTAATGCAGGTCACGGCCCTCAGAGGAACACGAAGCAAGGAGGAGGAAGATTGAAGTACTGTATGTATGTAAGTCATAGCTTCATTAGTAAGGACTAAGAACAGAAGAGCAACAGGGCAAGAGAATGTTCCAAATTTGTATTTTCACGGATTGGGATCGAATGCAGTGCGTAACCTTTATCATTTTTATGACAAGGGTAGCTGATGGTAAGCGGTCGACGTCGCCCATGAACACAAACTAATTTACCTGGAACTAGCAACTCATTCATGTGTTGCCTATCCTGAGACATAAGATGTCAAGTCTCGGTGCCAGTAATTACACTGCCTGTCTTGCCCTTCTCTCCGAAACACAGCTGTTTCACGGGAGAAACAAGCAAGATAGCGATACCTATGCAGCCGGGAGCGCTGCACAGCGCATCTCTCCCACCGGTATAATAATTAGGTTTACAAATTAGGTCAATTTGGCGCTTGACTTTGGCCCATTTGCAAACTATCTTATTGATTTGAAATTGTGCCAATATAATATTTTTGTTTTGTACCCGCCGTTTCACCCGCCCTAAATTTGAACTAAGACTTTTCTTTGAAATAGCATATAACCTTTCTCAATAATTGAGCTATAGTGGCGCGCCTTAGCCTCGAACGCCTTCCCCGCCATGGCTCAGGCCTTGTCGTGGCAGTGGGGCTCAGTAGCCTAGGGTGAAGCACATTAGGCGAAGCGAATTGAGCCGAGGGGGCTCTTTGTACACCTCTTATAAGAGGGGACAAAAGAGCAGGGGGCAAGGGGCGCGCATGTGAATCTCACCCCAATGTATTGTCCCGAAGTTAGGAGGGGTTGTTCTGTGGTGCGGGACAACTCCTCTGTGGAGGTGGCGTCGGGAACCTGAGGGAATGACTAGCCATCGAGGTGCTCTGTTTGCTCAACATATCCGGGGCACGTCACCATAGGCGGCATTGGTGGCACTAGCCGGGTTTAGTGAGTAGAGCTGCGTCCACTTACCTAGCTTTCAGGCGCAGCGCTCCCACTCCCCCGCAGGATGCCTCAGAGCATTTCCCGGCGTTAAAGGAAGAAAAAAGGCCTCGAACGCCGTGACGGAAAATAGCAAGACGCCGTCATATTGCGACGCATCTACGCCGTCGCTCCTAATTACTCTAGTTTTTATAATTTTTTGTTACAGATTATTATTAATCATGAATACTAATATCAAAATAGATGTTTAAAAATATTTTTGAAATTTAAAATAGTATCAATAAAGTATATTTTTGAACGTCAATCTACCACCAGTTCCAAGGAAGGCCACTGAGAAGAACCGGCGAAAAAAACTCCGTGGAACTAATCTTTTCAAATAATATGCATTCTATCACAATTTTTACATCCTTATCCTAAAATGCCTGGGAGGAACGCAATATTCCCAAAGTGTGGTATCTTCTATGAATTTCCTATCAGCCAAACGTCTCTGATGGCCACGTTTTTTCAATCTCACCAGAAATTTCGGCAACAAGCGCGTTAAATATCAAACCCTTACATATTACATCAGTGGATGTCATTCAATACATCATTAATCACTTTACGTCACTAACTTCCTCGATAAGCTCGTTCATAAACATCCCGATGACTGGAGCAACGACCGCGGTGATGTAAGGTCAGCGATGATTACATTTGCGAGGGGGCCTTAATACTATCGTACAAGGGGGAAGACTGAAGAGCCAGACTATTTTTAGACAGAAACGTCTTACATTGAAATTCGACCTAATTTTAGTATTTACCATTTTTAGGGTTCTGTACCGAGAGGGTAAAACGGAAACATTATTACTAAGACTCCGCTATCCGTCCGTCACAAGGCTGTATCTCATGAACCGTGATAGTTAGATGAAATCACAGATCATATAATATTTCTGCTGCCGTAACAACAAATACTACAACAAAAACAGAATAAAAATAATATTTAAGGGGATATAGGAGCCCTATACGTTAAACGTGATTTTTTTGCCTAGTCCGCTCATATATTAATAACGGCAACAGGTAGACGCTTGAAATGTTCACATAATATTTAGTTATAATTATTAACTTTAAAAAGAAATAATTAAATTAAAATAAAATAAATATTTAAAGGGGGATCCCGTACAAAAATCATAGATGGTATAAACAACACCTATTGGAATGATGTTAAATCAGGGAAATCGTAACAGTCGTAAGGTAACGGAAATTGTAGCTAACAATCAATAATAATTTAATCATCACCTCAGTAGATGGCGCTTTTATTAAAATATTAATAGCTGTATATTACTTGAACAAAACAAACGTGATTATTGTTGTATACGTAATGGTAAGGAGCCCCTTGTGTCTGAGTCCAACTCGCACTTGGCCGTTTTTTCCAAATGGGCTTTTGCCCTTTAATGGCCTTTAAAGCTTCGTTTTATCGTTTAATCGACACTTTGGGTGAGCAAATGGCATACATATGAGAAGTTTACATATATCAATTTTTCTCTAATTTCTTCGTGTATTATTAAGTAATCTATACAGATAAATAAAATTTAAGTGTCTGTTTGTAATTTCAAATTACCAGCTTTTTACTCAATGCATATGAAAGTATAAACGGTACTTGCAACGAAAAAGCCATTTTTAAATTTTTTGTCTATCTGTTTGTACCGGCTAATTTCTGAAACGGCTGAGCCGATTTTTGCGGGACTTTCATTGACAGATAGCTGATATTATAGAGAGTAAATTAGGCTATAAAATAATCATCATCAATCCGGATATGGCTGTAAATCTAAGTTAACGCGGACAAAGCTGCGGGCAACAGCTAGTTTATTATAATAGTTAAACAAAGCTAATCATCGGAACTACTAGTTGAATGTGTTTTGCTTTTGATAGCGCTTTAGGTACATATTAAGTTATTGAAGAACGTAAGGCATGTTAGTTGGATAGGCAAACTGGCAAACGTGCCACCTGATGGTAAGTGGTCGACGTCGCCCAGTGTGTGAATAAGAATTTTGGCAAAGTTTATTTCACAGAAGCAATAACTTATGTGTTTCTGTGAATACCTAGAAATTCTTAATTTTTACGCCATTGAAAATTGAATACATTAAATCCTTTGTTTAATAATAAATTATAAACAGGTTTCTGTTGACCTTTAGATTTAATACTATTACGTCCGCTTTTAAAGTGATAGGCAATAATATTTTTTGTGTATTAGTAGAAATAAACCAGTATACAATATATCTGAAAGAAGTTGTTAAATGTAGAACATGAATAAAGAATAGTCCCCAACACAGTCCCTTGTGGCACTCCTCCATCTTTATTGCTTTGCAATAAACGTAACATAATATATAGGTCTCATTCTCTTAAGATTACATAATATTATGATGTCCAACATAAACTGTACTTCCACAACATTGATATGCCTGATAGACATCGCGCATCAAAAACTGTGTTTTTGCGAGGACTTCTGGTTTATCATATAAATGGCAAGCACGTTGAGTTATTCCGTGACCAAGGTACGTCGGGAATGTAAGCTGATTAAGCTGTGATAAAATCCAGTAGTTTATCTATATAGTAGATTAATAAAATTGTAGTGTCTGTTTGTAATATTAAAATAATCGCTTTTTACTAAATGCATATGGATGTAAACACGGTACCTACATAATATACAAAAATAGCATTTTTAAAATTTTTTGTCTGACTGTTTACTCCGGCTTATCTCTGAAACAGCTGGGCCGATTTTGACAGGACTTTCACTGGCAAATAGCTGATGTTGTAAGGAGTAACTTGGGCTATAAAAATAATCATCATCAATCCGCAGGCGAAGCTGCGGGCAAAAGCTAGTTATGTATATAAAAGAATTTCGTGTCACGATCTTTCTTCACGATTAACTCCGAGAGCCGATTTTAAAGTAGGTATTGCACATTATGTAGTTTGCTCCAACTCAAAAAATAGTATAATTTTGGTCTATAGCACGTCTGCCCGAGACACTAACAGGATAAATTCGTGTAAAAAAGTAAACAACGCTTTTCTTAGCTTCACTAACAACTGTGTCAGAAATTGTTGGCTCTTTATTTGACTCTCAGCCAATAAATATAATGAAGATGATCCACTATGTTTGATGCTATTGACCTCATCTGATCTGATGTCCGGAGGTGAGTCCATTTAGGGCTATTAGTTTAGAATATTTTTTATTAATACTTGGTTTCAATATTTTATTCTCTAGTCGGATTATTTTTAGGTTTTGAACATATACCGGGTGTAATCGTTAAGTGTGCACAGGCGATTATTCCGTAACTATTACAGATATCAAAAAACTTTAAACTGATTTCGAAAGTACTTTAGCTAATGAGTAAAATGACAATAATAAATTATTAAAAATAAAACGATAAATATCCAAAAAAATTACATTAAACTCTCCCATACATTTTATTTCTTAGTAAGTACAAAATTTTGTATTCATAGAAGATATTCGAAGTGACGTCATCGTTGACCAACCCGACGCCAGGAGGCCGTGTGGTCGCAGACTGCACTGTTTGCGGGGGGCAACCCCCCACTTTTATAAACCAAAAGTGAGCCAAATGGGCTCACACTAATCCGATGTAGCATTAGGGCCTTCGGGCCGTTAGCATAGATCCATCCGAAAAAAAAAACGTCATCGTTGTGCAATACAATGATGAGCTCTATTTTTTCGTATTTACAGTTTCTAAATGAACTTTCCTTAAAATTTGCGGAGTAATTAAAGCAATTGCACGACGTACACGATTCTGTAATTCTTCTAGGCTGTGAACTCTCTCAGCGTACCTACACGTTGTATGGGAGAGTTTAATGTAAAATTTATGGATATTTCTCGTTTTATTTTTAATAATTTATTATTGTCATTTTACTCATTAGGTAAAGTTCTTTCGAAATCAGTTTAAAGTTTTTTGATATCTGTAATAGTTACGGAATAATCGCCTGTGCACACTTAACGAACACACCCGGTATATCAGGTCACAAATGGATCTGCGTCGGGGACATTTTCGCGCGATTATTTTATATGAATTCAAATGTGGTCCTCAACCAGATGAGGACCACGTTTGAAAGGAGGATTTTTTAAGAGGTAGTGTCATGCTGCTATGCAGCCGACTTCGGCCGACACGACCGGGGTGGTACCTCTCGTTCAAATAACACCGAAGTCAAGTGACAGCTATGCTGTCGCGTTTCGTGCGGTTTGTGAGTTTCCGGTGGCCCATTGGTCGGATAGGGAAAAGGCGACATTACATAATCATAACATCGGCATGATGCAGATGTGTATGGGCGTTGGTAGTCTAAAGCTTCGAGTGCTCGTTTGCCCTTTATATTAAAAATATGAGTTATTTGATCGATTTCAAATGGCGATTATAGGGAAAGCCTTTCATAAGCAACCATCTAAAGTTCGCATAACGAATTTAAGCGCGGTCGTCTATCGTTGGGGGATGAAGAAAGAAATGGTCGTCCTTCGACAGCTGTTCACAAGATTCTACACGAGCACCTTCGCATGAGAAGGATAATTTCGTGCTGGGCCAGGTGACGAATCCTGGATTATAAATACGATCCAGCAACAAAGCGAGTCGACAGTTTGTCGGTTTCAAAAAAACCAACGCCTTTGGTAGGTAGTGAAGCAATCGGGAAGCGCAGGTAAAGTTTTGATCGCTTATTCCTTCATTACACGGTACAATACGGGGTATTTTGTGTCGATTCCATTACGAAATCAAAGCTGAATTAACGCCGAATGGTATATTACAAAATGCCTGCTAAGAGTTTTCACTGCCAACGACAGGCGACCCACCCGACCGGCGACCCACAGGGAGCCGGTGACAGTGTGTCACGATTGTGGTGCCGGGGTGGACTCGGCCCAGCACACCCTCGAGGTTTGCCCGAGATGGGAGATGAGATCAGTCATCGGAGTGGACTTGACTCTACCGAGCGTCATCGCCGCGATGCTCTGTGACGACGAGTCCTGGACGGCGATGATGTTCTTCTGCAAGGCAGTATTGTCCCAGAAGGTAGCCGACGAGCGGGTGAGAGGAGGCCGCCGACGAGGCCTCCTTCCGTGGGCGACGAACGGGGATGCGTAAGAGGCGCTACTTAATGCGCCTCTAGTAACGCCCCTGTGCTTGTATCGGGTTCAGGATGGGAACCTGGATCCAGTAAAGCGCAACGTCGGGACGTTGCCGGGGCTAGCCTTTTGCTGAGGTGATCCTATTGCATGCAAATCCGGGACCCTCGGCTACATGCGTAAAAAGCATTTCCCTGCGAAAAAAAAGGCGACCGAATACCGGGCTCCGCGGGCTATTGCTTCACCACGACAACTCACCCACGCAGTCAGCGCTCTAAACAAGGAACTTCCTGGACACCACACCGGGCAGAGCCACGGGTCACCCTCCTCAGTCCTGATCTAGCACTGTATGACTACTTTTTAATCTATAAAATAAAAAATCAAAGTAAAGGGATCCAGTTTTCGTGACCGGAAGATGCACTAACTGTGTTTGAAGGCCATAGACGCATGAGAGGCTGGTGGAGCATAGAGGCTGGTGGAGAGTACTTTATAAAGATTTAAAAAAAAAAACCCAAAAAGTGATCTTTTAGTTTCTCAAAACTTTCTAAGTGCCCCACGTATTGACATGATACACATGGCATCACATGATGGTAAGTGGTCAGTGTCGACAATCAACAAAAACAAGTTAAGCTAAGACTATCCTATGTTGCCTATCCTGTGTTGTAAGATGGTATGTCCCCGTGCCAGTAATTACTCTACCTGTCCTGACAATCTTTCCCAACACAGACAAAACACAGAAAAGCTGTTTGATGAAAGAAGGAAGCAGAATGGTAGCATCCATGCATACGGGAGTGCGGCACGAGATCCCTCTCACTTTTATACTATTTTAATCCTGCCATATCTTTCGTAGATATTCATTTGCTTCAATGCATTACACATTTATATAGATTGAATTGGATTTGATGCGAAACATCTATTGGTGTTAAAATTGAATCAAATACCATGATGGCAAACGGCATGATGTCATATTTTTAATCCATCTTTTGTTATAGGTTTTTATTATTTGTGAATTTTAATATTAACATAGGTGTTTTTATCTGTCCTATGTCCCATGATTGCCAACTATTTTTTGAAAATATGTTTTGTAAATTAATTTTATTAAATGTGCTCATCAATACTGAGGTCACTCACAGCACTATAATGCTAAAGTGTATAGCTGACCTGCAAGAGATATGGGTTTTTTTGTCAGTCCTATTTAGAAAAATCCACAAATGGACTGTCGGCAGTTATACAAGAGTAAAACTTTATCTACATGGAGAATAAATATGTAATTCAAATATTTATGTACAATATAATTATCTCTTATATCAGAAAGTTTAACTGTGTTGTTTATTTGTCAGCCTCAATCATAGACGTATTTCTTTATCAAGACATATATGATACACACAAGATAGACAACATAATTACATATATAATTTATTTTTTACATCTTGATTTAATTTTTGTTCATTATAATAAAACTATTTTTATGGATTTTATCGCGGTTTATTAATATTTTTACAAGCCCGACGTTTCGGATACTTTACAGCAACCACGGTCACGGGAGGACTGAGGTGTCATACGTCCTATCATTACAAAGTTATTCGAAACTACCCTATGATACATCAATATTTTGGTCAGTCCTATCTACGCAGAAAGTGCTAACTGTATCTTTAATCTGTGACATATTATGCTTGGATTTTGATTTGATAATTTTAATAATGGGATCCCAGGTGGTTAAAGCCAGCCATCTTCTCTATTGAAATTAGGATGTTTTTTTAATTTCAATAGCCTCACGGATCATCCTTGGTTGGAATCTGTGTTCTTTTGCGAGGACTTGTGATTTATCAAATCTGATATAATGGCGAGCTTTGTCAAGACTGTGTTCACAGATGGCAGACTTAATTTTTGTTGTTATATTTTTAACTACAAAAGAGTTCCTTGAATAATATAATAATAAAAAAATATATATAATAATAGCTGAATATTGATGACCTGGAAGGTCATCAATATTTAGCTATTACTCTTTACAAAACAGTTCAATTTTGATTTTCTCTTATTAGTGATGGCTTGTTTCTAAATCTGAAACAAGCCATCACAAAAAATGATCTTTCTAAACTCATTCCAAGTTGGTTCATGTTTTTTTAAATGCTTATTATTTAGTAAAATTATTATTGATAATACATATTGTTTTTCACTTTGTGCCATTATCACTTACTTAAGAACCGTAAAAAATATGAGTGATATGATTAATGCAGTTTTATATTATTTCATTTATCATCTAAGCTAGATACAGAAAATATATTTTTGGGTGTATTTATTATAAGTAGGTATCTTATACTTATACCAGGTGAGAAGACAATCTCTGTACAGTGGCCGGTCCGTGTTGGATGCGAGTGGTGAGGAATCAGTCAACTTGGCATTCTTTCGAGGGAGGCCTATGTTCAGCAGGGGACGGATAGGGGCTGATGATGGTGATGATTATAATCTTATAGTAGTAAGTACTATTACCTGCTACTTGCATCCCAATTAGACATACACTGCACGGAGACCCTCATTCCTAATAGTTGTTAACTTAACTTCTCATGAGTAAATGATATGATAGACTTCTACAATAACAGAGTATATAATATTAATTGAACATAATAAATGTAATTTAGACACAGATGTTTGTTTAAATCAAAAATACGAAAAGAATAAATAGGTATAGAAATGATATCGCGAAACTTGTTTGAAGGGAAATAAAAATTGAGATTATGTAGTTTATAATAGCGTCTATATAGTTTGCAGTGTAGGATATTCCATCGAAAAAAAATTAAAAAGAAAATAATAAAAAAAAATCTTACCAGATTTTAAACATTTTTCGAATGCTTCTTTAGCAGAAACCTTCTCGGGTTGCCGGTCCAACGGTTGGGATAACTCTTGTGTGTACGTAAAATAACTCCTATTAGACCGAACAACTTGTAAAGCAGCACCAATCTTATTAAAACTATGCTTCGACACGTTAGGCACGATAATTTTACCTATTACCGACATTGTAACTTTTTATTTGCTACGCGTATGCTACGATAATTGACTGCTGATAAACGCTAATAAAACATTAGCTGGACAACAGTTAGGCGATTCAATTAAATATAAATACTAATAAAATTTAAAACAGTTCTGCTTGGAACTCGTTTCAGCTGGCGGAGCCGAAGTCCAGTGACTCGGTTCAAAGTGTTTCCGAAATCGCTTAACTCTGAGACTCGGCCTTCGCCCTTCTGGTACGATGACTGTACCCGTAACTCGTTACAAATACCTACTATAAAATTTGACTTGAAAATTAAATGATCTGTGCTCGACGACTAATATTTTTAATAAATGACATTTGACAAATGACGTTGAAATGTCAATTTTTTTTTATAATATTTTATCTAGGAACAAGTATAGTATGGAATTGACATTCGCGTATACCCGAAAGGGACAGGCATATTTTACAGGGATACCACATTCATTATAACAAGTCTACTTATTTTCTTGAAACAAGTGAATTAAAAATAATAATAAACTGGTAAAGGTTGATAGATAACTATAAGCATTAGCCCTAACCAAACATTTATTGTAATTTTAGACAGCTGCATTTTTCCGGATTATCGAAAATATTATGTAATGACTAATAACAAACCACTAAAAACATAAATAATAAAAAAGAAGGCTATATACGTCTTAATATGTATGATCTATAGTACATAGCCTTTAAGGATAGCAATAAACATATTTGTTTTTATTGTGTTTATTTCGAAAATTCCAGTCACCCTTTTTATATAATACCACATTCTTGGGTAATCTGCTTATAAAAAAACTGGTATCACCATACCTATATAAGCCGACCAAATTAAAAAGTAGTACAAAATGGCGGCATATTTGACAAACTGTTCGCGAGTGAGAATGTTTGTATGGCATTCAAATTTAGTCGATCATTTTTTGTTGGACAAAAGAAAGTGTCTATGTCTCTGTCACTCTTGGATTTTTCGTATGTTGTTAACTCGTTCCAATACGGTATTATTATTAGCTTGTCAAATCTATTGATACTTGATCTTAGTATTTTATGGCCTGGTTACGAGATAATGTCAAAATAATATTTATGATATTTTTTTTATAAATAGACTGCTCTTAGTGCATTGCCAATGACAATCCATATCCAAAATACAATTTTTAGTCTGCAATACGCAGAAACGGGAAACCCCAAGGACGCGTTCCTCGATTTTCGCTTCTTTAGCCCCCAGCAATGAAATATCACTTCCTACTCCACCCATCCAGAAACAGTCCACCACAATATTCGTCAACCAATCACAGGATGTTTTCCAATTACAGGGCATAATGCGACTCAGTGCCGCACAATGTCGAATTGTGCTAATGTTTAATTGGAACGTGAAAGTTTTCAAGTGCACCAGCAGAGTGCACTAAGTTCAATTTTGAAAAAAATAATAGTGTGAGAACTTGTTTTTCTTTTTATATTTTAAATAAATAGTCAATATTTATACCTCCATCTATCCTTATATTTATTTTAACACAGTCTTTTAACTTTTCTAAAAATTATATTTACATTATTTCTAAAAAATACGGCTAGACGAAAGCTTTAAATTTTTTTCAGTAATAAACAATAATTACTAACGGTAATATAAATAACTTCGATACGAGAAAAAAACATGTGTTTTAATTTGCTAATACCGCATCACGCGAAAGCTCTTCTTTTGAGAGTGCTCGATTGTGCTAAGCGATGCTGTAATTGGAACATGAACATTGAGCATTATGCCGCTTATTGCACGTTAATGCTGTAATTGGAAAACATACCCATTAAATAGGTACAGTTTAAGTTTTAAAAACAAACACTTTAAAACCCGCGAGAACAGTCCTACTATAGAAAACTACTCTCGAACAGTCCTCCAGAATATTCGCCAACCAATCACAATAGGGATGTTGACAGTATTTATATAAAGATATAATTTTGATTTTTATTTGATTAAATTAATATTTTATAAATAAAATGTAACAAAAATAGGTCACGTGATAATAAACGGAAATAGCGTCACCCGTTCTTATTTAGCGGAAGCGGAAGAATATTGACGTACTTTTATACACCATTTTCCGTACGCAGTACATATTATTGTAAAAACTAATTTTCAGGCGTTTTGACGGTGTACACATACATAGGCACCGTACAAAACTTTTTTATTTGATTAAATTAATATTTTATAAATAAAATGTAACAAAATTTAAAATAGGTCACGTGATAATAAACGGAAATGACGTCACCCGTTTCTATTTAGCGGAAGCGGAAGAATATTGACGTACTTTTATACACCATTCTCCGTACGCAGTACATATTGTAAAAACTAATTTTCAGGCGTTTTGACGGTGTACACACACATAGGCACCGTACAACACTTATAAAACTTGGAAGCCATTTTTAATTAACGAGAACTAGAATCATTTTATCACTTTTACGATGTTTAACAACATATGACGTCACATGACAAATGTTAGCGTTTTGGACCGAAATTTAAATTGCATTATAAAATGCAAGTTTTGATAATATTTAGGTTAAGAAAAAGTTGATATTTAGGCCTCCATTAGATATTTATAAATGAATTAAAAACATTTCTGAAAAATGTGAACATCCCTATATATACAGATTAAGTTTTTAAAACAAATACTATAGAAAACCGCTCCAAATGAACAAAAGCAAAAAAAAAAATAACGAGAAAACACAACCGCGCGCCCCGGCTTTCGCTCGGTGCGCACAACAGTCGTAGTAATGTCGCGCTCGCGCATACTTAAAAATATTTTTTTTTTGTTTTTCGACCCTCCTAAACGTCAATAAAAACGTGCATGCGTACAAAGTACACATGTCAGAAGTGGATCTTATTTGGCAAACTAATTTTTAAATCTCGTTTATATTTATACTAATCTAAAGCTTTATATTTCCGAGACAAATCTTACTCACCCGCATGCTTCTCTCACTCCATGGCTATGTGCTTCATGCTAAATTCGCCCTTTCTCACTCTCTCTTAATCGGTTTCAATAGCTCTGTCCCTCTTCTTGGACAAATTATTATTATTATATTATTATTATTAATATTATCATATAAAAGGAGACCGACTGTTTAAAAAAACCATTATGAAACACATATGAATTTAGAAAAAAAACAATAATAATAATAACAACAATATAGATTAATCTCAGGGTCAGGCTATTTCTGGTATCCTGTGGGTGGTTGATTGAAGGTACTTAGCTTCGGCGTCCCTCTTCTCTGTCCGGTATCTTTGTGCTAATCCGGCCACGTGCACCCACACGTATGAGGTCCACTCCACTGCCAGGGAAGTCCACTGCACCTGGAGGCTCCTCCAAAAGGGGAAGAGAATGGCGTTTCACTCAAAAGAGAAGGTGAAAGGTCTAAGGAAAATGCATCCTCGGTTGCTACTGGGCCACGTGCAACTCCCACTTGGAACACTTCGGCCTTCTTGACGCCGACTCCGGAGTCACCAAGGACCCTGGAAGGACACACCATGAACACCTTTCCGTAATCAACCCCCAATGTCCAGGGTTAGCTCGGAAATGGCCCGTTAGATATAAATTCCCTAACAGTGGATAAACTACTTAAAACTTTTATAAAATTATTTAGCCTATTATTTTAATTGACATTATACAGAACTAAAGAGTACTTAAAATATAGAGACCCACTCCCCCGCGGGATGCCTCAGAGCATTTCCCAGCGTTAAAGAAAAAAAAATGGATATGTGCTATTATACCTACTAATGCTTTTTTTTTGTAAAAACATACAGACAATCCCAGACAGAAGATAAACACCTAAGCTCATCACATAACCCACAAGTCTCTGCTCTGTAGTCTCTAGTTGGCCACAGATGTCGTCTATTAGTATTATATTTAACTATCTTTTCCTGCTCGCGTTTTTTTCCATTTTTCCATTTCATTAAAATCGGTCTAGTAGTTTCGGAGTATATCGACAACAAACAGACGAACACATTACATTAAATTTTATAATATAGGCTAGCTTTTCCCGACCGCGGCGTTTTTTCCGTGGCATTGACACACTGGCCATTTTTTATTATTCGAAAACCTGGGTGTATGGAATATATGTGCAAAATTACATTAAAAATCGGTTCAGTAGCTTAAGAGTCTATCTGTAACGAATAGACGAACAAACGGACCAACTAACATTCATTTCTTATAATAATAAGTTAGTATTAAAATTAATTAATTATAAGCTATTATAAACTGTACCTTTGCCATTTTTATCGATGAAATCGATAATATCACTACACTTAGTGACAACGTGCAATTGTCGGATTGGGATTAGTCGTTTGACCGATCCACATATTGTACTAGGTAGGACTGGTAATTATTGTGTTTTTCAGTATTTAACCGAAATAAATAGGAATAACGTGATCAAAATTACTTTCATATGAAAAGTAATGCCATTTTTTTGTAAGTTTGACGTGGCAGATCTCTTTTTGCAATTCAAAACTGAACTACACTACTAGAAACTAGATTCAGTCCACAAACTATATAGAGAATACTACGTATTATTCGGTCTAGTAAACAATGCGGCTGCAACTAGTTTTATTGTACGCACATGACCGCGTGGACTTCTACTTTGACAGAGGGAATCGTCTGCGTATGGCTACTCCCCTCCAGTCCGTGTTGCTCTAAGAGTAAAAATGCATGTCCTGAAGAAATTGAAATACTATATTGCGAAACTTGTTTGCTGGCAAGTTTCTCATACTGGCAGGAAAATGATTATAGATTTTTACAGCCATACAAGACGCATTTCTACTGCAAATTTATAGTCGCTGATTAGGTACATATAATTTGCTTGGGTCGCGGCTGTGGAATTTACATAGTACTACGTCATACAATGGGAACAGCTCTGGATGTTTTTTGATTAGTCATTAGTGAGACCATTTCGTATAATATAAACAAGCAAGGCAGTGGCAGTATCTGGACTTTCTTGAATAATGGTTTTCAGTGATCGAAGAAATGTGTACCATTGTGTACATGTCTATATGTGTGATACATTTTTTCTGTACGATAAATGCATTTTTAATATCTACAGAATTACACCAAATTATCAAGCCGTACCACAGAATAGAATGTTGTAAAACTTATTGTAATAATTTACAATATTTATGTATTGTATTGTAAATTTATATATACAGCCTTATGTACATGTGAATGTAGATTGCCTGATGAAGATGTAATATAAGATCGAAACGTTGCAAAAATTTACAATTGGGTATTTTGTTTGGCTCCTTAAGTCCAATTCCATGAGAAATTCAACATAATATTATGATCTCTGTTGATCAGCAGATCCTATGCACCTCACCAAAGACGGCAATGGTTGCATTCAGGGTAGAGGGTAGTATAGTGGGTATTCATGTGCCCCGAGTCCCACACACCATCGGATCCCACCCAGGGCAGTTCACGGCGAGTAAAGGCGTTTCCCGTGTTAACAAAAAAAGCCCGGAATTTGTTTGAAATTTTCAAATTCAAGTTAAGTTCGAGTAAATGTTCAAGTTCTAAAATGTGTTTTCTAAATTTCAAATTACCACGTATATCAATATTGCTTGCTCACTGATAAAGGAAAATATCGTAACAAATATATTATATACTTATTGATAAAGATATTTAAAAGTTTCCTAATAATTAATCAAGTAGAAATAATTCAAAAGTTATCGAATGATTTGAAACATAATATTAATATAATATAAAAAATAATTCAAGTGTTATTGACCAAGATTATGTATAAAATGTAATGCACTGAAAATGAACGTACGTGGTAGCAACATTTAACTTGTGACGGGTCACGTGACAGCACGTGAAATATCATAGACAAAACTCCATTCGACAGTTTTCGGGTGAGGAGGCAGCGCAGTTTGGTGTTTTATTGAGCGGTCTGCCAAGACAAAACCGAAAAATGACAAAAACCATCTCCATCAATCAGGCAAACAGGGAACATGCCTTGGTGGTATCCCGCGATTTCATATCCCAACCCCGTTTGAGTAAGTACACTTTTAACATTTACGCCCTAGTTCTTACGTCTTCTCCTAATTTATATTTGCACAGACTGATGTGAGATTATTGATTTTGCTTCTAATAGATATATTGTTTTGATATTGTCATTTCTAATTGCAAATCTCTTTATTTGCTCTAAGAAAACCTGTATAAAGCTATTATAAGAGCTTTTATTGATATGTAAAGTCTAATTTTGTCAGCATTAATATGTATCACTGATAACCTTCGGTTTTTGGTAAAGATATTGTCATAAATTTGATTGTATCGTCTAAATAATTAAAAATCATCAATTTTACGTGTTAGTGCTTCCCAAGCCCACGACACATATTTTTATACTTATCTACTGTATCTTATAAGAATACAATACATCCTATTATAATATAGCTATTATTAAAAAGGTCCCTAAAAGAGAATAAAAACTATTGGAATTGAAATCATAAAAAATTAGACAGTCACATGACTGTATTAAAGTGAGGTATTGTCCTTTGCCTATTTACTTATGTAATTGCAAAGGAATTATTTGTATAAAGCCAGTTTCATTGGTTTTTTTTAATGTTATAAAAAATAAAATATCATTTTAAACCTCTAATGCATGATGACAATCAGCTGACTGATATTTAAAAAATCATGTTTGTTAGATTTTCTTGTAGATTTTCTGGATGAGTTTTGAAATCACCAGTTTATATTACATTTCTAAGTACTAAGATTAAGTAGACAATACAGTTTTGTATTACAACTAATTTTCATGCTTTTTTAATTTTTTTTTATAGAAGTAGAACTCTAGTCTCTCCATTTAGTCATATGACAAGAAGTTATTTAAGGCCCTATATCAAAAAGCTATTATGTATTCTTTATCATTAGATGTAAATTATTATTAAGTATTAGACAAGGTAATGATTTTTTACATTTTATTAATACATGTATATATTAGACTTTATGCTCTTGTGCAGTCATAATTTTATTAAAAATTATTAGTCTCGTTAATAATTTAACCATAACACAATATTCTCTTATTGATTTTATGATTTTTAAAGCGTATCCTAGATATGAGTTACGATAAAATTAAAATAAGTAGTGGTACATATTTGTAGTTTTGTAGTTTTGTTAGGAAGCTGTATCGAACTGGGTATCACTGAAGTAGGTAATCTATAGATTTTTTTCAGATTAGAAGACTAGATGTCTTTTTGAGAGGTTCTATAAGAATAGTCACAAATTAGTCATGGGTTTATAAATGCCTCTAAATATTACCATAATCATAATCTTCATTTGCTAGAATATGATAACGAAATATAATAAAAAATAAAATAAACCATGAAATATATTGTTCATGGCATATATCTGTTGTAGTAAAATTGTATGACATCATGTCATAGTTTATTCATCTGCAGACATATCTCTTTCATTGTATGCTAAGTTGGTTGATAGCTCCTTTTTACACTCAACTTTATGCATAAATATGATTAAATATTGTATATACTATATCCAGTTGTCACAAGTGAAACATTTAAAAGAGGATTGCAGTATCACTTTTGTATCTTTGTTACAAAAAAAACATTCTTTCTACTACATATTTTCTTACTTAGTTAAATCTTTATTCTAGTAGATATGGTACTTATAAATAACTTAAAATAAATTTCTTCTAACAGCATACAAGACGGTGTCGGGTGTAAACGGGCCCTTGGTAATCCTCGATGAGGTGAAGTTCCCCAAATTCTCTGAGATCGTACAACTGAAGCTTGCAGATGGCACCCTCCGTTCGGGACAGGTACTTACTACTACATTTTATATCTGAATCGCAAATTGTAAAATGACAAATGATTATTCTATTTCACTATACTATAATCAATGAACATTAATTACTTAATAGTTTTATATTTTTATTTAAACTTGTTAACCAATTTTAAGTTTTGTTAACAGATAGATCTTACAAGTATACACAGTCCTTTCATCTTACTATCACTGTGGTGTACAATAATTCATTATGATGCAAAATAATTTTTGTCAATTTTAAATAATGTATTGAGATAGTTATTTTAATTCAAATTCAAAGATTACTTATATTATTAATGATATTTAAATTATTTTACATTTCAATATATTTCAATTACATGTATTTTTTTCTTTATTGTTTGGTTCTAACTTATGAGATGTCAGATAAGATAGATTTTTATGTTGTATGTGGTGTCATACATACACCTTTCTTTGACTTGTATGAGAGATACACAATGAGATTGTGTATCTCTCATACAAGTTATCAATATCAAATTTACATAGGTTCTGGAAGTCAGTGGCTCCAAGGCCGTGGTCCAAGTATTCGAGGGCACATCGGGTATTGATGCCAAGAACACCCTCTGCGAGTTCACTGGTGACATTCTGCGTACACCAGTGTCCGAAGACATGTTGGGTAAGTGGCATTATTTAGACTACTCCATATTGTGCCTTTAGTGAGCTTATTAGAACCGGATTCAATGATTGAAATAAGATTATTTTAATAATATAGTCATTATCAGCCCATATCCATTCACTGTAGGGTTTTTTCTTTTAATTATCTTTTCTATAAATCCATTAGTTAGTATTCATAATTAAGAAAATTTGGCCCCTTGTAGATTCAAACTAGCAACCACTCAAATGTAGAGTAGGCCACTTACTACTGCAGATGGATTAGTACTTAATTAGATTACACATTTATTGTATCACAAAAGTATATCACATATATATATATATATATATATATGCAACGTATTGTTTGAGGTATTGCTTGAAGTATGTATGTGCAATGTATTGATAAATTTTCCTCAAACAATACGTTAGGTATATGATATAGTTTGGGACTTTCCTCATAGAATACACATTTCCCCAAACTATACAAAATCTTAACGAAAAAGTCGTCAAACAAGTCGTTGCACATATATATAATATTTAATATATATATATATATATATATATATATATTTTTTGCGCCTTACTGAACTATAACAGGTTGAGTAGGTTAGAGTCACTTCACCTTTAGACTGAGAGATATAAACGGGGCTTTTTGTGACCATAGTTCACATAAAATTATGTAGAAAAATATTGTGGTAAGTCTGATACCATTAGGTGTTTAAAGGTGTGTACAGTTTACCAGACATTACTATGTGAGTGAAAGAAAGTGAAAAAAGGCCCAATATAATATGGAGACCAGAGCTCAACAGTGGGATGCTTACACTACTCTACTACTTTTATATAATATAATATAAATTTATCAAAAAAGAGAGTCATCATTAGGGGGATAGGGAAAAGGAAGGCAATGTATTTGCATAATCTCTGGTTGTGCGGATGTGTATAGGCGTCAATAGTTGCCAAAAGGCTTCGACTGCTTGTTTGCCCTCCTATGCTATATTATCATCATCAGCCTTTTCAATGAACTATGAAAAGGGTGGCTCCGAGAAATGGCTCCTATAAAGAAATCTTTTTTTTTTAATATTGAAAAATTATTCCCTTGTAGGACGTGTATTCAACGGTTCCGGCAAGCCCATTGACAAGGGACCCCCAATCTTGGCTGAGGACTTCTTGGACATCCAGGGTCAACCCATCAACCCCTGGTCTCGTATCTACCCTGAGGAGATGATCCAGACAGGTGATTATATACCCAGGACACTTGGATGTCATCTGGAGATAAAAATTTAGTATAGTTGTGTACAAAAAACCTGTCCTGCCCTTAACAAAAAATATCATAATATATAATAAAAAAATAAGTGTAATGTTACATTCCTGCCCTTAACAAAAAATATCATAATATATAATAAAAAAATAAGTGTAATGTTACATTGTCATTGACTACCACGATAAACCATTTTTCCCTCTGTTTTGTTTCGAAGCTGTGTCTCGATAAGGACAGGATAGGTTAGTTATTAATACTATATATATATAGTACTGGCACCAAGTTGGTCTTGGTGCCAGTAATTAATAACTATGTCTCACAAGAGGCAACGGATGAGTGAGTTGCCCATGCTAGTCGTGGTTGTTCATGTTCATGGGTTATGTTGACCACTTAGTCATACTGGCCTATTGGTTTAGTGGTTAGTAACCCTGACTGCTAAACCAGAAGGTTGTGGGTTCGATTCCCACGATGTTTGTGTGATGAGCATGATCATTTGTTCTGTGTCTGGATGTAATTTATCTATAATATGTATGTACATATTTAGAAATATATATGTATATATGTGTGAGTTGTCACAAAATATTATTATTATTATAATGCCCATTAGCCTGTGTAACTAACATGAAATCGTCTGGGCAGGTATCTCCGCCATCGACGTGATGAACTCCATCGCCCGTGGCCAGAAGATCCCCATCTTCTCCGCCGCCGGTCTGCCGCACAACGAAATCGCCGCGCAGATCTGTAGACAGGCCGGTCTTGTCAAGGTAAGACTGTGTGTGTGTACCTATAAGTTATTTCCTTCGCCATAAAGAGGACTGTTATAAGTGTCCTCTGCTATTGCTATTTAGCTTTTAAATGGGTGAATCAATATGGATGGGGATTTTTAATGTGGTTGGTATTTTAGAGGTCAAATCAAAATCAGCGCAGCCATAACAAGGTCATTAGTGTTGGGGTATATTTTTTTTTACTTGTTTATTACCTGTTAGATAATAATAATATAATAATAAATAATTTATTTTCAGGCACTATGGCCCATAGATATATACCTTACAGACTAACATACATATATTATATTACATAAGTGTTAGTATAAAACCTTAAAATTATGTTAGTAAACTTCCTAGCGCTACGTTTTCGTGCGTTCCGGTGGTACTGTTCCGCGGAAGCGACGGAACACCACATCCTGAGGCCAGAAGTCTTCGCGTAACACGTCCTGCAGGTAGCAGTTCGGTACTCGCACCACAAACGCCTTGAAGTTGACATTGCGGCGCGACTCCAGCTCCTGCACCCTCGGACAGTACTTCAACCTCCGGCGCACGTATTCGGCGATGCTCTCCGCCTTTGTGGTGTAATGAAGGCGGGAGATATACACCGGCGTGTTCGGCTTGGCGGCCCGCACGAGCACGTTGGGCTCCAGTGGGGCTTTGCCGCAGAGATTCTGGACGGTTCTGGGATGGCGCCTCTTCCTCTGCACCACCTCAAAACCATCTTCATCCCGACGTGGCGCCTGCTGCGCAGGCGCTGGCAGCGGGGCGGGGCACGGAGCACGCGCGGCACGTGCAAGAGCCGCGCGGGGGGGCACCGAGGAGGGCGCGGGCGGGGGTGCGGTGCAGCTTGATGGACGAGCCGCGGCCCGGCTAGCAGCCGCGTCAGCATAAACGCGTCGAGGTGTCGACACGTTTACACTCTCAGCAGCCGCCGGGGCATCGCACTCGATGGCATGCGGTGACGCAACGGAGTCCGCCGATGCAAAACTGCAGACGGAGACATTTTGCGCCCCGCGACGCGTGTTCACGTTCGAGGTCTCTTCAGGTGACCTACTTACCGACGTAGCATTACATAATGATACTACCTCGGCACGCAGATCTTGAATGGTCCTGTCTGAGACCTCTAACCTGGACTGGACTTCTGTTAGGCTCGACTTCAGGAAGATGATGTCCTTAAGGAGCCTGGTGACGTCGACGTGGTCGAACGTGACGGGGGGCAGCTTGTGCAGCTCCTTCGCCACGAAGCTCGGCACGTCGTCCGGGTCGGTCACCTTTAACAAGGTGACGATGTCCTGGATGCTCTTCTCAGTTCCGTCCCTCCGTCTAGACGGCATCTGGTCGAGTTTGCCCAGCACCTCGTACAGTAGTCGCTTGCCACTGCTTATATCTTCTTCTTTGAAGTTAGTCTTACATATTTGTAAGATGCTAACTTCATCCATAGTGTCTATGGCGTTTTGGATAAACGCCAGCAGTTCGTTGGCTATGAGTTGCGAACTCATAGCGACGCGAGCGGGCAGCGGCATATAGCCGCGCTAAACATTAATTTAATAACTCTACGGTGCACTTTATAAGGCACGTCCGTATCCGATGCGCGATGCGACCGAATGCCTACATAAGTATAATATTTAAAAAGGTATGTATTTTTAGGACTGCTCGGCTAATTGTGAGTAGCAGTCCCCGACGACGTCGTGTCTAGCTGGACCCAGGTTAAAACCCCATCCTGCGCCCGACACGAGCACGGGCGTTACTGGAGGCGCATTAGGTAGCGCCTCCTACGCACCCCCGTTCGTCGCCCGCGGTGGGAGGCCTCGTCAGCGGCCTCCTCTCTCACCCGCTCATCGGCCTCCTTCTGGGACATTACTGCCTCGCAGAAGGAGACCATCGCCGAGTCAATGTTGTACTGGCCTAATGTTTACTTTTTGTGAACAGTTTTATCCGTTTCTCCTACATATACAAAACATGTAGTGGACTGAATTATTGTGAATCTAAATAATTCTCGAAACCACTTGAACACAAAAAAATCATCAAAATGGGTCCAGCCGTTGATGAGGTTCAGTGACATATACACCACAAGATAAAGACAAATACATCATCTAAGCCGAAAGTCTAATTCTGTTTGTTTTCAGGTCCCAGGCAAATCCGTATTGGACGACCACGAAGACAACTTCGCCATTGTATTCGCTGCCATGGGTGTCAACATGGAGACGGCGAGATTCTTCAAACAGGACTTCGAGGAGAACGGTTCCATGGAGAACGTGTGCCTCTTCCTCAACCTCGCCAATGACCCCACCATCGAGAGGATCATCACACCCCGTCTGGCCTTGACTGCTGCTGAGTTCTTGGCCTACCAGTGCGAGGTGAGAATTTTTTGTCTACTAGTTTGTTGTACTTTTATATACATTGATATCAAATTGTGTAAATAAATATATTAACAATGTCGAACAACCTACCGAAAATATTAAAAATAATTTTAGTTACTTATTATAACTTGTGCTGTAAAGAAATATTACCAGAGCATGGAAGATGCTCTGGCCTAGCAATCATCATCATCATCAGCCTCTATCCATCCACTGCTGAACATAGACCTCCCGCAATGAACGCTAAGACGGCCGATCCCTTGCGACTTGTGGATGCAAGGACCGGCCACTACCAATGCAAGGTCAAAAATAGTTTTGTTAAACAAATAATTATTTATTGTTCCTAAAATTTCTTTCAGAGTTTTAATTTGACAGTTTAAATCTGGTTAACTGATGAGTGCTTGTGTTACAGAAACACGTGTTGGTCATCCTGACTGACATGTCCTCATACGCTGAGGCCCTGCGTGAGGTGTCCGCCGCCCGTGAGGAGGTGCCCGGACGACGTGGTTTCCCAGGTTTGTACCAGTATTAAACATTCATACACAGCTAAATATATGGAAGAATATATAGGAAGAGGTAGTGCCATGGTGCATTGCAGCCGAACTGGGCCGGCACGACTGGGATGGTGCCCCTCGCTCACTTAACACCGGCTTCAAGTGACAGGTATGCTGTCGCGTTTCGTGCGGTTTGTCAGTTTCCGGTGGCCCATTGGGGGGATTGGAAAAAGGAGGGCAACACATCTGCATAATCTCTGGTTGTGAAGATGTGTATGGGCGTCGGTAGTCTAAAGCTTCTACTGTTTGTTTGTCCTCCTATAAAAAAATACATTACTATATTTCTTTGAATTTCTTTGTTATGAAGTTTTACCTCAATCGCGCGTAGTTTACGCGCACACACTTTTTTTCTATCTTGGCTTATCTGGAATAAGTATCATAGTATATTATAATAGAATAATATATATATATATAATAATATAATAGAATAGTATGAAAAACTGATACTACTATCAAAGAAAACTCCATATTGTCTACAGATTTTCCATCGTTGTATAACATCTCATGTCAAATCAAATCGATTTTTTTAATTCAAATTAGTACAGAGTATCTTTTTGAACGTCAATTGAATCTACCACCCGTTCTAAGGCAAGCCCACTGAGAAGAACCGGCGAAACAAACTCAGTAACTAATCTTTTCAAATATTTTATAACAAATTTCACATGTTGTTATCCTGAAATGCCTGGTGGAACGCCCTATTCCCAAGATGTGGTATCTTCCATAAAATCTTTTACTTTATAATATCCTTTACTTGGTTTACTTAATTTTTTAATTGGGAGGTTTTGAACATTTTCTGGGATCCTATTGTAAAAGCGTATACACATCTATTCTGTGTCTGTTCCGTATATCCCTACTATGGATGTCACTTTTTTACAGAATTCACTGATGTTTTTCCAGACATAGTAAATTTTCTAAGACGTATTGAGACGCGACATGTCCATCCATCCATCCATCCATCCATCCATTTTGTCCGGTGTCTATATAACATTTTGTGTCCGCAGGTTACATGTACACTGACTTGGCCACCATCTACGAGCGCGCGGGGCGTGTGGAGGGCCGCAACGGGTCCATCACTCAGATCCCCATCCTGACTATGCCCAACGATGACATCACCCATCCCATTCCCGACTTGACCGGGTACATTACTGAGGGACAGGTGAGATTCACTGTCTGTTTTGTTCTTTCCAGAATACAGTAAAGCTGATTGATGGTGTAAATAAGCAGGATGGTGTTACCTATGTATTACTATTTCTATATATGAATTAATAAAAACGATTTAGCCTTATCAGTACTCTCTAGAGTTTAAATATTATTAGTATAAGTTGATGTACTCCTAGTATGTTGTCGTTTACGCGTAATACTTGTACCTACATGCCTACAATTTTATTAATACTAATAAATCATGATTTATTATTAGTTTAACATGTGGCAACAACTACAGCATGTTAGAAGGTCCAAAGTCTTAAAAAACGAAGGGAAGATCGAAATAATCTTTGAAATTCGGAGTTAATAAAACCGTAACGTTAGTTAGTTACGCTATTTCGCTTGCACTTTTCATTCGTGCGTGATACCTATTTTATTAGTATGAACGCGACATGTGGAATGTATGTCTTTCATGTATTTTATTAAATTTTCAGAACTTTCGTAATAGAAATGCCAGTATACATATACTGTTGTCTATAAATTATATTCTACTTACGCAATACATACATCAAGGTGGTGAAAAAAGTCACCCAGTATATAGGAAACTAGTATATTTCCGAAGTTTCGGATACCTTACAGCAACTTCCGGAGGACTGTTCTATAGTGTCTTTTAATTTGTACAGATCTACGTGGACAGACAGTTGCACAACCGTCAGATCTACCCACCAGTCAACGTGCTGCCGTCTCTGTCTCGTCTCATGAAGTCCGCCATTGGTGAGGGCATGACACGCAAGGACCACTCCGACGTCTCCAACCAGCTGGTAAGTTATATACGTGTCTTTTAATAAGATTTTCTATAATCCGGCTCGAAGGACCAAATATGACTTATTTGTTCACTCTTAAATCTTAATACGTTTTTGTATGATTATTGTAGTGCCAATGATCATAGCTGCATTGGTTTTCACATGTACATTTTATATTGATGTTATAATATTATTGGCTATTCTTTGACGTTTTAAGCACTCAAGGGCGAGAAGATAAAGACAATTTGTATAATGAATATGATGATGTATATATTTATATAATCATCAGCATTGAATTTTTTTTTGTCTACTGTTGTTTGTGGTCTTCAATAAACGCTAAGATGAATCCTCCGCCACCCCCATGTAAATAAGACCTATCACACGGAGTTCGTCGTCCCCTCTACTTGAAAGTTGACCTACTCTTCGGCTTCTCGAACGAAGATGCTTATATTAATATACTTCTTACGAGTTTAGGATTTTCAACCCGTGACAGTTAATTGATGTGTAAATATTATTCCAGTATGCGTGCTACGCCATCGGTAAAGACGTGCAGGCGATGAAGGCCGTGGTGGGTGAGGAGGCGCTGACACCCGATGACCTGCTGTACCTCGAGTTCTTGACCAAGTTCGAGAAGAACTTCATCACACAGGTACGTCGGACTTATCCTAATATATGGATATGGGTAGTAATGTGTGGAGAACAGTGATAGTCAAAAAGTTAAGTAGTATGATGTGAAAAGACTAGTTTTATCATAAAATTTGGTTATGGATCCCTTGCCAAGAATAAGTAGATTGCTCTACTTATTCTGTATAGTAGGCTAGCTAGGGTATGACTAAATTGTTTAAGAACTAAGTAAGTAAGAGGTAGTGCCATGCTGCATTGCAACCAAACTGGGCTGGTACGACCGGGGTGGTACCTCTCGCTCACATAACACCGGCGTCAAGTGACAGCTATGATGTCGCGTTTCGTCCGGTTTGTGAGTTTCCGGTGGCCCATTGGGGGATAGGGAAAAAGAGGGCAACGCATCTGCATAACTTTTGGTTGTGCGGATGTCTGATGGCACCGGTAGTCACCATAAGGCTCGCTCAGTTGCCTCGTTATGGCAAAAAAAAAGCAATCCGCATTAATATGTGTCAACTTATTGTACTATGTTAATGGATATGATGTTCGCCACTGTTACCAGACAATTCTAAAATGAGAACATAAAAAAGCTTTTGTTGTGATTATATTTCTGTGTTCATAATTCTAATAAGAAATTTGTTAATTACACAGAGTAACTACGAGAACCGTACCGTCTTCGAGTCGCTCGACATCGGCTGGCAGTTGCTGCGTATCTTCCCCAAGGAGATGTTGAAGCGTATCCCAGCCTCCATCCTCGCCGAGTTCTACCCCAGGGACTCGCGCCACTAAACGACCACAACGACATTCTAGCTTAATACATCTAAATAAATTTACATAATAAATTATACCTTTTTTTCAAAGCCATTTCCTACTGACCGGTACAATAGGAAATCATGAAATTATTCAGGCTTTGTGTTTATATTTTTTGATGAATTATTATCCCGTTAGAATGTCGCTTGGTAACGTGTAAGATATTACTGCGTATTAGTAAGTTGTTGATAGTTTATTTAAATGTGTATTAAATATAACGAAAGGTTACAAAATTATATCGATCGTCTATTTAAGATTCAGCCATTTACAGTGTTGCTAGTGTAAATATTTGATTTGAAAATGCATATTGGTGCTTCATTGTTTTTGTAGAGACATATTTATCTGTTGTTTTGTGCACAAATCGTTGGATGTGTTCAGTATTGGAAGGTACAGTCGGCGAAACGTTAACGGTGTTCACATCAAAAATCGTTATTGAGTCAACATTCCACCCCTTTGTCTAAGACTTGGTACCAGCCGTCTGTACGTCAGTGTGATATTCATTAGCAAATTAAAAAAACATAAACTTCAGACGCAATGACAGCGGCTGTCAAGTTTTGACAGGCGACTTTGACAAGTTGACAGCGCGCGAGGCAGTTTATGTAAATAGAACTAAAGCTTGTAACATTGGGTTACATTCCAAAACTCCTCTTTCGCTCTTCATTATATCAGTAAAGTGAACTAGGATACTGTTGTTTTATGGAAATAAAAACTATAGAAGTTAATATTGTTTTATTTTAGAATTATAAGATCTGAAAAGTGATGATAAAGCATGTGGCTATATTGTTTCTTTGTACGTAATTGCCGGAGAGAAATCAATAAAAATACCTTTAGAGCAATGAGGGCGAAGCTAAAGATATAATGCCCCTATTGTCCCTAATACTTCCGCCATGTTTCAACAGGAGGGAAATAGCATTTCATTAAACTCAATTTTTTAAATACTTTTCGACATATTGCAAGCAACAAGCCTACGCACTTTTTGTTGACTCACATTATTTGAGAAAGTAATCGCGCATGTACTTTTTTGCTTCTCACGCTTTGGCGCATACGTTAGTTCTTTGTTACTAGTGTAGACAAACTGGCAGACGGTCCTGATGGCGACTGGTCATGGCGTCGCCACTTATGCCCGGTTCCTATATTTAACGGATCGTCATTGTATAAAAGTTACTATCCGTTTTTCTATAACCGACGACGAGTCGTTAATACCGTTCCACAATTTACTTTCTATACCTGACGTCGACGGACGTCCGTTAGTTATTTAAATACCGAGCCCTCTTCAAAAATGCTTCATTATTATTAACAAATATATACTTACAGATGACTAATGTGTATATCTTTACCACGCAATTGTGAATGGTTGAATATAGTCGAATCATGAGCGGAGCCAGGCCAAGGAGCTACCACATTCATAAAAATCAGATTGGTATTGCAAACCGCTTATACATTAAGGAACAAATTGGGAGGGGTTGTTCTGTGGTGCAGGACAACCCCTCTGTGGAGGGGAGGGAGGAACTGACTAGCCGTCGAGTCGCCCTGTTTGCTCAATAGATCCAGGGCACCTCACCAAAGGCGGCATTGGCGGCACTCGCCGGATTTTAGTGGGTAGAGTTGCATCCACCACCTTTCGGGTGCAGCGAGTCCCATATACCCGCGTGGGGAGACCCATTCCCCCGCGGGATGCCTCAGAGCATATCCCGGCGTTAAAGAAAAAAAAAGGGTTAGGTTAGGTAAATTTTGAGGGTGTAGGTTACGGGTGTAGATCAGGTAGGTTCGTTACAAATCCCCACCATGGTTCAGGCATAGACGTGGTGGTGGGGCTCAGTATCCTAGGGTTAGCCCAGCCCCTTGGGCGAAGTTAATTGAGCCGAGGGGGATTTTTGTACTCCTCTTATAGGAAGAGGGGACAGAAGAGCAGGGGGCAAGGGGCGAGGACGGGAACCTCACACCATTGTACTGTCCCGACGTTGGGAGGGGTTTTCTATGGTGCGGAACAACCCCTCTGTGGAGGTGGAGGTGACGTCGGTACTTTGGGGGACTGACTAGCCGAGGTGGTAGAGGTGCCCTATTTGCTCATTAGATCCGGGACACCTCTCCAAAGGCTGCAGTGGTGGCACTCGCCGGGTTTTAGTGGGTAGAGCTGCGTTTACTTACCGGCTTTCTGGCGCAGCGAGTCCCACATACCCACGTGGGAAGACCCACTCCCCCGCGGGTTTATATATTCTATCACGCCTTTTATCTTCTTCTGAATCACTGGAACTCGATACAATATCGAACACTTCTCTATCACTATCTGAAGTCGTTATTTCAAAATTCCAGCGAAAACGGTGAAATATACATATTGCTCCTTACCGATACCGACCAAAATCGGGGGATAACCAAGTGACATTACCAATAGTAGTCTTTGACGTTTTAAAAATTTATAGGAACTGTCATCTCCATATAATACGCTTACCGTCCGTTACCGGTAAACCTCCAATCCGTTAGTAAGAAGCTGTCAGTAAGTTGCCTGACAAGACGTTATTTATAGGAACGGTTTTAGCTTACGCCTCGTATATTAAACTACTATTCGTAACTAAAACGGATCGTTTCTTAAATATAGGAACCGGGCATTAATCGGAACAGTAAGTGAGCAGATGGCTCACCTAAGAATTATTCGAAAGAGGGTCGCGGCTCTTCTCGCGCGCTACTCGAGAGAGTAGGATTTAGACTAGTCAAATCTGATACGGTCGTTGAATCTTTAACATCATCACTCCCTTAGGAGGGGGGTGGGTCACGCGTGGTCCTCGTACAATCTAACAGTAACGTAGTGCTACCGCTGTTTGCGCGGTCTTAGTTTGCGTCTACTCGTATCGGATTCGAACCTACTTTAATTTAAGGGTGGGACAACAGCGAGGCCAGACGGGTGATCAGTTCTCATATCCGGGACCATTTCACCCAAGATTCGAACCTAAGCTTCCGCGATCGATCCGGATCGATGTGGTTTCCATGTGTAGGGGTCGACGTCGCTTACGACCCCGAGGCCCAAGCGGTGTGCAAGTGTACCTAGCACCGTGTGTTGTAATTCTGTGTATGTTGTGACTTTCGCGTCGCGCATTAGTAACTGTCTAGTGGAGCTGAGCCTATGTCTAATTGGAACTGAGCTGTCTGGGGAGAAATTGCCGCGCTCACGATGAGCGGGTTTTGGGTGGAGGAGTGCCTTTTCAAAGTAACGTTCTGACGTCGCTTTGTAATGGCCACTAATCGATGCTAGCTTGAGAAGTTTCTTACGTACCACGGGCAACCGGTTGCCATGCGTAAGAATTTATTTAGAACTATTTGCAATGCAGAGAGTCGTTTCTGGGACACATACGCGAATGCCACACACGAGTACAACATTATGGACGGATCAGCGGCGCCCATGAACATAAACTAGCCCAGGCAACTCATTAATGTGTTATGCCTATCCTGAGACATAAGATGTTAAGTCTTTGTGCTAGTAATTTTATTATTCTGCCTGTCCCGCCCTTCACCCCGAAACACAGCAAAGTTGTGTCACGGATGAAACAAGCAGGATGGTGGTACCCAAGCAGACGAGGGCGGCACAACGCAACATACCCACCGGTAAAATTTTATATATATACGACTTGCAGCTCAAATTGAGGCAATGTTGGCCTCGCCAAATACGTCCAGCGTAAAAAATAAATTTTCAACCATCAGTTAATCTCTTAATTTTAATCATCTATTCAATCATATTACATTATAAAAATACAAGAGTTGTAACTCTATGGCAAATTATAATTGAGTATTTTGGGAATCAGCTGCCACCTACGGTGTTCCCGATCCGATACGACTTAGGAACCTTCAAGAAAAGAGCATACTCATATCTGAAATGCCGGCAACGCACCTGCTAATCCTCTGGTGTAGCGGGTGTCTGTGAATGTCGCTTTTCACTTACCATCAGGTGAACCGACTATCCGTTTGCCCCCTCTTCTATAAAGAAAAACCACGAAAAATATATTCGGTACTTACTCATTTCACGTGCGATAGACGTTGTCCCGAGCTTAGACAGCTCGGCTTAAAAAAGGCAAACTACTTGTAACTGCATCACTGAAAAATCACGAAAAACGCACTACAGACGCACGTGAACAAACTTGCGTGTATCCCGATGAAAATGTTTGACTAATTTTATGAGTTATATTAATGACTAGCTGTTGCCTGCAGCTTCGCCCACGTTACTCAACTCCTATAAGTCACAGCGTGATGTTTTATAGCCTTCCTCGATAAATAAGCTGTCTAAAACTGAAAGAATTTTTCAAATCGGACCAGTAGTTCCTGAGATTAGCGCGTTCAAACAAACAAACAAACTCTTCAGCTTTATAATATTAGTATAGACTATAGATGGTTACGAAATCACCTTTCGCTTTTAAATGGATGTGTCCAATATGGACATTTTCATGAGAATGTTTCATATTTCACGTTTCCTCTTGAACATAAGTTTTAAGGACAGTGAAATATGTTGCCTCGATTGATGCCATCAGTATCGCTGTACGTGCGTTTGCAGCAAAATTAACGCGCTGTTCAATGTAAGAGCTTACCTATCCAGAAAGGGCGAATTCGTCGCAATTCTCTCTAGGTCCATCGAGTATCCCCACCAAGGTTCGTGACGTTGGGGCTCAGTAGCTTAAGGTGAACTCAGCACTTTGGGCGAAGCAAATTGAACTGAGGGAGCTGCTTTTTGTACAAGAACAGGGGGGGACAAGGGGAGAGGATGGGAACCTCACCCCATTGCACTGTCCCGATGCGGGACGACCCCTCTGTGGAGATCCTCAAGGGACTGACTAGCCGCCAAGGTGCCGTTTTCTCAATAGATCCGGGGCATCTCTGGGGTAGAACTGCGTCCAATTATCATCTTTCGGGCGCTTTTTTTTTTTCGGAGGGATTTATGCTAATGGCCCGAAGGCCCTATCTATATATATAGATAGGGCCTTCGGGCCCTTGATTATATATATATATAGGCTTCATCGGATTAGTGTGAGCCCATTCGGCTCACTTTTGATTTATAAAGTGGGGGGTTGCCCCCCGCCTACCGTGCAGTCTGCGACCACACGGCCTCCTGGCGTCGGTTGTGTCTTTCGGGCGCTGCGAGTCCTACATACCCGCCTGGGGAGTCGCCCCTTCCCAACGGGACGCCTCCAGAGCATTTCCCGGCGTAAAAGAAAAAAAAGGTCTATCGAGTTTGTTTCGCTCGTATTTTTCAGTGGGCGCACCTTGAAACCGGAGGTAGATTCAATCGGCGAGGAGAATCGGTAGATTAAAAGAACAAGATACTTTGTTGGTACTATTTTGAATAAATTTTTTTATTTGATTTGCGCCCAAAGTGCTTCTAGTAAAATTACAGACAAGATATATACAAAATTATGTAGACAAAGCCAACCAACACTGAAGAGATAGTTACAAATAAAACGACATTATCGTATATCTATTTTTATTTTGATACAATTTCAATAGTGCAAGTTAAATGCCGAGCAGTGATAGGACTTTGGCCGTTGACACTGGAATGGTACTTAAAGGTACAAAACATTGATTTATAGATTAAATATTACACTAGCTTAGCCCGCGATCCCGGCTATGGCTTCCGACGCGAAATACTTTACATCCACGTCCGGGTCTACATTGAGTTTCTCCAGTACCGGCTTCACTTGTGGCTGTATGACTGCTGGGTCGAGGAAAGGAGCCATCTTTTGTAATGTTTTGGCAACATTGAATCTTACGTTGGCAACATTGTCATCGGCCATAGACAGTACGGTTGGCAGCAACACTCGAGTTGTAATATCCTTGCCGCACACCTCAGATAACACATTGATACAGAACAGGTAGGTCATTCGGTGTAGGTAGTTTTGTTCCCGGGACATAGCGAGCACTTTGGGTATAACGTTTGTCTCAGCCCATGTTGCTCCGTATTGCTCTACCAGTTTCTTGAGGTTCAACGTAGCGGCTTCCCTTATGGCATACACATGGTCAATGAGCCAGGACATGCACAGCCCAGTGAGCTTCTCATCGAAGAACTCCTGACCGAGTTGTCCGGCTAGCAGTGGCATGTGTTCTATAATGGCAAGTCGTACGCGCCACTTGGTGTCTTCGGCTAGTTCCACAATGGCTGGTAACAAGGACTGGACCAATTGTTGGATCCCGATAACCTCATTCACACATTCCAAGTTTGAGATTATGTTCAGTCTGACCTCGGGGCATTCGTCTTTAAGTTGTGTGAGGAATAAGGGCAGGAGGTTCTCTATGGTGTTCTGTCGTCCCACGATAGGGCTGAGACCCATGATGACTGAGGCGAGGGCAGACTTGACATGTTGGTTGGGGTCGCACACTAGGTCCTTGATCTGAGGCAGTATCATCGTCATTATTATGTGTTCCTGGTGTGCTTTGTCCAAATTCATGCAGAAATCTTTAACCTGTAATAAGAAAACAATATGTTCATAATAGTGTGGTCCAATGATATAGCTATAATAAGGTGTTTATTGGGGATTAAAATTTTTATTTAAGGTAGATGAAAAAAATAATGGCAAGCTTGGAGTTATAAATAATTCAACATTAAATATATAATACCCAAAGAGAATTGGATGCGTTTTTTTTTGTTCGAACACATGCATTTCTTATGGTGGTTCTTAGACATGTCTAATCAAAATAAGTTCATACGTTTCCAAGTTATTAGATCTTTTTTTTTGGGGTTTTTTGAAGTAAGTATAAAATTTTAGTTATCTATCTTTAGGGACACTTTATTTAATTGTAGTTATATATAATTGTTAGTTTACCTTTCCGGCAGCTGCAGCGCGTACTTCGGCCTCCGTATCCTTGAGTAGTCCTTGGAATATCTGTGCGAGGTCAGTACGGGCTAGCTCGGGGCCTACCGCAAGCTGGAGCTCAACGAATCTAACAAGATGAAAGTGTACATTAACAAAAATACATTATATACTCTTATGAAACTGTAGACTAGGACGATGATTATGGAAGGAGAGTACATAAGTGTTATATTTATATTTCTAGTGTTTTTACTTCTGTCCATATCCACAGTAAAGATTTTTTAACTGTAAAAATGGCAGGATGAACGCACACATCCAGTACATAAATTTAAAACCCATTTCTCACAAGTGCTGCTGGCACTCGGACCTCACATTAAGATAGGGCCTATCTTAATGTGAGGATGTTCTAGCAGAGCCTATCTGATACTGAGCTAGAACGTCACTCACTACCCAATCGCTAAAAACTCACTTATCGGCCACGAGATCTGCCAAGTCTGTCCGTCTGTCTGTCCACCTGTCACTCACGTGTGTCTGTGAGTATCAGATAGACTCGTGTGCCCACTCACCTGTCGGCGACGACGTAGCGCACTCCAGGAGTGCCATATCTACTACCATATCACCATATCTGTCTGTATCTGTGTGCGTGCGTGCGTTTGCGTGCTTCTCTACATGCCATGAGTGTCCGTGTGCACTTACTTGATGGCGACGATATAGCGGCCAGCGCACCCGTCAGGAGATTTACTATGTATGTGCCAGACTCTGTGTGTTTGCCTGTAGGTGTGTGTGCTCGCTCGTGTACGTATGTCTGTCCGTGTCCACTCACTTGTCGGCGACGATGTAGCGCACCCTCCACGAGGAGTCAGCGGCGCGCGTGCGCACGGTGGGCATCACCAGCTGCTCCATGTCCTCAGGCGGCAGCAGCGCCGCGACCGCCGCGCACGATTCCGCCGCCAGCAGACGCACCGAGTCCTGCTCGTCCTGTGGAGTAACAAAAAGTGAGCCTCCTCAAAAAGACGCGAGTAATTCTCGAGTAATTCTCCTCGAAAAATAAGCGAGAAGGGCGATACAATACCCATAATTGTAACGCATGATGTACCTCGTCTGGTCTTCTCGAAATAACGCGAGGAAGGTATTAGCGAATACTTCGCCTGCGTTCAGTATTAGGCGAAGCTCTGAGCTTCTTCTGCTCAAAGCAGAATGGCATGGCATCCTATCCCCACCATGATTCAAGCCTTGTCGTGGCGGTGGGGCTCAGAAGCCTAAGGTGAACCCAGCACCTTGGGCCAAGCCAAGTGAACCGAGCTCTTTGTACCCCTCTTATAAAAGGGGACAAAAGAGCAGGGGGGGGGGACATGGCGCCATGATGGGAACCTCGCCCCATTGCACTCTCCCGACGTTGGGAGGAGTGGTTCTGTGGTGCGGAACAACCTGTGGAGGTGGCGTTGGTCCCTTTGGCGACTGACTGGTCGTCGAGGTGCCTTGTTGCTCAGCAGATCCGGTGCACCTCACCAAAGGCGGCATTGGTGGCACTTGCCGGGTTTTAGTGTGTAGATCTGCGTCCATGTACCATCTTTCGGGCGCAGCAGTACCACATACCCGCCTGGGGATGCCTGAGAGCATTTCCCGGCGGAAAGAACAAAAAAAGTGGCATGGCATGCAGATTGACACCAACGAGCAAGCGACGCTCGACCAATGCCGTGGTCTATCATAAGTCCACACACTCAAGACCTATAGAGTATAGACTATAGACCACATGTACAAGTTTCTGAGAAAAATCAATGGTGTAAAAAATCAGATAAACATTATGACACTCGGCCGCTCTCTGTTTTATATTGAAACAGATAAAACAGGTGGCAGGGAAGCGCTGTGCCGCGCTCCCGGCTGCATGGGTACCACCATCTTGCTTGTTTTTCCCGTGAAACAGCTTTGCTGTGTTTCGGAGAGAAGGGCAGACAGGCAGTGTAATTACTGGCACAGAGACTTAACATCTTACGTCTCAGGATAGGCAACACATAAATGAGTTGCCTGGGCTCTTTCCAGGTAAACTTGTTTATGTTCATGGGCGACGTCGACCATTTACCATCAGGTGGCACGTTTGCCATTTTGCCTATCCAACTAAAAAAAAAAAAAAACATATATCTCACCTCGGCCAAGTGCACGAACATGGGTATGAGGTCGCTCTTCACGTACTCCACCTCCATGACCCGCCCGAACTCGCCCAGCTTGTAGGCGGCGGCGCGACGCACCATGGGCGTGTCATCGTGACACAGCGACTTGAAGTGTTCCCGCAGCTCCGCCTTCACCGGCGTCGACACGCGCTGGTAGCACACGCTGAAAATTGTATTCAATTCTTAGTTTAATAAAATATTATAAGTATAAAATAATTTCTTTTCAGGCACTATGACCCATAAATAATATAGAGATAGATAAATTGTAGAAAGCAAACGCAAATCTCATACTGATTTTCTATATAATTTTCAGTATATATAACACATGATTAACAATCCATGCATTGGCCATCTAAGACTAAAGACTGTAGTTACACTACGGTTAATAGCAGTTCTTCTTATTTCTTCCTATTCAAGCTTAAAAATCCTCTTTAATAGATGCATAAAGACATTACATGCAAAACGAATATTCATAACCTGTTAATATGAAAAAAAAAAAACTAAAAAGTTTACAAGCAACATGCATACCAACAGATGTTTTACATTAAATATCTGAACAAACCACAATGCAATTCTTAAAAAGCAGTTTAGAACAAGTATTGTTTAGTTATTTTGTATACCTGAACAATCCACAAACAGATGCCCTAGATGTGAACCAGTCTCCGCGCGCTAAACGTTCAACGAGCGGTACAAAATGCTGTTCCAAAGCTTGTGGTGAGTGGTGGGCGGCCACCGCTCGGAGAGATGCTACAGCTTTGTCTCGCACCACGGTCTCCTCTACCGTAGCCAGCGACTCCAGAGGTGGGAGAAGGCAGTGGGCATATTCACCACCTCCAACCAAGCTGATGAAGTTACCTGAAATAATTTCCAAGAATGAATAATTGTGCTGAATGTTTTCTTCATTATTCTATTAGTAATAAGTGCGTATTAGCTATTTCCAGAATATTTTTTAAATAAGAAATCATATTGTAACCAAATGAGATGACAATGTCCTTGCAGTGCCCTGTCCTAGTCGAATGCAAGTGGTGGTCAGATTGATGATGCGGACGCATGCGGCGAACTCTATCAGCTGATTCAGTTCTCTAGCCGGCGTGAACCATAAACCAATTACATTGCTGTTTTTTTCAAAAAAACATTATTTTAAAGCTTATTGTACTACTTTTAGTATTAGGTATATTTCTGTAACTTTTGTATCAATAAAGATTATTATTAATATTATTATCATCAAATTCCTGTAACATTATGTTTACTAAACCGGATTATACAAAAAAAAAAAAAAAAAAAAAACACTTGTATCATGTCAGGCTATGCCAACACTATCATACCTCTTCGTTTTCGCAAGCGTTCCAAATACATCCGGTATATGTAATACATGACAATCAGAAGAATAATATTATTGTGAAGTCTTTTAAGTATACTTTTACTTCTGAGAAGGTCATAATTTGGACTAAACTATTAATATAGACAGCAACCATCTCTATTCCGAATGATTTAAGTATGTAAAACAATATTTATTTGTTCCACACAACAATAATCTTTAAATAGAAGAGGACCTAAAAATTTCTATCTATCTCTTAATATTGTTTGTAAGCTAATACAAATATATTTTTTGGAAGGGCTAGAATTTAGGGCTGATGGTCTTTAAGCTTAATCAGTACAGTAGGTGAACAGATGGCTCATGTATTCTGCTCATCTTCTCCAATATTATGAGTACAAAATGGATGAGTTATAACAAATTTGTATTCTTCCTTGGTGGAAAAAAGGTGTTGTTTATTATTAAGTGATTTCGATGTTTATATTCATGAAATTGTTAATAATGCTATAATCTGACCAATCTAAGAAATACTGATTGATGTTAATACTTTTAGTTTGTATGATGGTTACATATTATACACTGAGTTTTGTGAGGATTTTTAATTTCTTATCAGTGATTTGTATATGTCGCAATTATATATTTATAACTTATTATTCAGTGGTTCGTAAATTAACAGAATGAGTGTATAAAATAAACCAATACGACTTTGATGTAAAACTAACAGAAGAATCACTTTGAACAATAAAAGTGACTTATTAATCAGAATTTGTCTAACCTATTTTCATAAAATACAAAATATGTATTTTATATTACACTAGTCAGTATTTGTGCTACAAACAAGAATAAGCTAGTACTAGACAAATATTTAAAAAAAATAATTACTGGTATGTATAAACATTATGAAGGTATCTCAGAAAATTTGGATTAGTCATAGGTACTTACCAAGTTGTTCCGCGAGAGCCAGTAGCACTTCATCCTCGTCGTATATAGTCTCGGTTAAAAATGGGACGAGTTCAGATCGTGTTCTTTCCACGCCCAAAGCGAGGGCGATAGTTGATAGTTTCTTGACAGAATTCAATCGTAGTTGCACATCTTCATTTTTAAGCTCGTCTATCAATACAGCGATGGGATAAAGTGACTCGTCCGTTCCAGAGTCGCTGGCAGCCATTTTATTATAGTCTTGGTCTTCGATTCCAATTTGAAAGACTTTATCAATTTACAAATACACAACACAATTTTTCAGCAAAATGGAAGCTATGCTTTTTTAATTTTGCTATTTTATTTCAGTGTTGCCATAAAAAAAAAAAAACACACATTAGACCGCACTATGCGCCACTGCACTGCAGCGGCACGAAACGGCAAAATATTCTTTGTAAGTAATTCGTAGATAAAATATAAGATGCGTCATCGGCGTATACAGTAAGTGATAGTTATAACACAGTAAAGTCATACAGTAGGCCAACGGACGCGTCTAGACAGAGCAATCGTGCCAAGTTTGCGGGATGAGGGAGTGGCAGGAAGTTAGGAAATAAGAGGAGATGCCCCTTTCTTTAAACTTACAGCCGTAAATGAGTGCCTGATCCGCCAATCTTGTGTGCCCTTTTCATAGTAGTATTCTCCTAGGAACAAGTATCATATGGAATTGACATTCGCGTATACCCGAAAGGGACAGGCATATTACAGGGATACCACATTCATAATAACAAGTCTGCTTATTTTCTTGAAACAAGTGAATTTAAAATAATAAAAAAACTGGAAAAGGTTGATAGATAACTATAAGCATTAGTCCTACGCAAACATTTATTGTATTTTTAGACAGCTGCATTTTTCCGAATTACGGAAAATATTTAATGACTAATAACAAACCGCCAAAAACATAAATAATAAAAAAGAAGGCTATAAACGTCCTCTTAATATGTATGATCTATAGTATTTAGCCTTTTAGGATAGCAAAAAACATATTTGTTTTTATTGTGTTTATTTCGAAGATTCCAGTCACCCTTTTTTTATAATACCACATTCTTGGGTAATCTGCCTATAACAAAACTGGTATCACCGTACCGTATAAACCGACCAAATTAAAAAGTAGTACGAATGGCGGACATATTTGACAAACTTTTCGCGAGTGAGAATGTTTGTATGACATTCAAATTTAGTCGATAATTTTATATATATCATATATCACTCTTTGTTTGCTGGGCACAACAATGATGTGCCCAACAAACAAAGAGTGATATTCTGACAAAGACAAAAGAAAGTGTCTATGTCTCTGTCACTCTTGGAGTTTTTCGTATGTTGTTATCTCGTTCCAATACGGCATTATTATTAGCTTGTCAAATCTATTGATACTTGATCTTAGGTATTCTCTATGGTTTTGCTGTCAAAACACTAGCAAGCTAGGAACAAGTAGGTATAATATGGAATTGACATTCGCGTATACCCGAAAGGGACAGGCATATTTTACAGGGATACCACATTCAAATAACAAGTCTACTTATTTTCTTGAAACAAGTGAATTAAAAATAATAAAAAACTGGTAAAGGTTGATAGATGTAACCAGGCCATAAAATATTAATAAAAAAAAAAAAAAAAGGTTGATAGATAACTATAAGCATTAGCCCTAACCAAACATTTATTGTAATTTTAGACAGCTGCATTTTTCCGGATTATCGAAAATATTATGTAATGACTAATAACCAACCGCTAAAAACATAAATAATAAAAAAGAAGGCTATATACGTCTTAATATGTATGATTTATATAGTACATAGACTTTAAGGATAGCAATAAACATATTTGATTTTATTGTGCTTATTTCGAAAATTCCAGTCACCCTTTTTATATAATACCACATTCTTGGGTAATCTGCTTATAACAAAACTGGTATCACCATACCTACATAAGCCGACCAAATTAAAAAGTAGTACAAAATGGCGGCATATTTGACAAACTGTTTGCGAGTGAGAATGTTTGTGAGGCATTCAAATTTAGTCGATAATTTTTTGTTGGGCACATCCTTGTTGTGCCCAACAAACAAAGGGTGATATTATGACAAAGACAAAAGAAAGTGTCTATGTCTCTGTCACTCTTGGATTTTTCGTATGTTGTTATCTCGTTACAATACGGTATTATTATTAGCTTGTCAAATCTATTGATACTTGATCTTAGCTAGCAAAGGTAACCATGTTAAGTGCCGATTTGAGTTGTAGGTTGCACCTTTTTTTCGTAGATATGCCAAGTCCTTCTATATTATGTCTATGGGGAGGGGCGGGCGTTTGCCGAACTGCCATACACTCGTTCGGGAGCTGTCAGCCAGATTTTAATTAAAGAGTATTTTATTCTTTGTATGATTTTTTAAATGAAATCAAATATATTAACCCAGTGAGTTTAAATTATTATGCATATTATTGTTTACTAGATTTTTGTCCTTTCTTAGAATGATTAAAAAAAAATATATGGGTATCGTTTTTAGGGGTGCCGATTACGAATTTTAGGATATATTTCGAGGTTCAAGATGGCGGATGCGAATTAAAAAAAAAAAAAAAGGGGTATCGTTTTCATGGTTATCAGGGTTGCCGATTACGAATATAACCATAGACTTAGAATATACTAAATAGACCACCTGACAGCCCGAAAATGCGTGACCATTTTTGAAAAGTCAATGTGTGCAGAGCACACGCATACATTGACACACAGTGATGTATCTTTGACTATCGATACTCAATAGTACAGCCCGTTCGAGTAAATTGTAAACATTGTTGTTTGGGGTGAATTTTCCAATGGTCAGATATGTTATGGTTTTTATAAGGGTACTTAATATACACATCGAGTCTCTGCTGGCCAGAGTCTCGGAATGGGGGCGACTTAACCTAGTCCAATTTAACCCCAACAAGACACAAGTTTGCGCGTTTACCGCTAAAAATCACCCTTCGTCGTTCCTCTACAATTCGAAGGCACTTCCCTAACCGCCTCAGCCAGCATTGGGATACTTGGCGTCGATATATCGAGAGATGTGCAGTTTCGTGGTCATCTGGAAGAAAAGGCTAAACTAGCTTCGAAGAAACTCGGCGTGCTCAATAGAGCGAAGCAGTATTTCATGCCTTCACACCGCCTTCAATTATACAAGGCGAGATCCGGACTCACATGGAATACTGCTCTCACCTCTGGGCTGGAGCGCCCCAGTATCAGCTCCTTCCATTTGACCGCATTCAACGCCGGGCGGCTCGAATCGTCGACGACAATGTTATCTCCAATCGGCTTGATTCTTTGGCGCTGCGTAGAGATGTCGGATCGCTCTGCATCTTCTACCGCATCTACCACGGCGAGTGCTCTGAGGAATTGTTCTGACTAATACCTGCAAAACTAAACGCGGAAAAACTCCAAATTTCACCCACACCATCTCGATGTCCGGAAATCCACAACAACTCGATTTTTACGGCATTTCCTGCCTCGCACGACTAATATATGGAATCAGCTGCCTCCTATGGTGTTTCATGTGTATGAAAAGAGCATACTCATACCTGAAAGGCCGGCAACGCACCTGCTAATCCACTGGTGTAGCGGGTGTCTGTGGATGTCGCTCTTCACTTACCATCAGGTGAACCGACTATCCGTTTGCCCCCTCTTCTATAAAAAAAAAAAAAAATTACAAAGTCAACATAATTATTCCTCAGTGATGGTGATGATGATGAAGGAGGGTAAACTACATAATATTCCTCAGGTCAAAGTTATCCGCCGATTGCAACAGCAGCCCTTAAATTATTTAGATAAAAGGTAAATAAATAAAACAACACATAGTATATTATTTATTCTCAAATGAAATATCATAATACTTTTACACACTCATATTTACCTACTATTTATATAAAATAATGACTTTTATTATGTATGTATTATTTGTTTCAAATGATTTTAACAAAAGGAAAATAATAAAATTTGGGAACGAATCGATCAATATTCAATGGACGCTTGATGAATGACTTACTACACGAGATTTACACAACCTAAGTATATGCGCAGTTATTATTTTAACGGTTACTTTAAAATTATACTGTTACAAACGTAAAACAAGTAATTTAATTAAAAAACAAAAAAAATGGGTAGATGTTACTGTCCTTTAAACAAAATAATCTTATTCAGGTGGTTCCTTACAGTCTCCTTACTCAAATTAAGTAGCTTACATTCGTATTTGAGCCGAATAGCTAACAGATGTCTATAAAACTTCATTATTAAGTATCTGTGCCCACTTAAAACTTATTGGTCCATATTGTGGCTCGTCAAGTACAAAAACAAGTCGGAAATATCTTCCAATATTAGAAGCGTCGCTTTGCAAATTGTATTGTTGGGATTCCAACCAACACGCCCAGTTAATATCAGCCATTTTCCTCTAATTATAGGATCTTGAGGGAATCTGTAAAACAAAATGATTATGATTCATCGCTAACAAGCAAACAGTCGGAGAGGACATTAGTACGGGAGCGGATTTGACAGCGAGTGCCGGAGATTGGTGGCGCTGCAGTGTCAATTCAAAAACTTGTGTTAGGATTGGCAAGAATATGGGCTGGACCTAGGAACAAGTACAATATGGAATTGACATTCGCGTATACCCGAAAGGGACAGGCATATTTTACAGGGATACCAAATTCATAATAACAAGTCTACTTATTTCCATGAAACAAGTTAATTAAAAATAATAAAAAACTGGTAAAGGTTGATAGATAACTATAAGCATTAGCTCTAACCAAACATTTATTGAAATTTTAGACAGCTTCATTTTTCCGGATTATCGAAAATATTATGTTATGACATAATAAACCGCTAAAAACATAAATAATAAAAAAGAAGGCTATATACGTCTTAATATGTATGATCTATAGTACATAGCCTTTAGGGATAGCAATAAACATTTTATTGTGTTTATTTCGAAAATTCCAGTCATCCTTTTTATATAATACCACATTCTTGGGTAATCTGCCTATAAAAAACTGGTATCACCATACCTACATAAACCGACCAAATTAAAAAGTAGTACAAAATGGTGGCATATTTGACAAACTGTTCGCGAGTGAGAATGTTTGTATGGCATTCAAATTTAGTCGATAATTTTTTGTTGGGCACATCCTTGTTGTGCCCAACAAACAAAGAGTGATATTGTGACAAAGACAAAAGACAGTGTCTATGTCTCTGTCACTCTTGGATTTTTCGTATGTTGTTATCTCGTTCCAATACGGTATTATTAATAGCTTGCCAAATCTATTGATACTTGATCTTAGGTTCAACATGCTTGCTTTATTATTGCAACTGTCATAAAGTGACGTTTCACAAGATGCGTTAGTTACAGTTTTGGCCACGCGCCAATAGATCCTTGTCGCACTGTATATGAAAAGTGTCCCTAAAACTACTCAAGTCATTATAACAAATTTGCTCATATTGTAGTTTTTCTGTTATTTGTACGCCAGCGCTCTGCGTTATTGTGGTAGGCACTGGAAATGAATACTCAATTAAATTACTAATTATCAAAAAATCAGACTTTTATATTACGATTTAGTCATTACAACAACTATGTTCATATCGTAGTTTTTCCGTTATTCGTAGCGGGACACTTTTTCAACTTTCGCCCCATAAGAGATGGTTATCCTTGTCTCTACGCTCCATATGCCGCTCACGGATCCGTAAAAATACCACTGCAGTGCAGTGCTGCATAGCGCGGTCTAGCCTTTAGTTTATGTCGTACAGATTGAACAATGAGCGCAAAATGCAAATCTTTAAATATTACAAATAATAATTATGAAAATAAAATATACTTTAAACTACGATTCATGAACTTGTATTATATTAACTAAGTATTATTTTAATAGGAATATTCTTTTATTAATTAATAATAATATATACAAAAAAGAGCGGATAATAGTTTTCAAACAACACGCTTTTGGTTACAAAAACTTGTAAATTGAAATTGTCCTTTTAGGGCAGTTGGCAAATATGTATAGGTACCTGTTTTTACTTTTTAGTATGTATCCTTATTCCTTGAATATTTTAAAGATTCCGAATCATTAAACTTTTTAATAGGAAAATACGATACTGGTGGGCAGAAAACTAAGTTTTTTGATTTAATCATATCTGTCTATTATTGACGTGTTTATTTTACGAGATTATACTGTATTGTTCTTTAAAAATGAATTTATTTAAATTTTGATAATATATTATAAGTTTTTACTTGTTTGTTATTACATAAAACTCAATATCGTCTATATAATTATGAGTGAACGAGACGATTTAAATGCGTCGGTGGCACATATTGTATTATGTTGCGTGGCAGGTCAGGGACTAGGGCGGTTGCCTGGGCGGTATTTTACACAGCCAGGCATGAATGCTAATTTCTTCATTCATGGAGTATTGGGTGTTCTTCACTTTCAAAGTATGGAATATATTATTAAATAATTTTTTTAATTTGATAAATTAGACAGTATTTTTTGTATTCAGTTCAATTTTAGACAACTTGAACACCATGTTTTGAATAAAATTGAGTAGTTTCCTGTATTTCTTATTTGAATGTGATAGATCGTTTTTTAAATTGAATTTTCTGATACTAGGATGCTAAGATATACCCTCGGGCCTGTCGTTAAATGTGACGAAATGTTCATTTTAATTTTTTTTCCTAATCATTATTTTTTATTACTTTCCCAAAGGTTTTTCAACCGCTAGTTAGATGGGATATCGATCTCTATGTAGAGGTTAGCCCAAGTTGGTTGATTGGCCGTTTTGGCGTTTATAGAGAGAGGCCAATGTCCAGCAATAGATATAAGGTAAATATTTATATAAGCTAGAAAAATGGTAATACGTCGTTATCTCTGCTTAGATTGATGGAGCGTAAGATTATTCATTTGTTTTTTTTGTAAGATGAGTTCGTGGCGAAACAACTGTCAAAGTAATTTTGAACGTCATCATTTCATTACACGTAGAACATGCTGAACCAACATAAAAAAAGTTTTTGCCTTCAATCACTAACTTGTATTAGTTCACATTATGACTTCCAATGCAGTTTCGGAAACGTGAGAAAAAGGCTATTAAATAAATATTGAATAACTACGTACATGTTACACAACATATTATGTTATCAACAATATGCTATCTGGATGTTTTTGTGATTTTAGGTGGAAAGTTCAACAGCGATTTTCAACAAGCGTACGCTATAAGCACTGCTGCCACAAGATATTTAGCATTGCCCTGTTTAATGGCGGATTTGTACTCCAGTGACCAAGCTTTGAGCACCATCCATCTTGTCTCTGGCCTGATTCCATTCGCAATGGCGTTAGCGGGTAATGAAAATCCAAATCTGGGCAATTTGATAATAACTTGCAACATTGTGTCGTTGTGCGTCTATTCACACCAATATGACAGAACTTGGGGCTGGTATACTGCCGGTGCTGCTGCGTTGGCATACTTCTTTACGCCTGCGTCGGGGAAAAATGTAGCGTACCCACTGTTCCTCTCATTGGTAGAGTATTGTGCTTGCCGTATTTTTTCAATTCATTTACGAATTAATTAACCATGAATATAAATATACAAATTTTATTGAGTTTTATTTGAGTATATAATATTTGAGGCAGATATTATAAGGAACAAAAATTATGCGTCACATGTTTAACTATTTATTTAAGTTGGCAACACCATTGTTGTTCTCAGAAAACCTACCGTCCTTTGTGAACGGTCAATAGATGGCGTTGCAGATAAACTTCTATACCAAAACTTTAGTTATATTATTAATTATTCTGTGACCGAAATGAATTTAGGTATACACAGGTTTAAAATATATGTATTACTAATTAGCGTTGTTCATTTGGTCTTAGTGTTTATCATATTCGCATCAAACTTTCATATTCATCAAAAGCATGCCCACCAGCAGTAGAACTTGCAAAATGTCAGGCTTTATAACTGCGAAGCTCTGGTCTAGAGATTCCTGCGAGGCGACAAACGGCAAATATTAGCATTTTCCTAGGCGGTAGATTCTTACAAGGCTTCACGCAATAGCTATTGTAATTCCCAGGAGGATTGAGCTTGCAAGGTCCCTGGCAGTTAATTCTTTTGAGACACTATGCATAGGGCAGAGCTAGATACTGATTAGGTCCGGTCAGTTGGTATTGTTAGTACCCGATTCTTGCAAAGCCAAGGTCGGTAGATACTTGTGACGCCCCGGCTTTTAAAAAGTCACTACTCTTTTGAAAATAATTTTCAGTTAACGAATACGGCACTTTCTTAGGTAGGTACCTACTTACTTAATTCCATTATGAATGACCAACTAAGATGACAAACGATTTTTTAGAAATACAATATGGTATCCAGGGACCCATTAAAAGATAATGCTACATTTTTGTGTACAACTTACTGTGGTGAATCAAAATATAATGAGTAATAGAAGTTAATAATATAATTATAGGCCTCTGTTATGTAAAATGTTGGCGTATGTAAGGACAGTTCTGACCCAGAAGATAGGAAGGAAGACCCAGAAGATCTGACCCAGTTTTAATGATATGAATAAAAGTGAAAACAGTTGGAAAGTCCAACTGGCGGACGTGCCACCTGATGGTAAGTGGTCAGCGTAACCAATGAACATAAATATGACAAACTGACTAGATAGGCAACCCATCCCCACCATGGTTCAGGCCTTGTGGTGGCGGTGGGGCTCAGTAACCTAGGGTGAGCGGTGCCCCTTGGGCGAAGCTAATTGGGCCGAGGGGGCTCTTTGTACCCCTCTTATAAGAAGAGGAGACAGAAGAGCAGGGGGCAAGGGGTGAGGATGGGAACCTCACCCCATTGTACTGTCCCGACGTTCGGAGGGGTTGTTCTGTGGTGCGGGACATCCCCTCTGTGGAGGTGGCGTCGGTCCCTTGCGGGCCTGACTAGCCGTCGAGGTGCCTTGTTTGTTTTCTAGATCCGGGGCACCTCACCAAAGGCGGCATTGGTGGCACTCGCCGGGTTTTAGTGGGTAGAGCTGCGTCCATTTACCAGCTGTCCATTTACCGTTAAAGAAAAAAAAAGGCAACCCATTCTTGCGTTTCCTAAACCAATAATAAACCAACCAACCAAGTGGTTAAATAATAAACGGTGTTAATTATAATATTTTAATTACACAAGGACATACAATGGTTTAAGGCGGTAGGTGAGACACAAATTTATAAGGGACGTGGTATAAAGCCTACTTATGATTCTGCCACTTAGGAAATGTAGGGGCTACTCTCCTGGTACAGCCGTGGAACGAGGGCGAAGGCTCCGGCACAGCTAGGGCGCTGCAGGGACTCCCGCGTCCAATCGGGTGAAGGCAGCAGCGGTGTTCGCCTCGAAGTAAAGGTGACGTGGACAGTATTCCTAGCTCGGAGCAGGGTCCCTGGAATGTACAGTCTCCGCCTTAGTCCACTATCCATATTACAGTCCGGAGGCCCCTCCACGAAGCCCTAAGAGGAGCGCCCGCCACCTACTGTGGTAGCGGAATTGTCGTGGTAGGGCGACAGAACTTTTATTAAAATAAAACAGTTACAAAAAAACATAACTTATTAAATCTATTAGCAAAATGTTTCTTAATTGAAAGACAAATAATTTTACATAACGGAAAGATGATTGAAGGTAGATTAAAAAAAATAATATTAACCGTTTAAAGTATTAATAAATTAGCTAAATAAAAGCCTTGTAATTATCATTTAAAACTCACATAAGCTGTACATCAAAGCCGTTGCAAAATACAATTATTTTAAAACGAACAGTTAGGTACTTATGTGTGCTAATAAAACTAACCCTAAGACGGGGATTTCTCCAATGTATATCCAACTGGATGGTTTAAGATTCGGTTAATATTAAAACTTAGTAATATAATTAATTATAATAATAATAGGCGGCTCGGTGGTCAGACACAGTCAAAATTGAGAACGTAACAACAGCTTCGCGTTCTAGCACCGAATGAATGCCGCGCCGCCACGGCGGCGCTCGAGACGATGACAATTGACAACCGGTTATTGTTTCGTCCGATGGGTACTGTCCGCGACAATCTATTTAAAAATATATTATATAAATTTTCGCCTTAACTTTTAGTTAGTAGGTATATTTTATTGATGAGATTATATAAATATCGATAAGGATTAAAATGTAAATTTATAATTATAATATTAGTAAATAAAGTTTGTACGTACTGTTAGTAAATAAGTTTTGTAAGTAATAATATGCTTTAAAATAATATAGATAAAACAATAATTCGTGTGAAAAAACGAAGTCATGTAACGTTCCGTTACAAACGTAAGACGCTAATCTCGGTGCCAATAATTACCCCCTGTCCTGACTTTTCCCAAACATAGCTAAGCTGTTGCGGAAGATTGAAGAAATAAGCGGGGTGGGGATACATTACATCCCTTCGGTAGGTATAGCGCATTCCTTCCAACGGTAAGTTGATGTATTCTTATCTTTATGTATAACAAATGTGTGTGTGTGTGTGTGTGTGTGTGTGTGTGTACCACGCGTTAGAAGTTATACTCAATCTAGAAAAGTACATAGTGCAATTCCATTACACTGTAACCTTTTTGCTTATTGTTCTTCTGACGTCTATACTGTCATTATGTGAAAATTGTTGACTATTATAGCTATCAGGCTGTCGGTTTTACGTGAATATTTACTCTTATCATTTTTCCCTAACGCGCCAAAAGAAGTATAACTTCAAAAATGAGTCGTCACGGGACGCCGCGCCTGGCAGATGTGAAACATCGAAATTATTTTGTACAAGTAATATGCATTTAGGAACAGATTACGACAATAACTAAATAAGACCAACCAAACGCCAGGAGGCCGTGTCGTCGCAGACTGCACGATTTGCGGGGGGCAACCCACCACTTTTACAAACCAAAAGTGAGCCAAATGGGCTCACACTAATCCGATGTAGCATTAGGGCCTTCGGGCCGTTATCATAGATCCATCCGAAAAAAAAACGAAATATGGCATAATGTTAAAATAAAGATGTTTCACGTCCATTCACATAAACACTTTCGAGTCACGTTGTTTACACACGATTTGGATCTGGTTGAATGCATTGCACTGACGTTAGTTCGATAGAGTTTTGACATGGTTTTGACAATCGCCAATTTCACCCACACCATCTCGATGTCCGGAAATCCACAACATCTCGATTTTTACGGCATTTCCTGTCTCGCACGACTAATATATGGAATCAGCTGCCTCCTACGGTGTTTCCGAACCGATACGACTTAGGGGCCTTCAAGAAAAGAGCATACACATATCTGAAAGGCCGGCAACGCACCTGCTAATCCACTGGTGTAGCGGGTGTCTGTGGATGTCGCTCTTCACTTACCATCAGGTGAACCGACTATCCGTTTGCCCCTTCTACTATTAAAAAAAAAATAAAAAAAAATCGCCTGTTTTGCATAGTAACATCACTTGCGATGTCATTTGTAGCTAACTTCAGTCAGACTAATTTGAATTACTACAAAGAAACGACTCAAAGTCTAATTCTCAAAGCTCCACATACGCTTTTAAAACATTAAGTCTGGTTCTGGAACGTTCCACCAGATAATATAAGAATGGGACACAGGCTGTTCTAACCAACCGTACCTAATGCACGCGGCGGGGGGGCCATCCAGTCGCTACGGGAACATCATTTCATTACATACTTACGGAATAAACAAAAAATACACAAAATGGCTGATATGCAGAGGAAAAGAAACGTTGGTAAAGTAAGTTTCTTTTACTGTTAGAAGCGTTGAGCTTGTGCCGTACTCCCGGCTGCATGGGTACCGCCATCTTACTTGTACATCTTACAGCTGCTGTGTTTCGGAGAGATTTTTTTTTATAGAAGAGGGGGCAAATAGACAGTCTGTTCACCTGAAGGTAAGTGAATAGCGACATCCACAGACACCCGCACCAGCGGATCAGCAGGTGCGTTGCCGGCCTTTTAGAGATGGGCAGGACAGGTAGTGTAATTATTGGTTTACGACCACAGGTCTCAGGATAGCCAAAGCGGAATACGTCGGTGTATATCTCCCGCCTTCATTACACCACGAAGGCGGAGAACATCGCGGAATACGTGTGCCGGAGGTTGAAGTACTGTCCGAGGGTGCAGGAGCTGGAGTCACGCCGCAACGTGAAATTCAAGGCGTTTGTGGTGCGAGTACCTGCAGGAAGTTTTACGAAAAGACTTCTGGCCTCAGGATGTGGTGTTCCGTTCCTTCCGCGCAACAATTCCACCGGAACGTACGAAAACGTAACACTAGGAAGTTAACTAACATAATTTTAAGGTTTTATACTAACACCAATGTAATATAATAATATGTGTATGTTAGTCTGTAAGGTATATATTATTATATCAACAGCTTTGCTGAGTTTCGAAGAGAAGGTCAAGACAGGCAGTGTAATTACTGGCACCGAGACTTAACATCTTATGTCTCAGGATAGGCAACACATCCCCAGCATGGTTCAGGCCTTGTCGTGGCGGTGGGGCTCAGTAACCTAGGGTGAGCGGTGCACCTTGGGCGAAGCTAATTGAGCCGAGGGGGCTTATAAGAAGAGGGGATAGAAGAGCAGGGGGCAAGGGGTGATGATGGGAAACTCACCCCATTGTACTGTCCCGACGTTGGGAGAGGTTGTTCTGTGGTACGGGACAACCCCTCTGTGGAGGTGGCGTCGGTCCCTTGCCGGACTGAATAGCCGTCGAGGTGCCCTGTTTGTTTTCTAGATCCGGGGCACCTCCCTCACCAAAGGCGGAATTGGTGGCACTCGCCGGGTTTTAGTGGGTAGAGCTGCGTCATACCCGCGTAGGGAGACCCACTCCCCCGCGGGATGCCTCAGATCATTTCCCGGCGTTAAAGAAAAAAAAAAAAAGGATAGGCAACACATAGATGAGTTGCCTATATATATATGTTCATGGGCGACGTCGACCACTTACCATCAGGTGGTACGTTTGCCAGTTTGCCTATCCAACTAACATAAAAATATATATCCATAGGCCATAGAGCCTGAAAATAAAAGATTTATTATTATTATATTTATTTTAAGCAGCGCACGAATGAGTTCCCTGCGCGAGTTCCATAGGACACTGACAACTGACCATCTGTCATCTCCTCTTCGCTTATAAAAAAATGGTATTACCTATTAGTGCTAGTTATACTACCGGTCGTGCTTGTCTTTCTCCCAGTTCATTCATCCAGTTTGTCTTCTTTCTATCTTCACGAGAAGAAGAAATAAAAACCATCACAAAAGAACTTCTACATGTGTGCTTAAAAAAGCAGCTTCAAGAAAGGAATGGCGTGGAATTGTGAGGCGGGCCACCAACACCGATGCTACTGAAGTAAAGATCACGACCGCTCTGTCAAGAGTGTAACGACGAAGAAGAACTAAGGGCTCAGACAAAGTGACAAAGTTATATGAACTATCCGTTTGCCCCCTCTTCTATAAAAAAAAAATCGTCTTTGAGGTAACGATAACAATTTGCTAGCCAATGTACAATGCCAATTCTTTTTTGACAATCGCGACCGTAGCGAAGGCGAACACTGAAAGTGCTGCGTGTCTACGCATTTGTATGAGTTATAGACATAATTGTTCGATAACCATTTGACAGTTTGTGATTTTGTTACGAATTTTAACAAACGGTAAGCCGCATTATTATCACGTGATTTAAGGCGAGGATGCAGACCGCTACTTACCCCTCTGGGTAATGAGGTGTGGGGCGCCGCGTATGTTGCGGCTGCGAGACTTTACGCATTATGACAATGCGGGAATTTTGAATTTTATTCTACATTTTATTACGTATGTCACTCGCCGGAACTATATAGAGCTGTTCATACTTACTATGATTTAATTTTATACCGATTTTGGTATTTATCAATACAGATAAAAAATTGGAGTGCCTGATTGTAATATTAAAATAACCGCTTTTTATTGAATGGATATATGTATATCGAGGGCTTCATAACAAAGGGGCGTATACAAAAGTACAGTTTTACAGGAAAGACAAAATAATGAATAAAACAAAACTAGTTGATTGTATAAGGCTGATATTTGGCATTCTTTTTCGACATAACTTACCGTCTGGTAAGACTTTTCAAATTAAAACACGCATAGTTTTTGATAAACGGTAAATACGCCTCTTTCTTTCAACGCAATTTTGGCAACGTCTACTATATAGTAAAAAATTTGATACTAATTTTGGGGCGTACAAAAGAGAATATTGTTTTATTATGATGAATAAGTAATTTCTTATTAAAGTACTGTATTCAATTTATAACTATCTTACAAACATTAAGACACTTACTCCAGAGCTGTAATTATTTTATCAAAATCTAATATGATTTCTGTACGCCCTTTTGTTACCACTAAAAATATGTTGAATATCTTAAACAACAGGCGTAGAAACAAGTCATTAATTCAGGGTTAGCTTAGATCCGGGAGAACTAGCGGGGGCCCCAGTGCCCCCTCGCAGCCCATCTGCCCGACCGCAAATTCCTTCGCGGCCCTGGGCGAGGAGGTCCCCACAGCCTTGGAGTGATGGCACGTCTCACCCAAGTACTACAGGGGAACCTCAACCACTGCGCCAGAGCCCAAGACTTGTTCTTTCAGGCTCTGGCGGAATGGTCAGTGCAGGTGGCTGTGGTAGCCGAGCCGTACCGGGTCCCCAACTCTTCAAGTTGGGTCGGAGATGAGGATGGTGTGGTGGCCATCGCCAGCCTGAACGGCTCGCCATCGTTCAGCGTCGTGGAGAGGGGGCGTGGCTTCGTTGCGGCCGAGATCGGACGCGTATTGGTGATCGGGGCCTATTTCTCGCCCAATCGGAGCGTTGCCGACTTTGAACTGTTCCTGGTTCGGGTCGGTTCTCTGATGGGGCGTGCTCGCCTCGATCACGTGCTGGTCGCCGGGGACCTCAATGCCAAATCAGTGGCATGGGGTTCTCCCGCGACAGATGCGCGTGGCGCAGTTTTAGAGGACTGGCTGGTTGAGGCTGGGCTGGAGGTGCTCAACGTGGGTACAAGGCACACGTGCGTGCGACAACAGGGTGGAAGCATCGTTGATGTTACATTCGCCGATGCCGCCCTAGCTCACCGCGTGCAGGGCTGGGAGGTGCTTGACGTCGAGACGCTGTCGGACCACCGGTATATCCGGTTCCGATACGGTGTCTCCGTCCCCTCCCCAACCCGCGGCTCGAGTGCAGAGTGCGGCCCACGTTGGGCACTGAGAAGGCTAGACAAGGAGGCCCTCCTCGAGGCAGCCATCGTCCAGGCATGGGGACTGGACTCGCTGGCGGACCAGACAGAGATAGATGGGGAGACCGACCGCATGGTCGCCGCGATGTCGCAGGTATGCGACGCGGCCATGCCGAGGATCAGTCGGCGTCCCCCGCGAAACAGGAGGGTGTACTGGTGGTCCGAAGAGCTCGCAGAGCTGCGCAGGAGGTGCGTTGCGGCGAGACGCCAGTACACCCGAAGTCGAAGGCGAAGGCACCGTGACGAGGTGGAAGAGGGGCGGCTCTATGACATCTACAGAGCCGCCGCCGGGGAACTGAAGACGGCTATAGGTCGAGCTAAGGAGGCTGCCCACGGGGAGATGCTGGAGTCTCTGGACCGAGACCCGTGGGGGAGGCCGTACAGAATGGTCCGCAACAAACTGCGGCCCTGTGCCCCTCCCCTGACGGAGAGTCTCCGGCCCGACCTCGTGGCCCGGATAGTTCCGGCCCTGTTCCCCGGTCGGGAAGAGCACGTGCCCCCGTCTATGACTCCACCAGGCGAAGAACCGTCGAGTGAAGAGGTCCCGGAGGTATCAGAGGTGGAGCTCAACACAGCACTGGCTCGCATGAGGGCACGAAATACCGCACCTGGTCCGGATGGGGTTCCCGGGCGGGCCTTGGTTCTGGCTCTTGGCCCGCTCGGGACACAGGCGAAGCGCCTTTTTAGCGCCTGTCTGGCGCAGGGCCAGTTTCCCACGGCTTGGAAGAAGGGGAAGCTGACCCTGATCCGGAAGGAGGGACGACCGGTGGACTCGGCGGCGGCGTATCGACCGATCGTGCTGCTCGACGAGGCGGGCAAGCTGCTGGAGCGGATCGCAGCTGCCCGTATCGTCGACCATTTGGAGAGCGTGGGGCCTAATCTCAGCGCCTTCCAGTTTGGGTTCCGGCGGGGCAGGTCCACCCTGGACGCTCTGACCAGGGTGAGGGCCCAAGCCGATGAGGCGGTCGAGGGGAGAGGGGTGCTCTTGGCAGTGTCTATTGACATTGCCAACGCGTTCAACACCCTGCCCTTCGACACCATTCGCGAGGCGCTGAGGTACCACGGTGTACCGGACTACCTGAGGAGGTTTGTGGAGAGTTACCTCTCAGGTAGGTCCGTCACCTACCTGACAGCAAACGGTTGGGTGAGGAGAGAGGTGGCCTGCGGTGTTCCACAGGGCTCGGTCCTAGGGCCGCTTCTGTGGAACATAGGCTACGATTGGGTGCTCCGTGGTGCGAACTTGACGGGCGTCGGCCTTACTTGTTACGCCGACGACACCGTCGTCACTGCACGCGGAAGTACGTTCTTGGAGGCCCGCCTGCTGGCGGTAGCAGGAGTGGCGCAGGTGGTGGCAAGGATTCGGCGACTCGGGCTCAAGGTGGCCCTGGAGAAGTGCGAAGCTATATGCTTCCACGGGCCCCGTCGAGCCCCTCCAGCCGGATCCCACCTGATAGTGGGAGGAACTCCCATCGCTGTCGAGTCGACTATGAGATACTTGGGCCTCGTCCTCGACAGGCGATGGGACTTCAAGGAGCACTTCCGGCGCCTCATTCCGAGGTTGCTCGGAACTGCTCGATCATTAGGTCGCCTTCTCCCAAACGTGGGTGGGCCTAGTGCTGGCTGCCGTCGCCTATACACAGGCGTCCTGCGGTCCATGGCGTTGTACGGCGCGCCTATCTGGGCGCGTGCCTTGAAGGCGGAGAACGTGGCCCTATTGCGACGTCCGCAACGGGTTATGGCCGTCAGGGCCGTCCGTGCGTACAGTACCACCTCATACGAGGCTGCGTGCGTACTGGCGGGTACTGCGCCATGGGACCTACATGCCAAGGCCCTAGCGCGTGAGTGGAGAAGACGACGGGGAGACGAGGAGGAGGTCTCTGAGGAAGGAGAGACCTGGAGGAGCCGCCTGAGAAGGCGGGTGCTCAGCCAGTGGAGTGAGCGGCTCAGAGAGCCGAGCGCGGGACACCGCACGGTGTTGGCCGTCGGTCCAATCCTGGAGCAGTGGGTTGACCGGCGGCACGGCGCAATATCCTTCCACCTTGCGCAGATACTGACGGGGCACGGATGCTTCGGAAGGTATCTATGGAAGGTGGCAGGGGCGGAGGAATCGCCAGAGTGTCATCACTGTGACAGCAGTGAAGACACTGCTGACCACACCCTGGCGGAGTGCCCAGCTTGGGCAGAGGCAAGGGCGCCCCTCATCACTGAGGTTGGCGCGGACCTGTCGCTCCCTACGGTCATCCGAGCGATGACCGTCAGTGAGAGCACATGGCAGGTTGTCCTCTCCTTCTGCGAGGACGTAATGTCCCAGAAGGAGGAGGCGGAGCGGGAGAGGGAGCGTACTGGCGCCTCTTCCCGCAGGAGAGCACGGCGGCGACAGGCGGTCGCGCTGCCGTGAGAGACCTGTGCGCGGCCGATCGGGGGATCTGCTGCGCGCGCGTAAGGTCTGAGCTATAAGGCACCCTTGTGTGTTCAGTGTGCCTTAAGCGGAGAAGGAGGAGGGGATGCCTCCAGAGAAGAGTGCCGTATGGCACACCGTTGTGGCCCGGTACGGACGTCCACAGCTCTCGCGTCGGGTCACCCAAACGAGGAGGAGAACACCGCTGGGGTTTAGTGGGTAGAGTCTGCGTCCACCTTACCATCTTCTCGGGCGCAGAGAGTCCCACATAACCTCCGGGCCCCCCCGGACCCGGTGGTATGCCTAAACGCATTCCCCAGCGAAACCAAAAAAAAAAAAAAAAAAAAGGGTTAGCTTAGATTACATAATTTTAAGAACTTTCTAATTAAGTAAAGCTTTCATACTTAAACCACTCAGTCTCTAACCTATTAAAAAGTATATTATTGTTAAAACACAACGTTATTTGTATTAATTTATTAAAAGTAACGTCAGCCTCATTTGCTTTTAATATCACTTTTTTAACTTGTTAGTAGTAGGTACTTAATAGTTTTCCGTTTGATTGGCAGCTCCTGAAAACAATACGAAAATGAAACTAAAAAACAAGGTACTTATGAATATGTAATAGTTGGTGGAACGTTTTTGTAAAACCTATTTGATGTCAATAATTTAGTTTCACCTTCGTGTACATATGCCATCAAGTTGGCATCATCATCTTTATTGTCACACTCTGGGATAACGTGGCTGTGTGGCGATGGAACACATTGATTTGTGAAACCCTTTTTGTGTAGATGTCGTAAAATATAGTCTGTCCAGGCCTTTTGCCATTTTCCTGAGACAATTCACACACGGCCATCTGATCCCAAACTAGGTCTGCCTTGATAATACAATGAAAAAATGATGAACAAATGATAAATACTCATATATTTTTAAATACATTCATTTTATAGATAAATTACACCCAGACACAGAACAAATGATCATGTTCATTACATAAACATTAGTCCTGTGTGGGGATCGAATCCACGACCTTCTGGTTTAGCAGAAAGGATCACTAACCACTAGACAGGTCATCTTTGCTACAAATTACGTGGAGCCCATCTTTTTTTAGATTCACCTAGAAATTTGAAAACTTTGCCGTTATTGCATCAGAATCTGATGTTTTCCTTATTTTAAGGGAGTTAAGAGCAGCATATATATTGGATCGCAGAGTTTTAGACTTCAGCACTTCTAAATTATCGCAATCATACATAGGGCACACTACTAACTAGGGCAACTACGTCAACCACCGTATTGCTTTTGTACAACTCTTCACAATAGCTTCTTTCAGCGATTTATTCTTATAGATGAAGAGATATACCATTAATGTTATTAGCCGTGTTTTAGGCTTAAATTCTTTAGTAAGTAAATAAACTTTCCTAAATAGGTCTGCAATTTGCTACTTTAAGAAGTGTTTTTCAATTTCTGAGCAAACACTTACTGTATATTTGTCTTTATCAATTCTGAACCATTTAGCAATGGTTTGGCATAACACTTTTCATACTCTTTGCTCACCTCTGAATCTTTAGTCCTTTGACTTTTAATTCCTTTCGTCTACGCTTCAGTTCCAAAGTTTGGTCTGATATCAGGTATATCATTCCTATTCTTCTGTATATTCACTAATGTGTCACTGATTAGGAGCTTCAAACTGTTACAATTAGAGTCAGAAATTCAAGGTTTCTGCGGACTTCAGTTTGTTTTCCATTGTACCAAAGTGAATTTTCTGAATGCGGTACTTCATCTGAAGTGTTAAACTTCAAGCTGAAATAGGAATGCCAGTTGCTAATTTTATTTTAAAATATAGGGAGTATTTTCCCAACAACGGTTATTGTAAATGTAAAATTTTGATTGTATGTCTGTTTCCGTTCAACAGCATCCTCATAAACGACACCTCATTTACGAAAATCACTAAAGCGTACGGCTTTAGTGATAGTCAGTCAGCAGGAGGGGCCATAAACGTACTTACCTACATAAATTCACCCGAATAACATTACCCTCCTTTCTTTTGGCACAGTCGGTTAAAAAGGAATCTGTTTAATTACCTAATAGTAGCAAACTATAAATTCAAAAAATATCGGTTACCGTTATCAAAATTAACTGCTTCATATAAATCCTAATTCAGTGTCATGGTATGTTATAAAAAAAAACAGTTAACTTTAATATAATATACGAATACTTACTTTTTCATAAATCTCTTTTTGACTGATCTCCTTCTCGATGTTGAAATTGAGATCTTACTCTTAGTTTTATTGTTTTTGTTTAAAACACGTAAAGAAAAATTTGACACAGATCCGCCCGTGATAACGGCCAAACCGCGACTGCGGGAACGCGGGCGGCACGGCATTGCATCGGCCTGGCCGAAACAGTTTTTGTTTTTATGGTTTTTTAAGTTTTTGTACCGAAAAAGTGAAATAAATTAAATTTGAATAAACATAGTTTACGTAGGTTGAAATGAAGAAAATTATGATATAAATTTCAAATTAAAAAGAAATATTTTTTCCTACAAATGTGTACAGGCTTTGCTTAAATTTATGCTATGTTTGGGATTTTTTATGATAGAGTCAAGTTAATCTAATCGTGTAATGAACTTACAAGGGTTCTAGGTAATATCCTTGAATATAACATATCTTTTTTCCAGGCCGATAAATAACGCGGGAATAATTTTCCTGATTTTTTTGCCAAGCGCTTCTCACTGTGTATTTGCCAATATATGTCTATGCCTTAACGCGGCTTATGTCAATCCCATACATTTTATTCTTTTCGAACTTCATTAACGTTTTTGACGTGACTACGTCTTATAATTCGATGGAGCCGGCTGCAAGAACGAATAAACATGACGTATGCGGCGTTACCTCGCTCTGAGGCGTTCCATTTTCTTATGACGTTGTCACGTTCATCTATCGTCAGTAAACCGACTTTACAGCCAACCGATTTTTTTAACGTTACTTTGTCTAAGCCTTAAGATCCTTACGCCTATTATATATTCTATACTGATAAAACTGTTAAATTTGATAAAAAGAGTTCAATCCGAGGAGCCTGTCATCATTATGAACCCGAAAAATGAATAAAAATTCACGGGCTACAGCAAAAAAGGACCTCTGAAAATGGTAATACCTCCTTATGACCTTGCGAAGGTCACTTGGGTGAGCAAATGAAAACAAATAGACTCATGTATCCTTCGGGAGTTTTGGGACGCGTTATTGAGAAACCATCCGGGTTCCCGGATAGGGTCACCAGGAATATGGTGTTTGATCGGACAGGATTCTAATCTAAATGAGAAAGAATCTCTTTCTACTCAATTTTTTCTTTTACCTGTGACCAGTGTGTGAAAAATCTAATAATTAACGTTAAAATCCCCCGCGGGCGATGAGCGGGGGTGCGTAGGAGGCGTCCTGTGTTCGTATCGGGTTCAATATTTATGCGGTTTGTGTGTTCCCCGTGGCCCATTGGGTGGAGAGGGAAAAGGAGGGCAACGCATCTGCATAATCTCTGCTTGTGCAGATGTGTATGGGCGTCGATAGTCGTCAAAAGGCTTTGACTGCTCGTTTGCCCTCCTATACTATAAAAAAGGATGGGAACCTGTCCCAGTTAGACACGTCGTCGCGGAGACTGCTTAGTGGGGGTCGGGCAGGCTCCCATTACGAGGAGTAGTCTAGCCTTCGCCGGGGCCAGCCTGTCGCTGAGGCGATCCTGTTGGCTGAAGATCCGTGTTTTAAGTCAAGTGCTAGTCCCTCATAGGGCCAGGTACCTACCCCGGGAACCTGGTTACATGCGACATGTATTTCCCTGCGTTATAAAAAGGTGTTCAGCCTCAGATGAAACATAAGATGTTAAGTCTCTGTACCAGTAATTACACTGCCTGTCCTGCCCTTCTCTCACGGGAGAAATAAGCAGGATGGTGGTACATGCAGACACGCGGCAAAGCGTATTCCTCTCACAGACACAAAATACTCGTATGTGAAAGTATTGGTAATTTAAAATTGAAAGCCTCTTTGGCCTTTTATTCTTCCCGTACCAATTTTTTTCTGTTTATCTAGAGTTTATCACATAATATGGTCACCACGTTCCCAACACGTGTGCTTGTCGTTTTTGATAAATGAATTAGGGTACAAGAGCTTGGGATCGAATCGATAGTATTTTTTAAGAACTATTCCATATTACACGTTTTGACCGTAAAATCGACTCAAATGCTGTGATTGCAGAGGGTATGACGCCGTAATTTCTTTATTTTTTTCTTTCGTTATAGGTTTTTATTAATTAATTCTAGTACTCGTATTAACAAATGTTCCACATGCGTTTCTGGCTTTTCAATGGAAAAACCATTATAACTATAAACTAAATACAGAACAAAGATTCGAGTTTATTGACCGACGTTTCTAGAACCTTATACATTGTATTATGTTGACAAATCGAGCAATATCCAAGTATCTGTTACGGCAGCTGGCGGCTCCCGGAGGTCCCATTAGACGTAACCGATCCCGTTTTTACCAGGACGCCATATTAATTTGGAACTCTTTGTTCGGAATTTTGTTCCAGAATAAGTATTTACTGGTATACAAGATAGAGGGTGTTTCTAGCGAGTGATTAACAAGAAGGGTCAAGTCTCTAATTTTTTTCTTTCTCTAGGTACTAGGATGATGGGATGGTGAAATGTGTATGTGTAATGTTTTGTAATGATTACGCGAATTTCATTAATTATAATAAAACAATTTTTACGGATTTTATCGCGGTTTATTAATTTTTTACAAGCCCGACGTTTCGGATACTTTACAGCAACCATGGTCACGGGAGGACTGAGGTGTCATATGTCCTAACGTTACAAAGTTATTCGAAAATCGAAACTACCCTCCTATACATCATCATCATCTACTGTTTCACGGAAAAAAGTGTGATGCAGACGAGCACATTTTTTTTTTCTTTAACGCCGGGAAATGCTCTGAGGCATCCCGCGGGGGAGTGGGTCTCCCCACGCGGGTATGTGGGACTCGCTACGCCCGACAGCTGTTAAATGGACGCAGCTCTACCCACTAAAACCCGGCGAGTGCCACCAATGCCGCCTTTGGTGAGGTGCCCCGGATCTAGAAAACAAACAGGGCACCTCCACGGCTAGTCAGTCCCGCAAGGGACCGACGCCACCTCCACAGAGGGGTTGTCCCGCACCAGAGAACAACCCCTCCCAACGTCGGGACAGTACAATGGGGTGAGGTTCCCATCCTCACCCCTTGTCCCCTGCTCTTCTGTCCCCTCTTCTTATAAGAGGGGTACAAAGAGCTTCCTCGGTCCAATTAGCTTCGCCCAAGGTGCACCGCTCACCCTAGGTTACTGAGCCCCACCGGCACGACAAAGCCTGAACCATGGTGGGGAGACAAGCACATCTCCTTACCTAAGTTTTAATTGATATTTAGTATTTTCAAATTATATTAATGACTAGCTGTTGCCCGCAGCTTCGCCCGCGTTAACATAAATTTACAGCCGTAGACGGATTGATGATGATTATTTTTATAGCCTAAGTTACTAATTATAGCATCAGCTATCTGTCAGTGAAAGTCCCGTCAAAATTAGCCCAGCCGTTTCAGAGATTAGCCGGAACAAACAGACAGGCAAAAGTTGTAAATAGTTCTATTTTGTTGTATGTATCGTGTATACATCCATATGCATTTAGTAAAAAGAGGTTATTTTAATATTACAAACAGATAATCTAATTTTATTTATCTGTATAGATTTAAATTCTTATGAGTACTTGTAAATCCCCAAGGCCTTGACGTGGCGGTGGGGCTCAGTAGCCTAGGGTGAGCCCGGCACCTTGGGCGAAGCTAATTGAGCCGAGGGGGCTCTTTGTGCCTGAAAAATGAGCAGGGGGCAAGGGGCGAGGACGGAAACCTCACCCCATTGTACTGTCCCAACGTTGGGAGGGGTTGTTCTGTGGTGCTGGACAACCCCTGTTTGCTCCGGGGTACCTCACTAAAGGCGGCGTTGGTGGCACTCGCCGGGTTTTAGTGGGTAGAGCTGCGTCTACTTACCAGCTTTCAGGCGCAGCGAGTCCCACATACCCGTGTGGGGAGACCCACTCCACCGCGGGATGCTTTAGAGCATTTCCCGGCGTTAATGAAAAAAAATGAGTACCTACTTGTAAATATGTTCATTGATAAAATTAATTTGAATTTACCTACAAAGACATCTATTTTTAGCTCAACATTACCCTCAAAATGTAACCAAGAGATATAACTAAAACTAATAAAACAATATTATTTCAACTGTGCTTGTGAAAATTTGTTTAAACAATATTCAACGATCTGAACTAACTTTGAAGATCTACACAGTTATTTTACAATAACAATTATTAAGAACAGTATATTTATAGCATTGTTTATTATTTGATAAATGTACACTGATTCAAATTGTGTCACTAATAATTTGAAATCTTCAACATTAAATTATTAATTATAATACTTAAATATAAACTAAGTATAACCTTTGTTTTCCGAACGTGATTATATATTTTTTAAGTTTTTAGTCTATGATATCATAGACAAAAATTTAAAAAACACAAAAATATATTTTGTTTTTAATTTTTGAATACGGTTTATCGGCTTCTTTTTTAAATTTCATTGTTTTATGGGTATTGTGCGCCAGTAATAATTGCATGTTAGTATGTGTATTGTTTATCTATACTAACATTATAAAGCTGAAGAGTTTGTTTGTTTGAACGTACGAAGTAATCTCAGGAACTACCGTCCGATTTGAAAAATTCTTTTAGTGTTAGACAGATTATTTATCGAGGAAGGCTATAGGCTATATAACATCACGCTGTGACTTATAGGAGTTGAGTAACGCGGGCGAAGCTGCAGGCAAAAGCTAGTTTATAATAAAAATGCACTCTTCAGTACATAAGTACTCCAATTGTGATAATTTCTTCTTTTATTTAATTTTTAAATAATCCTTCTTATAACGTTTGTTCATTCAGAAAAAAAATCGTGTCTCTTTTTGTCGTGCAATTTTTGCATTAGCATAGCATTGACATGGATCATGAAATTTGGCGAGAAACTAGGTCCCACAAAATCCTTCTCCTCCTTGCGCCGCGCTCCTCATTGCTGAGGGTCGTGATTACCCCGCTCCTGGATTACTTTCGTATTGACGGTGTTTCGTCACTTATGCCTATTCTTGGCGTCGTGGAGTGCAGTGTGTAATTTGGAATCCAAAACCATTTCAACGGACCACGATCCTTTGGGCGCTTGCCGTCTTTTCAAAATAGTCCGTCCACAAAATAAGTGAAGAAAATATCTGATAACTATTAATATTACAAAAATACGTTTTTCGGAACCCTCAACTCGCGCTTGTCCAGTTTTTTGACGTGACAACGTCTTATAATTCGATGGAGCCGGCTGCAAGAACGGAAAAAGATGACGCATGCGGCGTTACCTCGCTGTGAGGCGTCCCATTTACTTATGACGTTGTCACGTTCAACTATCGTCAGTAAACCGACTTTACAGACAACCGATTTTTTATAAAAGAACAATATACGATTATTACTGGCCAACAATTAGAAACAATCGACATAAATAAAAATAAACGATTTATGATGAGGCTAAATTTTGGGAGCCTAGTGTAAAATGATAAAGATTAGATAGACCTTGGCGATAAAATAATATTTATCGTTTCAAAACAATAGGATGTGTTTAACGGGCCACACGCCATAAACTGAGGAGGCGTGTATAATGACCATATTGTTCTAGTTCGTCAAGTCCTTCAAGTTATGTGCCGAATTTATTTGATCTGTCAGAATCGGGTTAATGTGTAGATGGGTCATAAATTTGCGGTAATTCTATTGTAATTCTCGGAATGAGAACGTATTCTGTAGGATTCATTTGTAGATACAGATTATAATAGGTTATTTGTGTTCCCCACCATGGCTTTTTTAGCCTTGTAGTGGCGGTGGGGCTCAGTAGCCTAACTCAGCACCTTGGGCAAAGACAATTAAACCGAGGGGGCTGCTCTTTGGATCCCTCTTATAAGGTATATGAGGGTACAATAGAGCTGAGGGGACAAGGGTCGAAGATGGGATCATCACCTCACCCCATTGCACTGTCCCGACGTTGGGGTTGTTTTGTGGTACTGGACAACCGCTCTGTGGAGGTGGCGTCGGATCCTTGCGGCACTTATAACTAGCTCGATAGATCCGGGGCACCTCAACAAAGGTGGCATTGGTAGCACTCGCCGGGTTTTAGAAGGTAAAGGTGCGCCCACCTTACCATCTCTCGATAGCAGCGAGTCCCTTTTCCCCCGCGGGATCCCTAAGAGCAATTCCCGGCGCAAAAAAAAAAAACGGTTATTTGCGTTATTTTGAAGTACATAAAAGGAACAATAAGAAATATTTTTTATCGGTGGGAGGGACGATTGACGCACACCACGTCAATCTGGTCCCGTGGTAAGTGACATGAAGAACTTATGTTACGGGTACCAGACAACGGAAATATATTTAATACTTTTATACTATACATATATTTAAGATTTTTATTATACCGGGTGTATTTGGGACGCTTGCGAAGATTAAACCCTAATAATATACTATTTATATACTATATAATGCATATAACCATTTATCTCAGAAACGTTTTTTAAAGAAAATTTTAGGACTTGTGTATTTTGCAAACCCGCAATGTATGTATACACACTATGCACTCATGCTAACCGCGAGACGCGCGACTAGCGGGCGCACTGAAGACGCGCGCGGTGCGGGAGTTCGTTCACCTCGTGCATGCGGCGAACGCTATCAGCTGATTCAGTCCGACCAATTACATTGCTGTTTTTTTCAAAAAAAAAAACATTATTTTAAAGCATTATCATCAAATTACTGTAACATTATGTTTACTAAACCGGATTATACAAAAAAATAAAAATAAAAAAGGCAACCAAAAAAAAAAGAAAACGTGTTTTTTTCACTTATATCATGTCAAGCTATGCCAACACTATCATACCTCTTCGTTTTCGAAAGCGTTCTAAATACACCCGGTATAAAACACATCCATGACCCAGGAACACAGAAAATATTTTTGTTCCCTGGCGGGATTCGAACCCGCAACCTCCGGCATGAGCGCCATCGCGCTTACCACTGAGCCACAGAGGTTTTCACACAACATACAACTTTGGTATTTTTTATAGCATAGGAGGTCAAACGAGCAGTCGAAGCCTTTTGGCGACTATCGACGTCCATACACATCCGCACAACCAGAGATTATGATAAACTGTGTGAGCGAGAGGTACCACCCCGGTCGTGCCGGCCCAATTCGGCTGAAAGCAGCATGGCACTGCCTCTTACAAAACTTTGATTTGTATAAAAAACAATGACTAATTACAATGAATGAGTAATTACACTGGCTGTAATTACTATGTTTCTACATCATTCATACGTTGTCTATCACATGTACATCTTATGATAGACTAGCTGTTGCCCGCAGCTTCGCCCGCGTTAACTTAGATTTACAGCCGTACCCGGATTGGTGATGATTATTTTTATAGCTTAAGTTACTCCTTATAACATTACCTATCTGCCAGTGAAAGTCCCATTAAAATCGGCCAAGCCATTTCAGTGATTAGCCGGAACAAACAGACAGACCGACGGACACACAGACAAAAATTATAAAAAGGGCTATTTTGGTATATGTACCGTGTATACATCCATATTATTAAATAAAAAGCGGTTATTTTAATATTGCAAAGAGACACATTAGTGGACATCACAGGAGACCGAAGAGCTGGCAGCTACCTCGGACAAAGAATTAGTCTAGCAATTCAAAGGGGGAACGCTGCCAGTATCTTCGGGACCTTGCCTAAAGGGACTCCTTTTTATTAATATACTTAAGTTATTATATAATATTTTTTTAAGGTTTTTAGTTTTAGTTTCTTTGTAATCTATAGTAAATATGTTTTTATTTAATTATTTAATAAACCAATTCCGTGATAGTTTAATCCAGTACACTCAAAATGTTGATGTTCAAATAAATAGTTTTTCATTTTATTTATCTGCATAGACAACGCATGAATGCGTTGCCGAAGCTAGTCCTTATATTAAATTTTTCCATATGATCATATTGTATTAATTACATTTAAATATTGCTTGCGATCGATAATAAAACTCTCTAAAACATTTTAAACTCTAACCTTTTATTAAGAAATTAATAAATTTTACACAAATGCTCTATAATGCAAACCTGAATGCTCCCACCATGGTTCAGGCCTTGACGTGGCGATGGGGCTCAGTAGCCTAGGGTGAGCCTTGGGTGAAGCTGATTGAGCCGAGGGGGCTCTTTGTACCCCTCTTATAAGAAGAGGGGACAAAAGAGCATGGGGCAAGGGGCGAGGATGGGAACCTCACCCCATTGTACTGTCCCGACGTTGAGAGGGGTTGTTTTGTAGTGCGGGACAACCCCTCGGTGGAGGTGGCGCCGGTCCCTTGAGGGGCTGACTAGCCGTCGAGGTGCCCTGTTTGTTTATTATATCCGGGGCACCTCACCAAAGGCGGCATTGGTGGCACTCGCCGGGTTTTAGTGGGTAGAGCTGCGTCCACTTACCAGCTTTCGGGCGCAGCGAGTCCCACACAACCACGTGGGTCTCCCCACTCCCCCGCGGAATGCCTCAGAGCATTTCCCGTCGTTAAAGAAAAAAAAACCTGAATGCGAACGTACTTTCGTGTTGAATGGAGTATTTTAAAATACACAGAAAACATCTAAACAAAAATCTTTAATTAAACTTGAACGGTCGTAAAGGCGTACAGCGGCAACATGTATGCGGAGCACCGCAGGACTGCTAATGAAGAAATTCTCGCGATTACAAACTATTAACACATCTGGATTGGATGGTTTTTGAAATCAAGTACAGATTCGCTTAATGCAACGGGTCGAGATAGGATTTGAAATTCAAATAGAAAATAATATACAATTAAACTTGTTATAATATATGCAAAATGCATTCTCTAAACTTATACCTTTGGCTCTAAATAAATAAAAAACTAGAATATAAGCGCGAGTCCAACCATAGGTTTAAGAAAACCGTGTTTTAAATGTAACATTAGTAAGTAAGCGCGTATGACGTCACAATGTTAATTTATAATTATCGTAGCACATAGTAATGTTTTGGCTTTTAATCGACAAAATTTTTATTTTTATAATTTTGGAATATAGAGCAAAATACATTTTGTTTACATATCCAACTGTGAAATGAACGATAGACAATGAATAAATTGTTGCACAATCGTTTTTGACGTGACAACGTCTTATAATTCGATGGAGCCGGCTGCAAGAACGAAAAAAAATAATGACGCATGCGGCGTTACCTCGCTCTGAGGAGTTCCATTTTCTTACGACGTTGTCACGTTCAACTATCGTCAGTGAAACGACTTTACAGACAACCGATTTTTTATTAGTTGTTGCCCGCAGCTTTACCCGCGTGAACTAAGATTTACAGCCGTACCCGGATTGATTATTTTATTGTTACAAACAGACACTCCAATTTTATTTATCTGTATAGATAAGTCATAACTCATACCACAAACACGAACAGATTGTCGGTTTTCAGATTTTTTACTTCCAAGACGTGAGACCTAGCTTTTTATCAAATTTTATGATTATACTATGTATATGGAAAGGTTTTAGTTTGATATAAAGGTTCCGTTTTGTTATTTTGAGGAATGGAATTATAAAAATATATTTAAGTGAATGAATTTCATCGTAATGTCTGTTTTGACTGTCGGTTGCAAGACATATATTTGGAAAAAAGGTTAAGCTATTCTAGTAGTCCTTCGAGTCCCTTTTTTTCTTTAACGCCGGGAAATGCTCTGAGGCATCCCGCTGGATAGTGGGTTTCCCCACGTGGGTATGTGGGACTCGCTGTGCCCAAAAGCTGATAAGTAAATGCAGCTCTACCCACTAAAACCCGGCGAGTGCCATCAATGCCGCCTTTGGTGAGGTGCCCCGGATCTAATGAGCAAACAGGGCATCTCGACGGCTAGTCAGTCCCTCAGGGAACCAACGCTACCTCCACAGAGGGGTCCCGCCCCACAGAACAACCCCACCCAACGTTGGGACAAACACACAATGGGGTGAGATTCCCGTCCTCGCCCCTTTCCCCCTGCTCTTTTGTCCCCTCTTCTTATAAGAGGGGTACGAAGAGCCCCCTCGGCTCAATTAACTTCGCCGAATGTGCTGGGCTCAAACTAGGCTACTGAGCCCCACCTCCACGCCAAGGCTTGAACCATGATGGGGTCTTTCGAGTGAGTCCCTGTCTTGACTTATTGTAACAAATTTGCGGCTTATTTTGTCGTAGAGATTAGCGATATTAAAAAATATCGATAGTGATATCGATAGCTCAATGCCAATAATTCGATATTATCGACCACAACATGCTGTTATAAAAATTACATCGCAGCACTAATACGATTACATAGCACGGCTACACCACCGTAGCACTGCTACAAGTTTCTTAGCATTGCTATGGCAACGCAACATTGCTACGGCAACGCAACATTGCTACGGCAACGCAACATTGCTATTCAAAATAATAAACTTCAATACATAGATTAAAAATTGGTCTCCGCTGCGCTACGACCGTAGCGGAGACCAATTTTTTATCTATGCTTCAATACCTACAATATTTTGTGTTTAGTCTTGTGTTGTATGTTGCGTGCTGTGTTGTTAGATTGTTGTTTGTTATGTCTTGTGTTATATGTTGTGTTCTCTTTTTTGAGGTTATCATTTTATATTATATGACCTTGTATCCTTTAAAAAATGCTGTCTTTGTGGTTATATTGTTGTAGACACATAAATATTGTTGTAAAAATAAAGCAATAAAGAATAAAATTTTCCCTCAAAAACATGTATTGTCACGGGTAACAATCCATAATATTTATTACGTATTATAATGTAAAATATTTACGAGTTTTTTCTTATTACTGTTTAGTTAAGAAATTTGAGGTTACATTGTAAAAAATGTAGCAACATGAAAAGTCAACTTTATGTGACTTGTACAAAGTGTTTTTTCTTTGTAAAATAAAAATATATAAATCTTCCTTTGACGTATCAAATGAAGTAAAACATCGCAGCCATAGAAATAAAATGCGATAGAAGTGGCAGTTCGAGTTGTCGAACTTTTATGTTTTTTTGAAAGACTCGTTTTAACGTAAGACAGTGTAATGAAGAAATAAAAGTGTAGAAGTGAAAATTAAAAGAAGATTTAGGTATCGTTAAAAAGAAGGAATTTAGTGCTGTAAAATAAGAAATAGCTACGCTTGGAGGATTCATTACTCAGTGAACCGCGAATAAAACACTTTGGTTACTATAAAATAGTAGTAAGTAGTAATAGTCTTTTGACTCACTGAAACTTACTAAAGGATAAAATATGTTACTTAATTGTCTTACATATTTTTTTGCTGTTGCATTTTTTTTCGAATTGATCTATGCTTTTGGCCTTACTGTCTTTAAAGCTATATCGAAACAGTAGCTGGTTTGACTTTTTACTCAATATCAAGTGTTTAGGTATTAAAAATTCGCCTATACGCTCGGCTCTACTTATTAAAATACGCATAAGGCACCTATCGTATCAGGCATTTACGGTTTTCTTACGATGCTTTTCTCAACCGGGTTTCAACGGTGGAAGGGAGGCACTGTGATGTGCTCCCGTCTGCATGGGTACCACCATCCTGCTTATTTCTACCGTTAAACAGCTTTGCTGTGTTTCGGAGAAAAGGGCAGGACAGGCAGTGTAACAACTGGCACCGAGACTTACCATCTTAAGTCTCAGGATAGGCATCACCTGAATCCCCACCACGGTTTTCGACCACCAAGACTTGTCGTGGTGGTGGGGCTTAGTAGCTTAAGGTGAACCCAGCACCTTGGGCGAAGCAAATTAAGCCAAGAAAGGTGCTCTTATAATAAGAGGGGACAAAAGAGCAGGGGGACAATGGGCGAGAATGGGAACCTCACCCCGTTGTACTGTCCCGACTTTGGGAAGGGTTGTTCTGTGGTGCAGGACAACCCCTCTGTGGAGTTGGCGTCGGTCCCTTGAGGTACTGACTAGCCATCGAGGTGCCTTGTTTGCTCAAAATATCCAAGGCATATCAACAGAGGCGGCATTGGTGGCACTCGCCGGGTTTTAGTCTTAGTACTTAGTAGAGCTGCGTCCACCTTACCATCTTTCTGGCGCAGCGTCCCATTAGTTTCTAGGTCCGGATCTTAGCACTATTTATAATTTTGATTGTACTCTTATTCAGTAGTAATTCAACAGTGGCACACACAGACTAACAGGACAACAAACTACTTTTAGCAAGCTCCGGGTAAATTACCTAGTTAAAAACATTTTCAATTGCCACTTCTAGCTCTTCTATACACTCTGGGTCCCAAAGTGGTCAGTCTCGTTCAAACATTTTAACTTGAACGCTCTCGTGTTTAGATAAGCTTTCATCTGGCTAAACAGAACTGGAGCTTAAATCAATCCTTAAGCTACATGCAGACACATACATGCACTGTGAGCTTAGAGAGATCATACCACGCTAACTTAGTTTGTTGTAGGATTTAGTTAGGGTACATAGTATACTTAAGTCATGCTCAGCGGATATGACTAGTTTAAAAGTTAATTAAAAATATAAAAAAGTGTGTGTGTATTTATGTACACGCGTTAGAAGTTATACTCTAAGAAAATTACATAGTAAAATTTCATTACACTGTAACCTTTTTGCTTATTGTGTAGTTAAAAACTATATCTTCTTCTGACGTCTATACTGTCATTATGTGAAAATTGTTATTTAGAATAACGTTGACTATAGCTAACTTCAGGGTGTCGGTTTTTCGTGACGGTGTGCGCGCGCATCGTAAAAATTTACTCTCATCATTTTTCCCTAACGAACCAAAAGAAGTAAAACTTTAAAAAGTTTTGATTTTGCTAACTTAATGAAAATAATTAAAAAAAACAACTAGAAAGGATCTTAGCCTATTAGATTTAGCAAAACCGACGGTGGATTCTGACTGTTGACTAGGAAACAAACGAACAATCAAACAAAAAAAAAGAAAACAAAATTTACTATTGTGTTATTGTGTACCTATTCGAGATTGTATTCAAAATAAGTATAAATTGTACGACTCACCTTGCCCAGATAAACCCTGTGAGGTTTTTGTGGCTGGGTTTTGTATGAAAAATATATTGTACTTTTTTGTTTTGAACAAATAAATAATTAAAAAAAACAAACATTTTGCTTTATTATACATCGCTATACAGATGGTCCAGACAAAAATTCTTGATTTTGGAACTGCTGTCAAGAATAGCTGTGTAGGCTTAGAATAATTACACTATAGAAACCTAGTCCGCGCGGCCATTTTGAAGCAACTCACATGGAGCCATTTTTGCACCAAGCGCCGGTAAGTTACGCAGTATTCTATGTCAAACCGCACCAAACGTGTCTCCGTAAAATAAATAATTATGACAATTATTGTATGACAATGCATCTGAATAACAAAATAAATGTAATAACATCTCTTTTCACTGGAAATCTTTCAATATTTCGTAGTATCTTGTAATTATAAAAATGTATATTTTACTAATTACTGTTATATTTTCTTCGTTTCATATAAATAAACATTCTTGTAATATAACAATTATACATAATAAATAATAATGTAGCTTGTGTATACATGGTTAAGTAAAGTTGTTATAAATTAATACATAAATAGATATGCCCACCTAGCTATTTATGTATTAAATATTATTGCTATAACAAATTGTTATCAGCGGCCGAATCATTTCCCGTTTTCGGGAAAACTTCACCACTACTGGCAACATTGAATCAATTTAGTGCTTCAATTTTGACAGCGCGCTTCTATGAAGACTGACCTTCTATAGTGTAATTATTCTAAGTGTGTAGGTAATATCAATGTCGCTAGTTTTCGCAGAAAGAAAATTGTATCCATTTACTATTCTATTTATCTAAGGTTACGCGTAAAGAATAGCTATTTTGTTGTTTAAAAAGTTAGACAGACACGTACTTCAAATTGTTTCCAACAAAGTTCGTAAGCCTGTTACGACGGCGACTATTAAACCTAACCTATTTATAAAACTTCGTGTCACATGACTTAATTTGACAGTTCGTCCGCCATCTTGGATACTGTATTAAAATTGGCGCACTGGAATTAGTTAATAGAATGTCAAAAATGTTTTATCTCAATAAAGAAATATGGTAATTGATACAGGATTCTTTTATATTTAGCCTAAAGTGTGCCTAGCACCTTGGGCGAAGCCCAATATAAATATAATTGAGCCTAGGGGGCTCTTTATATAGCTCTTATAAGAATAGGGGACAAAAGAGCAGGGGGCAAGGGTTAAGGACGGGAACCCCACCCCATTGTACTGTCCCGACGTTGGCAGGGGTTGCTCTGTGGTGCGGGACAACCCCTCTTTGGAGGTGGCATCGGTCCCCTCAGGGACTGACTAGCCGTCGAGGTGCCCTGTTAGCTCAACAGATCCGGGGCACCTCACCAAAGGCGGCATTGGTGGCACTGGCCGGGTTTTAGTGAGTAGAGCTGCATCCACTTACCAGCTTTCGGGTGCAGCGAGTTCCATATACTCGCGTGGGGAGGCCCACTTCCCCGCGGGATGCCTTCCCGGCGTTAAAGAAAAAAAATGCCTTTTAGATAATTTTTTTATCCTTCATAATAACGCACTTCTTCTCTTCCCCCAACATCACATACGCAAATAGAGCAAACACACTGTAACCGTATTCCCAAGCTCTTACATTTGGTATTGCTAGGGTAATTATTGGGGATCACCATTAAACGGGCATAGAATACAAAAACAACGAAAAACAAATATCCTTAGTTCAACGGGTTTAGTAAAACTTATAAATAAAAGTAACTGTGTCTGTCTGTTACCTTTTTACGCCTTAACTGCTGATCGTATTTCGATAAAATTCGTTGGGGAAATAAGCTCAGTGATTCACAAGAAAGGAGGCCGAATAGGGCTGCAAGTATAAATGAGCACTTGCGATGTTATGGGCAATAGTTGGTGTATAATACTGATCAATATATATATATATATATATATATATATATATATATATATATTCAGTTCTTCACAGTACACATCTGAAGTAATGCTCACCCCGTTTGGTAAGAAGCTGTGATGAATCACACCGGCGCTTGTGCCGCGTTGCTGCCACGACGGTACTCATATTCCATAATTACTCGAATTTTCAACGTATCCATGATGACGAAAAAGATTGAAATGCGATGAAAATGTAACACTAATCAATAAACAAATAACTACTTTTGTAAAAAGAATTCCATGTTTTCGAAATAAAATTAATTTGAAATTAGAATTCTTAGCCAAACAAAAATTATTTTGATTTGGCTAATACTACAGTACTGCAAAACGGCAATTTCATAGGTGAAGACTAATAACTAAATAATATATAAGAATAATAACTAAATAACCTTTCATCAGATTCCGGTAAAATTGGATGAATAATAAATGTTATTATTGAGTTACTAAAACCCGCGGGCAACAGCTAGTAAATTGAAAAAGGATACAATGTTAAATTACCCCAGAAAATGACAAATCTAAATTCCCCACAATATGGGTAAATTAGACACTGGCGACACTGTTTACGTCACGCTGTATAAACGCGTAGGGCTCCCACTCCATCATTTGTCAGGACTGACAGTCTATTACATACTCGTTGATATTTTATGCTAGATTCAGCGCGGAAAGTTTATAATGGCCGCCAAAGACAGCAACTAGGTGGTGAGAATACTGGACTCTACACGTAGCGGTCGTGATTTCGAATGCACCAGCACACCCTCGGGGTGTGCACAAAATGGGCGCTGCAGCATCACTGTATGGCAGCGGTGCTAGGAGGGCAAGACTTCTTGCTTTTGAGGGTTGTCCTCTCTAAGTTCTAAACTGAGAGGGCCTGGCGGTGTTATCCTTCTACGAGACAATAATTTCGCAGAAGGAGGCGGAGCGGTATTGAGTTCGAATGCTGCCAAAATTTCTATTCCTAGTACCCGCAACACAAGTTCTCGCTAACTTACCACGACATTGGGGTAAAAAAGAGGGGGAAGTGGGGGAAGAGTAGGAGAGAGGCCAGAGGTCTTTTAAAGAATAAAGTGATAAACGGACTAACTTCTCACTGGAAGGTAATTACCATCCCCGAGATTTGGGATGGGTGATGGTTAACGAACGGTAGCGTGTAGTGGTTAAGTATATGATCCGATTTCGATCCATTTAAATTTTCACTTGCCTCTGTACATTGATCTATAAATTGTCGTTTTGGAACCTGCATAAGATTGTCAGTTTTCATGCCAGCAGTTCAAGAATATAATAGGTTTGCTTTACCTATGAAATTGCCGTATTGTATGAAAAAATTTAAACGATTTTTTTTCATGTATTTTTTATTTGTATTAATCGAAGTAATCACACATGCAATCAATGCATCTTTGCCAACGCAGTGGCAGTTTATTGATGCCCTTCTTAAATCAGCTGGACGGGGGCAACAAATTCTTCAAAGGCATTTTGTACTGCCTCTCGGGTATTGATTTTTTTTCCCGCCAAGAAGTTATCCAAATTCTGGAAAAAGTAGTAGTCTGTAGGCGCAAGGTCTGGTGAATAATAGACGATGTAAAATTTATTATGTAGAGCAAACTATCTATGAACCTGTCCTTATAACAAGTGGTTGAAGTTCCCATGACATGACTTTATTTCTCCTAAACCAGATTTTTTTAATCCAGGAAATGATTTATTCCTGAAAGTGATATTGAGGTTTAGCTTTATAATCTTTCTGGATTACCATAAGATCAATAGCTTTTGCGATTTAATAACAAACATAATTAATGAATCGACAAAAGTAAGCTTTTGACAAATAGTATTTGTGGATTCATGATATTTCTTAGAATATAATAGTTTTTATACTCTTTAAGTCCTCTCGATAAGAGAAGTTCTTATTTTTTTTATAATAAAACGTCAAAACATCCTTTTTTTAAGTGAAACTTCTTTGCGCGCACGAGGGTAAATATTTTATGGATGAAACGTTACGAAAATGTGCAGCATTTTTGTCCAAGAAGAGGGAGAGAGTGATGGAGACAGATTGAGAGAGAGTGAAAAAGGGCGAACGTAGTATGAAGCACATAGCCATAGAGTAAGAGTACGGAGCAAGAAAGTGAGAAAGATCTAGAAAGTCTCGGAAATTTAAAGATTTAGATTAGTATAAAATATCAATATAAACGAGGTTTAAAAATTAGTTTGCCAAATAAGTTTCACTTCTAACATGAGTATTTAGTACGCACGCACTTGTTTTTGTTAGTGGTAGTAAATCATATTTAATACTAGTAGGTTGTTACTAAGCAAACTGCAACTCATACGTTGTCCTATCCCAAGCCGTAAGATGGTGCTTTTTTGACGACCTCTGTGGCTCAATGTTAAGCGCGTAGGCGCTCAACCCGGAGGTAGTGGGCCCGGATACAAACTTTTTTGTATCCGGGCGGGATTCGATATCCCGCCCGGATACAAAAAAGTTTTCTGTATTCCTGGGTCATGGATGTATATTAAATATATGTATTATATTATAAAAATCTTAAATATATGCATAGTATAATACTGTTAAATATATTTCCATTGTCTGGTACCCGTAACACAAGTTCTTCCAGCACTTACCACTGGACCAGACGTGGTGTAAAAGCAATCATAGATATTATTATTATTATAGTGCCAGGAATATCCCTGCCTGTTCTGTTCTTACCAAAACTAACTTATATATGGTACCATAAATATTGTTGTAATACATCTATGTGCCCGGCAACGATTTGTCATTTTAACATTTAAGCGATAAGAAAAACTTACATCCCCTAAACAAACACTTAGATTTGTGTACTTAATCTAAAGCTTATGCAGCATCATCACCCCGCAGCTTGTTCGACTGACTTGATGACGGTAGGACATGTATGTCACATTACAATGAAACCGCGTTTCCACTAGGCAACATTCGGCGCGCGACATCTTGCACAGGATGTTGCCCAACATGTTGAAAGTTAGCGTGGAACTTTTGTTTAACAACGTTGTCTGTCTGCGCATCTACTACTATACATGTTAGACGTGAGAACATGTCGCCAGAGGAATTAGTGTTGATTTCAGTGGCAGTGGTTATAATTTTATCGAAAAATGCATCAAAAAGTTCCGCGCTTTTAACATGTTGGGCAACATGTTGTGCCAAATGTTGCCTAGTGGAAACGCGGCTTTATACAACTTCTACAAATGATGATTGTAAAGGGGGACTCTCTTGACCCATGGTCAAGTAAAGTACCCTAAACGTTGGGCATGTAAAAAAATAAACTTAAATGAACTCAGGAATCGAACTAGCTATCTCTACCATCTATTTTTCTGTTATTAAACTTATATCTTCCCGTTAGAAACCTATTGACCCATTGGCCATCAAATCTTGGATCAAATGTTCCAATGCTGTTTAAATACACTATTACGTTCTTAAGATTTATCTTTTTTCGCAATCAAAATCTGTTACGTCGCGGGGACTGCTTAGTAGCGGCCGGGCACTACTCCTCGTAAGGGGGGAACCCCTTACGAGGAGTAGTCTGGTCTTCACCGGGGCGAGCCTGTCGCTGAGATTTTGAATGAAAGCTTGAATGCAGATCCGGGATCCTCAAAAAGCGGCTAAAGGTGCTCGCAGTGGTTTTAGTTTACGGGTAGGGCACTCCCAAATGAGAGTCCCACATAGGGTCAGGATCTACCCGAGATCCTGGCTACATACGTAAAAAGCATTTCTCTGGGATAACAAAAAAAAAAAGGGATGCGTGTTACATTAACAAGTAGAAAAACTCTCTCATAATGTTTTCTTACTCATCATTATTATTGCTCTCCGTCTATTGTAAGAAGTAGTGCCATTGCAAGAAATGTTCCGTCGCGACCAGGATGGTACATCTCGTTTACATGATAGCGGCGTAATGCGACAGCTAAGCTGTCGAGTTTCGTGCGGTTTGTGAGTTTCCGTTGGCCCATGGAATGGAGGGGCAAGGAAAAGGAGTGCAACGCATCTGCATAACCTCTGGTTGTGCGGATGTCTATGGGCGTATAATCGCTATAAGGCTCCGACTGCTTCTTTGCCTCCATATAACATAAAAAAATACTGGACATATCACAAGGTTTCTTTATTAAATAGATTCCTTTCTTTTCTTTTATACCGTATCCAAAATAACAACGTCACATTCAAAACGCTATTGTCACTACTTGAGATGACCCTATTTCTCCTCATCTTGAAACTTTTTAGCTAAACCTTTTTCATTGTAAATAATCCTTTTTACTAAAGTTTTTCTTCACTGGGAAAGCCTTATTTTAGTTTTCAGAACTCGTTGACTACCATCTGTTTCGCCAAAGACTTTATACAAAAACTAGCTTTGGCATATTTACAATCGTATACAAATAAATATTAATATACTGACATCATCATCATAATTACCATCAGCAACAGCAGCAGCTTCTATCCGTCCACTGCTGACCATAGGCCTGCTTCAATGAACGCCAAGACGACCGGACTGACGGATACTGACAATTAAGTATTTATTATTTAGATAATGTCATATCTATTTCAAAAATATGGCGGAAATATTTAATAATAAAGTTCTTTCATTTTGCTACGACTGAAATTACTATAATTTCTTGACATTCGAAACTTGAAGAGTAGCGCCAAAAAAACAATTTTATGTTTTTGTTAAATTTTTACCGAATAAAATTGGCTTTTTGAAATAAGTAGAAGTTTAATTTATTGAACATTTCTAGGAGTAGTACATTATTATAATATTCTGGTATTTATAATTGCTATGAAATTTCTGAAGCGGGGAGAAAAAACCTTCATAAGATTCCAAAAAAAGTTTTTGTATGAATGTGCTAATGCCCTGCAATATCAGTAAGACTCATAAAAATCTATTACATTTGATTGCCCTACTTGTGGCATTTGGCAATATATTTTGGAAGCTCCAAGGCCGTTGAAACGGCAAGAAACTGTGAACTTGGAATAAAGTATATATTATGGGATGGATGGTGGATCACCACCATGGTTCAGGCCTTGTCGTGGCGGTGGGGCTCAGTAACCTAGTTGTTCTGTGGTGCGGGACAACCCCTCTGTGGAGGTGGCGTCGGTCCCTTACGGGACTGACTAGCCGTCGAGGCGCCCTGTTTGTTTTCTAGATCCGGGGCACCTCACCAAAGGCGGCATTGGTGGCACTCGCCGGGTTTTAGTGGGTAGAGCTGCGTCCATTTACCAGCTGTCGGGCGCAGCGAGTCCCACATACCCGCGTGGGGAGACCCACTCCCCCGCGGGATGCCTCAGAGCATTTCCCGGCGTTAAAGAGATGGATGGTGGATAGGAGGATTCAATTGGGATGGGAGCATTCAGGAAGCTTAGCCATATCCTCACGTCGTCTATACCGCAGAGTTTGAAGACAAAAGTCTTCGACCAATGCGTTCTCCCCGTGATGACCTACGGGGCTGAAGCGTGGCCTCTAAATATGGGACTGGTCCGCAAGTTTGCCGTAGCTCAACGTGCTATGGAGCGTGCTATGCTGGGTGTTTCTTTGACAGATAGGATTCTAAACGAAGACATCCGCCAAAAAACTAAGGTAACCAATATCACGCAAAAAATAAGCTCGTTGAAGTGGCAGTGGGTTGGTCACGCACTCAGGAGAACGGATGGCCGAAGTGTTGGTCGACCAACCAGGTGGGAAGACGATCTCCGTACAGTGGTCCGTGTTGGATGCGAGTGGCGAGGGATCGGTCGTCTTGGCGTTCATTGAGGGAGGCCTATGTTCAGTAGTGGACGGCTAGAGGATGATGATGATGATGAAATAATATTCTTTTCTATCTTACGTAATAAGTGTACATACAGTTATGTAATAAAAAGAGGTTTTTTATGTTTGTCTAAACATTAGGCATTTAAAACCTGAGAATCGACATGAAAAAGAGCTTTCTCGCGTAACTATATTTTCAGCAACCTTTTTGTTTACGATTTCGCATACTGTTTACCCTTTAAATGTTATGCTTCCGACATTTTGTCTCACTAATGATCAACACTATTTTGTTCTTTTGTGTTTTGTGTTTTTATCCGACTGCGTCAGAAGGAGGGCTATGTTTTTCGAGTATGTGTGTATATTGGTTGGAGACTATGGTTCAAGCCTTGTCGTGGCGGTAGGGTTCAGTAGCCTAAGGTGAACCCAGCACCTTGGACGAAGCAAGTTCAACCGACGGAGCTGTTTTTTGTGCCCCTCTTATAAGAAGATGGGACAAGAGAGCAGGGAACAAGGGGCGAAGATGGGAACCTCACCCCATTGCACTGTCCCGATGTTGGAAGGGGTTGTTCTGTGGTGCGGGACAATCCTGTGGCGGTGGGGTCGGTCTCTTGGGGGACTGGGGAGGTGCCCTATTGCATAACAGATCCGGGGCACCTCACCAAAGGTGGCATTGGTGGCACTGGCCGGGTTTTAGTGGGTAGAGCTGCGTCCACCTTACCATCTTTTGGGCGCAGTGAGTCCCACATACCCGCCTGGGTAGTCTTCCCTCCCCCGCGGGATGCCTAAGAGTATTTCCCGGCGCACAAGAAAAATAAGGATGTAGGGTTTGACGGATTTTAGTTATATTCATAGTTGTGTAAGTGATACTGGGAACATCAAAATTGTAGGGCACTCGCCTAGATCGGCTCCGGGCTTGAGAGCTAGTTATCGGTGGGAGGGATACACCATGGCGTGCTCCCGTCTGCATGGGTACCACCATTTAATGATTTGCCGTGAAAGAGGTGTGTTTCGGAAAAAGGCCAGGATAGGCTGTCTTACTTCTTCGTATAAGTAGAACGTGAATGAATTGCCTGAGGTTGTCTCAGACACTCATATTTCTTCGTAGGTGACGTTATTCACTGGCCACCTGATGGTAGGTTGATCACCTACCATCAGGTGGCTCGTCTGCCAGTTTTCCTGCACATAAAAAGATGATCTTCACGGGACGCCCGATATATGTAAAACACACGTTAATTAACATAACAGCGTCACGCCGTTTTCCGTCACGACATTCGACTCGATTTCACAGCCAAGGCGCGCCAAAATGGTTTACATCCAAAGGAGATTTCATAGAAATTAAAATCCTTTTCACAGAGTTTTACTTACTTTATTTTACATGTCTACAGTACAAACTATTACTCTCATATATATTTAACATATTCCTTGTCTTTATATCTTTTCTTTATATTTGTTTAATATTATTAAATCGCACTGCCTGAGGCAATACTATCCTCACCGACAATCGATCACTCAAGAGAGAGCTTTACTATTCCGGGGCGAACTACTATTTTATAATAGTTCGCCCCGCCATGCGCCACAAACGAACTTACAACTATCTACACTCACAAAATTATAATATTTATTTATAAATTACTGAAATCATGACAGAATGAAAAACCATTTAATATAAAATACTATCACTCTACCATGCAGTTGGTACAAAACAAATTCTTCCAATATCTCTCAAGCGGCCGCTGTAGAAAATATTTTTAATAAACGCAAAAGACATGTCTTTGATATTTCCAACTTAAAGTTTATATTAAATAGCTTTGTTATTGCATTGTATTGACATAGCTGGCTAAATATAGAACGCTGGTGATGATGATGATTAAAAAAAACATCATTCATCTCGGACAAAATATGTCCACTGCTTGACAAAGTTTTTTCCATCGTTCGTTCATGGTTCGTTCGGTCTTTCGTTCGTTTGTTCTTTTCAGCAAGATACCTCACCAGCCAATAGGCTGCCGTATCGTTCTTTCGTTCCTTCCAGCCAACATATGTCTATTGATGGTGGCCTCCAAGGATTTCCAACCTGACTGTTCCTGTATACAGCGGCTTCCTTACGTCTTAAGTTATCATTGATGACCTATCATTGTAGGATTTTATCGCCGCAGCAGTCAGTCAAATAAGCGTTTTAAAAACAAGTCCATTCTTTAAAACACACCCCGACAATCCTTTCTCTATAAACATTGACACACAGAACGTAAGTTGTTGACTAAGGGCGACTTACAACAGCTGTGTGCCCTTCAATAACTTACGTAGAGTCGAGAAAAAGTAGTAAAAAAATAGTTCGTGAACTATTTTAGCTATAAGATTTTATTTTATAGCTAGCTGATTCCAGTGTTTTTACTCTTTATTTGATAAACAAATGTTAGAGCCTATAACCCAAACATTGACAAATTTTTTGAAGTGTAAACTTCTTTTAGCGCGGTACGCATATTTTTAGGTGAGATAAAATTTCTGAACTCGCGACACCGCACATGAAACGCTGGAGACATAGTTTGACGTTTATATGACGTGGACTCGCGACACCACACTCGAAACGCTGGAGACGCAGTTTGACGTTTGATTAATTTATATAGAATTATGCAATATTTGTTTTGCAAATTGTGTTGCTAATTTCAAAATTTTTCATGCGGCCATTTTGTGCGCCGTTTAAATTGTATAGCTTGTCATAATCTTTTACAGCCTGTATTATAGGTATTTGAATATAATTGTTTTGCTTTCACTTCTATCGGCATTCCCTGTGACTAGTTGGGTTTTTTTTTCTCATGGGGCTTTCAAAGCTAAGAGAATTTTTCAAATCGGACTAATAGTTTCGGAATTGGGTTCAAACCATAAAGTTAATATACCTTTCCGCTAGGTATATTAACTTTATGGTTCAAACAAAACATTTTTTTACCATTCTTATTTCAATATTGTCTATTGGCAATACGAATATATTTCATAATCAAAAGATACAATCAAACTTTAATGAATTGCTGTGTACAGAAATTCATTAAAATTCAGCAGTTTTATATACAATTTGTCGAGAGTTTCCGAACAAATCCGAGCGCGTATGACGTCACAATGTAAATTCCCAATTATCGAGCACATAGTAATGTTTGTATATTTATTTTTTAATTTTGGAATATAGAGCAAAACACATTTTTTCACATATCCAACTGAGAAATGAACGATAGACAATGAATAAATTACACGTGTATAGTTTTTTATTACATACTAGCTGTTTCCCGCAGCTTCGCCCGCGTTAAGTTTGATTTACAGCCGTATCCGGAGTGTTTTTGTATTGATGATTATTTTTGTAGCCTAAGTTAATCCTTATAACATAAGCTATCCGCCAGTCGCGTCAAAATTGGCCCAGCAGTTTGAGAGATTAGCTCGAACAAACAGACAGACAGACAGACAAAACATGCATTTAGTATAAAGCGGTTATTTTCATATTACCAACAAACACTTCAATTTTATTTATCTGTTTAGATAGGGAGTTTTGGCGTTCATTGACATAGGCTGATCTAAAAGTCCCCACCATGGTTCAAGCCTTGACGTGGCGGGGGGGCTCAGTAGCCTAGGGTGAGCCCAGCAACTTGGGCGAAGCGAATTGAGACGAGGGGGCACTTTGTACCCCTCTTATAAGAAGAGGGGACAAAAGAGCAGGGGGCAAGGGGCGAGAATGGGAACCTCACCCCATTGTACTGTCCCGACGTTGGGAGGGGTTGTTCTTTGGTGCGGGACAACCCCTCTGTGGAGGTGGCGTCGGTCCCTTGTGGGACTGACTAGCCATCGAGGTGCCCTGTTAGCTTAACAGTTAATTTTTCTTAGTCTTTAATAGCTTTACAAAAAAGGCTGATCTAGAAGTAGCTGTTACCCGTTCTTCAAGTGAAAAAAATTAAATCTGTTTCATAACTCTTGTCCCAATAATGGGCCATGGGACAAGAGTTAGAGAGCGAATGGCTGGTGTGATCGTGCCGAAACTGCGTATGCTGTTTTTACCAGTTTTAATTAAGACATAGGAACCATGGCTATCGTCATATATGGTCAGATCGTTCAGTTTTAAAGACATCTAGATCGAATAGTCCTGAAACTGGGAACATTTTTATCTTTCATTGACCTCAAATGAGTAAGATGGAGAGGATATTTTGGAAGTTAATAAAGTCTCAAAGCGCTAGAATAAATGAACAAAAGACCTTTGTCCCCAAGTTATGAGATCAAATTGAATTACAAGTTCCATCGGATTCCACGACTGTATTGGCACATTACAACCCAAACTTAAATCAATTCACATTTAACCTAAAAAGAGAATAGGTTTTTGGATAAGTCATTTTGTATTTTTTTTAGTTAGGCAAACGCGCAGACGAGCCGCATGATGGTAAGTGGCCAGCATCGCTCATGAATTTAATAAGGGGACGTTGAACATCTTTATTTCTTACTAGCTGTTGCCTGCAGCTTCGCCCGCGTTACTCAACTCCTATAAGTCACTGCGTGATGTTATAATATAACATCACGCAATTTCGCACTTTGAGGCTATCTAACACTGAAAGAATTTTTCAAATCGGACTAGTAGTTCCTGAGATTAGCGCGTTCAAACAAACAAACAAACTCTTCAGCTTTATAATATTAGTATAGATAACTTAGAAAGACAATTATTTTGTTTTGTTTAGTTTCCGAAATTCGTCATTACAATCACAAGGGACATCTGCCAGAACCATATAAGGTCAGCCATAATGTAAGTGTCGCGCGTCCGTCTACCGTCCGTTGTCCTTGGTACCACCATCCTGCTTGTTTCCTTCGTGAAAGAGCAGGACAGCTGTGTAATATACTGGCAGACTGGCTGTTTCCAGATCTTCACGGACGACATTACCCATCAGGTGCCCGTTCGTGTTTATGGGTGACGATGAACCACCCATCAGGTCCAATCTTCTACCATTTTACCTATCATAAAAAAAGATATCCAGGAGACCATCATCATCAAGTTAAACCTATCGAAAAAACCACGATGGTCAACATAAAAGTACCAGGACAACAGAAGTTATAAGAAAACAAACTCATTACAAAGTTGAGGCCAGATAAAATACATGATATGTTACTAGATGGAAGATAAGTGTAGGGTTGACATACATCTAAAAACATTGGTATAATTGATAAAATGACATTTAATCCGGTCAAGACATCCGAGGTTACAATAATTCGCACCCAGCTGAAAATTGGTAAGATTGTCCAAAACACCATCATAAATGAAATCTAAAATATCCTCATCGATCCGATACCTGGAAAAAAATTACTCGGGGTTAAAGGAAAAAAAAGTGAGTGTGTGTCAGCTCCGACGCACGATTGGAGTTTACTCCTTACGAACGATAATTATATATATGGAGTAGAAAAAAAGGGTAAATGAACGCATCTGCTAAAATGATAAGAGAAACAAACATATATCACTAATTATTCGGATTATTTATATTACTTCAATAAAGCGTACCTATTACATAAAGTATGTTACAAAATAATAATAATAATAACAAAGAAGAGGCCCCGAGAGTAAGATCAGGGAGGATCAGGGGCATTTCACTTAGTACATTTGGTTTTTTGTATGAGATTGGAAAGTTTGCTTTTGCGTTAGATGGCGTCATATATAAAATATACGTGATTTATTTTTTAACAATTATAGGTACCTATTTAATACTTAATCGAAATTAAATTCTTTACTTGACAAGTTTGTACAATTAAACTTGAACCAAGTGTTCAATGGTCACACCAAATAATATATTTAGGGAGGCAACATTAATATTTTAAAGTTTCTGATTGGTTAATTATCACATTGAAGAGTTTAAATTTATTGTATTATTGTTAGAAAGAAATTGCAAATTATAAATATGATTTTGAAAATATGAAAAAGAATATTTGAAAAGAATAAATATATATTAAAATTACTAGACTTTTCTGGGCTGAAACTTAAAATAATTTTAAAATCGCCGCGAATATTGGAACGTAATGACTTTTTTTAGTCTGTGGCCTGTGCTACATTTCTCAATTTTTAATTCATTTTTGTTATTACGTAGTATTCCCTAGTTTGTGTTTTTTTTTTGTTTTATCAATTATTCAATCTTGAATGTCCTCTAGTTGTTTTATTTTCTTATCCACTCATGTTTTAAAAAACCATTGTGAGTTGTGACTATGATAACGTAAGAAATTACATGAAGACAGTTTTCTATACGGAAATTAATACAATGCCAATTACATAAAAATCAAAATTGTGATTTCATATGCAATTTGGTTAGTAATTTTTTCACATACATTAGTGGTGCAAAGATATAAATAATATATTAAGTGGACGCAAAAAAAAACACAGTGATAGTGATACAGTAAAAATTTACCTAGTCAATATTTTAATAATAGACGAAAAAATTAAATAATAATTAGTATGTACCTACACATTGTTTTATTTTAAATCCTACATAATAACGTCACGTCAATTTTAGCTATAGGGATACTTATTTGTCTTGCAAATCATTGCAACGGAATAATGTATTATTCCCATTTTTTTTTCATCATTAGCTAAAATTGTTTAAATATCTTATAATATTGCATATATAATGGTCGTGTGATTGACTTTTAGTGCTGTAATATCGTGTTAGATGGCGTTGGCGGCATTATTTTAAGATACGCTGTGTAATGTATTCCATCTCATTCTTTTACACGTTCAATCATACAGATTTATGTTTGTCTCTTTCTACGTAACGCCTCAACTTTTGTGTTACACTTGATTTTACTCCTCATAAAATTTCCGTACCGGGCCGTATAACTCAAATCGTTTCTTAAGGAGTAAACTCCAAAAAATGGGTTTTTCGTGATTTTCAGCAAAACGGTAAGTTTGATCATAAAATTAGCCCGGACAACAATTAGAAAAATGTATCAGATATAAAAAATATCAAAATACTTTTTTTCCTAAGAGCCACTGTTTTGAGATAAAACGATCAAAATGTAACATATAAATATCACTGAAGCTGTAATATATTTAAAAATATTATTCTATCGGTGAGTACACATATAAAATATTATAAATATGTGAATGTCAGATTAAAAGAAATCTAGTCTCTTATTTTGTACGCCTTTTTAAACCCTAGCCAAAATTATCTTTAATTATTATTCAATAGTTTCAATTAAACAGAATCACAACATATCCGTGGAATAGGCCTATCGGAGAAACCACATTAAAAAAACGCGCTATGACCGCGTTCAACGCTGGGCGGCTCTATGTATCAGTTGTCTTTTTCGTGCACACAGCCTCTGCAGTGAATAGTAGGTGACCGTATCTTTCTCGCTCGGGCACACTCGGCAGTCCCGAGTTCAACTGATCGAGCCTTTCACCTCCGAGCGTGACGGATCAGCCTCACTTACAGCCTACAAAAATCTGTATGCGGCGCGCCAAAAGAAGTTTTCACATCTAAAAGAATAGGATCTCCTATTGCAGGTGGTAACATTTCTTGGTTTAGTCTCACTAGAATTCTAACAAATATACAAAAAAATAAATTCAATTAATGAAATTTGAAATGGTGGCTTATAAAGTATAAGGATTAGGATATGGGATTTAAAAATAATCATCATCAATCCGGATACGGCTGTAAATCAAAGTTGACGCGGGCGAAGCTGCGGGCAACAGCTAGTTTTGATATCTTTCTAATTTTTCCAAATAGTTATAAACTGAGTTGGTGGCAGCCCTAAGTTTGACCTATAAGAAGATTATTTGGTAATATTAAGCTTAGCTCAGTTCTGCTCGGAAATCATTTTTTATGAGATTTCCAGTTAAATATGGGTTGGAAGTATCAATAGTGGAGTATGTTACTGATCAATGTGGTCCCCCAAGGGACCGACGCCACCTCCACAGCGGGGTTGTCCCGCACAACAGAACAACCCCTTCCAACGTAGGGACAGTACAATGGGGTGAGGTTCCCGTCCTCGCCCCTTGCCCCCTGCTCTTTTGTCCTCTCTTCTTATAAGAGGGGTACAAAGAGCAGCTCTCTACGCTCAATTTGCTTTGCCCAAGGTGGCAATTATAGAACAATAAATTCCATTACGACAATTTTTTCATGGAGTTTCATCTTTTATCCGCAGTTTAATTTATTTTAGTTGGGGAGGCGAACTGACAGAAGATGTGATGGTGATTAGTCAGAGTCGACAATAAAAGAGTGACGTTTTGATGATGAACGCATGAGCATCAAGCATATAACCGGAATAAAGCGGTAATGTTATGTGTTTTGTATGAAAATAAATTCCGCCTTTGTGCTGCGACGCTCCGCCAATTCAGCGCTCTGATTGGTCGACTGCTGGCCATTGCCCGATGGAACGTACGACGGACTGGTCTGAATTTATAATATGTTGTCTATCCTTTTTTTTGATGACCCATGTTAATGCTTTCGTATAATCCAGGTTTACCTCTAGTCCCCACCATGGTTCAGGCCTTGTCGTGGCGGTGGGGCTCAGTAACCTAGGGTGAGCGGTGCACCTTAGGCGAAGCTAATTGGTCCAAGGGGGCTCTTTGCCCCTCTTATAAGAAGAGGGGACATAAGGGCAGGGGGTAAGGGGTGAGGATGGGAACCTCATCCCATTGTACTGTCCCTCTGTGGAGGTGGCGTCGGTCCCTTGCAGGACTGACTACCCGTCGAGGTGCCCTGTTTGTTGACTAGATCCGGGGCACCTCACCAAAGGCGGTATTGGTGGCACTCGCCGGGTTTTAGTGGGTAGAGCTGCGTCTACTTACCAGCTGTCGGGCGCAGCGAGTCCCACTTACCCGCGTGGGGAGACCCACTCCCCCGCGGGATGCCTCAGAGCATTTCCCGGCGTAAATGAAAAAAAAGACCTAGACATTTACCATGTCTTCCACTTCTATAAGAAGAATATTTCGTCTACAAAGGCCTTGTCTATCTTTCCTACGCAAAGAATGGTTATTTCCTAAATTAAAACTCGTATATATAATGTATAATGTGAAGCAGGCGAGGGCTTACCTATAAGTCCCAACAAATTCTGATAATATATTATCGTGTTCGGCGACAGCGTGTTCGATGTTGGTTATTTTGGCGATGGTGTTATTCTGACGTGCGATTTCGTGAAAATTTTAATGTGGGGAAAAAACATATCATCATACGATATAACTGTGATATAACTGTTTACCCGACTACAAATTGTAACCCTGCCTGGGTTTATAGCGTTCTACGAGTCTAGCGGTCACAAGCAGCGCCCCGCGGTTTCACCCGCGAACTTCCCTTTCACGTGGGAATACAGAAATAAATTATAATCTATATGTTATTCTGATGTATAAGCTATGTTAGTGTAAAGTTTCATCAAAATCCATTCAGTAGTTTTCGCATGAAAGAGCAACAAACGTACATCCATACATTCTTACAAACTTTCGTGCTTATAATTCGTAGGTAAGTAATATATAGGTATAAACTACTAGCTTTGATAACTGAGGTGTCAATCGATTATTAAAGCATGTGAAAGATAATGAAACAACTATGACGACCTCTGTGGTTCAATGGTTAGCGCGTTGGCGATCAACCCGAGTTCGAATCCGGCCAGGATACAAAAAGTTTTCTGTGTTCCTGGGTCATGGATGTGCATTAAATATGTGTATTATATAATAAAAATCTTAAATATATGTATAGTATAAAAGTATTAAATATATTTCCGTTGTCTGGTACCCGTAACACAAGTTCTTCGAGAACTTACCACGGGACCAGATTGACGTAGAGTAAAAGCGTCCATAGATATTATTAATAGACAATAAAAGTTATTGCGTTATTTTTAGACATCATTTATTCTGTTTCGTGGTTTAGCAGTTTTACAAGAACATCGCTAAGAACGTTTAAAATCTTCAATGTAAAATTTAAAACTTATATTTGTAATTTCATTGTACATATATGAATTTAATTTCATTTGCTTACATACAAATGTCATACAAACCTCAGATTAATACATACAAACATATCAAACAATCGATTCTAAATATGAATAACTATTTTATGAGTATATTTTTTACTTCGTAGGATATTTGTTTTTTAGAATGTAACCTAGAGATATTTTTTTCACACCTTTAGAATAATAGACATTTGGAGATTTAATATAAGTTTTATATAAAACTAGTGGCACCAACAGACGTTGTCCTGTACAAAATATATATATTTTTGTGAATCTAAACCATTCTCGAATCCCCTTGAACTCACACAATTTTTTTTATCAAATTCGGTCCAGCCATCAGAGGAGTTCAGTGACATACACACGCACACAAGAAATATATATAAAGATATACATTTTAGTCGATCCTGAGAGAAAGGTACAACGTATACTAAATTCCGAAGTCTCATGCGAAATCGTCTTCAGAATAACCCCCTTGAATTATTCACCCAAACCGAATGCAAACAAAACTAATGCGACGGTATTTATCAATTCTATTTCAAACATTTCGCGTAAAAATGATCTATTTGAGAAGTTTTTGAGAAAAGAAAAATATTTACGTAGTTTTTTTTGCTTAAAAGACGAGTTGTGACTGTTACACATTTATATTTTTAATGCATAAGCTACACTAAATAGAGTCAAAGAAATTTTATTATATATGTCTCAAGGTAAATAACACATCCCCACCACGGTTCAAGCCTTGTCGTGGCGCTGGTGCTCATCAGCCTAAGGTAAACCCATCACTTTGGACGAAGCAATAGAGCCGAGGGAGTTGCTCTTTGTACACCTCTTATAGGAAGAGGGGACAAAAGAGCATGGGGGTCAATGGGTGAGGATGGGAACTTCATCCCATTGTACTGTACCGACGTTAGAAGGGGTTCTTTTGTGGTGCGTGACAACATCTCTGTGGAGATGGTGTCGACGTGAAGGCGAAGAAGGTGACATTGGTGGCACTCGCCGGATTTAATGGGTAGAGCTGCGTTCACCTTACCACCTTATGGGCGGAGCCAGTCTCACATACCCACCTGGGGAGTCCCCACTCCCCCGCGGGATGCCTAAGAGCATTTCCCGGCGTAAAGGAAAAACAAACCCCCAATACTTAGAATTAAAAAAAAACTTTCATCCCAATGATACTGCATTCTCTGATACTTTCGTATTATAATAGAAGAGAGAACGTGGGCGTATTAGATTGTTCCGTTAGCTAAGAGCTTGGAAAAAATGCCTCGACTGTATTTGTATTCACTTGTTTGTATATTTATTTTCCGTATTTACATAAATTCTTTCCCCTATTAATCCTATTAATATTATAAACGCGAAAGTTTGTAAGAATGTATGGATGTTTGTTGCTCTTTCACGCAAAAACTACTGAATGGATTTTAATGAAACTTTACAATAATGTAGTTTATTTATCAGAATAACATATAAGCCATAATTTATCCCTGTACTCCTACGGGTATGGAAGTACGCGGGTGAAAACGCGGGGCGCTGCTAGTCAGGATGTATTTTTGTCATGTTTTAAACAGTTACACAAAATGACAAAACGGAAGTCGGAACCCTTATAATATGATCACTCCGTTGTGCGTCTATCTATCTGTCAAACCAAATATCCCATTTACATAGAATCATATAATTTAGTAAGAAGCTAGTTCTCACAACTTAAGAAAAGCGAAAAAATCTGAACTGTTATATGTATGACATTATGAAACAAATATTTCGGAACTAGTTCAGTCAAAATACGGCTCACAATGGGAAAAAAAATCACTAAATTTGGTTTTTTGGGGATTATGAAGGATCGATAGGGGGGTGTATTCTGAGCATACATTCCAATTTGAGGGATTCTGGGGAGGTCAGCTCAAGGTCATTTCGATGACAACGCGTTTAATTCGATATCTCGAGAACGGTTAGTGTTAGGCAAAAATTCAAAGAGACCTTTTCTATTCTAAATTAAATTTACTTACTTTTTTATCTAATTTTTTTTTATCATCAATAATTTTCAATTTATCACTTCCGAAAGGCAAAAATTTTACTTTTACTTTTAAGGAAGGGAACTAGGTCTACTAAGGGAAGACTTTTCGGCCTGATGGCCTTTACGCTCAATCGGTACAGTAAGTGAGCAGATGGCTCACTTAAGAAATATTCGAACTGTGGGTACGCGGTTATCGCGCGCGCTGCTCGGGAGAGCAGGATTTGGACTAGTCAAATCCGATACGGTCGACGAATCTTTTACGGTTGAATTAAATCTATCATCATGAGCAATATAGCGGTGGCGTAGTGATACCGTTGTTAGCGCGGTCTTAGTATGTGTCTACTCGTATCGGATTCGAACCTGAATAAGTCTATATATTATTAGAAGATTTCAGAACGAAGAAACCTATACTTTTTAGTATTTACTAATAAAAACGCGAAAGTTTGTATGTATGGATGTTTTTTACTCTTTCACGCAAAAACTACCGAATACATTTTGATAAAACTTTACAATAATACAGTTTATACATGAGAATAATATATGAGCTATAATTTATCCCCGTACACCCTTAGGAATGGGAAGTACGAGGATGAAACCCTGGGGCTAGTCCATATAATTGTTATGAATGCGAAAGTAACTAAATGATCAGATTTCGATAACATTTGGTAACGACCTACAGGGTATTCTAGACTTCTAAGTATACCTAAGACTAATAATTTAATAGTCCAATTTAAAAGTGCAAGCAGGTGTCTTCTAAGCAAAATCTATACAGATAAATAAAATAGGAGTGTCTGTTTGTAATATTAAAATAACCGCTTTTTATTGAATGCATATGCATAATATAACATAAATAATGCATATACAAAAATAGCCTTTTTAACAATTTTTGTCTGTCTGTCTGTTTGTTCCACCTAATTTCTGAAATGGCAGGACGGATTTTAATGGGACTTTCACTGACAGATAGCTGATGTTATAAGGAGTAACTTAGGCTATAAAAATAATCATCATCAATCCGGGTACGGCTGTAAATCTAAGTTAACGTGGGTGAATCTGCGGGCAACAGCTAGTGTTGAATATAAAGAAACTTCGATATGTTTCTTGACTTTGAGCGTTAAAAATGTTATAACTCCACTAACTTTGAGTTAGGGTTGCCAACCTCAAATTTAAAGAACCCGGATTTGAAGTTAGAAAAACCAGGACAATTCAGTTTAAAAACAGGACGCTGTCATAGAGTTGCAATAGTTACATTAATATCTAGTGGAAACAGGTGAAATGAAATTCAAGTAATTAAAATAATCATACTTTTTAATAAAAGTATTTGAATATAATACTAATATAATATGAAAAAGTTAATCTATACTAATATTATAAATCTGAAGAGTTTGTTTGTTTGTTTGAACGCGCTAATCTCAGGAACTACTGGTCCGATTTGAAAAATTATTTCAGTGTTAAACAGCCCATTTATCGAGGAAGGCTATAGGCTATATATCATCAAGCTGTGACTTATAGGAGTTGAGTAACGCGGGCGAAGCTGCAGGCAACAGCTAGTGAAAAATAAAACAAAGACTTTAGTTTGTAACAAATTGTTCAAACTTAATTAGGTTAGTTAAAGTATCTATTTAGATCGATATTTTTTTCGAATCTTTTTTAAAAATCCAAGACGCTGCTTAAAAACTATTCAGGACGTCCCAGAACACTACAAAAAATCGGTTGTCTGTAAAGTCGGTTTACTGACCATAGTTGAACGTGACAACGTCATAAGAAAATGGTACGCCTCACAGCGAGGTAACGCCGCATGCGTCATGTTTTTAGTTCTTTCAGCTGGCTCCATCGAATTATAAGACGTTGTCACGTCAAAATAGGATATGCCCTGGGAAAACAGGACGATTGGCAACCCTATTTTGAGTACAATAGGACGCCCAGGTAATGTTCCATTGATGTCTAGACTTATGTTGACCGTTTAAAGGAACACTACGATTTAAATAGAACTGCATTAAAGTCTATTTGTGAAACTATAATTTATGTTTAGAAATAGAAACTCCTTTTTATATTTCCTCCAAGATGCACATTTATTTGGTAGGTTTATTATGAATAAAAGAATATATTGTAGTTCGTTTTTTTAATTCAAATGAATCTTATTCGAAAATGGGGTTGGATTCATGGCCATAAAATATTAACAATTTATTAAAAACTAGCTTTTAGCTTAAATTTACAGTCGTCCCCGGATTGATGATGATTATTTTTATAGCCTTAGGTACTCCTTAAAGTCCCATCAAAATCGGCCCAGCCGTCTCAGAGATTAGCCGGAACAAACAGACATATAGACAAAAATTGTAAAAAATGGTACATCCATAGGCATTTAATTTTTTTTTATGTTAGTTGGATAGGCAAACTGACAAACGTACCACCTGATGGTAAGTGGTCGACGTCGCCCATGAACATAAACCAGTATACCTGGAACGAGCCCAGGCCACTCATTTATGTGTTGCCTATCCTGAGACATAAGATGTTAAGTCTCGGTGCCAGTAATTACACTGCCTGTCTTGCCCTTCTCTCCGAAACACAGCAAAGCTGTTTGACGGGAGAAATAAGCAAGATGGTGGTACCCATGCAGCTGGGAACGCGGTACAGCGCTTCCCTCCCACCGGAAAAAAGGCATTTAATAAAAAGCTGTTATTTTAATATTACAAACAGGCACTCCAATTTTATTTATCTGTATAGATATTGTCTCAACTAACTCAGTCCGCCATTTAAAATCACACGAACTGTTGTAATAAAAATACTAGCAGTTCTCTTCGGGTTTACCCGTCCAGAGACAAGAGAAATATTAATAACGTATAACTCCCTCAAATACAAAGAGAATTTTTCATATGCAATTGTTAGTTGCAGAGATTAGCGATCAAACAAAAAAACACTTCAGCTTTATTATTGGTCTATGACGTGACAAGGGATCGGCTGTGTTGGCGTTCATAAGGGAGGCCTATGTTCAACAGTGGACAGATGATGACGATGATGATGATAGGTTTAATAATAGAAGTAAGAAATAATAAGAAGTAAGAAATAATTTAGTAAGAGGTAGTGCCATGCTACTTTGCAGCCGAATTGGGCCGGCATGTCCGGGGTGGTCAAGTGAGTTTCCGGTGGCCCATTGGGGGGGGGATAGGGAAAAGGAGGGTAACGTATCTGCATAACTTGCGGATGTCTATGGGCGTCGGTAGTCACCATAAGGCTCCGACTGCTCGGTTGCCTCCTTATAACATAAAAAATAATAATAATATAATAAATATGTATAATATAAAAATAATAGTTCACAAATTCGATTTCACCTTGAACAAACATCTTCGAAAGAATCGATGTCGTTCGATGTGAAATTCCAATTAAGTTACGAGAATAATATTTTAAAAATATCTTTAATCCGTCAGAAATAAACATGTCAACAAGATGCATCGTGCACTTTATTTGAAGATAAAACTGGCGTAAAATAATTGATCACCTTTACAAGTTTGTGTTTAACACATTCTTAACGCGGGCATAAATTTTACGCATCACTTTCTGAACTTCAAACCAGTGCAGAATTTTTTACTATCTTCATAGACAACAAACAGTTTTCAAGTGTAAAGTAATGTACTACAAAAAGTAAAAAATCGGTTGTCTGTAAAGTCGGTTTACTGACGATAGTTGAACGTGACAACGTCATAAGAAAATGGAACGCCTCAGAGCGAGGTAACGCCGCATGCGTAGTGTTTTTTCGTTCTTGCAGCCGGCTCCATCGAATTTGTAAGATGTTGTCACGTCAAAACCAAAAAGTAATAAAATAATTGCGTTTCTTTAATTTTTGTGCCTACAACATACAATCAACGAATTTCTTCAACGGACTCGTGAACTTGCGCTTCCGTCACGACTGCCACGTTGTGATGATCGGGTAGAGATAATTAAATTATAGATTAAAATCATACCTACCCTACATAATTGTGTGTTCTTGTACTGAGTGACTAAATTGTGGTTTTTGAACGGTTTTTATTCATTTTAACTTTTGACAGCTTTTGACTGTGAATTATTAAAGTTAAATGATTGATTGTGTTTCTTTTACTAATATGAGTAAGATCGTTGTAATAAGAATGCATGGTGTACGTGCTGTCGTATACCTTGAATTGCTTGCTAAATGATACACCAGTGTTCTAATGATATTTATTGAGTGATGCTAATACTGATTAATGATATGAGAACGCGCAATGAATGCTGATAGCGAACTTACTAAAATTGTGAAATAATTCCATATTTATAATATTATTTACGAAGGCATTGCTGACGCCGTACGGTCAGACCGTACACATGGTAATAATTTTAGGAGCTGATTACACTATATGCCTAAAGTTAAAAATAAATATATTTTAAATTTATAATTTTGGTTGTTAATAAGGATATGAAAAGAATATTTATTATACTGTATTTCTTGTTTTTGTATCGATGCTAATCAGTAGTGTGTCTGTTAAATAGATGCCTGGCGAAGGCTTAATAAATAAAGCCGAAACGTAGCAAAATTAGCAAATTAGTGTTTTAACTGTTCTGCCACAATCCTGCAAATATTTAAAAATTATATTTACAGCATGGATGCTAATTTAAATAATGATTCTTCTACTAATATACAATCATTGCATTTACCACGTCATTATTGTTACTTTTGAAGTCGGTGTCGTATTTGTTACCGTGTGTGGGGTTCGCACTTGGGCAGTGTCGTTACCCACTAAAACCGCTGCAAGCGCCCTCCGCCGCCTTTTGAGGGTCCCGGATCTTGCAGGCAACACAGTACCCTCGGCGACAGGCTGGCCCCGGCGAGAGGCCAGACTCCTCAAAAGGAGGGACTGCTCGGCCGTTCGTTTTCACGATACTTTTAGCAGTCCCCGACGACGTCGGCCCTATCTAGACCCAGGTTAACCCCAGCCTCGGCCCGACACGAACACAGGGGCGTTACTGGAGGCGCATTAAGTAGCGCCTCCTACGCACCCCCGTTCGTCGCCTTTGCTGTACCTACCTACCTCGGCTGACACCGACTCATTCATTCACTCGGCGTTGAAGATGGCGTATGTTCAGCAGTGGACCGATAGATTGATGATGATGATGATAAAAAACGAATTGACGTGGAGGGTTCTATTTTGTGTCAGACGATTCCAATCTTACAACTATTTTCCCGCCAAAACAAACAAATCCATTAAGCACAGATGTCATCCAAAGAGGCTTCATGTCAACTTCAAAGACGATTCCTGAACATAAATAACATTGAGATAATGTCACATGGCTTTCGAGTGACGTCATATTGTATACATAGTTTTTCTATTTATAGAAAGATCTAGATTTTCATCGGCATCATGTGCATTGTTCATTTTATTTATTATTGTAATCTCATTAATCATTGTTGTCTCATTATTAATAAGAATCCCCACCATGGTTCAGGCCTTGTCGTGGCGGTGGGGCTCATTAACCTAGGGTGAGTCGGCACCTTGGGCGAAGCTAATTGAGCCGAGGGGGCTCTTTGTACCCCTCTTATAAGAAGAGGGGACAAAAGAGCAGAGCGGGGCACCTCACCAAGGCGGCACTGGTGGCACTCGCAGGGTTTTAGTGGGTAGAGCTGCGTCCACTTACCATCTTTCGGGTGAAGCGAGTCCCACATACCCGCCTGGGACGACCCACTCCCCAGGTGGGATGCCTCAGAGCATTTCCCGGCGTAAAAGAAAAAAATAATAATAATAAGAATAAGATATTATTATTATTAATAATGCTTATCATTGCTTAAATGCCACGTCAATCTGGTCCCGTGGTAAGTTCTCGAAGAACTTATGTTACGGGTACCAGACAATGGTAATATAATTAATACTTTTATACTATACATACCGGGTGTATTTGGAACGCTTGCGAAAACGAAGAGGTATGATAGTGTTGGTATAGCCTGACATGATACAAGTGAAAAAACGGGTTTCCTTTTTTTTTGTTGGTTGCTTATGCTTTAAAATAATGTTTTTTTTTAAAAAAACAGCAATGTAATTGGTGGACTGAATCAGCTGATAGCGTTCGCCGCGTGCACGAGGTGAACGAACTCCCGCACCGCGCGCGTCTTCAGTGCGCCCGCTAGTCGCGCGTCTCGCGGTTAGCATGAGTGCATTGTGTGTATACATACATTGCGGGTTTGCAAAATAAAATTTTCTTTAAAAAACGTTTCTGAGATAAATGGCTATAAATGGTTATATGCATTATATAGTATATAAATAGTATATTATTAGGGTTTAATCTTCGCAAGCGTTCCAAATACACCCGGTATAATACACATTTTAATACACATTCATGACTCAGGAACATAGAAAACTTTTAGTTTCCCGCCAGGGATTCGAACCCGCTACTTCCGGATTGAGCGCCAACGCGTTAACCATTGAGCCACAGAGGTCGTCAAATTATAATTTATTTTATAATTTTTTTAGATGAAGATGATGCTCGCGTGCGAGTTACATCAACATTTTTTGTTTTCACTCGTCACTCGCCCGACAACAACTCGCACATCACTAGCATCGTTTGGACGCGTTCGGCAGTATCTAGCCAGACAAACTCTTTTCTTTCGCTTTTTTTTTAAAGCTTTTTTTAAAATTCTCCAATTCCTGACATAATGTTGTTGTCATAGACCTTATTATTGTTTTTTATTTATGCGGCATAAGCCCCGAAAGTATAAAATATATCAGACAAATTAAACTACGCAAGTAAATAATACCAATTCGCTGGAAAAGTAACATTAAATACTATCGGTTCTTAAAATTTCGAATTATAAACACATAATTAATTAAAATGAAAATTATAATTCATCATCATCATCATCAGCCTCTATCCATCCACTGCTGAACATAGGCCTCCCTCAATGAACACCAAGACGGCCGATCCCTTGCTATTCGCATCCAACATGGACCGGCCACCGCACGGAGATCGTCTTCTCACCTGGTTAATGGCCGACCAACACTTCGTCTACCTAATCGTGGCCTGCACTCTAGAACCTTATTGGCCCATCGGCCATAGTAATAATAATTTTTATAATTAATTTAAATTAATAAAAAATTTGAAAAAAAAAACAAAATGGACACTTCCTTGGAATGAAAATCTATCGGGGAAAATTTTACTAATCGTGTTTTCCTCTCCTGTTCGTTAGAATATATGATTCAAATTAACATAATAAAATTTAATTCATGTAGTTAACTTACTTTGCTTATAAGTTATAACATCGAAAGGTAAACTGCCATAAATTCGAATGCTGTAAAATACATATGAGTAGTCCATATTTGACTGTCTATAATTTGAGAGAATCAATTATAATGTATTGTAAAATATACATAAAAATGATTTATATACGACCTCAAAACAGACGGTATATACAAACAGACAGATATATACCACAGACACCATAAATCTTTTGGCTGATCAATCAAAATGTTTATACACAATATTTTATTTATAGCCAATATTGATTTTACATTCGTAATAAACCAAACTAACATATATTGTTTTTTACAAGGCGCGCATCTTGTTCATATACTTGTAATCATTATCAGTGCACATCTGTCCATGAACGTAGGCCTTATGTCATAAGGAGGCAACCGAGCAGTCGGAGCCTTGTGGTGACTACCGACGCCCATAGACATCCGCACAACCAAAAGTTATGCAGATGCGTTGACCTCATTTTTCTATCCCCCCTATGGGCCACCGGAAACTCACAAACCGTACGAAACGCGACAGCATAGCTGTCAATTCACGCCGGTGTTATGTGAGCGAGAGGTACCAAGGAGGAGGTAAAGAAAACCAACCAAATAGACATTATTGAGAATATCTAAAAAACGACTTGTCAGATCTTAATAAAATTAATATGGGACCAAATGGAAACACCAGTTTTCAAACAAAAAAAGATTTTTTAAATCGGTCCAGCCATCTCGAGTAATCGGGGAATATACATAAAAAATAATAAAAAAATATTCCGACGAATTGAGAACCACCTCCTTTTGAAGTCGGTTAAAAATGCAAAAGGCGTGAAACGAAATGTTACCTGTCATCTGTCAGGGTAAGTATTTTTTTTAAATAATATTTTATGGCCTGGTTACGAGATATTTAAGCCGAGTCAGGGCAAGTGAACTACCACCTCCACCGTTGTTCAGGCCTTGACCTGGTGGTGGGGCTCGGTAGCCTAAGGTGTGCCCAGCACCTTGGGCGAAGTTAATTGATCCGAGGAGGCTCCTTGTACCCCTCTTATAAGATAACTTTGCACTCTATACCTATGAAGTTTGATGCACCTTGAGCGATAGGTAGTTTGGCTACTAAAAATCTAGTAATTTATATTTACTTTATCGAAAAGGTTGGCTTAATTAAGACATATTTTGGCGCCATTTTAAATCAAACTATCACAATTGAGACGAATAAAACCTCTATAGCTAATCCATCAAACCGTATACAGAGCGTAATAAATATACAAACACTCGAAATACCTTCTAGTCGCAGTCGGGTAAGTCATTGGTTTTCGATACATAATAAATTGACACATCCGGGACATGTTTACTTCGCCTATTCCTTTCATATTGGTTACCAATTGCTTTATGTAGAGTTCCTATCAAATATAACCAACTGGGGTGGAATAATTGAACGTCAGAACGTTAGCAAATGCGGTATTTTTTTATTGTATACAAATAAACATTTATTTGATCTGAAGACCCCTGGAAGGGCTTTCTGAAACTGGTAGTAACTACATAAAAGTATGTTTTTATGAATAGGTAAACTAGCAGATGTGCCACCTCATAGTAAATGGTAAACGTCGCACAAGAATACAATCGAGTTTACTTGGAACTAGCCCAAGTAACTCATTCATGTGTTGCCTCTCCTGGGACCGAAGGTGTTGAGTCTCTGTGCCAGTAATAAACACTGCCCTTCGTCGTCTGCTTCACGAGAGAAACAAGCAAGATGGTGGTACTCATGCAGCCGGGAGCGCGGCACAGCGCCTCCCTCCCACCGGTGAAAACTAGAAGTAAACTTGAAACAATCAATTTAATTCGAAACAAAGCTATATACTTGTCATTCCTCTGCTTAATTATATCGATTGGATGAGTGGTTAGGCTACTGGACACTACAGAACGCGGGTTCGAATCATGCCAGTGCAGATAATTTGTATAATCAATATAGATGTCTGCACCGGGCGATGAACGTGTATACAGGATGTCCCCTAAGTCAACGTCAAGCGAGAACCGGGTGATATACTTTTTTTTTTTTTTTTTTTTTTTTTAATGCAGCGGAAATTTGCAGACCAAACCATAACTAGGACCGGGGTGAGTTTTAAACCTAGCCGTGAGTGGGGTTCGCACTTGGAGATGCGTTACCCACTAAAACCGCTGCAAGTGCCCTCAGCCGCCTTTTATGAGAGTCCCGGATCATGCAGGCAACGCAGGACCCTCGGCGACAGGCTGGCCCCGGCGAAAAGGCCAGACTCCTCCTCTAAAGGGGGACTGCTCGGCTGTTCGTTTGATTCGATACTTTTAGCAGTCCCCGACGACGTCGTGTCTAGCTGGACCCAGGTTAAAACCCCATCCTGGGCCCGACACGAGCACAGGGGCGTTACTGGAGGCGCATTAGGTAGCGCCTCCTACGCACCCCCGTTCGTCGCCCGCGGTGGGAGGCCTCGTCGGCGGCCTCCTCTCTCACCCGCTCATCGGCCTCCTTCTGGGACATTACTGCCTCGCAGAAGGAGACCATTGCCGTCCAGGACTCGTCGTCGCCGAGCATCGCGGGGATGACACTCGGCAGAGACAAGTCCCCTCCGATGACCGATGTCAGATCATGACGCAGCGCCGCCCATCTCGGGCACACCTCGAGGGTGTGCTGGGCCGAGTCCACCGCCGTGCCACAATCGTGACACACTGCCAACGGCTCCCTGCGGGCCGTCCGGCACAGGTACTCACCAAAGCAACCATGCCCAGTGAGCACCTGTGTTAGACGGAAGGTAAGGGGTTTGCGCTTACGGCGCATCCACCGCTCTAGGACCGGACGCAGGGCAACCGTTAGGCGTTTGCCATACGGCTCCCACGCCAGGTCCTCTCCCCACCTCAGCATTAACGCCTCTTGCCCTAGTCGGCGGACCCGCAGGATCCCGTCCAGCGTCAGGCTCTCGCCGAGAGACCTCCTATCCGAGACATAGGAGTGCACCTCAGCAAGAACTTCCGCCACGAGTTCCCACGGGGGGTCGCCGGCTAGGGCAGTTGCTGCTGCCCACGATATCGTACGATACCCCCGAATCACTCTTACCGCGATGACCCGCTGCGCTGAGCGCAACTGGGCCCTACTCCGCGCGGTAATATACTAGGCTAAACCAGTTCTGGGAAAAAATAATAAAAATCAATGTGGTAATAGACATATTTTGAAATAGACGAAAGATAAAGCCTTTTTTTTTTACGCCGGGTAATGCTCTGAGGCATCCCGCCTGGGGAGTGGGTCTCCCCAGGTGGGTATGTGGGACTCGCTGCGCATGAAAGATGGTAAATGAACGCAGCTCTACCCACTAAAACCCGGCGAGTGCCTCCAGTGCCGCCTTGGTGAGGTGCCCCGGATCTGTTAAGCTAACAGGGCACCTTGACGGCTAGTCAGCCCCGCAAGGGACCGACGCCACCTCCACAGAGGGGTTGTCCCGCACCACATAACAACCCCTCCCAACGTCGGGACAGTACAATGGGGTGAGGTTCCCATCCTCACCCCTTCCCCCTGCTCTTTTGTCCCCTCTTCTTATAAGAGGGGTACAAAGAGCCCCCTCGGCTCAATTGGCTTCGCCCAAGGTGCTGGGCTCACCCTAGGCTACTGAGCCCCACCGCCACGACAAGGCCTGAACCATGGTGGGGCGAAAGATGAAAGCCTAGACTATCCTGATAAAAAAACAGATGGTTTATATTTATATTTTATACTAGCTGTTGTAGCTTCGCCCGCGTTAACTTAGATTTACAGCCGTATTGATGATGATGCGATGCTGTGCCGTGCTCTCGTCTGCATGTGTACCATCACCTTGCTTATTTGATTCGAAACAGCTTTGCAGCTTTGCTGTGTTTCGGAGAGAAGGGCAAAACAGGCAACTTAATTACTGGTTTTTTCGATTTCAACGATAAACCGCCATGATTGCGTGCGGCGGACGTCATGGCTCCCCCCGATGGAGTGTGGCCCAGTATTGCCGCCTTCCGCTGGGCCATCATTCATAATACAACCAGGTGGGGGTAGTCCGCCTGGGGCTACACTCCACAGGCGCGGTGCCGTCCTGTCGCATGATAACAACTCGACGCTGCAGGTCGTGAGGTCATGACATTTATGACATTTTGGCTGGCGGAGGTGACCCTCCCGTTTTGAAATTTATAGCTGTAGCCATCTGCTCACCTACTACATCGATGGAGGCCTTACATAGAAATAATATCTGTGAGGCCTTATGGCCAGCAGCGTAGGTCCATTCGAAAAAAAAAGTTGGCGGATTTAACAATGTGTGTACTCGCCTTGTTATTAGATAAAGCTTATTTTAGACGATGTATTACAGGGCTCATAAAACGTAATTAATTACTGTATCGCTTCTGGATTTAGAGTGAGATTAACAACGCTACGACCGCGGGTGTGCTTAAAAAATAGCCATGATCAATATAAATATGTACAACTCACGTGAATGTTCTGAGGCATCCCGCTGGGGCGTGGGTCTCCCCAGGCGGGTATGCGGGACTCGCTGCGCCTGAAAGCTGGACGCGGCTCTACTCACTAAAACCCGGCGAGTGCCACCAAAGCCGCCTTTGGTGATGTGTCCCGGATCTAATGAGCAATCACGGCACCTTCACGGCTAGTCAGTCCCCTAAGGGATCGACGCCACCTTCACAAAGGGGTTGTCCCGCACCAAGGAACAACCCCTCCCAACGTCGGGTCAGTACAATGGGGTGAGGTTCCCATCCTTGTCCCTTGCCCCCTGCTCCTTTTTCCCCTCTTCTTATAAGAGGGGTACAAAGAGCCCCTTCGGCTCAATTTGCTTTGCACCAGGTGCTGGGCTAACCCTAGGCTTTTGAGACCCACCGCCACTTCAAGGCCTGAACCATGGTGGGGTGATGAACAACGCCTGGTTAACCTAGTCCCGTAGGAAAAAGTTGTGTCGCTGGTATTAGATAACAAAAAATATATGACTAGCAGTTTTTGAATTAGGAAAAAAACATACAACCTAATGAAACAACTTTTACGGGTTTTATCGCGGTTTATTAAGATTTTTACAAGCCCGACGTTTCGGATACTTTACAGCAACCATGGTCACGGGAGGACGAAAAAGTTGTTTCAATTTATAGAGTGATATTCGCGTAAATATTAGAATACAAGACATTACAACCTACCTCAATAATTAAGCTATCAAATTTCATAAAAAGAAACAGGTTATTCCAGAGTTCCGTAGGTAAGTCACCTATAACAAATAAACATTTTTTTTTCTTTAACGCCGGGAAATGCTCTGAGGCATCCCGCGGGGGAGTGGGTCTACCCGCGCGGGGACTCGCTGCGCCCGACAACCCGGCGAATGCCACCAATGCCGCCTTTGGTGAGTTGCCCCAGATCTAGAAAACAAACAGGGCACCTCGACGGCTAGTCAGTCCCGCAAGGGACCGACGCCACCTCCACAGAGGGATTGTCCCGCACCACAGAACAACCCCTCCCAAAGTCGGGACAGTACAATGGGGTGAGGTTCCCATCCTCACCCCCTTGCCCCCTACTCTTCTGTCCCCTCTTCTTATAAGAGGGGTACAAAGAGCCCCCTCGGCCGCCACCACGACAAGGCCTGAACCATGGTGGGGATAACAAATAAACACATTTAAGGCAGAAAGCCTTATCACATAATGTACTTTTACATTCACACAATATATAACTGCCTTTAATTCTAAGGTTTGAATTCTCAAAACTTTAATACTTAAAAAAACCGTTTTGTACCAAAAGATTTCAAATGACCTTTGACCTCAGGGTCCAATTAAAATCCCATTCATTAGTCGGTTGTGATGGGCAATCTCAATGTCACTCTTTGATAATAAAAAAAAAAACTGGGAAAAACCTCAAAAGTGGACCTTCGACCTCAGGGTCCCATTGAAATTCCATTCATCAGCACGTTGTGTGCTCCACAACCTCTTTGCGGTTATTTATGGTGTTTTAAAAGTGGTAATTTGGACTACCATTAGTACATTGTGCAACTATAATGAATCTTCAGACTGAATGCGATTCCATTAATATTACAAAAGTGCGAGATTTGGTACTCGAATATACGATTAATAATATTTTTTTAAAAGGTTTTTATGAAAAATAATTAACAAAGTAAACATAATTTTTGCGACCCTTTTCTTTTCCCGCCAAAGATTTTTTTTGAAACTTTAAAGCCACTTTTATCCAAGATATTTTTTTCAATTGTATTTTTTGCATGCTTTTTTGATATTATTACTTTTAATGAATATGATTTTTGATGAAATTGTTTTAAATCTAAAAGAGTTTTAATTGTTTTAAATTTTTTTACAAAATTTGACGACCTCTGTGGCTCAATGGTTAGCGCGTTGGTGCTCAAGCCGGAGGTAGCGGATTCGAATCCCGCCAGGGGACAAAAAGTTTTAAGTGTTCCTGGGTCATGGATGTGTATTAAATGTATGTATATAATAAAAATGTAACATATAATATGTAAATATAGCATAAAAGTATTAAATATATTTCCGTTGTCTGGTAACCGTAACACAAGTTTTTCGAGAACTTACCACGGGACCAGATTGACGTGGTGTGAAGGCGTCTATAGATATTATTATTATTAACCTTTACGGATTTTATCGCGGTTTATTAAGATTTTTACATGCCCGACGTTTCGGATACTTTACAGCAACCAAATCTCTGTCGTGTTGTCTGGTTGCCATAAGAACAGGCTTTGACTAGTTTGGGATCAGATGGCCGTGTGTGAGTTGTCCCTGAATAATATTATTATTATTAATTTCGCCTGGTTTACTTGATATTTTTATTTTATTATTTATGGTACACCAACTGGATGGAAAGACCCATGCCAACGGTCCCTGTTGGATGTGCTTGTCATCAATCATTTTTGCGTTACTGTCCACTTGTTTGATAGTGCTAAATCACTGATTTTATTCTTTCCTTAAAGGCCTTAAAGATAACGAAACGCTGCGCCGCATCCAGCATGAAGCAGTTAAAAAGCGATTAGTCGCCCAGTTATCATACGTTTACGCGGATCGTTACTTCACATACATTACTGCTAGTGAAGATAAATTAGCCTCATAGGTCAGGTTTATCCAGCACTAGATTATTGTGCCAGGAAATTCAACCTAAAAATTGGAACCATACTCCGAGGAGCCGAATTGGTGCCAATCCAAAACTATTGAATGGTGGTTCATGTCCTATGAACGGTTCGTTCTTCACTAGAATCTGTAGTACAACATAATATCTATCCTTTTTGGGGTCCCACCTCCTAAAACCATCCTGATATATATCCTCTAATCTTGGAATCTTTTGTTATCATCATAAATTTTTTTCTTTCCACGCTGTCAAGATGGCCGACCTCCCGGCATTTTACTAGTGCCGGCCGCTGTACGAACATCCACGTTGCCCATTCGGAACTCAGCAAAATAAACAGGATTTATTATATAATTATATTAAATAATACTAAAATTATAGTTAAAAAAACTAAAAAACCACGCTTTTAAAACTGATTAAACTAAAAAATTAAAAATAAAACTATAGTTATCAATTGAAAAATTCATATTATTGTACAAAACACGTAGGGTTGCTTGTTATGATATCCACAGATATAGTAAATTATTGATAATATGTTTACCACAATCCAAATGAAGCCCCCCACGCTTTTTGTATAATAATATGAATTTTTCAATTGATTACTATAGTTTAATTTTTAATTTTTTAGTTTAATCAGTTTTAAAAGCGTGGTTTTTTAGTTTTTTAAACTATAATTTATTTTTCACTTTTTAGTTTGATTTATTAGATTTGATTCCTTCTTTATCGACTGTAAGTCCAAAGCTATGCAGGAATCGTAATTGATACAAAAGAAATCGGGAGTAAGAACTCATTTTTAGGAGAGGGAGCCTGAGAAACGGCTGCCACAGCCAAGGAAAGCAGCAGGCGCGCAAATTACCCACTCCCGTAGTGAAAAGGAGGGAGTCCGAAACTGCAGACATGCGCAGATCACGCGATAGCTCTATCTTTCTTACTCCCTTACAGAGGATCCATAAAAGAATTTATTAATCCTGGTGGTCCTTATAAGGATATTGGGAAACTGTTATTAAATTATTGCATTGTCATCGGTCCTTGATACGTGTGCAAAGTTTCAAATTAATCAAACTTTTTATTAATTTAAAGTACTCAACTATTAACAATCACTTTAGAAATGAGTGAGAGACTAAAAACAACACAAGTGATGTAGGTAACTTGCGCGCCTTACGCCTTCCTAGCATGTGCTATCCTGATTATCCTTATCAGGATATTGGAATAATTTTATCAAATTATTTGTTTGAACAAAATCTGGTCGTTAGAAGTGCGTCAAAATCATGTTCAAAGATTCCATTACATACATAGATACATAGATACAACCCAAGCTAATAAAAGCGTGGTAAAAAGGCATAGATCTAGCTTGGATGATAGCTTTTTAATTAATATTTAAAAAATATTTAGTTACACAAATAGATACACTGTGTGATGATATAACGATGATGATGATGATGATAATAAGAAAAACTGCCACAAGCCAGATAATGATGCTGTAAAAATCGTTTAGCAAAGCCTTTGGAAATAAATTGTGATGTTACAAGTTAATGACTTAATCAAAGAACGAATGTTCTGAATAGTGAAGATTAAAGATGGCCGGTGGGCCAATTACAATTAGGGCTTTGGGTTTTCATTGAGTAACAAACTAGCTGTAGCACGCAGCGTCGCCCGTGCTGTATTTGATTTACATCCGTATTTGGACAGATTATTCTAGCAAAGGACTTTTTTAAAATTGGATGAGATGTTTCGCAGATTGCCGCAGACATTTAAACATTATCTCTTTTATTTTCTTTGTAGTCGGACTAGCCATGCAAAAAGCTAGTTAGTAAACACATAACCCATTGCATTCTTAATATCTGACGCATGTAGAGATTAAGGTAGTCTCACACTATCGTAAACATAGCATGTGCTATAAAATAAAAAGCCGAAAAGTTTGTTTTTTGAACGCGCTCATTCTCAGAATGGGAACGTTGACACGTGTTACAAATTCATGTAAAGTTATGTTTTACACATTAAAGATGGTATTTGAAAACCTAAAATAACATTTTAAAAGTCTATTTCTTTGTCTTAAATTAAATGAAATTAATTTAAAATTATTTATCACGTGACTGCGAACGCCATTATAGTGCGATGGCGTCACTGACCAATAAACAATCTGTCATAGCTGTCATAACCAAGTTATAAGTTTTACCGGCGTACTGCAAAGAGCATATTATTTGCTATATGCTTCAATAGAGCGCGAGTATGTTTATCGGTCTGTGACGTAATCATGGTCGCACGACAGCTTGGAGCGTTTTAGCGCGAACTTTAAAACTATTTTTATTGATATATTTTTTATTAAAATTGGACATATTTCTTTATAAAAGTATTTTGTTTTGTGTTTATATAGGGTATATCTATCAAATAAAATCCATTAAAAAATGTTAACATCCCTATTATATATTTTTTCGGTTGATTAAGTAATCGATCACTGTTGTTGTACTGAAAACGAGAAATAAAGAGAAAACAGTTTAATTTGATAAGCTAACTAACTAGGAATATACTATTTATTTTGTGTTCCGGAAAAAGGACAGCACGATTTGTTTACGAATTACTGTTCACAGGCCACGCGGCCACATACTCCGAAAAATACATAGTACAATTTCATTACACTGTAACCTTTTTGCTTATTGTGTAGTTAATAATTATATCTTCTTCTGACGTCTATACTGTCATTATGTGAAAATTGTTATATAAAATAATGTTGACTATAACTAACTTCAGGGTGTCGGTTTTTCGTGAGGGTGTGCCCGCTCATCGTAAAAATTTACTTCCATCATTTTTCCCTAACGCGCCAAAAGAAGTTTAACTTCAAAAAACAAAAAATCCGTTAGTTGGCACTTGGCATGCATACAAATGCCAGACAAAAATACAAATTGTCTCTAGTAAATATGATTCCTCCATCAATCTTCAAGAATGATAAATAATCGAAACTTCTGCTCCACCATTGTCTAATGGATTCCACTGTTTGTGTTTATGGATAAAATAGGGTTATGGATGGCGCTCGGGCGGTGGGATGTAAAACGCGCGTTTTATAATAAATTGGTCCACCATAAGTTGTGAAATTTCTCATATAACATAATATTAAGACATACGTACATTTCATTGAAACATCTGAAAATATGTGAATAATAACTTCAGTAATCTACCGATTTAGTTTACTTAAGACGAATTAATAAAAAGGCTTTTTTGTACAGTTCTGTTTAATGTATGTATATTGCTGACAAAAAAGTCACTTTAAATTTGATTGTTTAAATGTATTGATAACGTGTTTTTCGTTGCCTCGAGACAACAGCGCTGCTAAAGAAGTATTCATCTAAAATCAATCTAATTGTTTTTATTAATGTCGTCTCGCTAAAACAATATACTCCGCTCTTTTGAACTCACGTTTTAGACTTATCCTCGTGCCACTATCATATTATGTTAAAAGAAGTTGTGAGCGATAAAAAACCGCGCGTTCGTCCCGCGTAGTGTGAATATGGCTTACAATAAATCTTCCAGTTCAGTGACATTAACGTTTTATTTTGGCGTAGTTTCTTACATATTAATTTTATACAATATAAATAAAACTAATTCTTACGCACTGCATCTGATCCGAGTCATAAAAAATGAGAATTTTGTAAATTCTCCAGTCTTTTCAAACCTTGTTGTGGAACTGCCATAACTCCTGCCCACTGCAATAAGTTGACAAACAAGAGGTGACCTCTGGGTTTGAATCTAAGGTGAAGTAATTTGTAATTTTGAAGTCTTGGTTTCAGAGCTATACCGACCATCGGTATGTACGTCGGTCGCGCTTACGTATAGCTCTGAAGCCGGTTTTATATAAATCATAAAAATCAAGTTTCATTGTCACGATGCCTGAGGGCTGAGCCGAGTGTACAAGCAAGAGCGCTTAAACAAGCTATAGAGAGGCACGATCGGCCTAGGCGTTCGGATTGAGACGCATTATGACGTTATCACATAAAATTATCGTCCGTAACCCGACTTTACAGACAACAGGTAGGTTCTAAATTAAAATATATTATAATTAGATATTCTTTGCCTGTGTATGTTACCGAACTCCTCCTAAGCGGCTGGCAACATTTCGATGAAATTTTGTGTGTGTGTTAAAGTGGATTTGAGAATGGTTTAGATTCATACACTACAGAATGACGTCTGTGGGGTCCGAGTTTACTGTAAGATTCCCTAAAACATGGACAAACTACACCGGAGAGATAGATGGATTAAGTCAAAGTGTACTAATACATTGTTAGTTGATGTCACGAAGTGGGCGGGGCATTGGCTGAGCACCAACTGATGACGTTCATTAATGATTGTGCCCGATGATTCATTGATCTGGAGTTATTTGTTGAGGAAAAACACGTGAAATCATCACCCCCAAATCTCCAAATTACGCGGGTTCAAATCCCATGCAAAATGAAATTTTTCTTACGTGAAAGTTCTTTGCTGTGTTTCGGAGAGAAGGCCAGGTTGTAATATTGGCGCCGAGGCTGATCTTTTCTTTTTTTTTTCTTTAACGCCGGGAAATTCTCTGAAGCTTCCCGCTGGAGAGTGGGTCTCCCCAGGCGTGAATGTGGGACTCGCTGCGCCCGAATGCTGGTGAGGTGCCACGGATCTAATGAGCAAACAGGGCACCTCGACGGCTAGTCAGTCCCTCAGGGAACGACCTCCACAGAGGGGCTATCCCGCACCACAGAACAACCTGTGCCAACTTCGGGACAGTACAAAGAGCTCCCACGTCTCAATTAGCTTCGCGTAAGGTGTGCCCAGCACTACAGCCCCACCGCCACGTCAAGGCCTGAACAATGGTGGGAGGCTTATCTTACGCCTCAAGATGGCAACGCATAAATAATAGCGCGGTGTGACTATTTAATTTTTTTTTCTTTACAGCTATGGAGCCTTGCTTCTTGTAAATTTTCTTGATATGAGTTTTAGTCAATAGGAAGTGGCCTATGAGTTTTATCTGTTAGATACACGGACGGACCACGGATATAATGGTTCCGTTTTGTCATTTTAAGGAACCCTGAAAATATGAAAGCGAGAGCGCGTAGAGATAAACAATCGAATAATTTTCGATTATTCGAGTCACTGATTTTCTCTAAATCGATTCTCGAGCATGACTGCCCGCATGATACACGCCATTTTGGAGGTCATGCGGAAATCGTATCATCATCATCAGCTATAAGATTTTGTAACTCCTATGTCCCCTTTAAACTATCGGGGCCCTGGGCACTAAGATAAGGCCCCGATGAACTAGTTTACCCATATCGTGATCATTCTTAAAAGATTGTAACTGATATAAACTGATCTGAAAAAATCTAGATTTTATTTATTATAATTTTATTTATCCAATATTTTAAGAGTTATCGACAAGACATAAAAACTTCTTTTCAAGGTGGTGCTTGAAGCTACACCTGGATCTGTCAGTATTTTGGATTTTTATGCTCAGTAAGTGACCCCGTGGCGGACGAATTAGCTCCACAATTAGCGCCCGAATCGCGCTATCGAAGTTTCTCAGTTGCGTGCTATACATACAACAACTGAAATAATAACAATGGGACTTCAGGCCGAAGCCCCAAAGACCAGAGGGCTAAGCATACAATTTCGCTCGGTTGTGGATCTCCCCACAACCCTAAAACTAATATAAAAAAATGGATCGGTAATTAATTGCGAAGTTATACAAGCTAATCATCTATCTTTACTGTACTAAAGATATTTATTAGAAATATATTAGTCGACGAAGTTATGACCTCAGACCTAGAGACGACCGATGTGATTGCATCGGTCGTCTTGTTATTCATTGAAAGAGCCCTATAGCTGAACGGATGCGTGATGATCAATAATGATAATAATAATAATCAACATAATACAGGTAACAATAAATAGCGAGGGCCAGAGTATTGCCCGTTTTGACGTTCATTTAAAGAGGCATAATAAAATAATTATTATATTCATCATCATCACCATCATCAGCCCCTATCCGTCCACTGTTGAACATTGGCCTCCTTCAAAGAACGCCAAGACGACCGATCTCTTGCCACTCGCATTCAACACGGACCGGTCTCTTTACGGAGATCGTGTATATTAATAAAACTAAATACAAATGGTGTCTTAAACCTACATACAGTGTTGCCAACTTAGTGGATTTACCACTAAAACTGGTGGTTTTGACCCCCCTCTTAGTGGCGAAATTATGCTTTTAGTGGCTGGTGGATTTTTTAGTGGTTTTTAATACGATCTCTCAGCCAATAAACCGGGAATTTGTTCATTGATAAATAAAATATCGGTTGCCTGTAAAGTCGGTTCACGGATGATAGATAGTGTTACGTGAAAACGTCATAAAGAAATATTGATGAAAAATTTAAGAGGCATCCTCCCGCGGGCGATGAACGGGGTGTTGATTGGTAATCTCAGATTATACATACTCTTTTGATGTCAACTACGATCTGTTTGGTTTGTAAGTATGTATTATATTTTGAATTACTTTAAATTTGGAATGTCAGTTTTTAGATATAAAAGATGGATTGTGTAATATTTTATAATTCTGTTAAAATCAATAGAAGAAGTAACATGTCTAGTTATCTGATATAAATTTTGTATTCTCTATAAATTTCATAATTTAATCAAATATAAATTCTAAAATGTATGTTTATTTATTGATTGTTAACATTTTATTACGTAATAATAAACGACATTAATTACTATAATGCTTATATTTTTCTTTCGTAATGACTAAAACTTTGTTTAGTGGAAAATTTAGTGGTTATGAGATTAGGCACGTTTTTTGTTAGTGGTTTCCTGGTGGTTTTTGCAGTTGAATCTGGTGGAGAGCTAGATTAATCGTTGGCAACACTGCCTACATAATATAGGTCTTATTTCTTATTAAGGTATCCTTTAAGTAAGGTCTAGTATTAATTAGAAGGATACCAAGATGGCCGATTCCATTTAGCCTAAGTAGTTCTGTATTAGAGGTTAGGTATCCTAGTACTTATAGCACTAGGATACCTAAGTCTTAGAATGTTTAATATAAGGTAAAATGGACGTATCGGTATTCGGTATGTATATGATAAATTTTATGTCCTTAGGAAGCAAACTAGCAGTCGGAGCCTTTTGGTGACTATCGACGCCCATACATACACATACACACTACCAGAGATTATACAGATGCGTTGCCCTCCTTTTCCCTATCCCCCCAATGGGCCACCGTAAACTCACAAACTACACAAGACGCGATCACTTGACGCCGGTGTTAATTGAGCGAGAGGTACCACCCCAGTCGTGCCGTCCCAATTTGGCTGCAAAGCAACATGGCACTATCTCTTACAAATAAATAAACATAACCTTCTGGTAATAACTAGGGAATAAAAAGAAGCAAAAAAATAATAGTGAAAAGGCTTTTTGTATGTATGTATGTTTGTTCATGAATTATGGGTTGGAAGTAATCGAGTATCTAATAAAACAAATATAATACATGAGTTGGAAGTCCTGTAGTGTAGTAGTAAGTGAATTCTGTAAAAAAGTGACATCCATAATAGGGATATACGGATTGGACACAGGCTAGATGTGTATACGCTTTTACAATAGGATCCCAGAAAATGTTCAAAACTTCCCAATTAAAAAATTAAGTAAACCAAGTAAAGGATATTATAAAGTAAAATATTTTATGGAAGATACCACATCTTGGGAATAGGGCATTCCACCAGGCATTTCAGGATAACAACATGTGAAATTTGTTATAAAATATTTGAAAAGATTAGTTACTGAGTTTGTTTCGCCGGTTCTTCTCAGTGGGCTTGCTTTGGAACCTGTGGTAGACTCAATTGACGTGTTCTTGGGCGAACCTAATCGAGCCGAGGCCAGGGGGCTCTTTGTACCCCCCTTATAAGAAGAGGCGACAAAAGAGCACGAGGCAAGAGGCGAGGACTAGAACCTCACCCCATTGTACTGTCCCAACGTTGGGAGGGGTTGTTCTGTGGTGCGGGAGGTGGCGTCGGTCCTCTGAGGGGCTGACTAGCCGTCGAAGTGCTCTGTTTGCTCATTAGATCAGGGGCACCTCACCAAAGGCGGCATTGGTGGCACTCGCAGGGTTTCAGTGGATAGAGCTGCGTCCACTTACCAGCTCTCGGGCGCAGCGAGTCCCACTCCCCAGTGGGACGCCTCATAGCATTTCCCGGCGTTAAAGAAAAAAAAGTCAACTCATGTTTTGGACAGCTTAGTGGCGGCCGGGCAGTCCCCCCTTACGAGGAGTAGTCTGGCCTTGCCTGTTGCCTGCAGATCCGGAATCCTCAAAAAGCGGCTGAAGGCGCTCGCAAATGGTTTAGTGAGGTAGTGCATACCCAAGTGCGAGTTCCATGGTCCAACAGGAGGATCATGCGAAAGAATTAACCTGCGTAATCCAAAAAAAGGCAACTCAAGTGTTGCCTATCCTGAGAATGTCTCAGTGCCAGTAATTACACTGCCTGTCTTGCCCTTCTCTCCGAAACACAGCAAAGCTGTTTCACGGGAGAAACAAGCAAGATGGTGGTACCCATGCAGACGGAAGCGCGGCACAGTGCAACTCTCCATGTCATCGAATAACGTATTATTGATTTTGTTATAATTTTGGGTAATAAATTGTTAATTTAATTTCACTTATGATTCCTTATAATATTGAAACAAATAATTCTTGAATGAATTTTCCCCTACAAGTAGGTACTAGAAACCAAAATGATTTTAAGAAATCTATAAACACACATGACCCTGAACACACTCATAATTATCGGGATTCGAACCCGCGTCACGTTAACTGGAAACAACCAAGGACGCTGGTGCGTGTGTGGAGAACATTAATGGAACCAATTCCACTAATACAGAGGTCGTGGGTTTGATCCCGGCTTGTTTATTGGTGACGGTTTCTTGGTATAGGACAGTATTGTTCTAGTTACTAGAATATTAATAATAATAATATCTATGGACGTATTACACCACGTTAACCTGGTCCCATGGTAAGTTTCGAAGAACTTGTGTTACGGGTACCAGACAGCGGAAATATATTTAATACTGAACTAGGAACACAAAAAACTTTTTTGTTCTCTAGCGGGACTTGAACCCGCTACCTCCGGCTTGAGCGCCAACGCACTAATAATTGAGCCACAGAGGTCGTCGAAAATAGAAGCTATCCGCACCTTTTTTTTTACTTTAACGCCGGGAAATGCTTTGACGCATCCCGCGGGGGAGTGGGGACTCCCCAGGCGGGTATGTGGGACTCGCTGCGCCCGAAAGATGGTAAGGTGGACACAGCTCCACCCACTAAAACCCGGCGAGTGACCACTAAAAACAGGGCACTAGCCAGTCCCTCAAGGAACTGCCACTCCACAGAGCGGTCATCCCGCACCACAGAACAACCCCTCCAAATGTCGGGACAGTGCAATGGGGCGAGGCTCCCATCCTCGCCCCTTGTGCCCCCTGCTCTTTTGTCCCCTCTTATTATAGGAGGGGTACAATGAGCTGAGACAGATGGGCTCACCCTAGGCTACTAAGCCCCACCGCTACGTCAAGGCCTTGGTGGGATGATGATGACATCTATCTTTGCCCAGTCCTAGTTTGATGCGCACGGCGGGGATTCGGCCGTCTTAGCGTTCATAGAAAGAGGCCTGCCGAGCAGAGAACGGAAGAAGATTTATTAGAATGATGATCTAAATTAAATAAGAGTAAAGCCGTGAGGTCGAGCTAGTTATATTAAAATACCCCCTTATCACTCGACCTAGCTGTTATCGGGGCAGGATATATGCGACGTTCCCACGGCACACACAAGGAAAAAATAACTCTATATTTATTGTTCATAATAATAAATATAATTAATAAAATATAAATAACCATCGATCACACAACGCAATTTTTTTTGATGACGTAGGGCTTTTTACGTAGGTAACCACGGGTGGGTTTATGATCCTGTGGGATTTAGGTGTGACCCCCAAAGGGAGATCTCCGACCGAGCGATATAGTATGTTCGGCCAGGCCGAAGCCCACTTGCTATCAATTCAGCTGTTGTATGTATAGCGACGAGCTGTGGAACTTTGATAGCGCGATTCAGTATTGTGGCGCTGATTGGTCCGCCACAATCCTATGTGACTCGCACTTGGGAGCGCCCTACCCAAACTAAAACCACAGCGATCGCCTTCAGCCGCTTTTTAGGGTCCCGGATCTGCACGCAAGAGGATCATCTCAGCGACAGGCTGGCCATGGTGAAGCCAGACTACTCCTCGTAAGGGGGTAATGCTCGACCGCCATTAAGCAATCCTCGCGACGTCGAGCCTAACTGGGCCAGGATCTTAACCTGACACGAGCACTGGGGTGAAATAAGGGTGCTCATCCTGACCCCCACTCCTCCGATCTGGAGTGCAGCCCCCAGTGAGCATCGGTATTCTCTGGTCTGACCCGAAGCCCTAACCTCTCTATGCCAGCCAGCCGCGCCGCCTCCTTATAGCCTCGACCCCGGGCGTGCCATCACCACACACAAGGGTGCCTGCCAAGGGTAGGAGGCAGCTTCGCAGAATCCAGTTGTACCCGATGTCTCGCAGGATCAAAAAATATATTGTTTCCTATGTTTACGCAAATTTCATTATAATGAAACTACTTATATGTGCCAATTTTAGTATTTTCTTTTAATAATAGAAATATTATTTCAAATTAGTTGGTATTCAAATAAGTTTAATCATAGAAATATTATTTCAAATTAGGTGGTATTCAAATTAGTTTAGTAATAGAAATATTATTTCAAAGTAGTTGGTATTCAAATTAGTTTAATCCATAAAGTTAATATACCTAGCGGAATAGAGGAACAGACACGAGCTGTCAAACGAAACCGTAATGGAATGACATTTGTGTGCGACAAAATTGCTTATGAGTGCGTGTAGTGATGTATATCATGTCGCTTCATCGAGCATGTACCTAACCAGAATAGAGTGGTAATGTTATGTGTTTTGTATGAAAACAAATTCCTCCAAATTTGTGCTGCGACGCTACACCGGTTCTGAGCTCTGATTAGACGACTGATGGCCATTGACGATTAACCGATGCGACGTAAATACAGATAACTGGTTGTTTGAATTGCTATTACGTCTGTGACAAATCACTGACCAGTTTCGAAATTTTATAATTATCACATTACTACTCTATCCGATTGACGACCTCTGTGGCTCAGTGGTAAGCGCGTTGGCGCTCAAGCCCGGAGGTTGCGGGTTCGAATCCCGCCAGAGAACAAAAATATTTTCTGTGTTCCTGGGTCATGGATGTGTATTAAATATGTGTATTATATACTAAAAATCTTAAATATATGTATAGTATAAAAGTATTAAATATATTTCCGTTGCCTGGTACCCGTAACACAAGTTCTTCTAGAACTTACCACGGGACCAGATTGACGTGGTGTGAAAGCGTCCATAGATCGATGTTATCGATGTTATGCTATAATATCGATGTGAATAATATTTATTAGTTAAGTAATAATAGTATAAATAGAACTTAAATAGAATTGGGTTTTATAGCGTTCCGAAGTGGAAGTGAAAGTGGTTCCGGGTTCTTGAATACTCGTAAGGATAGGATAAATACGAACCATTAGGCTTGTTCGACGTATTCGATAGTGAAAGTGGTGTATCTATTTGAGACGGCAGGAACAGATCACAGGTACAGTGTCGGCGCTGTCGTGCCTGGGATAATCTCCCACTTTTATTTGACGTACGCCCTTTTGCCTTGCGCTGGTCACGTACGCCACTACGCATTCCTGAATGCGTATTATAAATGGTACTACTGTCTAGAAGACCCCAGGAGGCGTAGGTCGAAATGAAACAGTATAGTGGGACCTCGGGAGACGTAGACTAAATGAAACAAAATATCACTTTCACTTTGCTCCTAGTTCTCGGCTCTTGACTATTTCACTTCTTACTGCTCTTCATGTAGCCTCTTCGATGGGTATGCTACAACTCACAAGTAAGCCCGAAATTGGCTCGATATTTATAAGACGCGGTTAGCATTAACTGTTATTTTCCTTATAATTTTACTGTGAGCCGAGATCTAAAATGTTTATTTATTATGTTTTCTATAAAACCCTTATATCATATACATTCGAATAAACCTACTGACATAATTTATAAGATAAAATATTAATCACATACATATATTTGCACAATAAAATATTACAGATCAAAAACCTATGAACTTTAAATAGATTAGGTAACTCACTTTTTTACGTATTCATCAATAACTTTAAACGTATAATAGTTTTAAGCTATCGTCACAAATCTTTTTGTGTTATTATTGACAAATTTAATCCTTTCTTTTGACATTAGTTTCAAATTGATAATGTTATTAATTAAATTTAAAAAATTTCATATAAAACTCTTACTTACTATCAAGTTTTCTTTATAACTCGTCTTAATTAAACCTAATTAGAATCTTATAAATCCTCATCCTATTCAAAATCCAATAAAAAAATAAAGAGCTTGCATTTAATTGCTTGAAAAGCAGATTTCATCTAAATTCGTTTCGCTCCTCGCTTCTATAAATATGTTTCATGATCAAACATGAATAAGTTTGGACGATCAATTAATCTAAGCCATGCATTTCTAATGTCCAGGTTAGTAGTAAATCTGAAAGACACATAAATTATATACAGCTTGGCAAAACAGAGTATGGAAATAATAACGGCGCCACTTTCACTTAGGTCTCTTCATAATATGGAAAATCAGTAAGATAATTTAATCAAATCGTTAAAAATAAATGTGAAACACTAAGCTTTACTCAAAATCTAGTATTTGTTGGCCAAGTATTGTCAACATCACAGGTTTCCATTTAGTAAAATATTTAGTTCCACCTGTCACCACTTCATACTCTTTTTTGCCAAGCTGTACTTCTTCTTCTTCTTCTTCTTTTATTTTTGGACCACAGTCGCAACTTTTATGTTGCAACATTCTGCCAATGTCAAGTATTAACCCTTACACGTACATAGTGTTATGGAAAACCAAATAAAGTCATATACTAGTTATAACCGATTATTAGGGTCAACTTAAACATAAAATTATTAAATAATAAACATTTTTTTTTTTTTTTGTGTTTTTCAGCACGGGACAAATGTGTCCCAGTATGCGTCAAAGGTTGTATAAAGCGTTAGTTTGAAGTAACTTTCTAAGGTCAATTCAACGTAAAATTTGTTTTCTAATATTAAATAAAATATCGCTTTACTAATTAAAAAAAACACATTATGACCGAAATTAAATAAAAACTTAGTGGTAATCAGCAAAACAATTTATTTCTGACGTAAAACATAAGTGAACGTTACATGCTGAACAGGTATTGTTTGTTCGATTCTCGATACGAGATTTGGCTGGTTTATTTTTGACATACTGCTTCATTATATTATGACCATTGAACTTGATTATATTATGTTCATCTATTGCTTGAGTTTTTGTGTTTGTCATAGGGTTTTGGAAACTTTTATTTCAGTTATCTAAAACTGGTCGTATCTTATAAGCCCTATCGTACAAAGGTTATGTTCTAGGTGGTTCATTATTACTGTCGCTGAAATGTAAGTTTCTTCGTATTTCTTCAAACCTGTTGAGCGGCATTACGTTCACGATGAAAGGAACTCCCATGTCAGGATCTGAGGACCAATAGCTGCGAAATGTAGGCAAAACATGATACTCCATGACGTAATTCATGCCTAGAAAAGCCTTTGCCTCTGCACTAGTGAGAGCGAAAGATCTTCAACTAATAAAACAAAATTGGCTATTGCATTGAAGATCATAATAGAAGTATATTCTTTGCTGCTAAGGCTATTTAAAATATTGATTTCATCATACTTATAACCTTCTTGGTCGCGCAAAGGATGCGGCACATACGAGTTTTTCCTCTAGTTGAACGAATCTTCGCTCATTTGAGGCATTTCTTATAAGACTAAGACGAAAATAGAAAACACAACTTTAGTCGATAAATGAACTCACACTTCGCGCCAAGTTTTTTTTTAAGTCCTTTTTTCTGAGTGCTGTGAGCGCGCAGATCATACAGTCAACTATTAAGTTTTTAAACACAAACTTATAAACTTATTAAATTGAATAAGTTTAGCATAAAACTGAAAAAAGTGACGGGGACAAATGTGTCCCATATGCGTGAAAGGGTTAAGAATGAAAAAAAAATTCCGAGATTTTAAATTTAATAATAGAATTTTGATTTTTGTGAGCTGAAACAAACATCAATATTAGTATTAAATGGGGAGTTATACATATATGGGAGATACTGTCACATACTATTACACAATTGTATAATCATAAAATTAAATTCAAATAAATACGTATATAATATATAATTGACATACACAACTTACAGTACCTATATAATAAGTATACATAAATATCCATGAATCTTTATGAAAAGGAGGAAAAAAGGGAAGATAGATATATTATAGCTTAATATTGTTAGATTTGATAAATTTTGTCAAGGGTAAAATAATGCGAGGGTCATGAAAGTATTGTAACAATAAATTGAAATTTGTAGGAAGTGGTATCTTTAATGATGGTAGGTGAGGATATAAACTAAAGGCCAAATTGTTGGGACAGGAGAAAAATATGTGATCTAAAGTCCCATCGTCCAAACCACACTCACATAGTGATGAATCCCTAACTCTTATCTTTTGTAGGAACACTGAGGTACAGCAGTGCCCTAAGCGGAGTCTGCTTAATATGGATATTACACACTTTGGAATTTTTTTATACTTGCAGAACCATGGTTTTTTGGGGATGTCAGGTTGCAAAGATACATAGAACTTTCCTTTATGCATACTACTCTTGCTCCATTCCATCTGCCAGGATTTGCGTGCATGTTCTTGGGGTATACTTAGGAGGTCATAGGTTTGGTATCTAAAGTGTTTACATTCCACCTGTTGGTAAGTGGCTTGTTTGACGAGAGAATCAGCGACTTCATTGCCCTTGATGCCTGAGTGACCAGGAATCCAGACAAGTGTAATGTTTGTACCTGTATTAAAACTTCTTAACAAGGAATGTTTAGTTTCTAAAATAATGTTACTATGTAGTTTATTATAAAAAGGGTTACCAATAAGGGATTCCAGTGCACTCTTTGAGTCTGAGAAGATGACCGCATTAGATATACTATGACTCTCTATAAATAGACAGGCCTATAGTACACCTGTAAAGACTGATGAATGGGGAGGACACTGAAATTGTAATGCTAATTTTGAATTTTGGTAGTACACTGCAGCACCTGTGTTACCAGACTTAGATAATTTGGATGCATCTGTGAAAAACAAGTGACTAGAGTTCCATCTTTTAGCTACCTCTATTTTGAAGTTGTTGTTACACTCAGTGGATGTTTTATTAATGCTAATATCAAGCAATACATTAGGAGAATGTATTAGAACTTCATACGGGAAAAGTTGCCAAGGGAGTTTTGGAAAGGATTGTATAGGAATGTCCTGTTCAATACTGGATATTTTTTGGTAGCTTATTACCAAATGAGGGATAGGCTTATGTCTCCAATAGGGAGAAGATAGGCAAAGACTGTTTAAAAACTCAAGTTTATTTTTTAGTGGATGGTTGGAGAGGGAGTTTGCACGGAAGAGAAACCTGTCTGAGAGAAATTGGAAACGGATATGTAAAGGAGGATCACCACATTCTACCTGAAGGGCATTGATGGGTGTGGATTTCATAATGCCTAGGACACAACGAAGTGCTCTAGACTGCAGGAAATCTAATGATTTGAAGGAAGACTTGTTAAATGGTTCAAGAAGGAAAATACCATAGTCAAAAAGGCTTCTAATTATGGCATTATAAAGAATTTTTTGACAAAATGGGTGGGAGCCGCAGGAGACTCCAGACAATGCCTTAATTATGTTTAGGTTTCGCTCTGCTTTTTTGCTAATATAATTTATATGACTAGCCCCAGATAGTTTGGAATCCAAAATTACTCCTAAAATTTTTGTTGAATACTGGACTGGATCAGAGCGGCCTTTAATTCTCAGGTCTATTGGTGGGATATTTTTCTTCCTACTGAAGATCACCACACTGCTTTTTGGAGCTGATATATGGAGGCCGCTCCGCTGCAGCCAGGATATTAAAGAATTTATAGAGATTTGGAGAGAAGATGATGCTTGTGATATAATAGGATGGGAAATATACAGAGAAATGGTCATCTGCATATTGGAGGATTTGGCAGTCAATGTTCAGGGAAGTATGTAGAGAGGTATATAGATTATATAGGATTGGGCTTAAAACAGAGCCTTGCGGGAGACCTTTCCACACAGTATGAGGCTCAAAGGATTGTCCCGGGATGCGTAGTTGGATTTTCCTACACATCAACAGATTGCATATAACTCGAATAAGCTTTTCTGGAATGCTCAGCTCTTGTAGCCTGTTCCTGAGCACAGAAAGAATAACGTTGTCATATGCCGCTGAGATGTCAAGGAATGTGGCCACCACAGACTCCTCTCTTGAGAAGGCTATTCTCAAGTCAGTCAGGAAAATGCTAAGGCTGTCAGTGGTACTCAAACCTTTACGAAAACCATATTTGCATTGGGGGATTAATGAGTTACTTTCTGCAAACCATTCAAGGCGATTTTTTTAAAGATGTTCGAAAATTTTGCAGAAAGTAGAGCTATAGGGCGGTAGTTGTCACTTACCTCTGGGGATTTCCCAGGTTTTAATATAGGTATAACTATTTGCATTTTCCATTCAGTGGGTATAAAATTGTAATCAAAGAATTTATTTAATAAATTTAAAAAATATTGTAAAAATTTTGGTCCAGCTTTCCCTAGGAAGGAGTAAGAGAACCCATCAGCTCCCGGGGCGGAATCCTTGACATGCGATAATACAAACTTGAGTTCACTCATGGTGAAGGGATGGGTAATACGACGATGCGATTGAAGGTAGTTGTGATTTGGGCAGGGAAGGTCATTATAGTTTGGAACAAATGGGGGGGCTATTTTATTAAGGAAATTAAGTGCTACAGGACCAGTAATACATGGGGAATTTTGATGACAATAACCGCGTGTAAATCTATTTATTTGATTCCAAACCACCTTAGAACTAGTATCTGGTGAGAGTGATGCACAGAATTGTCGCCAGCTGTGGGTCTTTTTTTTACGAAATAGGCGTTTTGCCATGGCTGCAGTCCTCTGATAATTAATCAGATTAGCTACAGACATATCCCGGTTATAAGCCCTTTCTGCCATTTTTCTGGATTTAATCATTTCTGTGCATTCACTATCCCACCAGGGCGGGGAAGGTAATTTTCCTGTAGCTGAATTTTGAGGGGGATACTGTTGTCAGCTGCTTGTCCGATTAGACAACAGAGTTCGGAAAAACAGTAATTTAAATTTTCTGAAGTGATAATTGGTAGTGAACTGACTTTATTTTCTAAAAAATTTTTATACAGATCCCAGTTTGCACTGGAAGTCCTATATTTGAGTAGTGGGGGTGTTGCATGTTGAGGGGAGCATCTAAATGGATATAAAACACTAATCGGATAGTGATCACTACCATAAGTACTGTCTAAACGGTCCCATTGCAAAAGTGTAGATATGTCATTAGAGCATATAGAGAGATCTACACAACTCTTTCTTTGTCCAGGAAGAGTCATTCTTGTAGCTTGTCCATCATTAAGGACACAGAGACTTAACTCCTCTAACAATTCTGCCAATTCAATGCCAGAGGAGTCATTCGAATCTGAGCCCCACATAATGCTGTGGCTGTTGAAGTCTCCTAGAATTAGAAGGGGAGGAGGGAAACATAAGAAGATACTATGTAAGAAAGCAGTGATAGAAGAATTAGGATGAGGAATGTATATAGAGAGGACATGGATATTTTTAATTTTGATGCCAACAATGTTGATATTGTTGCCACAATGAGTAGGTATTGTAAGTATATTAATTGGGAATTTGTTGCTTACAAGTATCATTGTGCCACCGTGGCCATCTGTCCGGTCATCACGGAATGTAGAAAAGCCACGAAGGTAAAAGTTTTGATCAGGTTTCAACCAAGTTTCATTGATACTTATAAGGTCAGGTTTAAAACTATTAACTAAATGAATAAGTTCATGTTTCTTATTCTGAATGCTCCTGGCATTCCACTGAAGGAACTTGAGTGGGTCCATTATGTTGTTGGAGAATTGAGAAAAGTGATTTTGCAACGTGGTCAGTTAATATGGAGTCTTTGTTATTTAACATGTTAACTAATAAAGTTAACAGGAGATTACTTATTGTATAATTTGAGTTTGCAGATTGGTTTTCAATTGGTATTGCGCATCCATTTGTTGATGGTGGAATCATAAATTCATTGATTATATTCTGATGGGCTTGTTTATCATATCCAGGTAATTGAGCTGTACGGAGTTTTTTGGGAGAGAAAACAGTTTTCTTGTATGAGGTAGTTGAGGGTTGGGGGCGGATAGGGCGGGATGTAGAAGAAGTGAAGGTGGTCTTAGAGATATCGGCATAAGAGCGATAAGAAGCAGGTTGGGATTTCGATGCTTCCTCATATGATATATTTCGTTCTGACATTGTTGTTTTAATTTCAGTCTGTCTTATATATTCCGGGCAAGACTTGCTGATAGCAAAATGTCTCCCTGAACAGTAAAGGCAAACTGATGTGTCTTCTGGGGTCGGGCATCCCTCACCAGTATGATTTTGACTACACTTGTAGCACCTAGGCTTTGATCGACATTGTGATTTGGTGTGTCCAAATCTGCAGCAGTTAAAACATTGAATTGTAGGATATTTATATAATTCCACCTTCAAAGAGTTGTAGCAACAGTAAACTCTCTTGGGTAAAGTTTGACCATCAAATGTCAGAATTACTGACTGAGTTGGTTGCCAGTCTACGGTACCGTCGGTAATCACTTTCCTATTAATACGGCGAGCCTTGATGATTTTGCCACGTCCTGTGGGAATTTCTAAATTTACTGTAATTTCCTCAGGAGACTAATTCGCTGGAATTTCACGAACAACACCCATACGCGTGATGTTGTTTGTGGGGATGGAGGTAGAAAAACCGTTTTGGACTATCAGTGGATGAGTTAAAAAGGTATTGGCATCAGCAGGGCTAGTGAATTCCACTGAAACTGTATTACGACCTACTCGTTTAAGGCCGTCGTTTAATATACCAGAGAACCGTTGTGTTTTCAAAAATTGGCCGAATTTAACAGGGTGGAGTGTGGTGTTGGCCGTTGGTTCACTTTCGATACGGGATACGTGGATAAGGTAAGGAGGTTTATCTAAGTTGGAGTACCGCATTCTGGTTACTAATTGTTTAGCCTGCTTAGTAGGTACAGTGTTGTTACTTATATCCAATGTGCGTTTTTTGCTCAAGTTTTTATTCATGAGCTGTAAAGTCAGGATTGGGTGTGTTGGGTGGGAATGGGTGCATAGTCTTGGACCACACAATCTGGATCTTGGATGTCGGCTGGTGCCGGTGGATCCGGCGGTTCATTGCCTTCCATGACTTAAAACTAATCTAAACGCTGATATACACTCACCAGAGGACTACACAGAATATATAATTAGTATAAATAAACAAAAACCAAAATACACCAAAAATATCAAACAATTTGTTTTCACAAACCAACGCGTTTGAAACTTGACAGTGCAATAAGCTGTACTATTAATAGTAATAAATATTAACAGTCAAAAACTGATAGTACCTATGGATCAGTTAAGTATCTTTAATGTCGTCACATTCCCAGGTAATTCCTATCTCTACCTCATATAAGTATTTTGACATCAGTAATAGAGCTTCCACCCGACGGTGACGCGGCACAGTCCCGCCACTGATACACAACCGACGCCAGGAGGCCGTGTGGTCACAGACTGCACGGTAGGCGGGGGGCAACCCCCCAATCAAAAGTGAGCCGAATGGGCTCACACTAATCCGTTGAAGCATTAGGGCCTTCGGGCCATTAGCATAGATCCATCCGAAAAAAAAAAAAAAAAAATCAGTAATAGATATTTTTTTACTGCGATAAAGACAGCGGACACGAAATATCGATAACTTGATGCAGCCATAGTGTAAAACGAAAATTATTTCTTTTGCACAAAATATTCGTGAATTCTGCATTATGTGTATTCAATCTTTGTTTCTTACATAGATAAATGTATAAAGAAGAAAATTATCATGTTTACTAATTACAATTCAAAGCGTATTAGCAAAAATAAATACTATGTTTGGAGGTGTCAATTTGGAATAATTTACCTGTGAAATGTACATTTTTCGGGGTTATTTCGCTGTGTTGTACAGCAATCAATGACTGAATAAGTCACCATTTTTCTGAAGTACTATTTCTCAAAAGTATGCAGGGTTTCACGTAATATCACAAAAAATCACAAAGCTAAAATTCTCAGCGTGCCGAATTTTGCCGAGAAATGTCAAAAAGTTGCAAAAACGGTTCTATTACGTTACAGCACGCATCTCTTTTTATCACACAGTGTTGCTGCTAGTGACATCTCACTCGTTCAGCGTTTTGTTCCTCTATTCCGCTAGGTATATTAACTTTATGGTTTAATCATAGAAATAATTCTTCAAATTAGGTGGTATTCAAATTAGTTTAATAATAGAAATATAATTTCAAATTAGTTGGTATTCAAATTAGTTTAATAACAGAAATATTATTTCAAATTAGTTGGTATTCAAATTAGTTTAATAATAGAAATATTGTTTCAAATTAGTTGGTATTGAAATTAGTTTAATAATAGAAATATTATTTCAAATATCTATGTGCCTGACGTTTGGGATGCTTTACAGTGATGTTATCACAGTTTATCAAGTTTTTACAAGTTTTAAGTCAATGAACTCCTCGTAAACGGCTGGAACGATTTTGATAAAAAATTGTGTGAGTTTAATTGAATTCGAGAATGGTGCTGATTACAATTCGGTCTACTACAGTTTGTACAGGACGTCTGTCGAGTCTGATAGAATTTAAAAAATTGCAAGTATTTTTATTGTTTTATATATAAAACAATAAAAAACAAACAAACGGACAGAAGGTTTCAGTAATAGGGTTCCGTTATTAATCTTACAAACCCTTAAAAAATAACCTTGATAGTATGAATGTATGATAGAATTAATGTATATAAAATGCATAGCCAATCTATTTATAAGATATGGAGATGCCAAGACGAGAATAGGCGGTGTTAGTATGTTTGTTACTTTGTACTGTGGTAATAGACGAGATTTTTCGGCATCACCATCATTATCACCATCACCACTACCATCATAATCATGACCATAACCATCATCATCATCACCATTATAGTACAATTATTATTATACAATTTGGACTTTAGGGCCTTTGCGAGGGTTGAGTGAGGTGCGAAGGTAAGGATGTTTGTTGTTTTGTATATAACTGTGGTCATAGACGAGATATTTCAGCATCATTATCATCATCACTATCGTCATTGACGTCATTATTATAATCATTGTTGGTCACGTGTCTGGTCTTTTGGGCTTTTGTGAAGGGTTGAGGACGGTAGAGCTGGAAAATATAGATGGAACCTAGCTATGAAAAACTTAACCACTATTTTGAAGTCGGTTCAAATGAAGCCTGTTTCACTCATACTACCTATAATAAAAAACCGATTGGTGGTTTAGGCGCAAAGGGTGCAAACATACAAACCTACAATAAAGGACTGCCAATATCATAACTCGTTCTTTTGGTAGTCGGTTAATAATGACGATGTTGACGAATTTAGCAATAAACTTATAATGTACTGAGAATTAAAGATTTTATTGCGTAGATCGTTGGATAAAGATTTTGTGGATCAGCCAAGTGCGAGCCGTGTATAACAGAGGGTTCTTTAAGTATAGTGATACTCAAAGAACCCTTGTTTTCTTTAACATAATAACAAAAGAGAGTGACATGTGTGTAAGTTGGAATCTGAGTCTTTTTTTTCTTTAACGCCGAGAAATGCTCTGAGGCATCCCGCGGGGGAGTGGGTCACCCCACGCTGGTATGTGGGACTCGCTGCGCCCGAAAGCTGGTAAGTGGACGCAGTTCTACCCACTAAAACCCGGCGACTACCACCAATGCCACCTTTGGTGAGGTTTTCAAAATTCATTCCCGACGTTTCGGATATTTTACATCAGACTAATAACATTTATCTGTCCTTAAAATCCGTTAAAAGACATAATAAACTGTTTATTTTATTTAAAGGAATCTGGGTGAAACGATTTTGATGCGGTTTTGTAAAGGTAATTTTCTCAAAATGAGAAAACGGAACCCTTATAGGACCGCACCGGTGTCCGCCTGTATGTATGGATGTCTGGCCGCTTATGCCAGGGCTTCTTGTTTTGACAACAATATTTTTTTTATAATATCTACGCTGCCATAAGCTGGCAGATTTAGAAATGTGTTACTTTAACATAAGTTTTCTATTTTATAATATTAATATTAGGAATCCGTACGGATAGATATTATTTTTTTTATGTCATTCTAGTTCTAGAAAGGAAATATATATTATGCTACTTTTTCGAACTCCACGCGGGTGAAAATGCGGGCTAATATTATAAGTACATAGAAACACGAATATTGGAACCCTCAGCGAGCGAGCCTGGCTCGCGTTTGTTTATACGTACGACTAGCTGTTTCCCGCAGCTTCGCCCGCGTAACTTAGATTTACAGCCGTATACGGATTGATGATGATTATTTTTATAGCATTAGTTACAGTAAAACATCAGCTATCTGTCTGTGAAAGTCCCGTCAAAATCGGCCCAGCCGTTTCCGAAATTAGCCGGTACAGACAGACAGACAAAAATTGTAAAAAGGCTATTTTGGTCCATATGCCTTTAGTAAAAACCGATTATTTTAATATTACAAACAGACACTCCAATTTTATTTATCTGTATAGTTACAGTTCATAAGAGTTTTCCGTTGTATAACCTAACTCTAAAAACCTATTTTAGGCCATTTTTGCTATTAGCTAAAGGCCTGTTAGTATTGTTGAATTAAATGTAGTTTATGTGTTCTAAGAAAAGTAATTACTGTCACAGATTTTCTATTGTTTCAACGAAAACCGTATCGCCTATAAGATTTTTTTATAGCATAGCAGGGCAAATGAGCAGTCGAAGCCTTTTGTCGACTATCGACACAAATACACATCCGCACAACCAGAGATTATGGAGTGCGTTGCCCTCCTTTTCCCTATCCCCCCCAATGGGCCACCGGAAACTCACAAACCGCACAGCTGTCACTTGACGCCAGTGTTATGTGAGCAAGAGGTACCACCCCGGTCGTGCCGGCCCAATTCGGCTGCAAAGCAGCATGGCTGTACCTAGATTATTTTTGGTTAATACTTATTGTAGAATTATCATGGATGAAGTCAATTTTACTTTCAATGAGATACTTTTAAAAAAAACCTTTTTTATGTTAGGATAAACAAACGGACAGACGAGCCACATGATGGTATTAAGTGGTCAGCGTCGCCCATGAACATAATTTAGTTGTCTATCCTGAGACATAATATGTTAAGTCTCGGTGCCAGTAATTACACTTCCTGTCCTGCCCTTCTCTCCGAAACACAGCAAAGCTGTTTGACAGGAAAAATAAGCAGGATGGTTCCACCCTCCCCTCCCCACCATGGTTCAGGCCTTGTCGTGGCGGTGGGGCTCAGTAACCTAGGGTGAGCGGTGTACCTTGGGCGAAGCTAATTGGGCCGAGGGGGCTCTTTGTACTCATCTTATAAGAAGAGGGGACAGAAGAGCAGGGGGCAAGGAGTGAGGATGGGAGCCTCACCCCATTGTACTGTCCCGACGTTGGGAGGGGTTGTTCTTTGGTGCGGGACAAACCCTCTGTGGAGGTGGCGTCAGTCCCTTGCGGGACTGACTAGCCGTCGAGGTGTCCTGTTTGTTTTCTAGATCCGGGGCACCTCACCAAAGGCGGCATTGGTGGCACTTGCCGGGTTTTAGTGGGTAGAGCTGCGTCCATTTACCAGCTGTCGGGTGCAGCGAGTCCCACATACCCGCCTGGGGAGACCCACTCCCCCGCGGGATGCCTCAGAGCATTTCCCGGCGTTAAAAAAAAAACGATGGTGGTACCCATACAGAGGGAAAGTTCACAGCGCACCGCTCCCACCAATAAACTACTTTTAAATTTTTACTTTAATATCTTCCACGGACATGCATTATACTATGTACCTAAGCTGGAGTGTGTTTGTACGCACTTTTCTCCAGAACTGAAAGGATCTTTATTTGTGTTTAAAAGCTCAATTATTAAAGAAAGTTATACACTATAACTTCTTTTTTTATTAGGCTATCATTTTTATTAGGCTATCATATGCAAAAAATCAAATGCGACTGGTAGTTCCGGAGAATAGTGTTCCAACAAACCAACAAATTATTCTTCTGTTTTATTGTATCTTTACTATAAAGAGAAAATGTTTGTAAGTTTGGATGATCTTCTACAAATAATAATAATAAATAATCCTCTCTAATTGACACACACACACACACACACACACACACACACACACACACGCACGCATGCACGCACGCACACACACACACATTTGTCTTATTTTTAGGTTCGTGCGATCAAAAATGTTTTTCTGTATATCTCTTTATGTCTCTGTGTGTTTCCTGTTTGTGTAGAATAAATGTTTTCTTTCTTTCTTTTCTTTTCTTTCTTTCCGATCCGATTTTAAAAATCTCTTACTTGGTATGGTGGTTATTTTTAATAATGCTACGTTATAACTGAGTGTCAGGCTATGAAAATAAGGATCATCAGCATATGCGAGTGAAGCCGCGGGCATAAGTTATATTAAGTGTTTCATGTAAAAAATTGTATGTAGGACAAATTTATTATAAATCATGTGTTAAAATCGATGATTTATAACATCAGATACTAGTACCACATAGTACTGAGGCGGTTTATTACATCGCGCTAGATTTTAAAATAACTGCGATGGAACTTTCCAGAAATTGATTATTTTCTACTGATGGCATTTATTATGAATTTTTACGCGCGTCAATAGGATTCGCCTGATGGAAAGATATATGAAGATAGAGATCAAAACTGAGGAATGTTTAGCAATGGATATTTGTGGGCTGGTGATGTTGAAGTAGAGAGAATCGAAGAAACCGTATTGACGTTCATTGAAAACTTGTGTTCAGTAGCGGACAGAAACGGTTGATGATGATGATGATGATACTGTTTAGGGTTGTCACTATGCACTTATCCACATACAATATGAAAGTAGGAGCGGAGCGGAGCAATAGGAGGCGGGGGGCAAATGCGCAGTCAGAACCTTAGGTGACTACCGACGCCCATAAATATCCCAACAAGAGGTTATGCCGATGCGTTGCCCTCCCCCCATCCCCTCCCATTGGCCATCGGAAACTCACAAACCGCACGAAACGCGACAGCATAGCTGTGAAAGGTACCACCCGGTCGTGCTCTTACTTATACTAGCTATTATACAGTTTGCGTACGTGTATATACCATTATGTGGCATTCTTTAGATTATATAGGTAAACCTAGTCATACACAATCACTGACGTAGAGATATAAGCTGATGATGATGATGATAATGATACTTGTGGTTGTCACTCAACCAAATTGTTTTTTATGAAGGAATTCAACTAATAATATAACACATGATGTTCCTCAGTTTTACATAAATCTCTATCACTAACGTAGGGTGTTATAAAATATATTTGTGTCACTCACTTTGGGATATGTCAAAATTGTTGCGTAAACTTATAGGGCTGTCACAAAACATATCATGGTAAGTTTTTTTTAATTTAAGGTGAACGATGGCTTAGTTAATATAGCTTTGGCCCAAAAGAGAGAAGAGAGTGATATGTGTGTAAGTTGGAATCTGAGTCTTTTTTTTCTTTAACGCCGAGAAATGCTCTGAGGCATCCCGCGGGGGAGTGGGTCTCCCCAGGCGGGTATGTGGGACTCGCTGTGCCCGAAAGCTGGTAAGTGGACGCAGCTCTACCCACTAAAACCCGGCGAGTGCCTTTGGTGAGGTGCCCCGGATCTGTTGGGCAAACAGGGCACCACGACGGCTAGTCAGTTCCTCAGGGGACCGACGCTACCTCCACAGAGGAGTTGTCCCGCACCACAGAACAACCCCTCTCAACCTCGGAACATTACAATGGGGTGAGGTTCCCGTCCTCGCCCCCTGGCCAACTGCTCTTTTGTCCCCTCTTCTTATAAGAGGGGTACAAAGAGCCCCCTCGGCTCAATTCGCTTCGCCTAAGGTTTTGGGCTCTACTTTCTTAAAGTCTATCTATAGATTACTCTTGTCTATCACGATCAAACAACTTCTACATATTCTATACAAATAAATAAAATCGAATTGTCTGTTTGTAATTTCAAATTAAGAACTTTTTATTAAATGCATATGCAATTATATATGTTACTCAAAAAGTCAATTTTTAAATTATTTGTCTGCACCGATTTGTCTGTCTGTCTGTTTGTTTCGGATAATCTCTGAAACGTCTGGGCGGGACATTCACTTGAACAGATAGCTGATGTTCTAACAATTATCTTCATCAATTCCGACACGGCTATAAATCTAAGTTAACGCGGGCGAAGCTGCAGGCACCAGCTAGTTATAAATAAAGGTAAGAAATGTGACTAACTCCCAGGGGTTTTTAAGGTAAGGCTATGATTATGATTATTAACATTCGCCAGTCTTCTCGAAAAGGTAGCTAATTAAAAACACAGTTGAATTCTAGGTAAGGAAAATAAAAGTATGTCAATTTTTTTGCCAATTACTTTGTGATACATATTGTTTATTTAAAAAAAAACATTTATTGACAACCCTAATTGCTTGTCGCGTTTGTCGGCGTCTCGTGCGAATTGTGTTTGAATCATAACAAATTACTGTTTCGAGGACTGGCTGATCGAGTGGACACTAAACTCAGCGGTCGCAGGTTCGAATCCCACTAACCTACATAAACGTTTTTTTATAAATACACAAGAAACCATATGTATCATAAATCGCACATGAAGCTTAATCGAAGTAAACAATGTGTAACATCTATTGGCGCATTTTGGCAGTAAAATCGACTCGAATGACGTGACAGCACGAATGACGCTGCTATGTCGTGATGGCACCACTACTCCAAGGCCCTCTAGTTTTATGTCTGCGCGCTCGTATTTTATTCCATATTTCATCATAGATTTAATTTTGATTTATTTAAATTACTTACGTACATTTAAAAATGTATTTTAAATGTACTTACGTACGTACGTACATTTAAAAATGTATTTTAAATGTACTATGTATTACTTACGTACATTTAGAAATGACATTAACATTGATGTTTCACACCTTCCAGCGTCCCGTGTCGCTTTTAAATTTCAGTTTTGTCATTTGCGATTTTAATGGGCGCCTTTATTCAAGTCCCTTGAATGGCATGTATCATCATCATGTTCACAGTTAGACCTCTTTCTTTAAATAAACGCCGCGAAGGGCGAATCCTCTCCACCCACTTATTCTAAATTCAACGTACTGGCAGAATATAATAAAACCTTATTTTAATAAGAATTATTTATCGTCATGTATTAAGATTATATTTCTTTCCTTTTGGAAAGCAATCATAGGACAGACATTTTAGATATCTTACAGCCACAAAGTAATAAATTCCGTAAAAAGTTTTTTTAGAAACTTATGTAATAGAACTGGCAGGATGTTTTATAAACAGTAATTCTACATTTAAATTTCGAACTGGGTTTACCGGAGACATGAAATACAGTTCAAACTTCGAACTTCACAGACCACAGTTTACTCTCAAGTCTTTCTCAGACACATTGTTTCAGTATCCGCGTGACAGGCGTTCGGTGTGCACGTGTTATTTGCGGGAGAAAATTGCCGCGCAAAAGTTTACGATATAACAGTGGAAACGATTATTTGTGTGTAATATTTGTGTAACTGTGTTCTATTAAAAAATCGTGTTTTATGTAGGTAAGTACTTTTTTATTATATTGCATAATATAGTTTCTCGTTTGACTTAAAAAAATATGTTAGTATTTGAAATGTTTTTATAATTAATTGAATGATTATTCTAATTAAACTGAAAATGAAATCGTAATTTAGAAAAAACATAATTACTATATAATTATAGTCCTTTGTTTCAAATAGCTTTTACAAAGTAATTATCCAACATAAATTTTACTGAATTTAAAAAATTCCTCTTATATTTTTACAATTAAAATCACAGAGATTGAATACATAAATAAATAAAAGCGCTTACATTAATATTAAATTATAAAAATAATAAATATGTAGTGTAATTATTCTAAGTAAATATGTAATACGCAAATGAAAAAAAATCGGCACAGTGCGTTACCGAGCGTAGGTCAGTGTTCCGTACATTGAATTTTTTTTTTTTTTTTTTTTTTTTATGTTAGTTGTATAGGCAAACTGGCAAACGTACCACCTGATGTTAAGTGGTCGACGTCGCCCATGAACATAAACTAGTATACCTGAAACGAGCCCAGGCAACTCATTTATGTGTTGCCTATCCTGAGACACAAGATGTTAAGTCTCGGTGCCAGTAATTACACTGCCTGTCTCGCCCTTCTCTCCGAAACACAGCAAAGCTGTTTCACGGGAGAAATAAGCAAGATGGTGGTACCCATGCAGCCGGGAGCGCGGCACAGTGCTTCCCTCCCACCGGTATTTTATATAAATATAATTTATTAATTTTAATAAAACTTTTTTTAGATGCTTACATATTTTGTTGGATAACTTTATCGAGTACTTTATATATTAATTTACTTGCTAATTATATATTAGCGTAAAAAAGCGTACTATTATCATGAAACGATTTTAGCGATAACAAATTATTTATTTATTTAACAATTTATTTACACTAAGATAGTTACAAAGAAATAACAATGTTGGTGCAAAGGCACTACTTAATACTTATCCCATGATGGAATCTCTTCCAGTAGTCCTACCATAGGAAAATTAAAAAAGAGCCGCAAAATTAGCGTGTACAATCTTATATTTTAATAAAATATATTATGCTATATATAATAGATACATAAATATACAACATATGAATAAATACATACATAATAATGTATACACGTAAGTATATATTATTATAATAAAAGACATATACACACATACACACGATGCATAAGATAATACATATTATGATTTATTCTAATTTCGAATACGCATAAAGATACTTTAATAAATTCGACTAAACTAGGGTTGCTTTATATAGTATTCTCTTAATCTTTTCTTAAATTGTGATATTGTTTTCACGAATTTCAAATGGTAGGGAATTCCATAATCTAGCAGAAAGTTCAGTTAAGGTTGAACTAGTCGACTGCGCGAACTCCAACAAAATGATTGCTATCTCACCTGACATAATGCGCGAACATGTGTGCTAGAATGAAATGCACAATAATTCATTCCTAAAATGTCCTTTAGCAAAACAGTTATTATAGAAACACTATTAATTGTATTTTTTAAAAATAAATTTATTTAAACTTTTGAATAACTAAACTATATCTGTACGTAATTATTTTCGACCAAAGTTGTGCTAAAATCAGTGTTGAAATATGAAAGTTTAGAAGCTTGTATTATTTAAATGTATATATTTTTTACGATTTTGGGTACATACAGACGTAGATAACAACAAGATCAATTTATATTATACTTAGTTTTTCATGATCAACGTCAAACATTGTAGTAATTACTGTTCTGCGTTTGTATGGAAAGATGAGCGACTTGTGTAACCTTAAGGAGTAGGAATAAAAATCGGTACGGTGGGTGGGTATCTGAAGAAGGGAACGTTTATTTGATCTGCACGGAAATAAAATAAATTTATTATTATAATATTATGTATAATGTATATGCTCACGATTTGTTACATACATTGATTACTATACAATATAGGTAGAAGCCTAAAATGTTTAGGATTTTTGTGAAAAAAAATAATTATCCACGTAAAAGTAAAAGTCACCTAAAACCCCTATAAACGATACCCCTATAATAGAGACACTATATTATCTGTGGAAATACCGTATTTGGCTTATAACGGTTCATAGAAAATATATTTATTTCTCGTGTTAAAACTTAGTACCTATTTTGATATACTTTTTAAGATTTTGACGTAACAACGTCTAATAAATCAATGAACGCCGGCTGCATGCACGAAATGACGCGTCATTGTCCCGTTATAGTGAAAGAGGTGGCACCAATTTTTGGGCCGTAAGCGTACAATGAGTGATGGTAGGAGAGCTGGCACCAATCTTTGGGCCGCAAGTGTATAATGAGCGATGGTAGGAGAGCTGGCACCAATTTTTGGGCCGCAAGTGTACAATGAGCGATGGTAGGAGAGCTGGCACCAATTTTTGGGCCACAAGCGTACAATGAGCGCAATGAGCGTTACGCTCATTGTCCCGTTCCGCTCATTATACGCTTGCGTTTTGTTATGTCGTTGTCACGTTAAACTATCGTCCGTAAACCAACTTTACAGACCGGCTATTAACACATGACATTTTGAAGTCGATCCGCGGCTATGGTGACTGTAAAATGTAAAGTATCCGGAACGTCGGCAATTTATCTATCTTGATAAATAGCAATGAAAACCGTTACAATTTTACTTTGTTATTCACGTAATTTATATAAAAAAGCTGACCGCCACATCTTTGTTAGTAATATCATTCATAATCAATAGAACGCGTGACATGCTAGCGTCACGTTTTCGTCACGGCATTCGAGTAGATTTCACTGCCAAGGCTGGCGCGCCTTATAATAATAATAATATCTATGGACGCTTTCACACCACGACAATCTGGTGCCGTGGTAAGTTCTCGAAGAACTTGTGTTACGTGTTTAATACTTTTATACTATACATATATTTGAGATTTTTATTATATAATACACACATTTAATACACATCCATGACCCAGGAACACAGAAAATATTTTTGTTCCCTGGCGGGATTCGAACCCGCAACCTCCGGCTTGAGCGCCAACGCGCTTACCACTGACCCACAGAGGTCATCACACACACACACACACACACACATAAATATACTTTGATATTTCACGCAAAAATCTAAATAATTATTTCTCAATAAATGTATTAATCTTAAAAAAAAATATCACAATTATAGATGTAACGTTATTTAATGAATGGGTTTTTATTTTGCCAATTGAACCCTAAAAATGATCTAAAAGTCTTCTACAGTTTGAATAAACAATTAATGTTGTTTTAACTGATCGACTGTTATCTTTTTGAAGTTTCAAAGATTATGATATAGGTAAGTATCTTTTAATTGTAATATATATTGATTTTAGATTGACCCTAAAATCCATAGAAATATGCGTAAAAGGATTGTTAAATAATTAATGCCTTTGCCCGGGTCTTTTGCTAGTCTGATATATTATGATCAAAATATAGAAAACTTATTGATAATAATAATAATAATATCCATGGACGCTTTCACACCACGTCAATCTGGATCCGTGGTAAGTTCTCGAAGAACTTGTGTTACGGGCTTACGGGTACCAGACGCGGAAATATATTTAATACTTTTATATTATTATACATATATTTAAGATTTTTATTATATAATACACATCCATGACCCAGGAACACAGAAAATATTTTTTTGTTCCCTAGCGGGATTCGAACCCGCAACCTCCGGCTTGAGCGCTAACGCGCTTACCACTGAGCCACAGAGGTCGTCAATGATATACTAATCTAACTGTATTACAGCCGTATCCGGATTAATGATGATAATTTTTATAGCCTAAGTTACTCCTTATAACATCAGATATCTCCCAGTGAAATTCCCATCAAAATTGGCCTAGCCGTTTCAGAGATTAGCTGGAACATACAAACAGACAAACTAAAATGGTAAAAAATGCAATTATGGTATATGTACCGTGTTTCATAATTTATTACATCCAGCATTAAATAAAAAGTGGTAAATTTATTATTAGAAACAGACACTCCAATTTAATTTATCTGTATAGATTGTATAGATAAGCATGGTAGGATAGTAGTAGGATGCAGATATGCAGAGATGCAGGAGTGTGGTCCAACCGCATTAGTACATCACAAGTACATAGGTGAAACAGTTGATCGTAATGTTTTGTTAACAGAAAAGGCATTTCACCAAACTGTAATTCCGTTATCGGCGTACACGTCGCTCATTTTCTCGGTGATAAGGAAATATGACATAGTTGGCCTTAAAAGGACTGATAGTGGAGCACTAATGGTTCTGACAGAACCTGTCACGCGGAAAGTGTCATCGTCAGTATGTAGGCTGCTAGGCCTCTCTCGATGAACGCCAAGATTCTCGCTTCTTGCACTTTGTATTCACGTAGGTAAATATATCCACCGGAGATATTCCGAAAGGTGACAAGTTTGAATCCCGCTAAGGCTTAAGACTAACTACGGATCGAAGGTCATAATAAGATATTTGGGAACAATCACAAAACTTTATTACATAGTGTCATGGCCGGAATATATCGGCAATGTTATGTGTTTTGTATGAAAACGAATTCCGAAAAACTTGTGCTGTGACGCTGTACCGGTTCTGCGCTATGATTGGCCGACTGATGGCCATTAATGGATGATTGGCCGACTTATGGGTGCGTGCGTACTACAGATCACTGGTTGGTTGAATTACTATGACGTCAGTGACCAATCACTGACCAGTTTCGGAATGTTATGGCTCACCTTACTCTATCCAGTTATATGCTCGATGCTCATGGTAGAGTAAAATAAAAGGGGAAATATGATGATGGTAGGCCATTCTGTATTCTATCATCATCATATTCCCCATCATAATTATTTTCTGTCCACGCAGAACTCTTTCAATGAAAACTTATTCTGGGCGCTTACTTAGTGCTGGTTTCCCCATAGCATATTCTTTTAGGTGCAATTTAGAAAAACCCATTTATTGTCAATAAATGGGTTTTTCTAAATTTTCTAATTTCTAAAAATTCGGTTTTAAGAGGACGCATTGAAAATTTTGGCGTCAATAATTTCAATTTATTTCAGTAATTCCAAAACGAATGAAATTAAAAGTTGGTGACCTAATACTTAATAGTTCATGATAAAAACCTTATTTTGTTAGTATTCAATACATGACAAGGTAATTTTTGTTACAGAGAAAAAAAAAACAAGCACCTCTTTTTAAAAAAAGATTCACATCTTATGGGCAAACGGGCCCGGTTTAAGCCTCATAACTTTATTTATAGATGAGTCTATACACGTTCTTTAAAATATAATATGAAGGAATTTCTCCAATTATTGTTTTTAACGCAATAAAATATCAAAAACTATTTTGTCGTTTACGTCCTTTAGTTATAAGCTCGCGCGCGTATGTAGAGCGAGGCTCTCCCGCTCAGGACGCTCAGTCCCCTCGTGCGCATGTCCGGTATTACAATAATTGTAATACAACAATTATTATACAATAATTATTATTGTTTAACAATGCTTCGCCTTAATCCAACCCTTTGAAAGACCTGCGGGCTTCTATTGAAATTTAGGATTGGGATCGAAAACTTGTCAATCGGTACTTTTGTACGCTATATTAGCGCACGATTTGACTCGATCACAGTGGAATTTTATGTAACTAATTGAAATTGGTATTTCTCAATATCGTACATTTTTCGCATTCTTGACAATATTTTGACGTCGACGTTTCGATTTCGAAATCGAGTTTGGGATTGAATGACTAATTTACACAGTTCATTAGGATCGAGTGTCAAGAGTACACGCTGTACACTGTACACTGTACTGTACTGTAGAGTAATAACAACTAAACCATCGACGTTACCATATATTTTAAGACCATGACGCACTATCCCACTCATGAAATCTGGCGCTGAGTGTCTACCACTCAACACCAGGATAGTGGGATACATTTAGATAGTACAACCATGTAGTCACTAAAATAGTTTTATTTAAATGGGGTTTTGATCTATATATTTATATACCTACTAGCGGACAGACGTTGTCCAGTACAAAATATTTGTAGTGAACCGAATTGTGAGTCCAAATCGTTATTGAATTCACTTGAACACACGAGACAGTCAGTGTAATTACTGGTACCGAGACTTAACATCTTATGTCTCAGGATAGGCAACGCATAAATGAGTTGCCTAGGCTCGTACCAGGTATACTAGTTTATGTTCATGGGCGACGTCAACCACTTACCATCAGGTGGTACGTTTGCCAGTTTGCCTATCCAACTAACATAAAAAAAAGTAATTAAATATTTGTTCCCTGTTTTAGTTGCATGTCAATTTAATAACCTTTTTTTTTCTTTAACGCCGGGAAATGCTCTGACATTCCGCGGGGGAGTGGATCTCCCCACGCGGGTATGTGGGACTCGCTACGCTCGAAAAGCTGGTAAGTGGACGCATTTCTACCCACTAAAACTCGGCGAGTGCCACAAATGCCGCCTTTGGTGAGGTGCCCCGCATCTAGAAAACAAACAGGGCACCTCGACGGCTAGTCAGTCCCGCAAGGGACCGACGCCACCTCCACAGAAGGGTCGTCCCGCACCACAGAATAACCCCTCCCAACTTCGGGACAGTGCAATGGGATGAGGTTCCCATCCTCACCCTTGCCCCCCTGCTCTTCTGTCCCCTCTTCTTATAAGAGGGGTACAAAGAGCCTCCTCGGCCCAATTAGCTTCGCTCAAGGTGCACCGCTCACCCTAGGTTACTGAGCCCCACCGCCACGACAAGGCCTGAACCATGGTGGGGTGCTAGTAAGTACCTACTAGGTAGTGTGTAGAGAATAATGTTTGTATATCATTATTAATGGATAAGTAAATAAAATAGTTATTGATATTTCAAAGTATTTATTTGAATTCATCCTCTCGTTTTTCTATATCATCAAAAAATTCTGCTGGTGTTGATATATTAGTTTTTTATAAGTAAGAGGTAGTGCCATGCTGCATTGCAGCCGAACTGGGCCGGCACGACCGGGGTGGTACCTGTCACTCACATAACAGCGGCGTCAAGTGACAGCTATGCTGTCGCGTTTCGTACGGTTTGTGAGTTTCCGGTGGCCCATTGGGGGGATAGAGAAAAGGAGGGCGGCGCATCTGCGTGGCCTTGGTTGTGCGGATGTGGATGGGCGTTGGCGCCGCGAGGCTCCAACTGCTTTGCCCCCTGATGACATAAAAAAAAAATAGTGAGTGAGTGAGTGATTTTTTTTATGTTAGTTGGATAGGCAAATTGGCAAACGTGCCACCTAATGGTAAGTGGTCGACGACGCCCATGAACATAAACTAGTTTACCTGGAACGAGCCCAGGCAACTCATATATGTGTTGCCTACCCTGAGACATAAGATCGGTGCCAGTAATTACACTGCCTGTCTTGCCCTTCTCTCCGAAACACAGCAAGCCTGTTTCACGGGAGAAACAAGCAAGATGCATGGGTACCAGTAGCCGGGAGCGCGGCACAGCGCTTCGCTCCCACCGTTCTCCTTTTCTCTAACCACCATGGGCCCAATCAAAGTAACATAATGAAACTAGCAATGAAATACAAAACAAATTTTGTATTTCATTGCTAGTTTCATTGTAATGCAGCCATTTTATTTATATTGAGCTTTTTATTTATTTACAAAAATAATTCCGACTCTTACATAAAAAAGTGTAAAAAAGCTGCAACTTAAACGATATTTTTTTGGATTTGTGACATTTTTAGACACTTCCCAAAACATTGCCATTGGCGTTTGTAGTATGGATGTTTGTCTTTCACGCATAAGCTACTGAATGGATTTTAATGAAACTTTATAATAATATAGGTTGTACATCAGAATAACATATACTTAGGCTATGATTTATAAAGATATTGTGTGAATTGTCCAACGTGTAATCCTGCGCAGACGTCGCGGGCACCAGCTAGTCTATACAGCTATCTATACAGATACATAACATTGGAGTGTCTGTTTGTAATATTAAAATAACCGCTTTTTATTGAATGCATATGGATGTATACACGGTACATATACTAAAGTAGCATTTTTCATAATTTATAGTAATAACGATTACTAATCGTAGAGTCTACATCCTCAGGATGCCTCGGTGTCGGGGCGAAACGTGCGTAGATTGTTTGGTGGTGGTCTTTTACTGTGGTTGTGGTGCATGTGGGGTGGTGGTGCATGCGAATGTACGCATATGCAGTGTGGGAAAGGAGGGCGGTGCTATATGCATGCATATGCGTGCACTCACACATTTGCTGTAAAGCCTGCGTGTTTCGCGGGATAATTGCTAATTAATATAATATAATTTAATGTCTTATATAATGGATTTCCGCAAAGTAACGCCTGATTCTATTAACTATTTCATAATTTTTGTCTGTCATTCTATTTGTTCCGGCTGATCTCTGAAACTGCTGGGCCGATTTTGACAGGACTTTCATTGGAAAACAGCTGATGTTATAAGGAGTAACTTAGGCTACAAAAATAATCTTCATCACTCCGAATATGGTTGTGAATCTTTGTTAACGCGGGCGAAGCTGCGGGCAACAGCTAGTACCTATTATATACTTATGAAATAGAACTGGCCTTAATTTGGTGAGAAAATGATTAAATCCGTTTTTTGTTCCTGTGATTAATGCTTTCAAATAAACTCTCGAGATTCACTTGAAAAAAAAAACAAACTAATAACGACGTGATGATCGACTCAATCTCTATTGAAGTCAGTGTAATTTCATATTCAGAAGTGTTTTCATGTTTTCTCGTTATAATTTCTTCAACCACACTCGAGTGTAGCTCACTGAAAATATTTCAGAGTGAAAGCGAGGCTTAGCATGTACAATTTGGAAAATCATATATACCTAAGTTTATTCATACAGAAGTTAAATAAATTCTTAATATATACTAATATTATAAACGTGAAAGTTTGTATGATTGTATGTATGTGTGTTGCACTTTCACGCCAAAACTACTGAATGGATTTTGATGCAATTTTACAATGACATAGCTTATACATCATAATAATATAAAGGCTATAATTTATCCCTGTACTAAACGGGAATCCAGGAAGAAGGCGGGTGAAACCGCGTGTCGCTGCTAGTCAATCATAAATAATTACTAACGATGATTAGTGATACTCGCTGATGATGTAGATTTTATTAATGAAATGATTTTTAAAATCACTATTGGTTTAGGGCGTCACAAACAAACTCACATTCATATTTATAACTAGTTGTTGCTCGCAGCTTCGCCCGCGTTAACTTAGATTTACTGCTGTATACGGATTGATGATGATTATTTTTATAGCCTAAGCTACTTCTTAGAACGTCAGCTATCTGCCAGTGAAAGTCCCATCGGAATCGGCCCGGCCGTTTCAGAGATTAGCCGGAACAAACAGACAGACAGAGGAACAGACGACACACAGACAAAAATAAATGCTATTTTGGTATAAGTACCGTGTTTGCATCCATATTCATTTTATAAAAAGCGGTTATTTTAATAACACAAAACAAACAGACACTCTAATTATTTATCTGTATAGATAATAGGATACACTTCGAATGATATAGACCAGCGTTCTACATAAAATAATACATTATAACAAATCATAATGAAAAACAAACAGAAATTCATAGTTTGGATCGTTTGAATTTCAGTGGATAATTTATTAAATTTTTATGAGCGTTTATAAACATTAAACATTGTTTGTAATACATAAATTATATAAATTGCGTATTTTTTATATTTCGAATTCCTGTATTCTTTATGCATTCTTTAAAATTCATAAATGTTTATAAAGATAAATCTAGGTTTGTTAAAAGTTGTGAAATTTTATTTATTTGTTTTATATAAACTTTTTATGTTATTTATTGGCGATAAATATAATTGTAACGAACGCATAAATACACTTAATTGAATATTAAAATGTGAATTATGGGATGTACTGCGAAATCTCATTTCTTATTCGTCTCATTTTATCATTCCCTTTTTAATGTTTGTGAGATCAGGAATAAAGTTATTAATAACTGTGTACTTTATGTTTAAACACAGGTCTTTTTATCTTTTTGCTTAATCGCACGTATTGGTAAAAAAAACCCGGACAAGCGCGAGTTTGATATATCTACAAAATGACGGTTTTAAGATTTTTCCTTTAATTAATTTATGTGCAGTAACCGGTCCGTGTTGGATGCGAGTGGCGAGGGATCGGTCGTCTCGGTGTTTATTGAATGAGGCCTTTTTTTGGAGTAAAACTTCTTTAGGCGCGACTAAGATTTTTACTAGAGTAACTCAGATTTTTTTTTCTGACGGAAGTAACGCTCAGTATTCTTTATTCAAAAATCACCTGTCACCTGATATACCACGGGTCTACGGTGACATACCGAGCATGTTGACACTAGGTTGACACATTATTTTTTAGAGGGCTTCTAGTTAACTTGTGTCAAACTTACTAATATTTTTCTTTGAATACCTTTATTCATAATTTGTTAATTCTTTTGTTAATTATTTTTGTGACTTATTATGTAATGTGAATTTTTGTTTCTTTTATTTAATAGTTCGCTCGATTTACAAATATGGAATATAAAAGAAAATAGTAATCACTTAAATGAAATGGCTGAGTGCCAGGATCATTTAACTCGTTCATCAATAAAACATAATGAAAGAAAAAATCAAAATACCTGATATTGATTTGACTTGTTAAAATCGTAAATGTTAATTTTTTGAAGTAAAACTTCTTTAGGCGCGACTAGAGGGTAACTTAGATTTTTATGAAGTTTTACTTCAATCGCGCGTAAAGATTACACGCACACACTTTATTTTTGTTATCGCAGGGAAATGCTTTTTACTTTTTAGCCAGGATCTCGGGTAGATCCTGATCCTATGTGGGACTCGCACCTGGGAGTGCCCTACCCGTAAACTAAAATCACTGCGAGCGCCTTGAGCCGTATTTGAGGGTCCCGGGTCTATAGTCAACAGGATCACCTCAGCGACAGGCTGGCCCCGATGAAGGCCTAAATATGTATGCTCGGACATCGGCTTCCCACTTGCATCGAGCATATAAACGGATAGAGTAGTATGTATATATAGTATTAAAATAGCATATAGCAATAGAGCAATAAAATTCCGATACTGGTCAGTGATTTGTCACTGACGTAATAGCATTTCAACCAACCAGCTATCTGTGTGTATGTCCTATTGGCCAATCATCCATCAGTCGGCCAATCAGTGCGTAGAATCGGCGCAGCGTCGCAGCACAAATTTAGTGAAATTCATAAAATTCATACAAGAAACATTTACCGCTCTATTCCGGTTATATGCTCGATGCCCACTTGTGATTTCAGCTGTCGTAGGCACATAGGTACCTATAGCACAAAACTGTTAAACTTCGATACCGCGATTCAGGATTGTGGCGCTTATTTATCCGCCACCGTTTGAACTCCTTTCAAGGGTGACTTGCCCAACTTGTCTGCTGTATCTAACTCGACGATTATAAAAAAAAACTAGAATGAATATTAAGGTATCATAGTAACAGTATGCAATATAAAGAACCATGCTTTTTTTGGGTGTACAACGCGGAGCATTTCTCCGCTGTGGCAGAGTGGTAACTTTATCCTGTTAAAAGCACCCCGGTATTCCTCGTCCGATCCTTGCGTACCCCGGACGCAGTCCTGCATTTTCAAGATCCCCTCCAGTCCTGGCTTGTCATAGTCCCTTCGTAGTGGGTCCCTTCATAGTCCCTTAACTACCGAACCCTCTCGAGTTGCATCCTCCGCCACCTTTTTTCATTTTATGCCTACGCTTTTGATTTTACACAATCTATACATCTATATACAAGGTTGATAAAAGCGAGAGGCATTAAATTAAACCATGTATACTATGTACCATTTTCAGGCTACACACCACAACGTAGACCAATAGTATCAATAGTTTAGTCACAGGATATTTTTAAAGTTTTAAAGCCGCTCCGGTTTGTTCGACCCGGTGAGACGCAACGTGTTGTGCGACGTTGCCTTTTAGATTCTGAACATTTTACAAAGGTTTACAAAGAGTTTTTACGTTTTACTTTGACTATTTACGTATTTAAGTTCTTTGAAAAACTTTTTTTTTATTGCTCTCAAACTATTTTTTATAGTTTCGGATTAACCGTAAGCATGTGTAGTATATGTAGTTTAATTTAATGCCTCTCGCTTTTATCAACCTTGTAGATAGATAAAATTGGAGTGTCTGTTTGTAATATCAAAATAACCGCTTCTTATTGAATGCATATGGATGTATACACGGGAAATATACCAAAATAGCCTTTTTTACAATTTTTGTCTGTCTGCCCGTTTGTCTGTCTGTCTGTCTATTTGTTCCGGCTACGGCTTACCGATTGTGATGGGACTTTCACTAGCAGATAACTGATATTATAAGGAGTAACTTAGGCTATGAAAATAATCATCATCAATTCGCGTACGGCTGTAAATCTAAGTTAACGCGGGCGAAACTGCGGACAACAGCAAGTAAAGAATATGAACCTCTAAACGAAAGTACTAAAAGTAAACTAGGTTACGTTATCTAATAAGATCATCTGTAATTAAAAAACTAACATCCTGCCTTTTGAAAATAGATGTCCCCGACTCACATCCGACTACATCTCATCCATGTCTCCATCTGGATAAGGATGTAGGTTGGAATCGAACCGGGAATCTGTGTTGAAGATTCTAGCAACAGACGTAATCATCATCATCACTAGATCTAAAGATACTGTGTACATTATAAGGCAAAATATTTTTGGACACCTTTATAACTGAACTCGTGAATACGTAGTGAAAACATCCGCTGCGGGAGCAACAAAAATAAGTTTAGGAGATAATAAATATAAGATTTATTTATCTAATTACGTTATAATAAAACATTTTCTGTGGCTCAATGGTTAGCGCGTTGGCGCTCCAGCCGGAGGTTGCGGGTTCGAATCCCGCCAGGGAACCATAATATTTTCTGTGTTCCTGGGTCATGGATGTGTATTAAATATGTGTATTATATAATAAAAATATTAAGTATATGTATAGTATAAAAGTATTAAATATATTTCCGTTGTCTGGTACCCGTAACACAAGTTCTTCGAGAACTTACCACGGGACCAGATTGACGTGGTGTGAAAGCGTCCATAGATATTATTATTATTGTATTATTATTTTTCTAATTACTGTTGGAGTTAGGCCACTTTCAATAAGCGCCTAGACGGCCCATTCGAAGAAACTGTCGATATTAGCAAAGGTAACAACACCAAAATATCGATATCGATATAAGTAGCATCACAAACGTATCGATATCGATAAAGAAATCAGGAATCGATATCCTTTGGTACAAGCTTCTAAGATGCCAAAGTGGTTTTTCCCCAAAAACAATTGAAATTGGACTTGACCTTTATCCCTAAATTGTTGCCTTCAGACATGACCGAGGCGACACATTTATACCGTTTATTTATAGAGGTGTATTTATTTATAGTTATGTTTTATTTATAGACATATAAAAAAAAACTGTTTGTTTGAATGCGTTAATCTCGAGAACCACTAGATTTGATAACCGTTTTGAACATGGATTTATTTTGTAAAGATGTGTTGAAAATGTAAACAACCAAATTTAAAAAAAATCCGCATCTATCAACGGTACAAAGTAAATGGACAAAATTATGGCATTTTTGTTTTTAAATTTCTCTTATGTTTAGTATAAATATTACCTAATAAACATGAAAGAGAATAAAATAAAGTGTCTGATGTTTTAGTGCGTTGATTGGCAAAGCTTCACGATAATTCATTCAGACATTAACAGTACAATAATAAAGAAAAAACTTGCACATTAATGATGTACCGATAATCCGTGGTAGATTTCAGTCAAGTAAATCCGCGGCGGATATACTCGGTGAAAGATCCGCGGTAGATTTTAGTCCGTGAGGCGTGAAGCGTAGAAGATTTAATAAATTTCCGCGACTGACGCGGTGAAAGATTCGCGGTACCTTCAAGTCCGTTGTTCCGTTGTCAATAATAAAGTCAGTGTAACAGATAACAGAAATGTTGAGCATTCACTTTATTGACATTACATAGAGGAAAGAATGTGAATTCCCGAGGGAAATGGTTTTCTATTTATACCAAATGCCTTTGTATTCTATTAACTCTTAAGCTTTCGCTTATTATTAAAATGTGATGAACTGAATATTATGTTAAGAACCACTTGCAGCAGCCGGATGTGACGTCGTTTGCCTGTCTAAATGCATAAATAAAAGTAATTTAAATTATAGACTTCCGGTGGCGCCAAAAGGATGTGCCATTCGCGAAGATAATATTGGTTAATAATTAAGGTTTAACGTCGTCAAATATATTCTAACTTCTTTTGACGCACCGCACCCATATTTTTGTAGGCTGTGAGTGAGGCTGATCCGTCACGCTCGGAGGTGAAAGGCTCGATCGGGTGAACTCGGGACCGCCGAGTGTGTCCGAGCGAGAAATATACAGTCAGCTCTTCCCAGCTGAGTGCCGTGTCGCCGTGTTTTTACTTCTCTCAGCAGTTATATCTTCGTTATATCTATGACTGGTTAGGTTTATTATTATTATTGTTTTATTATACAAAATGTTGTTAGCTATCCGTAAAATTTTAAATTGTGTTAGCTTCGATATGTAAAGGGTTTTGATCCCTTTTACTTTGGGGGTTTCCTAATTGAATTTATATTGATAATTGAAATACTAATACGGAGAACCAAACAAACTACGTCGTATATACCATTATACAAATGGACTTTGTTTAAGTTATATACCAAGTTGTATAGTAAAATTATTAAAAAACATTTTACAAAAAATTAAAACCGACTTTAAAAATACTAAACTAAAAAGTAATTAAATAACTGTGTTTCTTAAATTTTTGTGCTTACAACTTATAATCAACTTAATCTTCTACTAATGTACAAACTTTGCGTTTATCACGTCATTATAGTTACTTTTGGAGTCGGTGTCAGGCAAGGTAGGTAGGTAAGGTACAGCAACAAATACGACACGGTCCTCCAAGGTTCGGGAGGAGTCTGCACAGCGCACATCCGGTTTTGCCTGCTTGATCTGTGTGGACGTAGATTTACATATGAATACCTACTAAATTTCATTACTACTGAAGTTACCGATATCACGCAAAGATTAAGCTCGTTGAAGTGGCAGTGGGCTGGTCACACACTCAGGATAGCCAATGGGGCAATGAGGCTCAAGAGTGGAGGCCGCGTTCAGGTAGACGAAGTGTTGGTCGGCCATTAACCAGGTGGGAAGACGATCTCTGTACAGTGGTCCGTGTTGGATGCGAGTGGCGAGGGATCGGCCGTCTTGGCGTTCATTGAGGGAGGCCTATGTTCAGTAGTGTACGGATAAGGGCTGATGATGATGAAATTTCATTAGGGTTTATCCAGCTGTTCTTCAATTTTAACATTTTTATACTGCATGAAACCTCAACCAATAACAAAAGAGCTGATGATCTTGAAACGGCTCAACAGATTTTGATAAAACGTGTTTAAGACCACCGCTAGAAACCATGCTTCCCAATAACTAACAAATCGCATTCCCGTTCACCCGTTTGAGAACTACGGTGCTACAGATAGGCATAATAATAATTACAAAAAAACTCCATCGTAAAAAAGTGTTTATCACAAATTGTATAAAAAAACTATGCGTATGAGCGTACAGATTCATGTACTCGTATATTCATGACATTTATCTACGAAACAATAATTCTGTCAGTGCCGCGATACGTAATGCTGTCTGTATGTCACCGCCGTCTAATAGAGAGTTGGCTGCAGCCGCGTTCCTAGCATATGGTGAGTGATTGTATGTACGTTTCTATCGTATATAATTATTCTGTACGTGTGTATGTCACTGAACGGAAAACGGCTGCACCGATTTTGATGAAATTATTTTTTATTTTTTTATTTTATGTATACTAATATTATAAAGCTGAAGAGTTTGTTTGTTTGTTTGAACGCGCTAATCTCAGGAACTACTGGTCCGATTTGAAAAATTATTTCAGTCAGGCTATATAACATCACGCTGTGACTTATAGGAGTTGAGTAACGCGGGCGAAGCTGCAGGCAACAGCTAGTAACTGAATATGCGTCTACGTTCTGCCCACCAGACTAGTTTATTTATATTTGGGAAACAAACAATTATAATACCACTTAGAGTATAAATCACTTGAGAAAACACAAAATGTCAATACATTTTGTATTTTCTCAAGTGGTTTATAGAATGGTTTCGATTCACAATCCGGTTCACAAAATGTTTAGTTATTAGTACAAAACAACGTCGGTCGGGTCCGATTATAAATGAGTAGATATTGTGTAACGGAATAAATTAAAAAAATGACTGGGCTAAAAAAGGATAAAAATCACGAATAAGGATTTTTTTTATCTTTTCAGTCAGCTTCAGGTGTTTACGTGTCATTATGACGTATATTTAATCTGTATTCAGAATGACGTTTGATGCACGCGAATCTCGGTGTTCTTTGTTGGTCAGGTCAGAATTGAACACTGCCCCACCATGGTTCAAGCCTTGTCGTGGCGGTAGGGCTCAGTAGCCTAAGGAAAACCCAGCACCTTGGCCAAGTGCCAAGTGCGAAGCGTGAAGCCAAGTGAACCGAGGGGACTCCTTTTTGTACCCCTCTTATAAGAAGAGGGGAGAAAAGAGTAAGAAGGACAAGGGGGGAGGATGGGTACCTCACCCCATGAACTGCCCCGACGTTAGGAGGGGGTACTGTGGTGCGGGAGAACCCTTCTGTGGAGGTGGCGTTGGTCCCCTGGGGGGACTGACACTAGCCGTCGAGGTGCCCTGCTGCTTAACAGATCCGGGGCACCTCACCAAAGACGGCATTGGTAGCACTCGCCGGGTTTTCGTGGGCAGAGCGTCCACTTACCATCTTTCGGGCGCAGCGAGTCCCACATACCCGCCTGGAGAGTCCTCCACTCCCCCACGGGATGCCTATAAAAAGCATTTCCCGGCGGGAAAGAAATAAAAAATAATTAATTGAACACAAACCATAACGCACAAGCCGTTCACTTAACTATTGTGACGTATCGTTCGGCTCCCTGATCGTATCAAAGAGTCATTTAGCTACCGCTGTCGATATGCACAGGAGTAGCAATGGAAACAAGTGGTGGGTCTGCCCCTTAAAAATATGGGCGGTTTTTTAAATGGCAAATCTTATAAAGTTACAAAGCCACCGAGTATCTTGTATCAGCTGGAAACTCGTTAATTTCGTGTCCTAGGCTGAGCGACCGTTGTAAAAAACAAAGATTTATAGCGCCAATGAAAACTTTCGAAAATTGATTAGGAACGTTTAACTTTATACCAAAGATAGATTTATCTTTACAAAGTTTTGTACCGGGAAAAGATGATTACGGGAAGCTTACTTAGAAATAGCATTAATTTTGTTTTGCAGACATTCAGGGTGCGTTTCCACTAACGCTGAGCTGTACGGAGTGAAGAAGAACGGGAATTAACCAATCGCACTGTTTCCACTGATGAAGAGTGGAGATTTCGAGCACTGTCATTGGCTAATTCACACTCCACTCCGTGTGACTCCGCGTCAGTGGAAACGCACTCTTACAATGCTCCTGGTTTTACTTTGCCGGACGAAAGTTATTCCGGTGGGAGGGATGTGCACTCCACCGCCCTTCAGTCTGCACGAGTACCACCATCCTGCTTGTTTCTTTCGTGAAAAGCTTTACTGTGTTTGTGAGAGATGGTTGGACAAGCAGTGTATCATTGACACTGATACTTACCTAGTTGCGTCTTAGGATAGGAAACCTGATTGAAAACTTCTTTAGCTGCATTGAACACTTTTTGATTGAGGAAAATCTTATAGGTTCGCCAAACCGACATGCTAAATAATTTAATCTGTAGCTATAGGTATAGGTGACGTATTGTGCAAGTTATAACTTTTCACTTCTATGTATTATTAACTTCTGTCTAGTTAACTTATAAATCGATGAACGCCGGTTGCACACACGAAAAAGTGTTACGTTTCGCCTGAGCCGAGCGTGCAAGCGAGAAGAAGGCTTGTGACACATTATGACGGTATCACGTAAAATTAACGTCCGTAAACCGACTTTACAGACAACAGCTGATCATCATGGCAAATGATTTCTGTGTGACTCAGCTAGTGCAGATTAACAGATTTTTTAATAAGCTTAATTAAGTAGAGATTTGATGTAATTCAAACGGCTGAATAAGATTTTCCAAAGAGGTAGGAATATACAGATTTTCTTAGGTATTTATTTCTTTATAGATTGTCATAGCCATTTAAACTCTCGATCGAATCACTTTTCAAACTAGATCAAAATCAATTTATCAGTTTCGGAGTAGCGATGCTACAAACACAAAGATATTGTCGTCATCCATTGTTTCTGCGAAAATAAACAAAGGCATTTAAATAATGATTCATTTCAGTTGAATTATTTTATTAAGAATGAATGAATTTAAAATATATAATAATATTTACTTTTATAATATGATATCCTAATTAATGCTTTCTCATCCTCGAAATCAGGCGAGGAGGGTGTTGGGCCATAGTTTACAGATGCGCTGGCCCAATGCGGGTTGGTGAACTCCACACAAAAGACTTTTAATCTCATCAAGCATGCAGGTTTCCTCACGATGTTTCCTTCACCGGTGAGCAAGCGATGGTCTCATGTTCAGGTGCATGTTGAAATTTAGAAAAACCCATCTTAATCACAGGCAGTCACAGGAGTCGGGATCAAAACCGGACCTCTCATTCAAGAGACTGAGACGGTATGGACTAGACCATTGTCGATAAACAAATGCAAAATCAAGAATTATTCCAACGTGGATCTTCTCTAAGAAGAGATTCGAGGAGTGGAAAAAAAATCTTAGTTATAATGCTAAATTTTATTTTGAAAGAAATTATTTATCAACAGCATAATTACTAAAGAAATTGTGGGATTTTTTCCTATGAATTTTTGTTATTTACTTATTCTGATCATGTCATTTTTTTAATTTCTCATATTATGTAAATTTAAATAATTTAAAATGTTAAAGAATTTTTTTTGTTGCGTGGATACGTTTTTGGTTCCATTTTCAGGGCCCAGTAAAAATAATAAATATCGGTGCTACAGTTACGGAAGGTTACTTTTGTATTAAAATTTTTCTCTTCTATAAGAATATGTTTGGAGATTTTGAATATCTGCAATAGTTTTTGATATATTCGCAAAAAACGAAAGCCCCTTTTTTACTTAATTGTTTATGACTTGCATTTTTTCGAGTGAGAATCCAACTTTTTCTAAAACTTTTTAGATGCAAATACGCGTCGACACCTCGTTCAAAATTTTCGAGGAAGGCGGACCGGAATTCACAAAAATGACATTTGTAAACTATGTGGGGTTCGGATATCTTGCCCTTTATTGATGGAGGCCTATGCAGAGCAATGGACGGAAAAAGGTTGAATATGACGACGTCGAAATACAATTTAAAAGCTTTATATGGAATTCTAAGCAAATACAAACATTATTGTAAAATCTAATTTTCAAAAAACATTTCCATACAGAAAAATATGTTGTCATTTGCAGGGAAATTAAATCTGTAATAAATAATGGGCTTCGAAATAGAAATTGGCTTTTGTATATTTAGGAAACACGTTGAAATTAGAAAAAAATATTTATTAACAATTCGTATTGCCTAGTTATAAAATATGTATCTCTCTTTTATTTACCTTTTCATTATTATTAAGCTTTTCCCATCCACAAAGGCATTTTTCAATGAGACGGCCAATCCCCCGTCATCCACCAGGTCCGGCTACATGGAGATTGTTCCATCTAGTCGGATCTCAGCCCTCTATTAGTCCACCGGCTATCAGTTCTTATGTGACCGGCCAAATAATTTTATTGAGCAAATTTTAAGAAAAAAGAATTCGTACTATGCAACGTATCACGCGACGTCGCGTGTTCATTTTATGTAAAGGTAATCTTAAGAAAATACCAGGCTCTTACATTGCTTTTATATCACAGATCAAAGACTGAACACTAGCCGCTTAGTTTCTTTTTACTTTTATTTTAACGTGTCCACTAAAATGAAAGCAAGAAGCATCGTAAAGGCAGTTTGACTGTGCTATGCTAAGCTATGACTGCGATATTGTGTTAAAATTTATAAGATTTCACGCGATGTCGCGTGAAATTACAATCTTAAGGAAATCTTATGAGAATTTCCGTCTTTTGTACTCCTTTATTATTATACAAGGGTTAGTTCAGTTAGTATTCTAATACTATAATATCTTGCCACCCGCATCATGCGGGTGGCAAGTGCATATCGGCCGTTGAGGCGTTCATTGAGACAGCCTTTATCCATCCTAAAGGCTGATGATGGTGAAGTTCTTAGGCGATTAAAGTATCTATTGGACCGTTGAGCGGTTTTACGAGTAGAGTAGTATTACGAGAATTTGCTTGACGGAACACGCGACTCCGCATGTTTTAGTTATATTTAAGGAACATTTGGTAAATTTCCGGTTTAATATAGTTCTTATTAGACAAGGGTCAGTTATTATGCGTTAATGTTACACAAGTCGCTCATCTTTCCACACAAACGCAGAACAATGTGTGGCGGACCAATCGGCGCCACAATACTGAATCGCGCTATCAAAGTTCCACAGCTCGTCGCTATGCATACAACGGCTGAATTGATAGTAAGTGGGCTTCGGCCTGACCGAGCATACTATCTCGCTCGGTTGGAGATCTCCCTTTGGGGCTCACACCTATAATCCCACATTGGTGACCCCCGACAGAACACGCCTCCTTCTGAACTTCATTATCATCACTCCCCCCACCCCTCCGCACCACGCCAGCCAGCTTCAGCCTCTTCGGGTACTTCGACCAATAAGCCCAACGCACCGCGGCCCTGGTCGAACCCTTATCGGCTTCAACGGCCATTGTCACTACACGACCGGTCAACAAACAGAGCACATCTCTCCTGGTCAGCACGTAGCATCGGCCCCGCACGGCAGTACTCCGACTCACTGGAGCCCGTGCAGCAGCAGCACAGTTCCGACTCACTGGGACTCTCTGGCACTGGCGACTCAAGCAAGAAGGACTCAAGATTCGACCTCCGGTCTTCGGGGAAGAGTGATGTGGCGGACCAATCAGCGCCACAATACTGAATCGCGCTATCAAAGTTCCACAGCTCGTCGCTATACATACAACAGCTGAATTGATAGCAAGTGGGCTTCGGCCTGACCGAGCATACCATCTCGCTCGGTCGGAGATCTCCCTTTGGGGCCTTTCATCTATTTATCCCACAAGTGTAATTGATCTCGTCATTATCTATGTGTGTATGTACCCATAATCGTAAAAAAAAAATATACATTTAAAAACACAAGCTTCTAAACTTTCGTATTTCGACACTGATTTTAGCCTAACTTTGGGTGAAAATAAATAGTGTACGGAGTACGAAAGCCCAGAAATAAAGCCCGTACGGACATAGTTTAGTTATTCAAAAGTTGAAATAAATTTATTTTATAAAGATACACTTAATAGTTTTTCCATAATAACTGTTTTGCTAAAAGGATAATTTAGGAATGAATTATTGTGCATTTCATTCTAGCACACAATTTGGTCGCGCACTATGTCAGGCGAGATAGCATTCATTTAGTTGGAGTTCGCGCTGTCGACTTGTCCAACCTTAAGAGATCCTCCTATCGTTCCATATCTCAAAAAAATTAGAGATGCTGGAAGCTACAACTGTGCCACTTTAATTGATGGGATTCGACGCAAAATCGCGTTAAGGCATTTCACGCGACATCACGTTACGTTATTTCACGTAAAGTTGCGTATTTCAGCTATTTTTATGGACTGTGTTATGCAAAATAATTACGATAATGTTCAGTCATTATTTTTCTTATCTGACAAGGACGAGTTATGAGGGACTTAAGTCTATCCCCACGTTCCGTATCTCAACGGGTCCAAATGATGCTAAAAGCTATTACTGCGCGACTTTGCTTTATAGAATTTTACGCGACGTCGCGTTATGCTATTTCACCCGAAATCGCGATACTTTATTTCACGCGACGTCGCATGTTTCAATTATTTTTAAGGAAATCTTAGTAAAATGCCCGTTTATTATATTTCTTATCAGACAAGGGTCAGTTATAAGGCGTTTAGAGTTTCTCCCCACGTTCCGTATCTCAACGGGTCCACTACAAGTTGGATTCAATTTTCTTTAACGCTCTCAATCTAATTTCGCTTCCATAGAGCTAATGAAGTTTAGACACGACAAGGAATTTTAATTTAGTTTGACCGTTCGTTTTTTGTGATTAATTTTAGGAGATTGACCGTTTTTATGTTTATTTTACAAATTGAATGTATGTTAATTAGCTATTTGTTTAACATTTTTCGTTTTTTTATTTCAACAAGCAAAATATTAAATGGTCAGGAAATTGCATCCAGATTAGTCAATTCTTTGCTCACCCTTTTTGTTTGTTTTTGAATGGAAATGCTTTTTACGCATGTCCCGGGTGCAAACTAGTGGTTATGTAGGTCTTGGCTCTGACTACTTTCGACCACCATCTGAGGTGCTCCGGATTTGTCAGCAGAGGGGGACTCCGGTGACTGGCCGGATCGGACTCCTAATTCTTTGCCTATAAAGTTAATGGTTCTGTTTGTCCCCTCTTACAAAAATTATCTTAAAGCAGTGGATGATACGTTAGACGAGTACAAATATAAATAGATACGATCCCCGCAGGATGTCTCGGCAATATATCTTGTCAATTGGTGATGCAACCAGATAGTTTAGGGTACCGTACGATTGGAGCCATTAACTCTATGTGAACATCAAATAACCTTTGGTTTACGAGAGTTTTTTATAGTATAGGAGGACTCATTTGTCCTCCTATACTATAAAAAAAAACGGAAAAATGCAGACGAAGCCTTATAATAATAATAAATCATTATAATAAAACAATTTTTACGGATTTTATCGCGGTTTATTAAGATTTTTACAAGCCCGACGTTTCGGATACTTTACAGCAACCATGGTCACGGGAGGACTGAGGTGACAGATGTCCTAACGTTACAAAGTTATTCGAACTACTCTATGATACATCATTATTTTGATAAGTCCTCTCTACGCAGAAAGTGCTAACTGTATCTTTAATCTGTGGCATATTATGCTTGGTTTTTGATTTAATTATTTTAATAATGGGATCCCAAGCAGGTGGTAAGAGCCAGCCATCTTCTCTATTGAAATTTGGATGTTTTTTAATTTCAATAGCCTCGAGGATCATCCTTGGTTGGAATCGGTGTTCTTTTGCGAGTATCTGTGGTCTATCAAATCTGATATAATGGCGAGCTTTGTCTAAACTATGTTCACAGATTGCAGACTTAGTGTAGCGACGGTGTTTTAAGTCAGCTATATGTTCTTTAACGCGAGTTTTAATTGATCTTTTGGTTTGGCCTATATAAGAGAGGCCACAATCACAATCAAGCTTGTATACTCCTGCATCTTGTAAGGGTATATGACACTTGACAGATGGTAAGAATTGACCTATCTTTTTAGGCGGCTTGAAATACGTTTTAATAGAAGCTCGCTTTAGGATGAAGCCAATCTTGTCAGTGACGCCTTTCATAAATGGTAGCACAGCAGGTACTCGCTCGACGGTGGCTGGTTTCACACGTTCACTGTGACGGAGACGCGGTACCCGAAGCTTGTTGTCACGCAGTACTTGCTTGACATGTTGAAGTTCGGTCTCCAGGTGCTGCTCATCACAGATCCCTTGTGCTCTCTGTAACAAAGATTTACCCACGGTAGCTAACTGTGTTGGATGGTGGTGTGATTCGCCGTTTAAATACCTATCCGTATGGGTATGTTTCCTATACACTGTATGGCTTAAGGTGTTATTGGGATTACGGATAACTAATACATCTAAGAAAGCTAAAGAATTATTTGCCTCTAATTCCATTGTGAATTGAATTTTAGTATTGATGGAATTGAGATGGTTTAAGAATATGGTTACTTAATCAGATGGCAATATTGTGAAAGTATCATCTACATACCGCTTGTAGAACCTGGGTTTTATTAGTGAGGTATGCATAGCAGTCTCCTTGAGGACAATGGGACGCCCAACACCAACCAGAGCAGCCTAACAATAAAAATAAACATTTAGTCAATTATTAACATTAACCAGCTATGAGCACCGGGAGTGAATCACTAGGATCAACACCCCTTGACAGGGATTAAATCTGACAATTTAACAATGACAAAATAAGAGGAGCCTAGAACCACCTACTTGAGCGCGCGTGACCACCATCCACCGCGCAAACACTTTACCAGCATCAAGTGTTAAGTATAGGGATGCCGCCCACTGAGTTTCTTGCCGGTTCTTCTCAGGATAGGGCTAGGGTTCGAACCGGTGGTAACATGTCACTCTCCCTCCATCATCTCGATGGCTCCTCTTAGGCTAAACAGTATTAAAATCATCATCATTAACAAAACTAAAACAAGCGGAGCAAATAACAATCATTACTTTAGTACTTTAATCGAACAATGGTGCGGACCAATGGTCTGCAGAGTTATTAAAAAAAAAAAAAAAAGTCCTCCATGAATATGTCGGCAACAACGGGGGATACTGGTGAGCCCATCGCTAGGCCATCTACTTGCTGGTAGAACTGGTTATTCCACAACATGTAGCCAGATGTAAGGCAATGTTTTAGAAGTTCAGCTGTGACATCTGTCACCTCAGTCCTCCCGTGACCATGGTTGCTGTAAAGTATCCGAAACGTCGGGCTTGTAAAAATCTTAATAAACCGCGATAAAATCCGTAAAAATTGTTTTATTATAATGAGTGAAATTCGCGCAAACATTAGAAAACAATAATAAATCATTTATTTTCAGGCACTATGGCCCTTCAAATTATGTTAGTAAATTTCCTAGCGCTACGTCTTCGTGCGTTCCGGTGGAATTGTTTTACTTTTACGAAATAGCTTTTACTTTCGCAGGTGTTATGTGAGCGAGCGGTACCACCCCAATCGTGCCGGCCCAATTCGGCTGCCCGGGGCAATAAATAATAATAAATATTATGTAAGAATCACACCACGTTAACCTAGCTCCGTGGTAAGTTCGTAAGAAGTTGTGTTATGGTTACTATAAACGGAAATAAATTTAAGCAATTTATATAAATACAGATATAAACGTCGATGACCCGGTGCAGACACATAAATTCATCAAACAAACAATATCTACGCTCGTGATTCGAACCCGCAACCGCTGCGTATAGTGTCCAGTGTCTCACCACTCGACCAGCCGGCAAGTTTATGAACCACGTTGATCACTATCAGTCCGATGGCTTGTCTGCTTTGCAATTGTCTTTCAAAAAAAAGAAAAAAAAACATGTGTGCAATTCACACGTGGCAGAAGTAAACCTTAAAACATCACGAACATAAAAAACACTGTATAATGCTTCTCATTCTCTCCCACGTTAAATTTGTGTGTCTGTCTCTTTTTACTGTCGCTTTTTCGTTTCATCGACCTCCAAATCACAATGTTGCTAAAGAAGTTTTCACTTCAAAAATATAAAAAAACACTATAACCGATGCAATAAATATAGGTATGTTTAAATATTACGGGGTAAAAACTGGGCTCAATCAAGGCCGGTCAATTAACTGCAGCCTCGCACTGTCTCAAAAGAAATGCATAAAGCTTAAAACATTAAGTCTTGCAGTTCTTTGTACGGACGTCTTTGTTCCATTGACCACTGTTCAAATGGATCTGAAATGATCTCTTTGAAATGGTTTTTAATTATCCATGAATTTTGGTCGACCATTAACCAGGTGGAAAGATGATCTCCGTTCAATAACCGTCCGTGTTGGATGTGAGCAAGGGATTCGCCGTCTTGGTGTTCATTAAAGGAGTCTTATGTTCAGTAGTGGATAGAGGCTGATGATGATGATGATCCTTCATTATCAAAGTAAGTATTTTTGTATTCTGTGTTTATAAGTTTGCCTGTTTTTATATGTAGACCACTTGATGGTTAGTGGTCAACGTCACCCAAGACTCGGTGCCAGTAATTACTGTTTTCAACTTCTGCTTCTTCTGAAACACAGGCAACTATTTCTCGGAATGTTTTTTCTAACGCCAAATTAACTTGAAATAGAAAGAAAGAAAGAAAGAATTAGCTTTATTTGACACAAAAAATACACATTCTGAAATGATGTAAAAAAAAGGTAAAGGTATTTAAAAAAAATGACTATTTACGACTTACGATTACATATCGTAATTTATTCAGATTTGTACACCACTGACGCTTCTGACACTTTATCTATACAAGTAAATAAAATTGAAGTGTCTGTTCGTGATTTCAAATTAACAGATTTTAACTAAATGCATGTGACAGTATATAGGTACGTGAAAAATGCAATTTTTAAATATTTGTCTGTCTGAATGATGGTTTGTTCCGGTTAATCGCTGAAACAACTGGGCCTATTTTGACGAAACTTTTACTGGCAGATAGCTGATGTTATAAGATGTAACTTAGGCTACAAAAATAATCATCATCAATCCCAATACGGCTGTAAATCAAAGTTAACGCGGGCGGAGCTGCAGGCAGCACTTAGTACTTATTAATGTTATAAATGTGAATGTGAGTTTGTCTGTTGCTCTTTCAGGTCAAAATTACTGAATAAAATTGACTGAAAGTTGAAATAGTGAAGGCTTATATCTTGCATTAGGACATAGGCTACATTTTATGTTGAAAAATTCAAAGTTCCCGAGAGCGTTACGAAAGGTGTGATCGGGCGAGGCGAACGGAAGTTGAGAGGGAGATCATAAGTTAGTGAAGATAGAAAGAGTTACGTATTTACTATAGTTGGCTGTTTATTCGTTGCTAAGCAACCTGTGGTCCACAATTGCTTAGCAACGAACAAACATTCTGATATAAAGGCCATTAAAGGCACATTTGTTCGATTGTGTTTTACTTCAATAATTCACAATTCAGCCCACTATAAAATGTTTTGTATTTCTTTGAATTCATTCGTTATAAAGTTCACACACACACACACACACACACACACACGCGTTTTTATCTAACTCTAGCAAGAAAATACATAAATTACTTTTTCGAACTCGGCCGAAGCTGCGGGCAAAAGCTAGTTATTTCATAATTTTATTGAAATAGGAAACTTTAAATTCGTTTTTAATTACGCAGACCTATAAAATTAGCTACTTATTTCCTAATAACGTCGAAATTATCTCATTAATATTACTTTTTGCGGAATTTATAATATAGTTTTTTTCATTCCCGACGTTTCACATACTTTACTATTTCATAATATTTTCGAAATAGGAAATTTCAAATTGGTCACTTTCGATTTTTTATTTTTTCATAACGAGGCAAACAAGCAGTCTGAGCCCTATGGTGACTACCGACGCCCATAGACATCACCCCAACCAGAGGTTATACGGATGCGTTATACTCCTGTTCCCCCTATATCCCCGAATGGGCCACCGGAAACCCACAAACCGAACGAAACGCGACAGCATAGCTGTCACTTTATTCTGTTATTATGTGAGTGAGAAGTACCACCCCGGTCGTGATGGCTCAATTCGGCTGCGAAACAGCAAGGCACGACCTCTTACAAAGGATTACCTAGTTAGATATAACAAACGAGTTCCAAGATGGTAAGTGGTGAGCGTCGCCTAGGCTGAGCCGCTGCACCTTAGGCGAAGCTAATTGAGCCGAGGGGGCTCTTTGTATCGCTCTTATAAGAAGAGGGGACAAAAGAGCAAGGGGCAAAGGGTGAGGACGGGAACCACCCCATTGTATTGTGCCGACGTTGGGAGGGGTTGTTCTGTAGAGCGGGACAACCCCTCGGTGGAGGTGGCGTCGGTCCCTCGGGAGACTGACTAGCCGTCGAGGTGCCCTGTTTGCTCATTAGATCCGGGACACCTCACCAAAGGGGCATTGGTGGCACTCACCGGGTTTTAGTGTGTAGAGCTGCGTCCACATACCCGCGTAGGGAGACCCACTCCCCCGCGGGATGCCTCAGAGCATTTCCCGGCGTAAAAGAAAAAAAAGGCAACTCATATGTTGCCTATCCTGATTCCTGAGACAAGACCGTAAGTCTCGGTTCCAGTAATTACGCTGTCCTGCCCTCCACTCCACCCTCCTCTCCGAGATATTTCACGAAAGAAACAAACAGGATGGTGGTACCCAGATGAAAGTGAGGCACAAACGCATTCCTCCTACCCAAAACAACCTACAAAGCTACTAAATTAGTACCTTATTTCCTAACAACGTGTAATCAAAGAAGATTGCATGTCCGACCCTACAGGGTACTGTTATAGGCCCAGTTAAATTAGGGTGTTTATCGCGAACTGGGACAGGAAAACAAAAACATCAGTAGCGTAATTGCGGGAGTAGGTCAGAATCTGACATCGGTACATCAATTGCATGAAAATTAAATGATTTCTTTTTTACATTAGGACTTTAGACCTATCGTTAGCCTACCTAATTTTGGGCGAAATGGTCCCGGTAATGAGGACTGATGCGCTGTGCCAAGCTCTCATGCGCAACGGTAGCAACAACCTGCTTTTTCATTGTTATTTTCGGAGAGAAGGACAAGCATTGCAATGACTGACATATATACTTAACATTTTATGTCTCAGGATAGGCAACATGGCTGACTTACTTTTTTTTTGTTTTGCACCGGGAAATGCTCTGCGGGTATGTGGGACTCGCTGCGCCCGAAAGTTGGTAAGGTGGACGCAGCTCTACCCACCAAAACCAGGCGAGTGCCACCAAGATTTGGAGAGGTGCCCCGGATCTATTGAGAAATAGGGCACCTCGACGGCTGGTCAGTCACCAAGGGACCGACGCCACCTCCACAGAGGGAACTCATCTCCTCCTCCTCTTCCGCACCAAAGAACAACTCCTCCCAACGTCGGGACAGTACAATGGGGTGAGGTTCCAATCCTCGCCCCTTGCCCCCTGCTCTTTTGTCCCCTCTTCTTATAAGAGGGCTACAAAGAGCCCCCTCGGCCCAATTAGCTTCACCCAAGGTGCAGCGGTTACTGAGCCCCACCGCCACGACAAACATTTTGTTATCCTCACATATCCTGGGAGTTACTCTTTATTCCCATTTTAAATAGATTTTTATCATTAGTATGCGCTACACGCATGCATATCATTAACTCTTTATTCCATTCTCATCTCTATGTCAGTAATTATGTCTGGCTTGTATTTTGTTTGTAACCCAGAAACGCATCGAAAGAAATGAGCGCTCGTTGGACTTTTGTATTAAAAGGGTGAAATTACCTGCTAGTGAAATTATTTTACTCTACTCATGCTATAGGATTGCCATCATTATTATAACGTTTAACCTTTTTGGACGTGATAACGTCATATGATGGATGAAGGAAAATGGATGAACTCTGGCAGCACGCACGAATAAGTGTCACGTTCTGCCTGAGCCGAGCGTGCAAGCGAGAGCGCGGAACAAGCGATAGAGTGACACGATCGGCTTGTGACGCATTATGACGTTATCACTAAAATCATGACTAAAAATCACACCCCGATAACATAGTTCTGATATATTCGTAAGAAAAAGATACTTAGAGCGGAAATAAATTTTAATAGGTAAATTGCATAATTTTAAATACCTTTTTTTTCGTAAATTCACGCACCAAAAAATGTTTGAGTCCTAGTCGGGAAGCAAACTAGCAAGAGAGTAACATCATCTCTGCCCCACTATGTTCAGGCCTTGACGCGGCGGTAGGGCTCAGTAGCCTAGGGTGAGCCGCTGCACCTTTGACGAAATGATTGAGCCGAGGGTGCTCTTTGTATCCCTCTTATAATAAGAGGGGACAAAAGAGCAGGGGGCAAGGGGCGAATATGGGAACCTCATCCCATTGTACTGTCCCGATGTTGGGAGGGGTTGTTCTGTGGTGCGGGACAACCCCTCGGTGTAGGTGGCGTCGGTCCCTTGGGGGATTGACTAGCCGTCGAGGTGCCCTGTTTGTTTATTAGATTCGGGGCACCTCACCAAAGGCGGCGGCATTGGTGGAACTCATCGGGTTTTAGTGGGTAGAGCTGCGTCCACTTACCAGCTTTCGGGCGCAGCGAGTCCCACATACCCGCGTGGGGAGAACCACTCCCCCGCGGGATGCCTCAGAGCATTTCCCAGCATTAAAGCAGAAAAAAAAACATCATCTCTGAATTCTACCCCAAACTTATATGTGTTGGCCATCCCTCCTATACGGCGATCTTTCCTAGACTTATCCTATATACACATCCGATCGGGGATCGACCGTCTTGGCGTTGATTGAAGCAGCCCTATGTGGGATAGTGTGTATCATGACCCCAATCAGGTAATATCAGAATTGGGCTGGATTTGTACCCGCTACCGCTGTACACAATCACATGAGCTGCGCCACTAAACCTATCACCAGAAGTATTTCAGGGATGAAGTATAGTTGTTATTGGAGGAAATACAGTCCAGTCGCCTCTCTGGAACCTGTTTGACCATACTTATACCTGAAAGGCCGGCAACGCACCTGCTAATCCACTGGTGTAGCGGGTGTCTGTGGATGTCGCTCTTCACTTACCATCAGGTGAACCGACTATCCGTTTGCCCCCTTTTCTATAAAAAAAAAAACAAAATGTTGCATTTCAGGATTTTTTTTAAACTGTCCCTGATATACATACAACCTGGTCACCTTACGAGCAGTCTGTCTGTAGACTGTAACGAAATAAATAAAACTGTGATATTGGTAGTGTTTTAAAATGGACACGGCTAATGAAGAATAGTTTCGCTTTGTGACTTATTGAAAACTTTGAAATACTGGTTTTGTTCACATTTACGAAATAAGGACAGGCACACAGTATTATAAAAGTGTGGATGTTTTTGTCGAGCGTTTCGAAATTGTTTTCGAGGGATTGATAGTTAGCAATATTTAAATACAAACTAATTGATTTTAGATTATCTAATACTGCATATCTAGCAGACAGGCTTTAACTACCGTTTTTAGCTTCCTTTTAGTCATATAATTTTTCTAGAGATCTACTAGATTGGTATAGGCTTTTAACTACCTTTTTTAGCTTTCTTTTTTAAATCATTTATTTTTTGTAGAGATCTACTAGATTTGTAGGGAGAACTACTGATTCTATTTATTTATCTCGTTAAGCTGGGTAAGAACTGGCGGTTGGTAGCTGTCAATTTTGCCTATGAACATAAACGATATCACATTCAAAGTATGCTGTATGTAATGTATGTAAGTCATGGTTGCCAGTAATTACACTGACGGTTATTACTTGCCAGTAAGAGCTAGACACGCCTTTCTATGAAAGAGTAAAATGAAAGAAATAATCAGAGTGGTCGTGTAGATTAAGAAAAAAAATAGAATTGAAGAATAAACACAAGTTATGCTCTGAGGCATCCCGCCTGGGGAGTGGGTCTCCCCAGGTGGGTATGTGGGACTCGCTGTACCCGAAAGATGGTAAATGAACGCAGCTCTACCCACTAAAACCCGGCGAGTGCCACCAATGCCGCCTTGGTGAGGTGCCCCGGATCTGTTAAGCTAACAGGGCACCTCGACGGCTAGTCAGTCGCGCATAAGACCGACGCCACCTCCACAGAGGGGTTGTCCCGCACCACAGAACAACCCCTCCCAACGTTGGGACAGTACAATAGGGTGAGGTTCCCATCCTCACCCCTTACCCCTGCTCTTTTGTCCCCTCTTCTTATAAGAGGGGTACAAAGAGCCCCCTCGGCTCAATTGGCTTCGCCCAAGGTGCTGGGCTCACCCTAGGCTACTGAGCCCCACCGCCACGTCAAGGCCTGAATCATGGGGGGGAGATAGGATGATCCTACGCACGTTCCAGAAAACATATTATGTACATGAAACTACCATTTCATGTAGGAGGTATTAAAGCCAGTTAGATAGATACGTCTAGATCGACTTCGCGATGAGGCACTTAGCCCTCCTAAAGTTGCCAGAAAAGGAGTTGCAGTCCATGTAAAGTATTTTTAAAATAGTATATGCGCAAGGCCTTATAATTTAAAGACCGTATTGTGATGAAAGTTTCGGCGCCGTATCTCTGAATAAATCAGAGATGAACATTTGTTTGATACATCGGTTTGTACCGCTAAGGGCGACTGTACACTGGACCGCATATTTATTCGTTGATTTGAAACATTATATATTGGAAGGGCGGGTAACTATTTACTTGTAGGAGGGACGTGTAGCGCCGCGCTTAGGTTTATGGTTATTACTACCTTCAAGCACTTTTCCTGTGTTTCGTAAAGGAGGACAGGACAGGCTGTGTAATTATTGGCACCGAGACTTAGTATATTATGTCTCAGGATTGGCAACGTTGCCTTGTCATGGCGGTGGGGCTCAGTAGCCCGAGGTGGACCCAGCACCTTTGGCGAAGCCAAGTGAACCGAGGGGGCTGTTCTTTGTACCCCTCTTATAAGAAGAGTGGACAAAAGAGAGGGGGGGGGCAAGGGGCGAGGATGGGAACCTCACGCCATGGCACTGTCCGGACGTTGAGAGAAGTTGTTCTATGGTGCGGGACAATCCCTCTGTGGGGGTGGCGTCTTCTTAGTTCTTAGGGGACTGACTAGCCGTCGAGATGCCCTGTTTGCTCATTAGATCCGGGGCACCTTATCAAAGGCGGCATTGGTGGCACTCGCCGGGTTTTAGTGGGTAAAGCTGCGTCCACTTACCAGCTTTCGAGCGCAGCGAGTCTCGCATACCCGCTTAGGGAGACCCACTCCCCCACGGGATCCCTCAGAGCATTTCCCGGCCTTAAAGAAAAAATTAAAATCGGTTATATGTAAAGTCGGTTTACTGACGATAGTTGAACGTGACAACGTCATAAGAAAATGGAACGCCTCAGAGCGAGGTAACGCCGCATGCGTCATGTTTTTTCATTCGTGCAGCCGGCTCCATCGAATTATAAGACGTTGTCACGTCAAAAATAAAGGATATTCCTTGGTAATATCGTATATGAACTATGTTATTTAACCACTTATCAGATTTTGTCTCTCCAACTAACAAAGAATACGTTTTACATGTACAAATACGTTAAAAATAGTCAACCAAAAAAAGACAATAGGGCTTTAAAATACGAAAAAAATTGTTAAAATATGACGAGTATTTTCGAAGATTAGCAGACAAACTCTTTTGCGTTATTATATTGGTATAAGATTCCTCAGAAAATAAATTTGGGTGCAGTGTACACGCTCTCTTACATTTATTGTTACAGTTTGAACGATGATTTTATTTTAGCTTTATTGTTTAATAAAATGTATTCGTAGTGTTGTGAAATAAAACACATTTTGTCACAGAACTTGGTGGTTCAGAGTTCCGTTCCTCAAAATGACAAAACGGACCCGTTGTCTGTCTGTCAAATCAAACCTCATGGAATGTTTCCTATTGACACAGTATCATTAAATTTGGTAAGAAGCTCGATTCTGAGGTTTCCTCGAAGTGTAGGAACATTTCAAAGATCATTTATTTATGTAATATATAAAATTCTGGTGTCACGGTGGACGTAATTGAACGACTCCGAAACGGCTCGACCGATTCTCATGAAATTTTGTGCGCATATATGTATCGGGTAGGTCTGAGAATCGGACAACATCTATTTTTCATCCCCCTAGGTGTTAAGGGTGGTCCACCCCTTGCTAACGCGGGCGAAGCTGCGCGCAACAGCTAGTTTTTCTATAAAAATACGGCTATGCCGTTTTTATTACTATTCACTTCACACTTACGCTTTTTTATGGCAAAATGAAGCAACCGAGCAGTCGGAGCCTTATAATGACAACCGACGCCCGTAGACATCCCCACAACCAAAAGTTATGCAGATGTGCTGCTTTTCTACTCCCTATCTCCCTTTTTTTTTACGCCGGGAAATTCTCTGAGGCATCCCGCCTGGGGAGTGGGTCTCCCCAGGTGGGTATGTGGGACTCGCTGCGCCCGAAAGATGGTAAATGGACACAGCTCTACCCACTAAAACCCGACGAGTGCCACCAGTGCCGCCTTGGTGAGGTGCCCCGGATCTGTTAAGCTAACAGGGCACCTCGACGGCTAGTCAGCCCCGCAAGGGACCGACGCCATCTCCACAGAGGGGTTGTCCAGCACCACAGAACAACCCCTCCCTACGTCGGGGCAGTACAATGGGGTGAGGTTCCCATCCTCACCCCTTGCCCCCTGCTCTTTTGTCCCCTCTTCTTATAAGAGGGGTACAAAGAGCCCCCTCGGCTCAATTGGCTTCGCCCAAGGTGCTGGGCTCACCCTAGGCTACTGAGCCCCACCGCCACGACAAGGCCTGAACCATGGTGGGGACTCCCTATCCCCCTAATGGGCTATCAGAAATTCACAAACCGCACGAAACGCGGCAGCATAGCTGTCACTTGACTCGGGTGTTATGTGAGTGAGAGGTACTACCCAGGTACCAGCATGGCACTACCTCTTTTATTTTATTTTACCATTTACTAGCTGTTGCTCGCAGCTCCGCCCGTATCCGGAGTGATGATGATTAATTTATAGCCTGAGTTACTCCTTATAACATGAGCTATCTGCTAGTGAAAGTCCCGCCAAAATCGGCCTAGCCGTGTAAGAGATTAGCCGAAATAAACAGACAGAAAAAATTGTATTATTTCGGTATATGTACCGTGTGGCGTGTATACATCCATATGCATTTAATAAAAACTTGCGGTTATTTTAATATTACAAACAGACACTCCAATTTTATTTATCTGTATAGATTAGACTTTCAGTTTCTATGATTACAAATTGTCCTGAAAAACTGTTTACTTCCTTCGATAGGTATTTTAAAAGATGGAGCCCGTGGAGGACATATCATTCTTTTTCAGACTTTTGATTCTTCATAGTAATACGATCTTGAAGGATGAATACCTAGCTTAGATCACTATCAATAACCCTGTTATCGGGTGTGATGAACTGCGTCCGGACCCCAAAGAATCATTTTTCACGAATATCTAATCTAGTTCTTTATTAAGGTTTTGGTGATATATCTATTGCCCGAAGTTTTTCCTGTGCCCCGAGTCTGTTTGCATCATCATCATCATCATCATCATCATCATCATCATCATCGTTTCAAAATCATTTAATGAACGCTAAGACGACTGATCCCTTGCCACTCATTGGAACAACTATCCCCCTTATTTCTTATAGGATAATCAGTGTATTACTGACATCGAGACTTGCCTTGTCTTTTATTATGATAAATGGAATATTAAGCCTTTATTGTTAGTTGTATATTATAATAAACTATAAATATCTTTTATTCTCTTTCTCTTATGATAGGCAACGCTTGAATGAGTTTATCTGGAGAGAATATTTGTCACTCTCATAAGAATATAAAGAAGAATTTATTCACAACTCTAAAGCTATTTTCCGATCAGGCTTAAACATTACCCGCCTTCTGGCACGGTCGGATAATTAACCTTGGATGAAAAAGGTAAGACAAACTCATCGAACATATAACCGGTTAGAGTAGTAATGTAAGCCATACAATTGAGAAACTGGTCAGTGATTTGTCACTGACGTAATAGCAATTCAACTAGCCAGTGATCTGTGAGTACGTCCCATCGGCACATCAACCCTCAATGGCTATCAGAGCGCAAAACCGGCGCAGCGTCGCAGCAAATCACAACCGACGCCAGGAGGCCGTGTGGTCGCAGACTGCACGGTTGGCGGGGGGCAACCCCCCAATCAAAAGTGAGCCGAATGGGCTCACATCAATCCGTTGAAGCATTAGGGCCTTCGGGCCATTAGCATAGATCCATCCGAAAAAAAAAAAAAAAAAAAAACGTCGCAGCAAAAATTTGGCGGAATTTGTTTTGATAAAAACACATAACATTACTCTATTCCGGTTATATGCTCGATAGTCAAACTCTAAATCCCAAGTAATATTATAAAAATATCTAGAAAAGTACACAGATCTTAGAGTATACATAATATATAGAGCGCTATAACTGTCACGCCGCTTCATTGTGCCGATCGTAAGCAGATGCGTTATATAGATATTTATATACAGTAAAGCGCTGTGAGAGTGACATACCATGCGTAATGCATTTAAAAAATATATATATTTTAAATTAGGACATTCATCATCATCATCACTATCAGCCTCTATCCATCCACTGTTGAACACAGGCCCCCTTAAATAAACGCCAAGACAGAAATGTTATTGCTTTCTTTTATTTTGCTTCCAGGAATCATTCTTACAAATTGGCACTTCATACTTCACCATTTCAACATAAAAACAAATATGATGAATAGCGCGTGTGATTTTGACCCTGATTGAACGTTTCCAAGACAATGGTCTTGTCTATGTTCATACCTGTGCTTACAGTTCATACTTAGTGACGCGCGCTCTATATATTATGTATACTCTAAGACCCAGATTGTAGCGGAGTCCCACATGTAATATTTAATTCATACAAATAAATTAAAAAACTTATACATTCAAAAGCCCGTAAAACTAAAGTTTTTAATTAATTTATTTATGCAGGATCGTGTAAAAATCCTGTTAAGTTAGCTAACTTACTTACTTGTGCTTTAATTTGCCCTTGAGTTAAGTCGTTTATTTTACAGACAATCTTTTTGGAATAGTTATCATCTAATATTATTACCGCGAAAGTTTGTATGTATGGATATTTGTTAGTCTTTCACACAAAAAGGATTTTAATGGAACTTTGAAATAATATAGCGTATACATCAGAATAACGTACAGGCTATAATGATAACAGACGTTATCCTCCTTTTCCCTATACCCCCCCCCCCCCCCCCCAATGGGCTACTGGAAACTCACAAACTACACGAACCGCGGCAGAATAGCTGTTAAGTACTTGACGTGGGTATTATGTGAGGGAGAGGTACCATCCCGGTCGTGTCGGCCCAGTTCGGCTGCAAAGGCAGCATGACACTACCTTTTACAAATTATACTTATTATTAATATTACTTAATTTAATATATTTAATATTATTAAGAGCGCTTGTTTGGTAAAGGATATTATAAAGTATAAGATTTCATAGAAGATACCACACCTTGGGAATAGGGCGTTCCTCCCAGGCATTTCAGGATAAGATGTAAAAATTGTTATGTAATACAAATTATTAAAAAAGATTAGTTCCACTAAGTTTGTTTCGCCGGTTCTTCCTTGGAACTGGTGGTAGATTCAATTGACGTTCAAAAAGATACTGTATTGGTACTATTTTGTATTTAAAAAATCTGATTTTGATTATTGCTATTTAAATTTTTTAATTTTAAATTTTAATTTGTAATTCTTTTCGAAATAATTTTCTATTAGTATTTGATTTTAGTATAAGTTATTATTTTTATAATTAAAATTTTAATATTGTACTTATATGGGTGATTAACCTAAAATAAATGAATTATTATTATTATTGCTGCAGCAAACCATAATATAAAACACAAATATTAAAAATATATAGAGCTGTTCTATAGACTGACTCATCACGATATCTCTGGAACTATAAGACCTAGAGACTTGAAATAAATATATATAGGAGCTGTTCTATAGATTGACTAGAGACTTGAAAATTATATATATAGGTGCTGTTCTATAGAGTGGCTCATCACGATATCTCTGGAACTATAAGACCTAGAGACTTGAAATTTGGAGTATTACTTTTGCCATGTAGAGGTCAGCTAGAACGGATTTTAAGAAATACCTCCCCATTTGACAGAACGAAGTCTGTGCGGGCAGCTAGAATTAAATATTCACAAATATAATTTCTAACACATTTGAGAACGTTGTTGCATCCTCCGCTCGCTCGTCGCATTATATTAAGCTGTCAGAAATCTTTTATAAATCATTTCCAATGGGTCGTCCGCACTCCTTGCAAAGCCAATAATTTAGTCTAGTGAGGTGCATAAGTAATTAATTTTAAAAATGTTTCCTTTCTCCTTAATGGTGATGTTCCAGATAATATACAATAAAGACATGAAAATGGACGTCGATATATCAAAAAGAGATTTTTTTAATGTTTTTAGTTTGTCGCGCTAAGAATTTGGGAAATTTAGTTTATATGAAGAAATGCAGAAAGTTGATATTTTAAAAATATTCAAATAAAAATTCTATATTTATTCTATACATATATAATATACAGATAAATTAAATTGGAGTGTCTGTTTGTAACATTAAAATAACCGCTTTTTACTAAATGCATATGGATGTAAACACGGTACCTACATTATATACCAAAATAACATTTTTTACTATTTTTGTCTGTCTGTTTTGTTCTGGCTAATCTCTGAAATGGCTGGGCCGATTTTGACGGGACTTTCACTGGCAGATAACTGATATAATAAGGAGTAACTTAGGCTAAAAATAATCATCATCAATCCGGGTATGGCTGTAAATCTAAGGTAGCGCGGGCGAAGCTGCGGGCAACAGTTAGTATTATATAAGATTGCGTGAGCCTAGGACGCATCATTTCAGCACTAGCGGATCTTATCAAATAGTCATTATGGTTACATTTTGAAGGATGTTAAGCAGTGGACGGATAGAGGCTGATGATGATGATGGATATTATAACAATAAATAGTTTATTTTATCCTTGGACCGTAGTCTAGCAGTTTCGACGTACAAAAAGCCAATAATACATATGTAAATCCGGGATCTGGAAGCTCCGCCCGCGACTCAGAGGCCATTTCTCTCAAATTGTATTACCTCAGTGATGTTCTGTAAAACACTGGTATTGGATCTACCAGATACGAGAAAGTTCTTTATTGGCTTTTCTATTTACATCCCTCATGGAGTATATGTAGTGTAACAACTCGTAGCAGGAATGTCCGATTAAAATAATTGAATCTTCTCGATCACAATTTAATTCAGCAAAGTAACGCTTCCAAAGTATACTGGTAGAATGGTAGAATAGCCGTAAGACCACTATTAGCGTCTTTACTAAATTGATACAGTCATGGACAACTATTTGTTTACTAATTATTATAAACTAGCTATTGCCCGCAGCTTCGCCCGCGTTAGCTTAGATTTACAGCCGTAGACGGATAGATGATGATTATTTTTATAGCCTAAGTTACTCCTTATGACATTAGCTATCTACCAGTGAAAGTTCCGTCAGAATCAGCCCTGCCGTTTCAGAGATTAGCCAGAACAAACAGACAGACAGACAAAAATTGTAAAAATGCTATTTTGGTATATGTACCGTGTATACATCCATTTTATGCATGTAGTAAAAAGCGGTTATTTTAATATAACCAACAGACACTCCAGTTTTATTTATGTGTATAGATATGGCCTTATTTACAAATAATTATCTATACAGATACCTAAATAAAATTGGAGTGTCTGACGCTTTTCGTGTGGTTTGTGAGTGTGGTGGCCCCCCTACCATGGTTCAGGCCTTGACGTGGCGGTGGGGCTCAGTAGTCTAGGGTGAGCCCAGCACCTTGGACGAAGCTAATTGAGCTGAGGGGGCTCTTTGTACCCCTCTTATAAGAAAAGGGGACAAAACAGCAGGGAGCAAGGGGCGAGGATGGGAACCTCACCCCATGGTACTGTCTCGACGTTGAGAGGGGTTGTTCTGTGGTGCGGTACAACCCCTCTGTGGAGGTGGCGTCGGTCCCTTGCGGGACTGACTAGCCGTCGAGGTGCCCTGTTTGTTTACTAGATCCGGGGTACCTCACCAAAGGCGGCATTGGTGGCACTCGCCGGGTCTTAGTGGGTAGAGCTGCATCTACTTACCAGCTGTCGGGCGCAGCGAGTCCCACATACCCGCGTGGGGAGACCCACTCCCCCGCGGGATGCCCAGAGCATTTCTCGGCGTTAAAGAAAAAAAAGCCAAAAAAAAGGTTGCGGTGGCCCATTGGGGGGAAAAAGAGTGCAACGCATCTGCATAATCTCTGGTTGTGCAGATGTCTATGGGCATCGGTAGTCACCATAGGGCTCCGACTGCTCAGTTGGTGTTTTTATGGCATAATGAGCTATGACATATAAAAACCTTGCCATCGGATATCCTAACTTACCTATCTAAAATAAACGACAGTGGAGTATCATAGACACCCTTTGGGTTCAAAACCCTTAACATATTGCATCATCAGCACCCCCCCCCCTCAGTCCCTGGTGGTAATTACCTATACCCTCATTCGCTCATACGGGTACTATCTTTAACATTAAATTCAAGATAACGTAATCTGGACCATAACACAAAATTCTTTATGTCGCTGTTAAAACCAGCTAAGCGCGAGTCGTGTGGTGATGATGGGGGGTTCAAATCCCGAAAATCAAGTCAATTTTATATGGAGTATGTATGAAGCAGCGGTAAATTTGTTAAAGTTGTAGTTTTTTAGTACAGATAGCGGATTTTTTTGTAATAAATGTATATATCCCGTTGTCGTGGCTGTAACTATGTATATGTTTTTTTTATATTTCTGAATTCTAGTACTCGTATTTATCGTTGTTCTCAAATATTTACGCCAATTTCACTCATTATAATGAAACATTTTTTACGGATTTTATCGCGGTTTATTAAGATTTTTACAAGCCCGACGTTTCGTATATTTTACAGCAACCATGGCCACGGAGGACTCTACCAATCATATTAATGACAGCGGTACTGTCTCTAAATCATCAAAATTATCACCCCTTTTCGTCCATTTAAGGACATATTTTTTTCTTTAACGCCGGGAAATAATGCTCTGAAGCATGCTGCTGGGGAGTGGGGGAGTCCTCAGGCGGGTATGTGGGACTCGCTGCGCCCGAAAGATGGGAATGTGAACGTAGCTCTACCCACTAAAACCCGGCGAGTGCCACCAATTACGCCTTTGGTGAGGTGCCCCGGATCTATTGAGCAAACAGGTCACGTCGAGAAACCGACACCACCTCTACAGAGGGGTTGTCCCGCACCACAGAACAACAACGTCAATACAGTACAATGGGGTGAGGTTCCCATCCTCGCCCCTTGCCCCCTGCTCTTTTGTCCCCTCTTCTTACCCGTACGCCACCACCCGCACCACAGAACAACCCCTCCCAACGTCGGGACAGTCGAAAGGAGGTTCCCATCCTCACCCCTTATCCTACTCAAGGACATATTATCTCGGTTTGATCCTGACCCCCCCCCCCTGTGATACCTAGAAATGAGTTTTTCAAAATTTTTACGTGTAAGGTGTGTGAAGTTCACACACCCGCATTGGGCCAGCGCATCAGTAAACTGTGGCCCAATACCCTCCTCGCTTGATTTCGAGGAGGAGACCCGTGTGGTTGATATTATTATTAGATATTATAATAGCAAAATTGCTAGACTGATTCTGATGAAACTTTAACAGTATTGGCCGATGAGCTGAAAGAGGATATAAGTCCTTCATCATTATCTTGTTCATCAAAAGAATAAAAAGAACGCAGACAATGTACAAATAGATTTTTATAAACCTGTGTCTATTTCTTTTTTACGATTACGAACAACTAGGCTAATGTAAAATAAGATGAACTGTTTTAGCTTCGTCAGTCGTTCTCAAACATCATCAAAAGTTACCCTTCCTTAACCTTAAAAGTGCTATATAGTTCGCTATATGTATGTAGATGACGAACGAGGGTGCGTAGGAGGCGCTATTTAATGCGTCTCTAAACGCCTCTGTGCTCATGTCGGGCTTCAGGATGGGAACCTGGGCCCAGTATGACACGACATCGCGGGGACTGCTTAGTGGCGGCCGAGCAGTCCCCCCTTACGAGGAAGTTTGGGCTTCACTGAAGCCAGCCAGTCGCTGAGGTGATCCTGTTGCCTGCAGACTCGGAACCCTCAAAGAGCGGCTGAAGGCACTTGCAGTAGTTTTAATTTAAGGGTAGGGCACTCCCAGGTGCTAGTCCCAAATAGGGTCAGGATTTACCCAAAGATTCTATTCAATTCTGACTACATCCATAAAGGATTTCCCTGCGATATCTAAAAAAGGTAACTCCTCACTAGAAGAAGGAAGGGAAGATCAGTATATCTTCTATAGCTTGCCTAATACGGCTTGATACTTTAAGTCAAAGATTTTAAGGATAAAATGATTAAAAGATTGCATATGTCGTATCCACTTTGTTATAACACTTATTATGTTAGTTGGATAAGCAAACTAATAATTATAATATTAGTTGGATAACCGAACTGGTTGTCTATCCTGATACATAATATGGTGATTAACCCCACTGCATAGCTGTCACTTTACCTTGGTATCACGTAAACGAGAGGTAGGTCGTGTCGGGCCAATTCGGCTGCAAAGCAGCAATGGCACAACCTCTTAAAAAATAATTCTCTTCTATAAACGTAAAAGCCACTTGTCTAAAGGGCAGGTCTGTACACATAATTTGACACCTTTTCATATAAGTTCTGTCCCTTTGACCTCCAGTTCTAAACACACAATTATGTCTCCCCGATGACCCTATTAACGATAAGTTTCGCTAGACAATACACTTAGTTTTCACTTAGCACATTGCTTAACCCTTCCAAAGTTTTTATTGTTGTCGTTAGAACAATTAACTTTACAGCTGTGGCTCGCGTCTTCACATGGATTTAGACTATGATTATAATGAAATAACTTTTACGGATTTTATCGCGGCTTATTTAGATTTCTACGTGCCAGTATTTTTTTTCAAAATAAAAAGGGTTTTTTTTTTCAAAACAAAGAGTTACGTTTAAACATGAGTAAAATAAGTAACAATGATGTAAAATCAATTGAAGTCTTGAATTTTAATGTTAGTTGGATAGATAAACTGGCAGACGTGCCACCTGATGGTAAGTGGTCGACGTCGCCCGACATAAACTAGTTAACGTGAGACTAGCCAAGGCAATTCATTTATATGTTGTCTGTTAAGAGACATAAGAAACACGTAGGTTTTTGACTTTTGTATAGTGGGTTTGTACATTATATTTCACAGATCCTACCTAATATCCTACCTAATCGTTTGTTACGCTTTCACGCCTAAACCACTAAACCAATTTAAAAAAAACATTCACCAGTGGAATGTATTTTATCCCCGGATTCCCACGAGAACTACGCGGATAAAATCGCGGGGTGCTGCTAGCAAATAAAAGTTAAATTAATCAAAGTTTGAGAGCCAGTATGCAGGCGTTATCGTGACGTCACATATCGGGCCCAATTTTGAGCAATAAAATTTACTGCCCGGTTAGCTGTAGCGGTTTATTGACATCGTTAAATTAACTGCTAGTTAATATTGCTTACGTTTCGATTGACGCCTACACCGGGGCCGATCTGGGCGAGGGTCTACTTGGAACTGCGGTGATGCATTTCCGCACGATCACAAAGCCTCTTAAAGTTAGACTAGGTATATCTCAGCAAAGAATGGAAAGTTCGTAAACGGTTTCGTTTACAAAATAAGGTCATTTTTGTATGGTTCTAATGTTTACGTAAATTGCACAATAATGAAAAAAAATTCCACGGATTTTATAAAAGTGTAAAAATCCTTAAAAATCAAACCCAGCAATTGTTTTACCACAGTTGACCCCCCCCACCATGGTTCAGGCCTTGACGTGGCGGTGGGGCTCAGTAGCCTAGGGTGACCCCAGCACCATGGGCGAAGCTAATTGAGCCGAGGGGGCTCTTTGTACCCCTCTTATAAGAAGAGGCAAGGGGCGAGGACGGGAACCTCACCCCATTGTACTGTCACGACGTTGGGAGGCGTTGTTCTGTGGATGTGGCGTCGGTCCCTTGCGGGACTGACTAGCCGTCTATTTGCTTGTTTGCTCATTAGATCCGGGGCACCTCACCAAAAGCAGCATTGGTGGCACTCGCTGGTTTCTAGTGGGTGCTATGGTCTGGAGCTGCGTCCAGCTTTCGGGCGCAGCGAGTCCCACATACCTGCGTGGGGAGACCCACTCCCCCGCGGGATGCCTCAGAGCATTTCCTGGCGTTAAAGAAAAAATAATCCGATAAGTCGGGCATTTAAAAATCGTAATGAAACGCGATAAAATCCGTAAAAGTTGTTTTTAGATTTTTTCATATAATATTTTTAATGAGACATCTATTGACATGTCTTGGTAGTGTCTATCGACTTAAATGCCGTGACGCCATCCGGCATGACGTTGTAATTTGAGTTGTAAACTATATCATTCGATTATTCGTTATAGATAATTTTATTAATTACTAGCTGATGCCCGCGACTTCGTCTGCGCAGGATAAGATTTTAGTTTTTAAAAATAAAAAAGTATCCTATGTTACTTCTAATATCTCCAAGAATAAGTGTACAAACTTTAATGATGATCGGTTCAGTAGTTTTCGCGTGAAAGCGTAAGAAACAAACTTACTTTCACATTTATAATATTAGTATGAATTCTAATATAAGCAGATGTTTCTCATATGCCGGGCATCTGTGGAGTCTTACTTTTTTGTTTGCTATTTTTCTATTAATTTAATAAAGTTTTGTATTTATATCTCACTACGACCTCTGCGGCTCAGTGGTAAGCGAGTTGGCGCTCAAGTCGGAGGTTGCGGGTTCGAATCCCGCCAGGGCACAAAAAATATTTTCTGTGTTCCTAGGTCATGGATGAGTATTAAATATGTGTATTATAATATAATAAAAATCTTAAATATATTTATTGTATAAAAGTATTAAATATATTTCCGTTGCCTGGTACCCGTAACACAAGTTCATCGAGAACTTACCACGGGACCAGATTGACGTGGTGTGAGAGCATCCATAGATATTATTATTATTATCTCAAATGTTGCTACTGCTACTTACAGTAATGAAAGAGGAAATATTTGTATTTTGTATGTAACGAATAAACTCAAAACTACTGGACCGATTTCAAAAAATCTTTTGCCATCAGAACGCTATATTATCACTGAGTAATATAGGCCATATAAATAATCATCATCAATCCGGTTAAGGCTGTGAATCTAAGTTAACGCGGACAAAGCTGCAGAACCAGCTTTTTTTCGGATGGATCTATGCTAACGGCCAAAAGGCCCTAATGCTTCGTCGATTTGATGTGAGCAGATTTGGCTCCCTTATAATTTATTAATATTATAAAGCTGAAGAGTTTGTTTGTTTGAACGCGCTAATCTCAGGAACTACTGGTCCGGTTTGAAAAATTCTTTCAGTGTTGGATAGCCCATTTATCGAGGAAGGCTATATAACATCATGCTGTGACTACCAGTAGTTAAGTTGAGTAAGTTAACGCGGACGAAGCTGCGGGCAACAGCTAATTTTTTTTTTTTTTTTTTTTTTTTATGTTAGTTGGATAGGCAAACTAGCAAACGTGCCACCTGATGGTAAGTGGTCGACGTCGCCCATGAACAACAACAGCGCGGCACAGCGCTTCCCTCCCACTGGTAGAGAACAAGCAAGATGGTGGTACCCATGTAGCCGGGAGCGCGGCACAGCGCTTCCCTCCCACCGCGACCGGTATTATATATTATAATTCGACGGCACGGCCTCCTGGCGTCGGTTTGGTATCTGTGGTGGGACTGGGCCGCGTCACCGTCGGGTGGAAAGCAGGACCAGCTATATTGAGTATTTTTGCGTCGAACACGCGACATTAAAACAAAACGACTTCAAATTTGTGCCCCCTTGTTATTTCTATAAAAGTTTTGACGATTGTTCTCTAAAGTAGTTACTTTTATTACTTAAACTTTGGATTGTTTAAGATTCTCTGATTGGAAATATAATGAAGATAAGGATGAATGAAACGGATAGCGCGTGTCATCGAGAGGGGTATATAATATAAGGGGTAGTGCCATGCTGCTTTACAACCGACCAAGCCGTTTGGCGACTATTTACGCCGACGCCGGTGTTATGTGCGAGAGCGGTGCCACCCCGGTCGTGCCGGCCTAAATCGGCTGCATAGCAGCATGGCACTACCTCTTACTATTTGTCTGTAAATTAAAATCTGTAAAGTAAATTCTATTTGTAAATTTTAAACTTGTTCTACGTACGTATTGCCTTAGCTGTAACTACAGAGAATTGTATAATTGAAATAAATAAATAAACTCCACTCCGCCATGGCTAGTTCTGAGAACTCATTCGAGCTATCCTGAGACGTAAGATGGCAAGTAAGTCTTAAATTTCTTGTGTCTGTACCTAATTCTGCATGTATACAAAAGCGACCTTTACCTGCTAAGGTAAGGGTATGTCCCACTTGCTAAGGGTCTCCTCGAAATTAGGCGAGGAGCGTGTTAAGCCATAGTTCAACGGTCAACTGGCCTTTACCAACAAGACCAACTTCGCTCACATCGAAGGTTAAACACGACACGAGATACAGCTATGTTTAGTTTGCACCTTTTAATAAAATCTGACCCTAGTGTAGGGCCTGGCTCTATTTATTTTATCAGATTAGAAAAAGAAAAAATATATTATGGAACAACTTTTTCGGAGTTTTACAACGTTTCATTATATTTTTTTAATTTCCGACATTTTGTATGGTTTACAGTAACCATGGCCACCGAAGGACTGGGATTTTTATTATAATAAACAAGCTGTTACCTGCAGCTTGACCCGCGTTACTCAACTCCTATAAGTCACTGCGTGATGTTATATAGCCTATAGCCTTCCTCGATAAATAAGCTGTCTAACACTGAAATAATTTTTCAAATCGGACCAGCAGTTCCTGAGATTAACGCGTACAAACAAACAAACTCTTCAGCTTCATAATATTAGTATAGAAGAAATTCGCGTAAACATTAGAAAACATTACAGAAAAAACCTTTTTTAGAATGAGACCCTTATGGTGAACCTTTTTTTGCCCCATATACAGGCACTATAAAGGAAAATTACATAATAATAATAATATTTTTTGGTTTGATACTAGTTTATATAAAAACACATTTTACATCCGTGTCAGTCTCTTTAATACCTTGTCTATTTGAGACGTGAGATGGTAAGTTTTGATGACAGCAACTCTCTATATATGTGCGAAGTAATAAATAACCTGCCTTACGTTCCGTTTTGTAACACAGCCAGATTTTACGGAGGAAAAACGCAGGATGGCGCGCCGAGAACAAGCCTATCCCTTTGACCGCTAAATAAGAAAAGAAAAAAAAGAAAAAAAAAATACTAAATCGATGTTTTTCCCAGTGCACTCAAGAAAGGTTCACAACACAAGACTTACTCTTCAAATCAATTCAAAACCATGAAAATATTTTCTATTTCAATAAAGTGGGTAGCTGTATTAAACTTAACATCCCACACAGAGGAAAACACACGTTTCCGGCCTCACACAAACTTTCTACGGATAATTCCACTCATTCAACAATTTTAATTTCAACTTTATTTTGCCAGTACCTCATATATATAGCAAACGCTTTAGTATATATTTTTTCTTTTCATTGTCATTTAATCCACAGCTAGTTCAGTAGTTTTTGCGGTAAACGACAAAGACACATGCAAACACATTTTACCACTTACAATATTTAATACTGGCTGTTGCCCGCAGCTTCGCCCGTATTAACTTAGATATACAGCCGTATACGGATTGATGATAATTATTTTTATAGGCTAAGTTACTCCTTATAACATTAGCTATCTGTAAGTGAAAGTTCCGTCAAAATCGGCCCAGACGTTTCAGAGATTAGCCGAAACAAACAGATGGACACAAAATTTGTAAAAAATCCTATTTTGGTATATGTACCGTGTATACATCCATACGCATTTAGTAAAAAGCGGTTATTTATGTTACAAAACTCCAATTTTATTTATACATGTATAGATAGATATATAAGTATGGCTATCCTTATCTTTACTTATAGATTAAAGTTTGAAGTTATCTTTCAATATTGTAAAAGTTCTATAAAAATACCCTTTAGTAATTTAATAATCATATGGCAAGATTTTTGCCCTTTTTTTGTTTTTCTTGCGAACTTACACGTAAGTTATGTATGTTTTGTTTTTCAATATTTTCGATGGCGTTTTATATTTTAATTCAATTTTTTTCTAAAAAAATTTTGTTTACTTACCGATATGATGTCGACGACTTACCTACCATCTGTTGGCATGTTTGCAGGTTTGCCTATCCACACATAAAAAATGTTTACGTTTAGCTCCTAGACTATACTTGATACTATGACGGAATATAACTTTGAGCATTTTAATTTACAAAGGTTCTAATGACGTTAATTATAGCATAGGAGCGTGGGTGGATACAAGGGTTCTCAACTGGAAGGGTTGTCCTACAGGGAGCTACGTTTACATAGTTAAATGTCGCTTGCTTTGCTAGAACATCTGAATTTGTCTATCTAATTAATTAATAACTGTCTAGATAATTAATCGTCTCAAAGCTTTTTCCTCGCCTATTTTCGAGGCGACCGGTGTTCTCTGATGCTCTGTGATAAAACAAGCATATTTAGATTAAGTATATTGTGTAACAGTGTATGATTTCCTTAATAAATTTCTATTATTATTATTATATTCGCAAACCCAAATGTACAGTTGTTTTATTTCACGCAAGCGGGTCGTCATGTTTTTTGTGATGCGACAGACGTGCGTTCTTGTGCGTAAGGGTGAGGCCAAACGAGCGTTTTTTTTTTTTCTTTCACGCCGGGAAATGCTCTGAGGCATCCCGCCTGTGGAGTGGGTCTCCCCAGGTGGGTATGTGGGACTCGCTGCGCCCGAAAGATGGTAAATGAACGCAGCTCTACCCACTAAAACCCGGCGAGTGCTACCAAAGCCGCCTTGGTGAGGTGCCCCGGATCTGTTAAGCTAACAGGACACCTTGACGGCTAGTCAGTCCCGCAAGGGACCGACGCCACCTCCACAGAGGGGTTGTCCCGCACCACAGAACCACCCCTGCAGACGTCGGGACAGTACAATGGGGTGAGGTTCCCATCCTCACCCCTTTCCCCCTGCTCTTTTGTCCCCTCTTCTTATAAGAGGGGCACAAAAAGCCCCCTCGGCTCAATTAGCTTCGCCCAAGGTGCTGGGCTCACCCTAGGCTACTGAGCCCCACCGCCACGTCAAGACCTGAACCACGGTGGGGAGGCCAAACGAGCGTAATTTTTTGAGTTGTGAGTCGCGTAATATGAGTCGAGGAATTTACGCTGCATTCGGTTGTATACTTAAGTATCGGCCTAGTTAACTACCACACGGCGACGTAAACTGTGCGCATTAGTATAAAACCGAATGTAGAGACGTTTGGCCTCGCCCTAACTATAGGGAGTGTATCAGCGAACTGAACTGAGGGATCCCGAGCTTACGATACTAAGACAATGTGCATATATATTAATAATAATTAATAATAATAACAGGTATTATTATTAATTTATATTTACACAAATAAGGATGGCTCACCCGCTTTCGGGAAACAAAACGGTTTCTGAAGATGTAAAATATAGAGAAGTACCTTAGACCAATATTTAGTAGATGATTGCAGGACCGCACCAAGGTTCAAGCCTTGTTGTGGCGGTGGGGCTCAGTAGCTTAAGGTGAACCCAGCACCTTGGGCGAAGCAAATTGAGCCGAGGCAGCTGCTCTTTGTATCCCTTTTATAAGAAGAGGGAACAAAAGAGCAGGGGGAGACAAGGGGCGAGGATGGGAACCTCACCACATTGCACTGTCCCGACGTAGGGAGGGGTTGTTCAGTGGTGCGGGACAGCCCCTCTGTGGAGGTGGCGTCGGTCCCTTGAGGGAATGACTAGCCGTCGAGATGCCCTGTTTGCTTATGAGATCCGGGCACCTCACCAAAGGCGGTATTGGTGGCACTCGCCGGGTTTTAGTAGGTAGAGCTGCGACTACCTTACCATCTTTTGGGCACAGCGAGTCTCCACCTGCAGAGCCCCCCCCCCTCCCTAGAAATATGCCTCAGAGCGTTTCCCGGCGTAAAGAAAAAGAAAGATGATTGCCGGATAATAATTGTAAATAGAGCAATTATTAAAATGTTCAAATTTGTAAAAGTGTCAAACTATTTTAAGATTTATTCCGTCTGGTCCATGAGTAACATGCAAATATGGTGGCAAGTAGACAGAACTGAAAGAAGTGGATTCGTCAATGTACATTAGGATATTAGTATTTTATATCTAGCACTTTTTAAAATATTGTATAAGCGATTTTTAAACCATGTTGTAGACATTATTCGATGAGTGTAAATATCTTTATGGAAGGAAGAAAAGCTGGAACAGGTCTTTTTATAGTTGGATTAAGGCTGACACATGATGGAAAGTGATCAGCGTCGTCTATCAATACCTATATACAAGTGTCCTGTCTTTCGTACTAATACAAGGTAGCTAGGTACTAATAGCTCGCAAAATAGGCGCAAAAGCGTCGAGTTGCGGAAACCAGCCTGACCTTAAGTAGGTACTAATATAATACACAAACACACACACACAAACACACACACACACACACACATACACACGCACACATATATCATCATCATCATCATCAGTCTGGATACGGTAGTTAGTAAATCTAGGTAACACAGGCGAAGCTGCAGGTATTTAGTTTCGTTTTTTTTTTCTTTTTTTTTTCGATGTCTATGGATGTCCGTCTGCCCCCTCTTCTATAAAACAAGCTACAAAACTACTAGATCTAGTATTAAGTACTTCGATAGGTGTCCGGGCTGACGGCCTGGATGAATGATGAGGTTAAGGATTGATGCATTCCAAATGGAACTCGACTTACGTTCGAGACAGATGAAACCTTGGAGAGAACTTTGTCATTTGAACCTGCATTAAGTAACTTCTTTGAGGGGTTCAAAGAAGTAATTACAAGCTTTTTTTTTATAGAAGAGGGGGCAAATGGATAGTCGGTTCACATGATGGTAAGTGAAGAGACACCACAGACACCCGCTACACCAGTGGATTAGCAGGTGCATTGCTGGCCTTTCAGATATGAGTATGCTCTTTTCTTGAAGGTCGTATCGGTTCGGAAACACCTTTCACTACAATACTAATATTTAAATAATTTTATGTCATAAGGAAGTCTGGCGCCTCGTTATGGTAGCTGTAGGGTATCCGAGACGTAGACTATATAAAAATCTTAAACCGCGATAGTATTAGGTATAGCGCCTGCAAGCCCTCCACTGTAGCGGGTATATCGAGATCATTTACCATGTGAACGACTCTCGAGCTCTTGCTATTTTTCAACAAAAAATATATTAAATTGTTTATTGAAGCTCTGTACACTTATTAGGAAGATACATTAATCAAATCATTCGAAGAAATACAAATGGAATATTTGGTTTTGCCAAAAAAAAGAATTTTAACAAACATTAATGCTACTTTAAACTATAAATATTTTTATCTATAAAGATAAATAAAATTGGAGTGTCTGTTTGTAATATTAAAATAACCGCTCTTATTGAATGCATATGGATGTATACACGGTACATATACCAAAATAACATTTTTTATAATTTTTGTCTGTCTGTCTGTTCCGGCTAATCTCTGAAACGACTGGGCCGATTTTGATGGGATTTTTACTGGCAGATAACGATTTACTTAGGATATAAATATAATCATCATCAATTCGGGTACGGCTGTAATTCTAAGTTAACGCGGGCGAAGCTGCGGACATCAGCTAGTACAAAATAAGCCCCAAACGTCATGTATTCGAACCCCTAACACTTTGCAATTACACAACTGTTTCATTAATCCCAAGAGTTCATTATACGCTAAACATTAGACACACCATTAAGTTTTTAATTTGAACATCTTAATGTTTAACGTAGTGGAGAATGACGCACAACGGTAGTCTAGCATAATATTATATTGTACTAGCAGTTGAGAGATCGAGTACTTGCAGTCGGTATTGAATACTTCCCTACCATGGTTAAAGCCTTGTCGTGGCCGTGGGGCTCAGTAGCCAAATGTGAACCCAGCACCTTGGGCGAAGCAAATTGAACCGAGGGAGCTGCTCGTTGTACCTCTTATAAGAAGAGGGAACAAAAGAGTAAGGGTGAGGGACAAAGGGCGAGGATCTCACTGACACAAAGACTCTCTTTCTGAAAACTTATCTTTTATATTAATAAAGAAAAAAAAAAAAAAAGATTGAGCACAGGGTTTAGTTAGTTCCCCGCCATGGTTCAGGCCTTGACGTGGCGGTGGGGCTCAGTAGCCTAGGGTGAGCCCAGCACCTTGGGCGAAGCCAATTGAGCCGAGGGGGCTCTTTGTACCCCTCTTATAAGAAGAGGGGACAAAAGAGCAGAGGGCAAGGGGTGAGGATGGGGACCTCACCCCATTGTACTGTCCCGACGTTGGGAGGGGTTGTTCTGTGGTGCGGGACAACCCTTCTGTGGAGGTGGCGTCGGTCCCTTGCAGGACTGACTAGCCGTCAAGGTGCCCTGTTAGCTTAACAGATCCGGGGCACCACACCAAGGCGGCATTGGTGGCACTCGCCGGGTTTTAGTGGGTAGAGTTGCGTCCATTTACCATCTTTCGGGCGCAGCGAGTCCCACATACCCATCTGGGGAGACCCACTCCCCAGGCGGGATGCCTCAGAGCATTTCCCGGCGTAAAAGAAAAAAAAGGGTTTACTTAGTTATATAACTATCTATATACATATACATAGTATTAACTATTTTAAAAATCTGGTTTCGCGAAATAAAAGTTATTATTTGGGAATTGCCCATGAATACATTGTTTACGAGACTAAGCCCGAAATAAAAGTTATTATTTGGGAATTGCCCATGAATACATTGTTTACGAGACTAAGCCCGAAATAAAAGTTATTATTTGGGAATTGCCCATGAATACATTGTTTACGAGACTAAGCCCGAAATAAAAGTTATTATTTGGGAATTGCCCATGAATACATTGTTTACGAGACTAAGCCCGAAATAAAAGCCAAAAACATGGTAAATATCCCGTTTTAAACAGTTTTTAATTAAACACATTAGAATATTACGGTTTTATATCTTCGCCGTTTGTTAAGGTTTTTATATTCTCGTTTAGGAGACTTGACAGCAACTACGATAACTGGAGGACAAAGTCACGATAAAAATCACAAAAGCAGCTTTTTTATGGCGTGAAATTCGTGATAACATCTTATTAAAATTTCGTGTCATATTTGTCTTTTTTTCTGGCGAGTACTACCATAGCTTTTGGTGAGGTGCCCCGGATTGTTTGAGCAACAGAGCACCTCGGTGCTTTGTCAGTCCACCACCGGACCGACGCCACCTCCACAGAGGGGCCGTCTCGCACCACAGAACAACCCCTAACGTCGGGACAGTGCAATGGGGTGAGGTTCCCATACTCTCCCCTTATCCCCCTACTCTTTTGTTCCCTCTTCCTATAAGAGGGGTACAAAGAGCAGCTCCCTCAGTTCAATTTGCTTGAACCATGATGGCGATGGATGACTTACATAAATCATTAGATCGAGAGTGCGGTTGATGCTTATGCGGCATGAACCATGTTTGTCTGCGTATGTCTGTCTGTCAACCAACCATCATATTTATCTGCGGTAAACTCCTAAAGTACTGAACCGATTTTGAAATGCTGTGTGCATTTTAGCGTCGAACTAGAGAGGTTGGATTTAGGATAGATTTGGACACTCTATACTATATACTAATATGGCGTCTGCCCGGATCACTAGTAAGAAAGAACGTAAATATTTTTTTTATGTCATAAGGAAGCAGCCAAGCAGTTGGAGCCTTTGGTGACTACCGACGCCCATAGACATCCGCACAACCAAAAGCTATGCAGATGCGTTGCCCTCCGTAACCCAATGGGCCACTGGAAACTCACAAACCGCATGAAACGCGACATAGCTGTCACTTGACGCCGGTGTTATGTGAGCGAGAGGTACCACCCCGGTCGTGCCAGCCCAATTCGGCTGCAAAGGAGCATGCAACCCCTTACAATATGTGATGTTTTATATTAGATTGTCTAGTAGTTAATGATGTTTATCTGCAATGTGGTTTGATGCATTTAACATAAATAGGGCTGTTATTTGTTATAATTTTCGTATAATAGCCAACTTCATTCAAGTACATAATATAATTAATGATACGCGTGAAGATCTTAAATGTATCGATATTAATCATGTATTAACAAAAGGACATTGAGGATATCATGCCTAGGGAATAAGGCGTTCATGCCAAGGCTTTCCTACTTTTGTGTGAATTGTGTCAATGATTTTGAAAAGAGCAAAATTTGTTTATTATATTTTAAGACACTTTTAAGAGATACTCCCTTGTCAAGTATTTTTTGATGTGAAATCTTTGTAGGCATTTTGGCGCGCCTTGAAATTTAATGCCGTGACGGCATATAGTATGACACCGTCATGTCATGACGACTCCAATATACATCGCCGCGGCAAACGAATTATTTTGCGCGACATTATCTTTTTAATTGCAATATTTACATGACTTTTGAAAGAAGATTTGAAAGATTTAAATGGAATTCTTTTATTCGATTATGGAACGAAATGTAAACACTTTTTTAGTTCTTACAGTCCTAGAAAAAGTACAGTCGGCAACCGAAATAACTTTCTCTATGCAACACATCAAACGGTTGGAGACAGGCCAACCTGTCATCGCCTGTCTCATCCTGGGCTAGACAACAAACATCCCTACTGCATACACATAAAGAACAAAATAACTTGTAGCAATGTAACATGTACTACTACGTGGGATAAAATACTATATGACGTCACCGTAAGGAACATTTTTAATGTGGGATTGTAGAGTCATTTATCAAGCGTTTTGGATTTGTATACGTATGTACAGATGACAGATTTAATATATTTACAATAAATTATTAATACTTATAAATCATTCGGAAAAATATTTCATGATTAAAATTTAGAGTAACGCGAATGTTAATCAGATGATGTTGATGGTGAACGTCACCCATGAATAATAACCAGTTAACTGGGACTGATGCTCAAGCTTAGGTACAGGAGGTGGACGAGGGAGCTGCTCTTTGTACCCCTCTTATTAGAAGAGGGGTACAAAGACCGGAAGGGACCGGTGGGAGGAAAGCGCTGTGCCGCGCTCCCGGCTGCATGGGTACCACTATCTTCCTTGTTTCTCCCGTGAAACAGCTTTGCTGTGTTTCGGAGAGAAGGGCAAGACAGGTAGTGTAATTACTGGCACCGAGACTTAACATCTTATGTCTCAGGATAGGCAACACATAAATGAGTTGCCTGGGCTCGTTCCAGGTAAACTAGTTTATGTTCATGGGCGACGTCGCACACTTACCATCAGGTGGCACGTTTGCCAGTTTGCCTATCCAACTAACATAAAAAAGGGGACAAAGGGCGAGGGTGGGAACCTCACCCCATTGCACTGTCTCGACATTGGGAGGGGTTGTTCTGTGGTGCGGGAAACCCCTTTGTGGTGGTGGCGTCGGTCCCTTGGAGGACTGACTAGCCGTCAAAGTGCCCTATTGCTCAACGAATCCGGTGGCAATGGTGGCACACGCCGGGTTTTAGTGGGTAGAGCTGCGTCCACTTACCAGCATTCGGGCGCAGAGAGACCCATTTATGCTATCAAAAATAATCCATTTTACACGCTTTTTATTAGCTTCACCTGTAACGTTTGTTTGTATGTTTGTAACCGACTCCTTAGGACTTGATTTTGACCCATTTCAAACGGTCACATGTCATTTAAACTTAGTAGACAATAATTTAATAAGATTATTCCATTAACCTCATTAGGATTGTTAGGATATTTTATTTTTATTTTAAACTCGACTGACAAAAAAATACGTATGCATGCATTTACTATTTAACGTATTTATTGTCATAAGGAGGCAACTGAGCAGTCGGAGCCTTATGGTGACTACCGACGCCCATAAACAACCAAAAAAGTTATGTAGATGCATTCCCCTCCTTTTCCCTACCCCCCAATGGGCCACCGGAAACTCACAAACCGCACGAAACGCGACATAGCTGTCACTTGACGCCGGTGTTATGCGAGCTAGAGGTACCACCCCGGTCGTGCCGGCCCAATTCGGATGAAAAGCAGCATGGCACTACCTCTTACGTATGCTTAGTAGCGCCTAAACTTGTCCGGTTTTGATGAATGATGGATTTGTAATGATATATTATATGAGATAGGACACATTTTAACCGACTTCAAAAAGGTTGAATTTTTGGTTCTGGGGTCAAAGTTTTGAAACTTTTTACTTGTTGTTTCTGCACCCTTTCGGTTTAACTCTAAAAACCCTTGGCCAGGATTCTAATTGTACAAAGGAGCATGCGGGTTATTAAAAGTTGAGTTCTTATTTTGAGGCTATAAAAATAAATATTTATTTAGATAAAAAAATAAATTCTTTAGGTACAAAGGAATCAAGAGTGGCAGCGTCATTAATAATTATCACGACATAACAGCGTCACGACTCGGAAACTCCAATAGAGTTTTCACAGCAACCCTACATACGCACAACAAAACTATGCGGTGTATGACTTATTTTATTAAAGTAGTGCTTCACTTTTTTTTCTTTTAAGCCGGGAAATTCTCTTAAGCATCCCACAGGAGAGGAAGGACTCCCCAGGCGGGTATGTGGGACTCGCTGTGCCCGAAAGATGGTAAGGTGGACGCAGCTCTACCCACTAAAATCCGGCGAGTGCCACCAATGCCGCCTTTGGTGAAGTGCCCCGTATCTGTTGAGCCTTGCACCTTGATGGCTAGTCAGTCCCCCAAGGGACGGACGCTACCTCCACAGGGGGGTTGTCCCGCACGCGTAGTGCAATGTGGTGAGTATAATTAAGAGGTGTTAGTGAGTTTAAAAACTACTCATCCAATTTAAAGTTTGTATGTATGTTTGTTTCTCACAAAAACAACTGAATGGATTGTAATGGAACTTTACAATAATATAGGTTATACTTACGTCAGAATATCACGTAGGCTGTAACTTATCCCCGTACTCCCGCGGGAATGGAAACGCGGGTAAAACCGCGGGGCGCTGCTAGTAAGGCTATAAAATTATCATTAGTCATCTGTAAATCTAGGTGACGAAGCTGTAGGCAACAGCATAATATATGTATAATATATTGTCAAAATGCACATTCACAATCGGATTCAAACCTTGTTCCGATAGATCGAACTGAACTACTAAACCACCTGCTTATTGATAATAAAGCATTCACTCAAAACATGTCACAAATATAATTTGATACAGTTGCAGTGGGCGCCTGGCCTATACATAAAAAAGCTTAAAAATAGACGTACGCCACGCGTACACTATAAACGAAATATTTGGACCAATATATTTAGTTTTTGACGTGACAACGTCTTATAATTCGATGGAGCCGGCTGCATGAACGAAAACACATGACGTATGCGGCGTTACCTCGCTGTAAGGCGTTCCATTTTCTTATGACGTTGTCACGTTCAACTATCGTCAGTAAACCGACTTTACAGACAACCGATTTATTCGGTTGTATCTTGTTCATAATATATACGCTCTATATAACGCAAAAAATTGATAAATGTCTCATTATTTATATCAAAAGAGTGATTAGAGTCTCGATAGATACACACGCAATAAAATCACTTATCCGTTCACCACCTAGGATTACAGGTACGTTTGAACTAAAAGATCTCATCAAATAAATAAATATAAAGATAGCAGGATAGTTTTGCTGATCTAGTTGTTCCGTACGTTGCATCTTGGCTCTTGGTTATCAATAAAAGTGCAATGCAAAGAACCATATCAAAGTGGTAAGCGCGTTGACGCTCAAGCTGGAGGTAGCGGGTGTGAATCCCGCCAGTGAACAAAAAAAGTTTTCTGTATTCCTGGTTCATGGATGTGTATTAAATATACGTATTATATAATAATAATCTTAAATATGTGTTTAGTGCTTCCAGAACTTACCATGGGACAGCATTGACGTGGTGTAAAAGCGTCCATAGATATTACTATTATTAAATAATTTTGTTTTTTTTATTATATTTATGTTCATTAGATAAATAAGCAAACCTGATGCCACCTTAGTGGTTCTAATGCAAATATAAATTGAGATTATTGTGCCTATATTTGTAAATTATATAAATAAAAGTTTTCAGCGTCGCTCATTACCATAAACGTCTTCATCTGTTGCTTGCCCAGCAAGTTATTCCTCCTTTGCCTATCCTAAGATCACCCTTATTACAAATTGACGCTATGACCGTCCTTTCCGTAGACTGGTATCATCGAGCATATTATAACCGAATAAAGTAGTAATGTGAGCCACACAATTCCAAAACTGGTTAGTAATTTGTCACTGATGTAAAAGAAATTCAATCAACTAGTAATCTGTGTGTACGTCCCATCGGCCAATCATCTATCATCAGAGCGCAGAACCGGTGCAGCGTCGCAGCACGAATTTGGCGGTATTTGCTTTCATACAAAATACAAAATTACCGTTCTATTCGGTTATATGCTCGATGTCTGGTACAAATCTATAGTGTGCGCTGCCTTGTCTAGTAAAACCGTCTTAAGCGTGTTTTATGGGTCGTGTTTCAACAATAACGACACCCTTTGTTATGCCCACTACAAATTAACATTCTTCCCATCACAATTATAAAAATATGACGTTTCGAAATTACATTAAATAAAGTTTTATGAACATCCAGCGATGTTGAAACGTACATCTCAGACTTCGTCCATGATACAGCTGGTAATCTACACAGATAAATAAAATTGGAGTGTCTGTTTGTAATATCAAAATAACCGCATTTTATTAAATGCATATAGATGTATACACGGTACATATACCAAAATATTATGTTTTACAATTTTTGTCTATCAGTTTTTTACGGCTAATCTCAAAAATGGCTGGGCCGATTTTGGCAGGACTTTCAATGGCAGATAGCTGATGCTTTAAGGTTACTAAGGCTACAAAAATAATCATCAATCTGGATACGTCTGTAAATCTAAGTTACCGCGGGCGAAGCTGCGGGCACTAGCTAGTGAACAGTATTATGTGGTATTATCATCATTGTCAACTGGTGTACGGAGACCCTTTTCAATAACATCAAACAGGTCCAGGTTGGATGCGAAGACCGGAAAATAATAATAATAATATAAAACATGTTGGGACAACTCACACAAGGCCATGAGATCCCAAACTAGCCAGAGCCTGTTCTTATGGTAACCAGACAACTGATATATTATACCTACTTGTATATTTCTAAATACATACATATTATTGAAATTATAGTGAAATTTTCATGTTTATATACAAACTTGCACGATCCAACTGATAACCCTGCTAATATTATAAACGCAAAATTAAGAATGTATGGATGTATGTTTGTTATTTTTCAAAAACTACTAAATGGATTTAAATGAATCTACAATAAGAGTTGTGAGAGTTCACAGCCTAGAAGAGTTACAGAATCGTGTACGTCGTGCAATTGCTTTAATTACTCCGCAAATTTTAAGGAAAGTTCATTTAGAAACTGTAAATACTAAATAGTGCTCGTCATTGTACTGCACAACGATGTCACTTCGAACATCTTCTATGAATACAAAATTTTGTGCTTACTAAGAAATAAAATGTATGGGAGAGTTTAATGTAAAATTTTTGGATATTTCTCGTTTTATTTTTAATAATTTATTATTGTCATTTTACTCATTAGGTAAAGTACTTTCGAAATCAGTTTAAAGTTTTTTGATATCTGTAATAGTTACGGAATAATCGCCTGTGCACACTTAACGATTACACCCGGTATAGTATAGTAGCGCACACACAAAACTTTTTTTTATAGCACAGGAGGGCAAACGAGCAGTCAAAGCTTTAGACTACCGACGCCCATACACATCAGCACAACCAGATGTGTTGTCCTCCTTTTCCCTATCCCCCCAATGGGCCACCAGAAACGCGACAGCATAGCTGATACTTGACGCCGGTGCTATGTGTACGAGAGGTACTACCCGGTCGTGCCGAACCAATTCGCATAAAGCAGACAAAACTCTAAAGGTTTGGAAGGCGCGACGTGGTAGTGGCATTACGTCATGACACTTGGTCGTCACGGTATTTGAAGCATAGTCTGGCCAACAAATGTTTCATCATTCCATCAATAATATAATATGACTTAGTACTTTACCACTCTGCTGCTACGACAGAAACAAAGAGTCGGAAAAAGAGATTGTATATGCATAGTGTGTGTGTGTGTGTGTGTGTGTGTGTGTGTGTGTGCACGTGTGTGTGTGTGTGTGTGTGTGTTCACGTGTGTGTGTGTGTGTGTGTGTGTGTGTGTGTGTGTGTGTGTGTGTGTGTGTGCGTGCGTGTCATTCGATTTGAAAGGACAGAAATATTACACCCACATTAACAAGCATACTGACAGAAAGATTGATCTGTAGTTAAGAACAATTAATTAGTAAATTCCTCTCGTATGGATGTCAGCGGGAGCCCTGGCACTCCGCCCGCCGGCTCTGGCGGCCGTTCAAGTATGGTGATGATGATAGCTGATGCTAATGAAATGTCATGTTATGTGGTGATGGTGGTTGTCAAGCACTTTTCAATTACGAAATGGTGTAGTGAGACGTTAAGGTTTGGGTTCAAATCTGACACAATGTGTTTGATATACACCCCTATTTTTTATTCACCAAATTTTTTTATCTACATAATCAGTAAACGATACTGATCACATATCACCATCATCATCAACATCAACCTTTAACGGTAACCAAGACGACCGATCCCTCGCCACTCAAATCCAACACGGACCAGCCACCGCACGGAGATCTTCTTCCCATTCTGATTAATGGCCGACTAACACTTCATCTACCTAAACGCGGCCTCCACTCTTGAATCAATCATCCTCTGCGATTGCCAATCAAACATAAAAAAACTGAAATGTCAATGTCATGCGGCCATTTTGTGCGCCGTTAAAATTGTATAGGTTGTCATAATCTATTACAGCCCGTATTATAGGTATTTGAATTTAAATGTTTTGTTTTCACTTCTATCGGCAGTCCCTGTGACTGGTTGGGTTAATATCTTTTTTCGTTCCTAATTCGCGTAACACAAATTCTTAAGAACCCATCACTACGGGCTACAATTCCTTAACACAAATTCTTATGAACTTTAAGGGCTAAACGTGGTGTGATTTATTATATAATATATTATATTGTCCAAATAAAATCAAGAATTATGTTGCTCAGCGAGACAAAGTGTGCCTAAAGTATTTATATAAAATCCCCAAGCAAATTGAGGCGCGGGAACAGATGTATCCGTCGCCAGATTACTGGAGTAATTACACGGGTGTTACCATCTCGAGGTAAATATCGAGATTACATAGATGTTGTATCGGAGACTCGTCGCCATTTTTTTCGAAATTCAAATATCGAAGACATCATCATCAAACGATGAAGAATGTTTTATGTTCAAAACCATAGAGCATAGTTGGAAGGAGTATCATTTTGGTGTATGAAAAAGTGTCCGTCGAAAAACGTCACAGAAGTAACTTTATTTTGAGTATATTTTAAATGAACTGCCAAGAAATAGGCGCAATTATATACACATTTATAAAACACATTTAAATATTCTAAAACTACTAGTTCATACCAATCAGTGCCATTATGGAAGGTTTTTAAACTTTTATTTTCATCTCAAAATGTTCAGTTTTTGAATATTTCTCCCATATTATAATCTCTTTAATTTTAAACTCCACGCCCAATCCGACGACAGGAGGCCGTGTGGTCGATGACTACACGGGGGGGGGGGGGGGGGGCAAATTAACTCACACTAATCCAATGTAGCATTAGGGTCTTTGGGCCGTTAGCATACATCATTCCGAATAAAAAACCTCCATGCAATTTCTATGCACCAATTAAATTAGTATCGCCTTCTCGAGGATTATCAATGTTGTGTCTGAGTCGACCCAATTTTATTTTTTCAAATGTTTAAATAAGTTACTAAAGAGTTTTTATGTCCGATTTATACATGCTAAGACAGGCTCATAATAACACAAGGAGAGTGATTAGGCCATTAGGTACTTCCTTTACCCCTCAAAGAAGCTATAGCCACTAGACCTTCGTAACGACGGCAGAAAATGTCCTGAAAATTACGATGATAACCACACACGCATATGGTCTTACTAGCAGCGCCCTGCGGTTTCACCCGCGTTCCAATTTCCGTGGGAGTACATGGATAAATTATAGCCTAAGTTATTCTGTTCTGGTGTAAAAGATATATTATTGTAAAGTTTCATTAAAATCCATTCAGTAGTTTTTGCCTAGAGTAACAAACATACGCACAATCGACGCTAGGAGGCCGTGTCGTCACAGACTGCACGGTTGGCGGGGGGCAACCCCCCACTTTATAAACCAAAAGTGAGCCGAACGGGCTCACACTAATCCGATGTAGCATTAGGGCCTTCGGGCCGTTAGCATAGATCCATCCGAAAAAAAAAACATACATCCATACATTCTTACAAACTTTCGCATCTATAATATTAGCTGTGATATTAGGAAGTAGGATATACTCCTCGCCTAATTTCGAGGAGAAATGCCTAAAATGGGACTTAAGGCTTGCGGCATCCCGTTAACATGTCACACAAACGTTACAGTAATATATTGTTTGGAGTAAAATTGGTTTTCGGAAGTAAACAATCGTTTAGCCATCAATTGGAGCCCAGAACCATCCTGCAGGATAGATGGCTCCTCGAATGTATTCTTTGGACGTTCTTAAAATGTATTACTATCTTATTAATGTCTTCAGATTTTGTACATACGCTTTTTATAATATAAGTTAACTAAGCCTTTTTTTTGATAACGCGGCATTAAAGCATATAGCCAGGTCACCGGGTTAGGTTCCTGACCCTATGTGGGATTCGTACCTAGGAGTACCCTACTTAAACTAAAACCACTGCGAGCACCTACAGCCGCCGAGATCTTTTGAGGGCGAGAGATTTTGAGGGGCCCGGATCTACAGGCAATGCAGGCAGGAATCCATGAAAACAGTAGAAAAGAAGGTAGCGAGCAGTACATCAGAGCAGAAAGCAGAGAAAACCAAAGAAATAACATATATATAATCATCCCTACATACGTTATAACGAGTTACTTTTCTTATAGCATAGGACGGCAAACAAGCAGTCGAAGCCTTTTGGCGACTATCGACGCCCATACATATCCACAAAACCAAAGATTATGCAGATGCGTTGCCCTCCTTTTCCCTATCCCCCTAATGGGTCACCGTAAACTCACAAACCGCATGAAACGCGACAGCATAGCTGTCACTTGACGCCATGTTATGTGAGCGAGAGGTACCACCCCGGTCGTGCCGGCCTAATTCGACTACAAAGCAGTATGACATATATATTAAGGATATACAGGCGATTTATTAAGATTTTTACATTTACGACGTTTCGCATACTGCGCAGCAATCATGGTCACGAGAAACCATTAAAATTTGTTATAAGCCCCGAAAAATATTATTATGGTGAATAAAATATCGCGTAAACGTTAGAAAACAATATTTTTAAGTTTTACCTCTTACTAAAAAGTTTGTCTATCTATTAATAATGTAATATCGATGGTATCAATAGAGCTGCCAGAACATCGTTCATACTGTTGTCGCCTCTCAGACGGTCCATGCAGTTTTGCATTTCTAAAGGGGCCTGTACAATGTACACTAATATAATAAAGCAGAGGAGTTTGTTGGAATGCGCTTATCTCGGGAAGTAACATGATATGATAATTTATGTTTATTTTGACAGCCTGATCGTTGAGAAAAGGTGAGCGGGTTAGTTTGATTTTGACGTGACAACGTCTTATAATTCGATGGAGCCGGCTGCACGAACGAAAAAAGATGACGTATGCGGCGTTACCTTGCTCTGAGGCGTTCCATTCTCTTATGACGTTGTCACGTTCAACTATCGTCAGTAAACCGACTTTACAGACAACCGATTTTTTTTTTGTTTTGTAGCTGGTAACATTGGACTCAACTATATAAAAAATAATACTTATATTGTTTTAAACTAGCCCGATCACTATTCATATTTAAATAAATATTGTTTCGGGTGCTTACCGCGTTCAGAGAGATATATATATATAGCAGTTCCCGTTCCCGATCCCGTGGTTCACCCGCGAACTTTTTTTCAATTTTTTTTTCTAATGTATGAATTGTCAATAGCAAAGTAAACATTATTAAAATTCAAGGTTCTAAAAATTATATTGCACAGTAATATTTTTTGAATCTTCAAGTGATTTTTTTATCTATTAATTTTATAATAAATAGATAAATAAATTATTTATAAATTTTCTAATATTCAGTTCAGTGTTCATTTTTTAAAGTAAAACTTCCTTAGGGGTAACTCAGATTTTAACGAGAATCGTGCGTAAAGGCACGCTCACATTTTTTATTTTAATCGTGGTTAATTGTAAATTAAATTTAATATCATATACAGATATAGGAGAATGCATTTAATAATTCTCATGCCAAGTTCTACCCATAATAATCTCATTACTGCGTCTCGTCTTATCACTGATGGAATAATTACATTAGCTCTCGTGCTTACGTATACTGAACTGGTTATCGCATCCAACATCATTGAGAGACAATTTTGAACAAATATAAATTCTGACTGTCGCCTCGGACATCGTAGAAAAACTGTATGTATGAAAAAACATGAATGAATGTTGTAAGAAAAGTGACATTCATAGTATGGATGCGAGTGGCGAGGGATCGGTCGTCTTGGAGTTCTTTGACGGAGGCCTATGTTCGGCAGTGGACGGATAGGGTCTGATAATGATCATAAAACGTTCACTTTTTTGCGCTAGTTTTTTTATTTTAATAAAGTGCAGTGTGCATGCTCCCTTGTCAATAATTACATTTCACATAATCTTCATTAACATTTGTAAACGTAATGTGAGTTTTGACAAAGTACTCCGTGTATTGTGACACGAATGGCGAACGGTAGCAAAGGCCGAAGGTGACGGTCTACCGGTCTGGGTTACGTGGGCTCAAAATGACCCGAACGGCGAAATGGATGGTACTTGTTTTCGACTTACGTTAATGAAGCGGACACGAAACAGGAAAACACAGTTTCTTATCCTTCTAATATTATGAACGCGAAAGTTTGTAAGAATAATAATAATAATATCTATGGACGCTTTTACACCACGTCAATCTGGTCCTGTGGTAAGTTCTCGAAGTACTTGTGTTACGGGTCTGGTACCCGTATATACCCGGGTCTGGTATACAATGGAAATATATTTAATACTTTTATACTATACGTATATTTAAGATTTTTATTATATTATAATACACATATTTAATATACATCCATGACCCAGGAACACAGAAAACTTTTTTGTTCCCTGGCGGGATTCGAACCCGCAACCTCCGGCTTGAGCGCCAACGTGCTAACCGTTGAGCCACATAGGTCGTCAAGAATGTATGGATGTATGTTTGTTGCTCTATCACATATAAACTACGGAACGGATTTTGATGAAAGTTCTCTTATTCACTTCAATTTTATTTATTTGTATAGATTTAGTTATGGATGTACTACCAGCGCCCCGCTGTTTCACCCGCGTACTTCCCATTCCCGTGGGAGTACAGGGATAAATTACAGCCTAGGTATATGTTATTCTGTAAGCTATGCGATTGTAAAGTTTCATTAAAATCCATTTAGTTGTTTTTGCGTGAAAGAGTAACAAATATACGGTCGTCCTGCACCACAGAACAATCCCTCCCAACATCGGGACAGTGTAATGGGATGAGGTTGCCATCCTCGCCCCTTGTGCCCCCTGCTCTTTTGTCCCCTCTTCCTATAAGAGGGGATAACAGAGCAGCTCCCTCGGTTCAATTAGCTTCGCCCAAGGTGCTGGGTTCACCTTGAGCTACTGAGCTCCATCGCCACGACAACGCTTGATCCTTGGTGGGGAACATTTTTATACTAGGTTAACGTAGTGTGATTGTTAATATATATTGTCAGGGCTGCATCACAAAAAGAAAATCCAAGGTCAGTATTAATACAATAATCCTGTATAGCTGTTATGGTGAGTGCGTTCTTGTGTACAATACTCGGTCGGGGTGCTTTGTAACACGCTGTATAATGCTTGAGTGCGGGTTCGATCCTGATCATATTGGATTATTTTAGCCATTGAATTGAGAGAAATTAACGTTTGGTTGCGTCCTATATTTCAAAACGTTATCATACACAAAAAACCATTCTTTAATAATATCTATGGACGCTTTCACACCACGTCAATCTGGTCCCGTGGTAAGTTCTCGAAGAACTTGTGTTACGGGTACCAGACAACGGAAATATATTTAATACTTTTATACTATACATATATTTAAATTTTTATTATATAATACACATATTTAATACACATCCATGACCCAGGAACACAGAAAATATTTATGTTCCCTGGAGGGATTCGAACCCGCAACCTCCGGATTGAGCGCCAATGCGCTCACCACTGAGCCACAGCGGATGTCTATATCCGGACTACCAAAAGGCATGCTGATGTGTTGCTCTCATTTTCCCTAAAATAGGTGTTCAAAAATAAACATATTATGTTTATTTTTGAACACCATTTTACGAGCTTATTAAGCTCGTTAAATATATTATAATAATTACCATACCATTGGATAGAGTAGAGAGTAGAGTAGAGAGGTAGTTTCATGCTGCTGTTAAAGGGTTAAAGCTGTTAAAGGGTGTTATGTGAGCGGGATGGTACCTCCCACTCACATAACACCGGAGGGCAACACATCTGTATAATCTCTGGTTGTGCGGATGTGTATGGGCGTCGATAGTCGCCAAAAGGCTTTGACTGCTTGTTTGCCCTCCTATGCTATAAAAAAAAAAAGTTCCTTTGAATGGTTATTTTTATGTTACTTGTAGTTCCGCATAAATAAATTCTTCAGCTCCATATTAGTATTAACATTCACGATAACAAATAACATATTCTATGAATATATCAATTTTCAGTTCAAGTCATGTTTGAACGTCAGACGGAGCGTAGGTTTACATTACATGTAATGTTACTACTTCACCCCCCCCCCCCCCTGATCAAAAACCTCTTGGGAGAGCTAACCAAACATATTTAATTAACATTATAAACTACCACTTCTTTGTACTTGTCTTTTCTAAATAAGGCGAGGAACTATCATTTATTACTACTATCACGTTTATTTATTTAACTTTAGCTGTTCCTCATTCACCCAAAATTTTAAATTTATCTAAAAAAAACCTTAAATGTGCTATAAAAGGCGGTTCCGGAGATTATTGCTTTTAATCAAACAAAATCTTAAGCTTTATTATTTTACTGCTATAAGAGTATCCCGTAGCTTCGCCCACTATGTGTGCGCAGGAGGCTTAATGCGCCTCCAGTAACGCCCCTGTGCTCGTGTCGGGTTCAGGATGGGAACCTGGGCCCTCTATGACACGACGTCGCGGGGACTGCTTAGTAGCGGCCGGGCAGTCCCCCCTTACGAGGAGTTGTTGGGCCTTTGCCGGGGCCAGCCTGTCGCTGAGGTACTCCCGTTGAATGCAGATCCGGGACCCTCAAAAAGCGGCTAAAGGCGCTCGCAGTGGTTTTAGTTTACGCGTAGGGCACTCCCAGGTGCGAGTCCCACATAGGGTCAGGATCTTCCCGAGATCCTGGCTACATGCGTAAAAAGCATTTCCCTGCGATAACAAAAAAATAAAAAAAAATAAGCTTTGCCCACTATAACTTAGATTTATCTGCGAACTGATAACGCTTAGCCTATGTCACTTAATAGCACTTCTGAAAGAACTTTTTTATCGGAAGAATAATTTACAAAGCTTTTTATTTGTTGAAATTCAAAATATATAAAATCTCTGTACTGACGGACTTTTTAACATTAACTCATAAACCAAACTTGCCAACATTATTATATCAGTGGAGATATTGGTATGAGAGGTGATATACAAACTCCTTGGCATAATCTCAGCGCGCCAACATCGTCGGGCGCCATCTTGGAATTATGGCACAGATAAATAGTTTATTGCGGTATGTGTGAGATAAGAATTTGCAAGTTACGAGCAGAATTTGTACCAGAATCAAAACATATAATGTATGCTTAAAGTTAACATACATAATATGTAGGTATTTCAAATCTGAATCATATATTTACATAAGCTTATTTTATATACATCTTGTATTATAAATGTGAAATTACTAATATTATAAATGTGAAAGCGTGGATCTTTGTTACATATATTCTTGGAGGTATTAGAAGTAACATAGGATACTTTTTATAAAAAAACTAAAATCTAACTAAGTCGTGGGCACCAGCTAGTATAAAATAATTGTAACGACTCTCAGCAAGAATGTCCGATTAAAATAATTGAATCTTCTCGATTACAATATATTTCGGCAGAGTAATGCTCTTCACAAAGTATACTAGTAGAATTAATGGCGTCATTTTATTTTAATTTTCTTCAATCTATTTTTTATAAATATCGCCATAGTATTATAAATAATTATTGTAAATACATTATTAATTATTACAATTATTAATCACGTATATTTAGATTTATTAATGTTATACTTTAATTATTAATCAATATTATCTTCATGAATGGCACATCCCTTTGACGCCACCGGAAATCTATAATTTGAATTACTTTAATTGTTGTATTTAGATAGGTAAACGGCGTCCCATCTGGTGTTGTCAGTGGTGTGTAACATAATCTAATATCTCGCATACGTCCTGCTGGACGTCGTCTTTCAAAGAACGCTGAGACGGCATTTCCCTATCACTACATCTAACTTGGACTAACTGTTCATATCCGATAAAATGAAAGTTGTGCATGATGATGATGATGATGATGATGATGATGATGATGATGACGATGATGATGATGATGATGATGATGATAATGATGATGATACAAAATAAAAGCTAAACAAAACGAAATAATTCTACTTAGGACAGTTATATTGAGTTTAAATGTTTCGTTCGGCCTGATTTGGGTGGACAGATTAATTTAATTACGGGGCATTACCACCTCCCCCCTCCCACCACTCACCCCCTGTCATCATCTATCAAGTTAATTCGTTTAAATGGTAAACAGGGCCATTTCATCTCACTTAGTATCTATTTAATTGGGAGGTACTATTTTTTAGTTGGATAAAAAAAATAGTGGCACCGACACTAGTTAATTCTTACGTCTCTGGTTAAACCCGTAAATGCACGACGGCCGGCTGGTCGAGTGGTCAGGTGGATAATTTACGCAGCGGTCGCGGGTTCGAATCTCAATCAAATAATTTGTATGATGAATATGGATGTCTGCACCGGGTCATGGACGTGTATATAATATAAATATTGTATGTTTCTAAAGTTATTAAATTCCGTTCCTAGTAACACAAGTTCTAACGAGATTACTATGGCTTTTTTTTTCTTTAGCGCCGGGAAATGCTCTGAGGCATCCCGCAAGGCCTAGACCATGGTGGGGAGCTTACCATAGCTAGGTTAACGTGGTGTGATTGTTGAAAAATATTTATTTCTGAATGTGTTGCCTGGGCTGGACCCAGGTGATCTTGTTCATGGGCGACGGTGACCACTTACCATTAGGTGGCTTGTCCGCCAGTTTGCCTATCCAAGTAACAAATATCTATTTAACTCATCTATCTCATAATTTCCATGACAAGTCTAATTGTGTGACGTACATCTCTCCGGATAATATTTTGAAAGCAAATTGGCAGAATTAGTCATATCAGCTAATATATTATATACTAGCGGCCCGGTACGTGCTTCGCTACGTATAAAGTGAAATAAAAAAATATTGGAACATCAAATTAATTTATTCAAACAAAAAAATATATTATTGATTGCTAACTAGCTAAAACTAGCTATTTTAAAATTTAATGTTGTACTGTCAACACTGAAAAAAGTTTCAATATGACCCCAACTGAAAAAGTTTCTATTTGACAGAAAAATCTCCATTAACAAAACGATCCGCCATTTATTGAATTAAAAAAATGTGATAAATGAAGAACCGCTCGACCGATTTTGTGCAAACTTCACATAAACCATCTACTAAATAGTCCGAACAAAGCCTAAACATTTTGTTGGGATTGGTGAGCCCGTTCTTGAGTTATAAAATTACAACGAAAAGTGGCATTGATTTTTATATATAAAGAAGATATACCAATATACTAAAAAGAGTTAGTATGTTTGAATGAACTAATCTCCTTGAATATGCGTTGAAATAAAAAAAAACACTTTTCGCAAGTAGTCCAGTTATTGGGGTAGGTTGGGGTAGGCTATTTACTAAGCTTCCACCATGGTGCAAGCCTTGTCGTGGCGGTGCGGCTCAGTAGCCTAAGGTGAACCTAACCTTGGGCGAAACAAATTGAGCCGAGAGAGCTGCTCTTTGTACCCTCTTATAAGAAGAGGGGACAAAGGAGCAAAAACAAGGACAAGGGGCGAAAATGGGAACCTCACCCCATTGTACCATCCCGACGTTGGGAGGGGTTGTTCAGTGATGCGGAACAACCCCTCTGTGGAGGTGGCGTCGGTCCGTTGAGGGACTGACTAGCCGTCGAGGTGCCCTGTTTACTCAACAGAACCGGGGCACCTTATCTAAGGCGGCATTGGTGAGTTCGAAGGATGGTAAGGTAGAGCTGCGTCTACCCTACCATCCTTCGGGCGTAGCGTGTCCCACATACCCATGTGACAGTGCAATGGAATGAGGTTCCTATTCTCGACCCTTGTCCCCTCTGCTCTTTTGTCCCTCCTTTTCTTAGAAGAGGGGTACATATTGTATTTGGAACTTACTTCGCCCAAGATTTTGGGTGGGATTCCCAACAGCTTTATTAATATTTGTATCTACAAAGTTTTTATTGTACTAAATATTTACTGTTTTAATACAACCATTAAGTGTAATTATTATTACTTGCAATAAAGGGTAGATGTTGCAGAGTTTGCTATAAGTTGCACGCGGCTTCGCTTGCGTAGACTACATTTTTATGTCAGCGCCTTGTAGTGACTAACGCCTTGGGGATGTCTATGTGACTAGAGAGATTGGAATAAGGATAGATCTGGACACGATATATGGCGTCTGCCCGGACCACTAGCAAGAAAGAACAGTAGCAGGCAGCCGAGCAGTCGGATCCTTATTGTACTACCGATGCCCATAGACATCCGCAAAACCAAAAGTTAAGCCCAACGGGTTACCGGATACTCACAAACCGCACGAAACACCACAGCATAGCTGTCAATTGAGAGGTACCACCGCGGTCGTGCCAGTCCAATTCAGCTGCAAATCAGCATGGCATGGCTCTTACTAAGGTAAAGGATTCAAAATTCGGCACAATAAGATGTTTGTCAGTATGTCTATGTAACATAGATAATGATAAAACAACGAAGCATATTTGTGGATGTTTGCGGAAAATATATAAAAGAAAACCTCACTACAATTCTTATAATTAGAAAGGCCTTCTAGTAAAACTAGTTTGACCTCCCAGAAGTGTTTATTTGATCATAAGGATAATATGAATTGTTAGCAGCGCCTTGCGGTTTCGCCCGCGTACTTCCCATTCCCGTGGGAGTACAGGGATAAATTATAGCCTATATGCTATTCTATGTTGAAGCTGTGTTATTGTAAATTTTTATTAAAATCCATTCTGTAGTTGTTGCTTGAAAGATTAATAGACATACATCAAAACATTCTTGCAAACTTTCGCGTTTATAATATTAGTATGATACATAATAATATTATTAGAATACTGTTGCCCGCAGCTTCGCCCGCGCTTACTTAGTTTTACAGCCGTACCCGGATTGATGATGATTATTTTTATAGCCTAAGTTACTCCTTTTAACACCAGCTATCTTCCTGTGGAAGTCCCATCAAAATCGGCTCAGCCGTTTCAGAGATTGGCCGGAACAAACATACAGACACACATACAGACAGATTGGCAGTTTTTTTTTTGAAAATGTTATTTTTGTATATGTACTATGTATACATCCATAATATAATATATTTAAAAAAAGCTGTTTTTTAATATTACAAACAGATACTCCAATTTTATTTATCTGTACAGATTATTAGGATTGCAAATGGGTCTTTGTCCAGTGGACCGAAGTATAAAAAATGCTGATGAAGATGCTGTTTTTATTACAAATGGTGACAAACGAACATATGGTACACGAGATGGTAAGTGATTGAGGTCACAGACGCCTATAATTTGAAGGCTACATAGCCAATCCTGTTTATCGTGAGGCAATGAGGAAGGAAACATGAAAATTAAGGATGGTACAGGAGTTATGCTATAATAGGGTCTTGTGTTATCCTGCTTGTTCCAAAACAGAGCTTATATCACAGCATTTCATGTAGGAGGTATCGAGACTGACCATGGATTTAGAAATTTTTTTTCTACGCCAAAAGAACCACGAAGCGTGGGAGCGAGAAATTCAAATCAAGTACAAACCACTCGAGAGAAAAAGAGACAGCGAATGAAGCACCGATATGTCACTATTTTGCGAGTAAATAAGAGACCATAGCGTCCCAGTCTGTTTTACGTCGATCTGTATTTTGTGATTTTTTCTATTATTCATGCGATTAAAATAGAAAACATTAAATGTGCAACTATGGTGTCATGTTCTGTGACGTGACGTTACAAGACGAAATAACGCTCATAATAACCCAAAAAGATTCACTACACTCACACATGTATATTTTTTTTTGTCACGTCCCCGAGCCGTCATTATGTATCTTGTACATCCTAAATCTATGAGACTGAAACCCGACAGGCCTGTTGGTTAGTGACCCTGACTGCTATACCAGAAGGTCGTGCATTCGATCCCCTCCCAGGACAAATGTTTGTGTGACAAGCATGATCATTTGTTCTGTGCCTGGGTGTAATTTATTTATAATATGTATGTATTTAGAAATATGTAAGTATGTGTGAGTAAGAGCTTTTGTTACGCACTAGGAACATAAATAAATTTATATAAATAAAAAACCCAAGGATAATATGTCACAGATTAAAGACTCAGCACTTTCTACGTGGAGAGGACTAATTATAACAGTTTCTTTAATTTTTGTGCTTACAACATATAATCAACTTAATCTTCTACTAATGTACAAACTTTGCGTTTACCACGTCATTATAGTTAATTTTGGAGTCGGTGTCAGCCAAGGTAGGTAGGTAATGTACAGCAACAAATACGACACCGACTCCAAAAGTGATGATGATGATTACGATGACCGCGACATACTATGGTGTGCTACCAAAGCATCCTATACCGTTAGTTACATCGACACGTAATAAAATTATCATATCATCAAGATAAACAAAACCAACCAAATAGCCATTATTGGGAATAACTAAAAAACGGCTTGTCAGATCTTAATAAAATTAATATGGGACCAAATTGGAAACACCAGCTTTCAAACAAAAAAATAACCATCGAAATCCATTCACAAACGGCGGAGATATCGTGTCACATACATACAAAAAAAAAAAAAAAAAAAAAAAACATACAGACGAATTGAGAACCTCCTTTTTTTTTGAAGTCGGTTAAAAATATAGTATTATAGGGTAGTTTCGAATAACTTATAACGTTATCACGTTTGATACCTCAGTCCTCCCGTGGTTGCTGTCAAGCATCGATCATATAACCGGAATAGAGTGGTAATGTTATGTGTTTTTTATGAAAATAAATTCCGCCCAATTCGTGCTGCGACGCTGAGCTGGTTCTGCGCTCTGATTGGCGGACTGATGACCATTAATGGATGATTGGCCGATGCGACGTACACACATATCACTGGTTGGTTGAATTGCTATTACATCTGTGACGAATCACTGACCATGTCGGAATTTTATGGCTTACATTACTACTCTATCCGGTTATATGCTTGATATTTTTAAGTATCCGAAATGTCGGATATGTAAAAATTAATCATAAATTCGCGTAAGCATTTAAGAAAAATCACATTGACGTTTCGCATCCGTATGTCCGTGAAGGCGAACATTCGTGTGTTCTGTACATTCCATCAGAAAACAAAAGTGTGTCCGAACCTTTATCAAGTCCATGACGGTACTCATTAAAATTAAGAGGATTTGTCATGTTATTAGCCTTGTTAGGAAACCCGGGTTTTATTGGGTGGCCTGATGAAGCAGTCTTATTGACTATAAAATTTGTTCTTGATTTGTATGTTTATTATGTAATTAGATTTAGGGAGAATGAAATGTCAATTGGGAAAACGTCCTTCCGGCACGATGTAAGATGAAGAACTGGTGGGTTAACATTATATAACAATTGAGTACTCGCTACAGAGAACACTGGTACGTTACTCCCCACCATGGTTCAGGCCTTGTCGTGGCGGTGGGGCTCAGTAGCCTAGGGTGAGCCCAGCACCTTGGGCGAAGCTAATTGGACCGAGGGGGCTCTTTGTACCCCTCTTATAAGAAGAGGGGACAAAAGAGCAGGGAGCAAGGGGTAAGGATGGGAACCTCACCCCAATGTACTGTCCCGACGTTGGGAGGGGTTGTTCTGTGGTGCTGGACAACCCCTCTGTGGAGGTGCCGTCGGTCCCTTGCGGGACTGACTGGCCGTCGATATGCCCTGTTAGCTTAACAGATCCGGGGCACCTCACCAAGGCGGCACTGGTGGCACTCGCCGGGTTTTAGTGGGTAGAGCTGCGTCCATTTACCATCTTTCGGGCGCAGCGAGTCCCACATACCCACCTGGGGAGACCTACTCCCCAGGCGGGATGCCTCAGAGCATTTCCCGGCGTAAAAGAAAAAAAAATGGTTGTGTTATTACCACTACAGTCAGTCCCGCAAGGGACCGACGCCACCTCCACAGAGGGGTTGTCCCGCACCACAGAACAACCCCTCCCAACGTCGGGACAGTACAATGGGGTGAGGTTCTCACCCTCGCCCCTCGCCCCCTGCTCTTTTGTCCCCTCTTCTTATAAGAGGGGTACAAAGAGCCCCCTCGGCTCAATTAGCTTCACCCAAGGTGCTAGGTACACCCTAGGCTAATGAGCCCCACCGCCACGACAAGGCCTGAACCATGGTGGGGGTAATAACACAACCTGTCTTATTCTATTAAGAATACAATAGTTGGGAGAGCACAGTTTAAGTGTGCGTTCCCACTGACACGGAGTTGGATGGAGTGAAGAGCGTGAATTGACCAATCATAATGTTTCCACTGACGCAGCATGGAGATTGCCTAATTTACGTTCTCCCTTCCAACCTATCTAGATCTCCACCAGTGGAACGCGCCCTTACTCTGAATCGATCTGCGTGTGTCTGATACTCTCGTTATATCTCGCGATGTAATATCATTCAACTTGAAAATGCCGTGTAATAATAAAGTACGCTGTTATTTGGCACGTAAATATCCTACTCACGCCAGAGCCCAATATCTTTTCCATCCTATTCGTAATTGTCCTCACTTTAGGATGGGAGAACAGTTATGGCATGGGAAAGACGATTTACTCACACCCAAGTTGTGAGAGTTTTCGGACAGAATTTTTTAAGCAACATGATCCGCTTGATCGTTCGTAAAAAAAACGATAACATTTCAAAGGCGGGATTAATAGAAAATTTTATTATGCTCCGCCAAAACATCGATTAACGTTTACGAGCACCTACAACTTCAAACTTCTTATCACACCGTAAAACGTTCGTCACATGTGCGAATGTGTGCCATTCTCCACAGTGTGGTCGTAGCTTAATAAACGCTATTCTCAACTGTGAAGTCGTAGCTTTATAAACATTATTCTCGATTGTGTGGTCGTAGCTTTACGTTATTTTGGTGGTCACAGCTTTATGCAGATCTTTGTAGTTAAATGGAAATCTTCGAATGCCTCAATTGATTTAAAAAAATATCACCAAAACAATGCTATGTCTATGTTTGTGTCGAATAAATGTTTCTTTCTTTCTTTCTATGTTATCTACTGGCATAGGCTATCATTCTCAGCCCAGTTACGACTGTAAATCCAAGCGAAGCTGCCGGCTATAGCTAGTGTACAATTAAGGTCAACCAATAAGACCCCTGAGAACTAGATTTGTAGCACTTTGTATTAATCAGTTTCTTATTAAAGCGGTATTATGAAGCTCTTCCCTGAGATTATATTTTAATATAATTACACCCTACTGTCTCTAAGGACGGTAAGTGGATTGCATCTTAATTATGGGGTTCGTAGATTATATTAGTTGGCGGGCTTGTTGAGATTGTGTTATAACTTGACCTCTTTTTAGTGCTATGGATCCAAAACTTATGATGCCATGTTCAATCAGTACATTCTTGGTTGTATCTTCTCTATCTTTCTTACCCGACTGCGCCGGAAGGAAGGTTGTTTTTCGAGAGTATGTATGTATAATTGTTAGGCACGCTCTGCGGCCTGAACCGCTGATGGATTTTAGCTTGAAAGGTGTCGTTAGATTCGTATATACTGTGAAAGTGACACTGGGTATATCAAAATATAAAAAATGGCGGATTTTTGGCGCTAAATTAATTTGCAGTCGGGTTCTTTCTTTTTTAATATTTTTTTTTTTGGTACTTTAATGGAACTGGAAGATGAGCGTTTGGTGCGAAGAGTTAATATGAGACCAGATTGATCTCTTTATCACCTAGGCTACCGATGCTACTCTTACATAGCAGCGGTGACTCTTTGATACGATTTCAAGGAGATGATACGTTACTGCCTTAGGACTAGCAACGAATTTAATCAGAAGAATTCAGGGAGAGTGGAAACTCTCCATGCTTGGGAGTTACAGGTCATGGGAGGATGTGCATTTCTTTTGTTAGCATATAATGTCACAGAAGGAAGCAGCGGAGAGGGTCAGAGAAGATCAAACAACGGCCGGGGTTTCGAAGGAGGCGCTACGTGCACCTCCTGCCACCTCACTAATTAAAATTATAGCCGGGATCAGAAAAATTTTCGGGAAATTGATCTTATTGCACGGCATCAACGTCGTCGAGGCCTGTTCCAGTTGCTGGAACTGTCCCATAACGAAGGAGGTCGGTCTTTTTAGGGACCGACCAGTTGCTAAGGTACCCTGTTGCTCCGGGGCACGTCATCTATGGTGGCCGATTGCATCCCCGGGGTTGTTAGTTGGTAGGGATTTCTGAGTGCAAGAACGCAGTCAGAGCAAAAATCCAAGTCCCGCATAACCAGTGTCCGCCAGGGTCATGCGTAAAGTGTCCTGTGTTAGTCAGATCCGGGACACACCCCTTCAAGCGGCTGAAGGCAACTTGCAGTGGTTTTAGTGCGGTATACCGGCGGTAGGGGTATATGGGGACGCCGGGAGTCCCACATATCCTCGGGGACAACCCATCTCAATGCTCAAAGCATTTCCACTTCGTCAAAAAAGGGTCACGCGTATAAAGATATATTTCCGCGAAAACAAAAAAGGTAGAGTAGGAAATTGTTAGTGTAATGGAACTCAACAGAAAATAGTATGTGTATAAAATACATAAACATATAATATACTATCGTATAGACCAGTAAAGAGTTGGAAAGAGAAAACAGTCTCTTATGGAATTATATCAAGATGAAAAGAGAGAGCAATCTAATGTCAAGTGTAACCACTTTTATTTGACACGTCCCCACAAGTCATATGACAATATATTATAAGTCTATGACAAAATATATATTTAACCTTTCTTGTAGCACTGATGCAAATAGGTATAGTTGTCACTTATCAAAAATGGAATCTTTTGTAACCGTCCTTTTCTCAACTTGAATTAACTAATTTTAAAATTACGTTAATTACAACAACCACACAATATTCAATTCCTTTAGAAATATTTTCCAGTTTCTCGTTTCGTTCATATATTGCGACGTATGGTATGGCCCAGTGCCAGGAATTATACTTCCACTCATGTCCTTCTTTTGGAAATAAAATAAAAACATTTCACGAGAAAGAGAGGCAAGGCAGGCAGTGTAATTACTGGCACCGAGACTTAACATCTTGTCTCAGGATAGACAACACATACTAGTAACTTAGTTGCCTGGGCTAGTTCCAGGCTAACTTGTTTTGCTCCACCGAGTTTCAAGCTTTGTCATGGCGGGTGGGCTCAAATGGGGGTAATCAAAGGTGAACACAGCACTCAGCCAATGGAACCAAAGAAGCTGCTCTTAGTTGCCTGGGCTAGTTCCAGGCTAACTTGTTTTGCTCCACCGAGTTTCAAGCTTTGTCATGGCGGGTGGGCTCAAATGGGGGTAATCAAAGGTGAACACAGCACTCAGCCAATGGAACCAAAGAAGCTGCTCTTAGTTGCCTGGGCTAGTTCCAGGCTAACTTGTTTTGCTCCACCGAGTTTCAAGCTTTGTCATGGCGGGTGGGCTCAAATGGGGGTAATCAAAGGTGAACACAGCACTCAGCCAATGGAACCAAAGAAGCTGCTCTTTGTGGGTACAAAGAGCAGCTTCTTATAAGAAGAGAGGACAAGGGGCGAGGATGGGAACTTCAACCCATTGCACTGTCCCGATGTTGGGAGGGGTTGTTCTGTAGTGCGGGACAACCCCTCAATGGAGATAGCGTCGGTCCCTTGGCGGGCTTGGGGGACTGACTAGTCGTCGAGGTGCCCTATTGCTCAACAGATCCGGGGCAACTCACCAAAGGCAGCATTGGTGTTACTCGCCGGGTTTTAGTGGGTAGAGCTGGGCCTTACCATCTTTCGGGTGCAGTCAATCCCATATACCCGCCTGGGGAGTCCCCCGGGATGCCTAAGAGCATTTCCCAGCGTAAAAAAAGGCTGACTTGTTTATGTTCATGGGCGACGCTGACCACTTACCAGCATGTGGCAATAAAAAACCGAACAGTCACAGGGACTGCCGATAGAAGTGAAAACAAACCAATTAAATTCAACCTATACAATTAAAATAGATTATGACAACCTATACAATTTAAACGGCGCACAAAATGGCCGCATGACATAATTTAGAAGCAACACAATTTGTAAAACAAATATTGCGTAATCTTATATAAATAAATCAAACGTCAAACTGTGTCTCCAGCATTTCGCGTGCGGTGTCGCGAGTCCACGTCATATAAACGTCAAACTGAGTCTCCAGCATTTCGCGTGCGGTGTTGCCAGTCCACGTCATATAAACGTCAAACTGTGTCTCCAGCATTTCGCGTGCGGTGTCGCGAGTCCACGTCATATAAACGTCAAACTGTGTCTCCAGCATTTCGCGTGCGGTGTCGCGAGTCCACGTCATATAAACGTCAAACTGTGTCTCCAGCATTTCGCGTGCGGTGTCGCGAGTCCACGTCATATTAACGTCAAACTGCGTCTCCAGCGTTTCATATGCGCTGTCGCGAGTTCAGAGATTTTATCTCATCTAAAAATTTGCGTACTGCGATAATTTGCAATATACAGATGCAACGGACGCCGCACAGCCTATTAGGCTATTAACATATAGGCAATGTATGTATGTATGTCTCATGAAGCCTGTCACCATCCAACTTAACGGCTCGTATTTTATCACCCTGACCTTCATACCGTAATAACCTGGCCCTTTTACTGCTGCGCGTAAGGAATTATGATGGTGCAAATTTTTATGTGTTGTTTATGGTGGGGATTGATGGAGGCATCTGTATGGCTAATTAATAACAAACTGGTTAATTGGTTTTTCTCTGTCTCTGTCTCGGACTCTTGAATGAGAGCCGAGAGGTCCGGGTTCGATCCTGACCCCTGTGATGCCTAGAAATGGGTTTTTCTTTTTTACGTGCACCTGAACATGAGACCATCGCTTGCTCACCGGTGAAGGAAACATGGTGAGAAAACCTGCATGCCCGATAAGATTAAAAGTCTTTGAAGGTGAGTGAAGTTCACCAACCCGCATTGGGCCAGCGCATCGGTGAATTATGGCCCAAAACTATGGGCAATACTGTGTATATAATATATATACACTTACCGGTGGGAGGGAAGCGCTGTGCCGCGCTCCCGGCTGCATGGGTACCACCATCTTGCTTGTTTCTCCCGTGAAACAGCTTTGCTGTGTTTCGGAGAGAAGGGCAAGACAGGCAGTGTAATTACTGGCACCGAGACTTAACATCTTATGTCTCAGGATAGGCAACACATAGATGAGTTGCCTGGGCTCGTTCCAGGTAAACTAGTTTATGTTCATTGGCGACATCGACCACTTACCATCAGGTGGTACGTTTGCCAGTTTGCCTATCCACCTAACATTAAAAAAAATCGATAGCTGTAATTTAAATTAACGTTATTATGAAGACGTAAGACGTGTAGTTTCGAAGATTATTTCTCACATATAAACTAACATATAATTCTTCTGTACATGTGTTACAGAACTTTTCCTAAACGGCTAGGCCGATTTTGATGAAATTTTGTGTGTGTGTCCAAGTGAATTCGAGAATGGTTTAGATTCACAATTCGGTCTACAAAATGGTTTTAACAGGACGTCTGGTTATGACGAATGGTTTTAGCGGACCCCATCCGCTATATATTAGTTTGGATTTTGTTCAAACGTACTTTTAGTTTGCACAAACAAAGATAGAAACTTCCGAAATATGTACTATGGTTACATTGCTAATACAATGTGATTTTTATGTCGTATTTTTATACTATATACGATTTCTTTCTTTTTATTACACGTGGACACAAAAAACTTCAATAAAAAGCGATCATAACTTTTTCTCCTAATAATATACGTATTTGTATATAATATATCTATAAATTTTTTTAGTACTTCAATTTACATCATTTTCCGAACCGTTACGACATAGGGACCTTCAAGAAAAGAGCATACTCGTGTTTGAAAGGCACCGCACCCGTTAAGGCGTTGGTGTCTATGGCTGACTGTCCGTTTTGCCCCTGTCTATAAAAAATACTTTTTGATGTAAGATTACGGAGTATTATATCAATAAACATACACACTCATAACATAGTATCATTATAATCATCATCCTCCGTGCTGGATGTCTCTATCAATAAAAATAAAATAAAAATATTTTTATTCAATGTTGTACGTCAAAGTAGCTTATTGAACGTCAAATGACTCTACTACCGGTTCCAAAACTAGTCCACTGAGAAGAACCGGCGAAACAAACTCAGTGAAACTAATCTTTTCAATATTATACAATATAGGTACATAATATGATATAATTATACATAGAAGCCATGTAGGAAACGCCTTATTCCCAAGGTGTGGTATCTTCAATAAATTCTTTTATTTTGTAGTATCCTTTACCACACAAACTTTCTTTAACAGTTTTTTTAAATTTATTTATCGATAGGTTTTGAACGTTTTCTGGGATCCTATTGTAGAAACGTATACATTGCCCCATAAAAGAATTACTGACCTTATGTAGCCTAAAATATGGCACAACATGTTTATGTTTGTTCCTTGTATTTTTATTGTGATTATCGCATTTTTTTACAAATTCATTTATATTTTTGCGAACATACATCACGTTTACAAAAATGTATTGAGATGCTACAGTCAAAATGTCTATTTCTTTAAATTTCTCTCTTAATGATATTCTGGGACCCAGACAGTAGATAGCCCGTATAGCCCGCTTAGCCGCCCGTATAGCTAATGAACGCCAAGACGACCCCGTCGACCTGATGTTATATAACGTATGTTATATTAGTACGTTTCAATAATATTCCAATAAAAAGCAGAATAATATTCCCCGTGTTTTCCCCAATAAATACTGTTAATGGATCCATTTGGGTACCGTCAGCAAATTAACGGCCAGATATTTGTGCTGAGGATAATAAGGGTGTTAAGTATGTTTTATTGTAATTAGAAATGACCATTTTTATACTAGCTCAAACCGGGGTTTGGCATGTTATATATTTTATGAATATTGTTCCCAGAATAATTTGTGTGCCATGTATAAAATAATAAAATAGTGTTATAATTATTATTAACCCTAACCAATTAAGTTTTGGAATATAGCCAATATAACTAACTTATTGGGCTTTCTATAAAATAATTATTCAAATCGGTTCTGTAGTTTCGAAGCCATTACTTAGCGGATGTGCCTCTCACCACAGAAATATATCGAGATAGAAGTAAAGAATGTATGTACCTCGCGTGGCATAAAGACGACTCGACGGCTCCATTGCTCGCCGCGAACTTTAGTATACTCCCGACCGCGATCAGTATGCGACGTAAGGTTTTAAAAACAAAATGACTCGTTGTTCAATAATTAATTGTTCAAACACTACCAGTAAAATTGGAGCTGTTAATGGAGGTATTTCCTTTTACCAGTAAGTACTATTTGTCCTAAAAAATCTGTTATTAATTTTAAAAACCATTTATTTTACTATTTTCATCAAAACAGTAGCGGGCGATTGTGTCTAACGCTAGTTTTCCATTGCGGCTTTTATTTAACGAGCCAGACTTGGCGGGCGTTCAAAACCAGCGATGTAAAATATGCTATTAAAACTGTCAGGTCACGTTGAAGACGATTTCTCATTTTTTCTGCCACGAGTGCTGTACCTACACTACGATTTTGTTACTCGATTAAAATCTATTTTGAAAGCAGAGAAAATGATAATTTCATTTTATATTATTATGTAGCTATAATGTAATGTATGTAAAATATAAATAATAAACTTTTATTTTTAGCATTTTTTAATGCAAAGCAAATATTATTGAGAAACGGGTTATGTGTTGTTTTCTAACTGGTTATGGCTACTTCTATATTACAAGTTTATTTCAGTTTTCCGAATGATCCTTATATAAAAAGTGTGTGTGTACTTATGTATACGCGATAGAAGTAATGCTCCTTAAAGAAAAATACATAGTACCATTTCATTATACTGTAACCTTTTTGCTTATTGTGTAGTTAAAAACTATATCTTTTTCTGCTATTCATTCTCCAATTATTGATTTATGTGATATAGTTTTAGATTCCGTATTTTTAGATTCATTACCTAAATAAAAAAGTGGCCACCGTTTGCCGTTTAGATTATTAAGCTAAAAATAAGCAAAATGACCAAAAGTTGAATCAGAAGGACTACAAATATTATCACTGATGACTTTAAAGAAATTGATTGGTTTATTAGAAATTACAATCCCTCTAATAAGGCCGCCAGTGGACGGTCGGCGCCCTATCTATATTATCTGATCATATCAACATTTTAATTATCAATAATTAAAAAAAACAAGCTATTAAATGATTACACTTTATAATATAGTCTATAATATAGCTACTCAATGTATAAAAATATAGTTTATCGTCCATAGCACGCTATCATAAAATAGTTTATTTGAACAATACTACTGATAAAATCGGTGCCGTGTTATAATCGATCTGTGAATCGATGCTTTTGAATTGTTTTCGCGCGGCTTGTGTGTTTCAAATCACTAAATTTCACTCGTGACGTCATCGTACCTACGCAAAATGTTACACGCTCGGTCCTCATACAAATTACGGAACTCTTTACTTCTATCTTGATATAGTTCTGTGCCTCTCACGTATTCGCGCATTGCTAATGTAGCTATATGCGAATATAGCGTGTTCACGTCTGCATAAGAACCACCGTCCAGCTTATTTCTTTTATCAAACGCTTTGCTTTTTACGGTAAGAAGCGCTTCTTAGGATACCTTAAGTGGACTCTTCTGCCTATCTAACTAATGTAAAAATACAAGTTGAACTATCCGCTTGTAAAATATCTGTAATAAAAACAATATTTTTTTCGCTGACCCTATCACATTTATTTGCGATCACATAAGTTATGCTAAACGCTATTTTGCTATCCGTACAAATGCTCTGCTGGCGTTATGCCGCGGTCACGCTGTAGAAAATAACAAGAAATTCCTAATCAGTAATATTTTTGGTAAAAATATATCCGAATGGATAATAGAGAGTCCTATCATTCCTACCCCTGTACGAAGTTAAATAGTTGAGCTTCATAATATAAGTTATAAGTATATATTGTTTACTTATGTTTACGCGAATTTCACTCATTATAATGAAACAATTTTACGGATTTTATCGCGGTTTATTAACATTTTTAAAAGAATACTTTATAGCAACCATGCTTTTTAAAAGGCTTCATAACTTTGTCAAAAACTAATATTTTTTTAATCTTATTGCGTAGATATTTATAATGACTTATTTCAATAACTTGAAAAATGACAAAACGAATCAACTTTTACTGAATCCCGAACATTTGCTCGAGACTTGTGACGTCAGAGGCCGCACGCCGAGAAGTTTTAAAGAGGACGGGAAAAATATCATAACTTCATCATTTATGGAGATAATCGAAAAACAATATTCAATGGGCTATATTGTGAGTTTAGTGCTAAGTATATTTGCTTGTCAAAATAATATAAAACATCCCCAATTATAATAAAGAAGGTTTTGTTTCATACTTTAACCTATACTTAACCAGTTGTAGATGATTTTTTTTTCATTTGAGTCTTATTGAGAAATATATATATACGATATTTATATAAGAATTTTACCTAATTTTAGGGCAAAACTGTGGTAAAAATCAATTAGTGTATACTTCTATAAACTATACCACTTGTATTGCCATAAATTATGATATCCCTTTTACCACAATCCTCGATATATCTGAAGCCAATAAATTCGATGTTTGCCAACTCATCCCTTTCAACACTGATTTATTTCACTTAAACCCAAAATATCACATTTAAGAGAATAATAGTGATATATCAGTTATTTCAAACTAGCTGTCTACTGCGGTTACACACAAAAACACCCTGGAATCTTAAATAACTAGCCTTACTTATTGGGTTAAAATAATTTAAATCTGCTTGTAGTGCTTGTAGGTTCTTTAGATTTGCACATTCAAACAAACACTTCAAAATTCTTTTTTGTTTTTTATAAAATATATTATTCAACAATCACACCACTTTAACCTAGCCCCGTGGTAAGTTCGTAAGAACTTGTGTACTAGAAACGGAAATAAATTTTTAAAAATGTTTATACATATTATAAAAACGTCGATGACCCGGTGAAGACATCTATATTCATCATACAAATTATCTGCACTGGATTCGAACCCGCGTACGCTTTGTAAATAGTCCAGTAGCCTGACCACTCGACCAACCGGCCATAATTTTATTAGATCTAATAGTAGTAAATCCAATTTGGAATTCCCACATATATGGTCATCGCAGAGCGATGAGAATGATTGTGATGATAATGATTATTTTTAGTCATAGAGCATATAACCGGATAGAGTAGTAATGTGAGCTAACAAAATCCGAAACTGGTCAGTGATTTGTCACTGACGTAATAGCCAACCAACCAGTGATCTGTATGTACGCCCCATCGGCCAATCATACTTCAATGGCCATCAGTCGGCCAATCAGAGCGCAGAACCAGCGTAGCGTCGCAGCACAAGGGCGGAATTTATTTTCATACAAAACACATAACATCACCGCTCTATTCCGGTTATATGCTCGATGTTTTAGTCCTTTCTGGTTGATGACGTAATCTATCTTCATGCGTTTCATTAATGTTCCGTAGTTTTTGCAAGAGTGTATCACTCTTACTACACTATACTTATTTATTTTTTGTTTTGTTTTCCGTCGTAATAACAGCTTTGCTGTGTTTCGGAGAGAAGGTCAGTGATTACCTCGGGTAAGGCTCCTGGACCTATGTGGGGACTCGCACTTAAGAATGCACTACCTCACTAAACCACTGCGGTCCCGGAGATGCAGACAACAGGATCGCCCAGTGAAAGTATGAATGCCTTGACCAGTTATTCCTTTATTTTTACGTAAATATTGATCACTTGATCAAGTGGTTCATCTGTCAGTTTGCCTAACTAAAAAATCGGTTGTCTGTAAAGTCGGTTTACTGACGATAGTTGAACGTGACAACGTCATTAAAAAATGGAACGCCTTACAGCGAGGTAATGCCGCATGAGTCATGTTTCTTCGTGCGTGCAGCCGGCTCCATCGAATTATAAGACGTTGTCACGTCAAAAAAATACTAATAATAGTAATATTATTTTGAATACCTATCAAATCATGGATAGAAAACAATCCACTGTTCACTGTTAAGCCTTACGTCACTGATTGTTAAAGTTTGATCTGTACGTCAGTAATTCAAACTTGGTGATATTTTTTGTCTTGTGCAGAATAGGTTTTATCAATTTACGTGATGAAAGGTTATTGATTGACACGGATCCCTGGTTACTTCTGGCAAATAGCCAGGCACTCAGTTTATAAGTATTTCCTTGTAATTCAATAGTTGAAAGGAATTCATTTAGAGCCAAGAGGACAGAAAATATAGGGTCTCCTCCATGGTTTCGCCCGCGCGTGACTTTTATACGGGAACCACACATTGCTCCTGAATAAATAGTATCCTATAAGGCTATAAGCTATTCCAGATTATACTCTATCTTCGTGCAAAATTTCATCCAGTTCCGTTCAGCCGTTTCAGCGTGATTGAGTAAGAAACTTCCATCCATCCAAACTTTCACATTAGTAGCGCCATGCTGCTTTGCAGACGAATTGGGCCGGCACGACCGGGGTGGTACTTCTTGCTCACATAACATCGGCGTCAAGTGACAGCCATATTGTCGCGTTTCGTGCGGTTTGCGAGGGTAACGCGTTTGTATAACTTGGTTGTTCGGATGTCTATAATGGGCGTCGGTAGTCACCATAAGGCTCCGACTGCCCTGTGACTTAAAAAAAGATATTATTTTTAGTTTACGGTCGTATGTAGTGTTTTGACACTCGCAGATCTACAGGCTAAATTATGAAATGTGGCACGAAGAAAGTTCCAGTACTAACATTGTATGGAAGGAAAGGTAGGAAGTGGAAGGAATGCGCTCTTGCAGCGTGACTGATTTCATGGTACCTATCAACATCCTAGTGTCTTTTCATATGATTGATGGTTGGATGCTAGCACGTTTTACAAATATAAAAAAAAAACTAACGCAACTAGTCACAGGGACTGCCGATAGAAGTGAAAACAAAACAATTAAATTCAAATACCTATAATACAGGCTGTAAAAGATTATGAAAACCTATTCAATTTAAACGGCGCACAAAATGGCCGCATGACATTGACATTTCAGTGTATTTGACGATTGGTTATGTAAATTAATATTGCATAATCATATATAAATAAATCAAACGTCATATAAACGTCAAATAGCGTCTCATAATGGTGGTAACAGTGTCGCGAATCCAGAGATTTTAGCTCATCGAAAAATATGCGTAGGTACCGCGCCTAAAGAAGTTTTCACTTCAAAAATATTTTAAATTATCATGGCTCATACACAAACTTCTGAAAGGGATTTCGTACTTTCAACGGATATTTTTACTTTTAGACATCGTTATTTATATATATTTTCTTAGAAACCTTTTTTATATTACCAAGATTAAATTTCATTCAGCCCTCAAGGGCTGCGCTTAAATTTGTAGAAGAACCCAAAAAAATATTGTCTTTAATTAATTTTGATGAAACTCAAATATTTAACTTTTTATCACCGTGAACACTCCAAAACTTTTCGGCATAGTTATTAGAATGGCAATGTAAGCGAGACAAAACATAGTAAAAGGTACGTTAGAGCGAGATAGATATACATTATAGGCCCATGGGCCGATAACAGATGTATAAACCAAATATAGCTTATTATTATTACAAATAATAATTATATTAGGCGTGATAATTGGTTCCTATTATATATTATTTTTTAACGTTTACGCGAATATCTCTCGTTATAATGAATCTCGCTTTTGTGCTGTGTGTTTGATACATACATCAGAGGCCTTAGACAAAGTAACATTAAAAAAAACGATAGCGAAGTTCGAAAAGAATAAAATGTATGGGTTTGACATAAGCCGTCGTCAATTATGTCACTCGTTATCGTTATCGCAAGTTGGTAGACAATGTTAAAATTCGTAACAAAATCATAAACTGTTAATTGGTTATCGAACACTTATGTCAAACTTATGTTATTTTATTATTGATATTGATTCGTTATCCGTGGACGTGTGCCATGCAGGGCAACATTTTCAAAATTCTTATGAGTTATAGTGTGTATGAGGTCTATTTACATAGAAATTAATTTTAATTTTTTGGTCCGATTTGACACTTCTTGTCGAACTTTGTTGACACTTGACAGTTGTTGTCGTTGCACTGTCACGATCTTTGATTGATCATTGGCTAGAAAATTATTATCGTCATCTCAAAGACGATAACGAATTTCGGCAACAAAGCGATGTCACTTTGTCTACAGGCCCAGAAGCTTTGAGAATGTAAAAATCTTACTAAACGGCGATAAAATCCCTAAAAATGTTGTGTGTGTGTGTGTGTAGTACCTATTGGTTTCGTTTAACCATAAAATTATTAACATATGACACTTAAAAAAATCTAGTCCTACTAATATTATAAACGCAATAGTTTGTAAGAATGTAGAGAAGTAAGTTTTTTTTTTTTATGTTAGTTGGATAGGAAAACTGGCACACGTACCACCTGATGTTAAGTGGTCGACGTCGCCCATGAACATAAACTAGTATACCTGGAACGAGCCCAGGCAACTCATTTATGTGTTGCCTATCCTGAGACATAAGATGTGAAGTCTCGGTGCCAGTAATTACACTGCCTGTCTTGCCCTTCTCTCCGAAACACAGCAAAGCTGTTTCACGGGAGAAATAAGCAAGATGGTGGACCCATGCAGCCGGGAGCGCGGCACAGCGCTTCCCTCCCACCGGTGTATGTTTGTTACTCTTTTACGCAAAAACTACTAAATGGATTTTAATGAAACTTTACTATAAAAAGGCTATAATATATCCCTGTACTCCCACGGGAATAGGAAGTACGCGAGTGAAACCGTGGGGCGCTGCTAGATCATATTCGTTTTTGATCCCTAAGCTAATGAAGTGAAGTTTTATTCAAAATTGGTCCAACTACAGATTGGACAGTTATGTACGCGGGTAACGCTGTTGTTTGTGGCAAGTCATGTGGAGACAACTAATGTGTAATGATTTCAGACTTATAAATGTCCCCACCATGGTTCAGGGCTCAGGCCTTGTCGTGGCGGTGGGGCTCAATAGTCTAGGGTGAGCCCAGCACCTTGGGCGAAGCGAATTGAGCGAAGGGGGCTCTTTGTACCCTCTTATAAGAAGAGGGGATAAAAGAGCAAGGGGCTAGGGGCGAGGATGGAAACGTCACCCCATTGTACTGTTGTGATATACGACGTTGGGAGGGATTGTTTTATGGTTCGGGACAACCCCTCTGTGGAGATGGCGTCGGTCCCCTGAGGGACTGAGTAGCCGTCGAGGTGTTCTGTTTGCTCAACAGATCCAGGGCACCTCACCAAAGGCGGCATTGGTGGCGCTCGACGGGTTTTAGTGGGTAGAGCTGCGCCCACCTTACCATCTTTCGGGCGCAGCGAGTCCCATATACTGTAGAGCACATAATCATATTCCCGGCGTTAAAGAAAAAAAAAGATTTAAAAACGTGTACGTAGACCGCGTTATGATTCATGTTAATGTAATTCCAATTCGCGAAACCGAAATAGCACTCAATTAGTCTTTTGTTTCAGGTGATGCCAGCGTGCCAAAGTGCCAGAGCCGTGTGCCAAACTGCCAAAAAAATGTGAAACACCCCATGCTGACACTCACATGATTTCCATCGCCAACCTCACACACACGAATTTGAACACACACGAGCACACATACAAGAATGTTCAAACACACACACTTTTCGAGAATGGATCTTTCGAGAACACTACTGTGGATACCAACTTTACGGAGTATGCGGACATACCGTATTACATAAAAGCCACTTCCATGACATTTTGCATAGTTATAATGTGTTTGGGCGTGATCGGGAATGTGATGGTGCCTATCGTGATCTTGAAGACGAAGGATATGAGAAACTCCACCAACATCTTCCTGGTGAACCTGAGTATAGCTGACCTGATGGTTCTGCTGGTGTGCACTCCCACTGTCTTGGTGGAGGTCAACTCCAAGCCGGAGACTTGGGTGCTTGGGAAGGAGCTGTGTAAGTATATTGTGTTTTTTAAACCTCGACACAAACAACACAGACAAACACACAAATCATACATGTCATACATGAATACATCATACATGTCTGTGAAACTGTAGCTCTTTAAAGGCTAAACAGATTTGGATTTGGCTTTTTTTTGAGAGCCGGTTTTTTAGCGATGGTCCTTAGACATGTGTTATGAAAATCGGTACACTAATTTGAAGGTCATCAGTTAACGTTGGTTTTCTTAAGTATCATCATCATCATCATCATCCTCTATCCGTCCACTGCTGAACATAGGCCTCCCTCAAAGAACGCCAAGATGACCGATCCCTTGCCACTCGCATCCAACACGGACCGACCACTGTTCTGGCCGACTAACACTTCGTCTACGTTTTTTAAGTACCCGCTTTACGCGATGGATACTTCCCGGAAAAAATCGCGTTAACTGAAATTCGCGTATATCGAGGTTTATGATTAAACATAGTCAAAATGTAATACAAAAAAAATACGAATCATTTTAATCAGTCCCTTTAATTATAAGAACACTTTATGCAATACATAATTATTTTTTACGGAAAAATACATCTATTGTCTTTTGGGTAGCGTTTTCTTTACGTTCTTGTAAAATACGATCATATAACCCAACACTGTTTTTAATTGTTTGACACACGGTCATGATACGGTCATCATTATTGTCTATATCCTATGACAGAGAAGTTGACGACTACATTATGTTTATACGCACTATAGTTGAAATTCGCGTTATAGTGAAACCGCGCATAACGGGGTCGCGTAAAGCGGGGTATTGCTGTATAATCTTTTAATCATTATCCTATATAAATTATCCTATATACCTACTAACATATAATATATCTGAAAGATTTGTTTGTTTGAACGCGCTTATCCCAGAAACTACCAATCAGGATTTCTAAAATCTTGTTGTATTTGATAACCGAAATATCCATATGTTGAAGAAGATTAAAGTCCATTTTTTTAGGCAAGTGCGAATGTGTATTAGATCTGTGTAGTTTTTTCTTTTTTTATTCAGTCATATTACTGCAAATATTCTTTTGCCAAATCTTTGGTCGCGTGAATAAAAAAAAACAAGTTGTAATTAAACGTCATCGCCATTGCCCAGACCGGCTTATGTTATTTGTAATATTATCTGTGCTTGGTTGTAACGTGTGAACATGTTATTATATTCCACGAAATCAGTGGAGGCTATTTGGCCATAATAAGTTGGCGAGTTTATAATACCCCATATTTTACCATGCGAGATAATGATGATGATAAAATCTAGGAACAAGTATCATATGGAATTGACATTCGCGTATACCCGAAAGGGATAGGCATATTTTACAGGGATACCACATTCATAATAACAAATCTACTTATTTTCTTGAAACAAGTGTATTTAAAATAATAAAAAAAATGGAAAAGGTTTATAGATAACTATAAGCATTAGCCCTACCCAAACATTTATTGTAATTTTAGACATCTGCATTTTTTTTTATTTTTTTTTTATGTTAGTTGGATAGGCAAACTGGCAAACGTGCCACCTGATGGTAAGTGGTCGACGTCGCCCATGAACATAAACTAGTTTACCTGGAGCGAGCCCAGGCAACTCATTTATGTGTTGCCTATCCTGAGACATAAGATGTAAAGTCTCGGTGCCAGTAATTACACTGCCTGTCTTGCCCTTCTCTCCGAAACACAGCAAAGCTGTTTCACGGGAGAAACAAGCAAGATGGTGGTACCCATGCAGCCGGGAGCGCTGCACAGCGCTTCCCTCCCACCGGTAAATTTCCCCGGATAATCCGGAAAAACTGCATTTTTCCGGATTATCGAATATATGTAATGACTAATAACAAACCGCTAAAAACATAAATAATAAAAACGAAGGCTATAAACATCCTCTTAATATGTATGATCTATAGTACTTTTAGGATAGCAATAAACATATTTGTTTTTATTGTGTTTATTTCGAAGATTCCAGTCACCCTTTTTATATAATACCACATTCTTGGGTAATCTGCCTATAAAAAAATTGGTATCACCATATTTTTATAAGCCGACCAAATTAAAAAGTACTACAAAATGGCGGACATATTTGACAAACTGTTCGCGAGTGAGAATGTTTGTATGGCATTCAAAAGTCGATAATTTTTTGTTGGGCACATCATTGTTGTGCCCAACAAACGAAGAGTGATATTCTGACAAAGACAAAAGAAAGTGTCAATGTCTCTGTCACTCTTGGAGTTTTTCGTATGTTGTTATCTCGTTCCAATACTGTATTATTATTAGCTTGTCAAATCTATTGATACTTGATCTTAGGATAAAATAAACCCTCTTAGTCTCCCCCCTAATTTGAATACCCTCCACTAATTACCATACTCATGTACGACGCTGTATGTATGTAAACGCTGTTGGGGAATATTTTTTATATAGAAATTATATAAATTCTAATCTTTATAAATACGCGACCCCTTTACAGGTTCAAAATTTCTGGCGACCCCCTTGGACCATTTTTTTTCTTTAACGCCGGGAAATACTCTGAGGCATCCCGGAATAGTGTTCGTCTCCCTAGGCGGGGATGTGGGACTCGATGCGCCCGAAAGGTGGTAAGATAGACACAGCTCTACCCACTAAAATCCGGCGAGTGCAATAAATGCCGCCTTTAGTGAGGTGTCCGGATCTCTTGAGCAACAAGGAACCTCGACAGCTAGTCACCACCACAGAACAACCCCTCCCACAGTCGTCGGGACAGTGCAATGGGGTGAGGTTCTCAGCCTCTCCCCTTGTCTTCCCCTGCTCTTCTCCTCTTCTTATAAGAGGAGTACAAAGGGCAGCCCCTCGGTCCAATTGGCTTCGCCCGAGGTGCTGAGTTCACCTTAAGCTGCTACTACTACTACTGAGCCCCGCCGCCACGACAAGGCCTGAACCATGGTGGGGACACTGCCTGCCTTGTGCTTAAAACAGCGAAGCGACAAGCGAAGCCTTCCACGGAGAAACAAGCAGGATAGTGGTCCCTAAGCAGACGGACTCGCCCACAAGCACCACCAATCACGGTTCGATTCAGATTTACATGCGCTTGAAGTAATTGCCGCAAAGGAAGTAAATTACTAAATAAATAATTATTGTCGGTATCATAAATTGTTCTGGTTAAAATAAAAAAAGAAAGTATGAATTTCCATCAGAATGTACTAATAACAGTCACATACTAAGTGCTGGAATAAGGTGCTTTTATGGTTCCTCACGATGAGGGTAAAAACCTTATCTGTCAAGATCTTTTCCCCATATTTGATGCAATCAATACGCATATAAAATAGTATATGATTCGGTTTCCAAACCAAAAGCTAAAATATAATATAAATCTAAATATATAATCTTACATACAGATAAATAAAATTGGAGTGTCTGTTTGTAATATTAAAATAACCGCTTTTTATTGAATGCATATAGATGTATACACGGTACATATACCAAAATAACCTTTTTTATAATTTGTGTCTGTCTGTCCGTCTGTCTTTATGTTTGTTCCGGCTAATCTCTGAAACGGCCGAGCCGATTTTGATGGGTTCACTGGCAGATAGCTGATGTTATATAAGGAAAAACTCAGGCTATAAAAATAATCATCATCAATCCGCGTACGGCTGTAAATCTAAGTTAACTGCGGGTAACAAAATTCTCAATAATTGTGTTATAAACGCAAAAAAAAAACATATTTTCATGATCGTTCCGAAGTTAAATAAAATTAACTCGTTCTAACAAACAATGAATTTTCAGCTTTATTATAAAAGTATGTAAATAAAAACTTGTAACTGGTGTTAGGTACTTCAATCTTTCATCATTAACCTGTTTTGTCAAAATTGTGATCTTCGCGTGTTTTATTACTAAAGTTGATTGGGAATTCAAATAGATAATTAACCTATAACTGTGATGGAATGGGATGACGATTTTCATAAAAATGTTACACGGAGCCCTCACTACAAAAACCACTTGCGCCTTACCAGTTTTTATAATAACGATAAGTGATAATTATTGATAATTGTGTTTTAAAATGTGGTCTTCATTACCCGCTACTGGATGCTAATTAAAAATCCGGTATTATAATATATTCCGTGTAAAATAAAACGTGTGGTTTATTGATATTGATGTTGAATGATGATTCGAATAAAACGGATTTTATATATCCCAATTAATAAAACCTTAAAGTCAAGCGCGAGTTGGACATGAGCTTTATAACTAGTTATTTTTTTATAGATACGATATATAAAATAAATTATAGTTTATAAAAACTAAAAAACACGCTTTTATTACAAACCGAATTAAATTTGAAAATAATTTCAATACAAGATATAATAGATTAGATTTTATAGATTCATATTTAAATAAATATTGTTTGGGGTGCTTACCGCGTTTATAGTTTTATTGAGGTCCCGATATTCCGGTTTCAATCGCCATAATCACGGGATGACTACCTAAACCAATAAACGCGGTAAGCACTCGAAACAATATTTATAGTGATCTTGTATTGAAATTATTTTCAAATTTTTAGTTCGGTTTGTAATAAAAGCGTGTTTTTTAGTTTTTATAAACTATTATTTATTATTATATATTCAATACAAGAATTAAATGGATTAACAAAAAAAAATATATATTACTTATTGTAAAAAGCGTGAGGTGCTCGATATTAATTGTTAAAAATATTTTATTGGTATCTAATTCTAAAAGTGAAGTTAGTATAAAAACTTAGTAGGTACACAGCGTTTTTTTTTTTTACAAAAAGTAATTCTTATATTGAAATTGTTTTCAAATTTTTAGTTAGGTTAGTTTAAACTACTTATAATTTATTTTTACTTTTTAGTATCGATTTCTTTTATTAATTTACACTGTGTTTCCACTATTCAACTTATGGCAATCACTTTAGAATGAGTGAGAGATTAAAAACCACACTAGTGATGTAGGTAACTTGCGCGCCTTATGCCTTCCCTGGATTTGCTATCCTGATTATCCTGATCAGGATATTGGAACAAACTTAGAAAGTTATTGTACTGTCATCGGCCCTTAATATGTGTGCAACGTTTCAAATTTATCTGATGTCTTAAAGTGGATCCCAATCAAGTCCAAAGGAGTCGGTGAAAACAAACATACAAAAATACAGGTGAAGCTAATAAAAAACGTGTAAAAATTATGTTTGAATAAATAAGATGGAGGTAGATTTAAAAAAAAAAACCGAATTTCAATAGGGAAGACGGATTCACAATACCGAGTATGTGGAATCCCGTGATTAGTTTGTGTGAAGGTCCGTCACGATATAGATGCTCAAAGTCCAAAAAAGACACTGTCAGTATAGTGTGTCGTGGTGAACAAGTGCGTCCGTGTGCCGAAACTAGTCGTCCGAAACGAAGAAGAAAGACGGTAGACAGATTTTTCTGATCTGTCACCATCTATCAGCACCGTACGTCAGTCTCCCCGTGATAATGGCGATTGAAACATTGCCGAAATATCGGGAACTCAATAAATCTTTAAACGCGGTGAGCACCCGTAATAATATTAATATAAATATGTTTAATCTTATTATTATCGCCTACTATTTGTCGCCGAATATTTCAATATAATTCATATTAATATACACATACATATATAAATAGACACAAGTTTGCGCGTTTACCGCCAAAAAATCACCCTTCGTCGTTCCTCTACGATTTGAAGGCACTCCCCTAACTGCCGCAGCCAGCATTGGGATACTTGGCGTCGACATATCGAGAGATGTGCAGTTTCGTAGTCATTTGGAAGGAAAGGATAAACTAGCCTCTAAGAAACTTGGCGTGCTCAATAGGGCGAAGCAGTATTTCATGCCTTCACACCGCCTTCAATTGTACAAGGCGCAGATCCGGCCTCACACGGAATACTGCTCTCACCTCTGGGCTGGAGCGCCCCAATATCAGCTCCTTCCATTTGACCGCGTCCAACGCCGGGCGGCTCGAATCGTCGATGATAATGTGATCTCCAATCGGCTTGATCCCTTGGCGCTGCGTAGAGATGTCGGATCGCTCTGCATCTTCTACCGCATCTACCACGGGGAGTGTTCTGAGGAATTGTTCGGATTAATACCTGCGGCAGAATTCCACCACCGGACATCGCGTAAGAATTCCAAATTTCACCCACACCATCTTGATGTCCGGAAATCCACAACATCTAGATTTTTACGGCATTTCCTGCCTCGCACTACAAATATATGGAATCAGCTGCCACCTATGGTGTTTCCGAACCGATACGACTTAGGGACCTTCAAGAAAAGAGAATACTCACATCTAAAAGGCCGGCAACGCACCTGCTGATCCTCTGGTATAGCGGGTGTCTGTGGATGTCGCTATTCACTTACCATCAGGTGAACCGACTGTCCGTTTGCCCCCTCTTCTATAAAAAAAAAAAATAATAAATGTTATGACAATGTAGCACTATACTGGTGAAAGAATTTATACAATCGGACGAGTAGTTTCGAAAATTACCTGCTATTTGTTACATCCAAACTCTCAAACTCTCAACGAGCATTTACCCGATAGGGTACGTAATGAGAGCCAAAAATTCCGAAACTGGTCTGTGATTTGTCACTGACGTAATAGCAATTCGACCAATCAGTGATCTGTATGTACGTCTTACCGGTCAATCATGTATTAATGGCCATTAGTCGGCTAATCAGAGCGCAGAACCGGCGCAGCGTCGCAGCACAAAGGCGGAATTTCTTTTCATACAAAACATTACCGCTCTATTCCGGTTTTATGCTCGATGCAAAATCTTTACAAGACAAGTATAGTGTATAGATAAAATAAATGGTCATTTAAATTTGGATGCAACTTCAAACTTAACTTAAAGCCTAACTTTAAAAAGATATAAAGTGTATAACAGTAAAGCATTAATAAAATCCTTTACTTAGTATGTTAATTTCATTTTATCTTGGACATTTTAGCCTAACGGGGGCTAAAAATGCTAAGCGCGATCTTGGTTAAGTCTGTGTATATTTTATGTAAATTTTAATATGTAGGTTTTTTTATGTTAGTTGGATAGGCAAACTGGCAAACGTGCCACCTGATGTTAAGTGGTCGACGTCGCCCATGAACATAAACTAGTTTACCTGGAACGAGTCCAGGCAACTCATCTATGTGTTGCCTATCCTGAGACATAAGATGTTAAGTCTCGGTGCCAGTTATTACACTGCCTGTCTTGCCCTTCTCTCCGAAACACAGCAAAGCTGTTCACGGGAGAAACAAGCAAGATGGTGGTACCCATGCAGCCGGGAGCGCGGCACAGCGCTTCGCACCTACCGGTTGAGATATTTTTTAATTTTTGAACAGCCCGGCAGACGGGACACCGATGTTAAGTATTTATGCTCTTGAATTTAATGAGTTTGCCCAATTCTAGTGATGTGCTAGGGCTGGGTAATCTGTTGTATAATTATGGTCATAGGTGCAGTGGAAAGTCTTGCATACAATCGAAGGGAGTTTGAATGTCGCAAAGTGTGAATTTTTCGCATGCAATATAAAATTCTGTAGGTACCATTCAAGAATATCTATACTAATATTATAAAGCTGAAGAGTTTCTTTGTTTGTTTGAACGCGTTAATCTCAGGAACGATCCGATTTGAAAAAATCTTTCAGTGTTAGATAGCCCATTTATCGAGGAAGGCTATAAGCTATATAACATCACGCTGTGACTTATTGTTTATATATATAGAGTTGAGTAACGCGGGCGAAGCTGCAGGCAACAGCTAGTTTATAAATAAATATATATATATATATATATATATATATATATATATATATATATATATACTTATCAACTAGCACCGCCCCGCGGTTTTAACCTCGTAATTCCCATTCCCGGGAGTACAGGCATAAATAGCCTATATGTTATTCTGATGTATAAGCTATGTTATTGCAAAGAATATTAGAATCCATTCACTAGTTCTTGCGTCAAAGAGTAACAAACATACATCCATACATAGATGTATGGATAAAGTTAAACAGTTTCGTTAGTTTCATCTTCAGAACACCCGGTCGAATCTAAAATACGTTTTTGCTTTGCTTATCAATTGAGAAAATCCATAAACTTTTTATAGAGGATCCTTATAATTTCGGAACAGGTGAAACCACGAGAGCAGCTTGTATATCGTTTGTTATAAAATCCCTAACAGATGCCTTCCCATTTTTACATAATTAAGCCATAACTCAGCCATATAAAGTCCACAATCCCGAAACAATCGTCGTCCTAAATTAGCGCAATAAAGTTATTTAAAAAATGCACTTCTACAAATTACTTTACGATAATTTAATAGGCACTTTGTCCATATTACTGTACACATTAATCTTTTTAAAGGAAACATCAGGTAACTGGTGGGAGGGATGCGCTGTCCGTCTGAATGTGTATCATGTTTTTAGGTATAGACCTCATTTGTTTTTTTTAGGGTTCAGTAGCCAAATGGAAAAAACGGAACCCTTATAGATTCGTCATGCCATGTCTGTCTGTCTATCTGGCCGTCCGTATGTCACAGCCACTTTTTTCTGAACGTTGAAACTTGGTATGTAGATGTATTCTTTAAACCGCATTAAGATTTTGACACAAAAGTAGAAAAGAAAAAATACATTTTGGGGGTCCTCATACTTAGAACTAAAACTCAATTTTTTTTTCATCAAACCCATACGTGTGGGGTATCTATGGATAGGTCTTCAAAAATGACATTGAGGTTTGTAGTACCATTTTACTCTAAACTGAATAGTTTGCGCGAGAGACACTTCCAAAGTGGAAAAATGTGTCCCCCCCCCCCCTGTAACTTCTAAAATAAGAGAATGATAAAACTAAAAAAAATATATGATGTACATTACCATGCAAACTTCCACCGAAAATTGGTTTGAACAAGATCTAGTAAGTAGTTTTTTTTAATACGTCATAAATCGTAAACCGCAATTTACCTTTCATGCAATCAACTCAAATATATAAAAAACATTTAATTCCATAAACATAAACCTTAATTTTTGTTAAAGTGTCTAATGTTGTATATTATGTAATGGTACGGAACCCTTCGTGCGCGAGTCCGACTAGCACTTGGTCGGTTTTTTTATGTTGGTATATCAGGTCAGTGTTACCCATTTTTTATTCTTTAACGCCGGGAAATGCTCTGGGGCATCCCACTAGGAAGTGAGTATCCCCAGGCGGCTATGCGGGACTCAAAAGTCGTAACTGAACGCAGCTCTACTCACTAAAACCCGGCGAGTGTCGCCAATGCCTCCTTTGGTGAGGTGCCCCGGATCAAATGAGCACACAGGGCACCTCGACGGCTAGTCAGTCCCTCAAGGGACCGACACCACCTCCACAGAGGATAGGACAGGCAGTGAAAATACTGTCAATGTACTCTACAATTATTCTCAGGAAGATGTATGTCCAGTAGTGGATAGTAGTGGATGAACGCATAGCGCCATAACGTAGCGCGCTATTCATACTCAACTTACAGCGTACGCTATATAAATTCCTATTCGGCGCTATAACGTACCGTCTCGCTACATAACTAGAGGCTAGCGTAGGCCGTAGTTATAACTTTATAACATTCGAACTACGCCAACATGCTAGCAGTTATAAATTATAGTTTATAGTTTATAACGGCTAACGCTCAGTCAGAGCTCAGAGCCAAGCGCGCGCTAGCGCTAGATGTTGTTGATGTGTCGCGCGCTATCACAGCCGGCTAAAAAATATAGCTTATAGTGTAGCTTATAGTCCATAGCACGCTATCAATAAATAGTTTATTTACACAATACTAATGTCCAGTCGTCTATCTACAAAAGATGTTTCCTTCTTCGTTATTAAAAAAATGTCTATCGTCGCTTCAAATGGATATAATATATTGTGTACTAAAATAATTTTCAAGCGCGTTATGTTCTTCGCCATGTTTTATATTATGTATCATAAACAACGAAATAAATAGTATTTTATGTACCTTGTGTATGTTTGTTTTGTCTCTCAGAAATGGCGTACGTTCATATCTCACTTTGATTGTTGGTCATGTAAAAATAACGTCAAAACATATTTGAGTAATGTATTATTTGATAGACTAAACAGACTTACATGTATTATAATTGTAAAATATATTATCAGTATATGTAAATGTGTATGTAAAATATATTGGTACAGTCGCGCCCAATAACATGTTCTTCTCTGATGATATGAAACAACTTTTACGGGATGTTTGGATAATTTACAGCATGCTGCTTTGCAGCCGGATTGGGCCGGCACGATCGGGGTGGTACCTTTTCCTCTGAGGCATCCCGCGGGGGAGTGGGACTCGCTGCGCCCGAAAGCTGGTAAGTGGACGCAGCTCTACCCACTAAAACCCAGCGAGTGCCACCAATGCCGCCTTTGGTGAGGTGTTTCGCCAACAGGGCACCTCGACGGCTAGTTAGTTCCCCAGGGGACCGACGCCACCTCCACAGAGGGGTTGTTCCGCACCACAGAACAACCCCTCCCAACGTCGGGACAATACAATGAGGTTCTGTTCCTCGCCCCCTGCTCTTTTGTCCCCTCTTCTTATAAGCTCTTTGTAAGAGCTCCTTCAGACCAATTCGCTCGCCCTAGGCTACTGAGCCCCACCGCCACGACAAGGCCAGAACCATGGTGGGGATCGGGGTGCAACCATCGTCGGGGGTATTTCTGTAAAGTATCCGAAACCGTGTTATGAGATACGGAATCATGATACTTATAGAATTTTGTAAAAATCTTTACCAATCAAGTTGAACTTGTTAGTTTCAGAACTTTTCCATATAAAAGTTAGTTTCTAATTTTCAAAACTAAGAATCGTTTTTGAATCGAATCGTTTTGTAATGAGGCCAATAGGTTGGATGGTATTGAGACACGTCTTTAATTTATAACGTCGTATATTGAACTCCTTTGGGGGCGCACAATGCAAATACATAATATTATGATACATAGACTAATATGGGTGGAAGGTGTTACCACACTACAGTTTGATAGAGCTTCAATAAACGACAGAGTTCAGATACCAGACTGTTTAATGCATGCACTAAATATTATTCCTAGTTCCTACCCACATAAATAATAACATTCAGTAAACACTACACTTGAAATTAATATTTTTAGCCAAATAAGTGTTTGGCTATGTGTTTTGGATAAAGGTTTTAATTTTTAATAGGAAAGCAAGCGAAACTGCGGGGATTAGCTAGTTGCTTAAAACTATGTAGAGATCTGTCACAACTCACAAGTTAATGAGTATAATAATCGTTTTTAGGAAATTCTAAATGTTAAATTTAAAAAAAATGTTTCTTTTTATGTTAGTTCGATAGGCAAACTGGCAAACGTGCCACCTGATGGTAAGTGGTCGACGCCGCCCATGTACATAAACTAGTTTATCTGGAACGAGCCCAGGCAACTCATTTATGTGTTGCCTATCCTGAGACATAAGATGTTAAGTCTCGGTGCCAATAATTACACTACCTGGAGAAACAAGCAAGGTGGTGGTACCCATGCAGCCGGAAGCGCGGCACAGCGCTTCGCTCCCACCGGTTATATTATAACTTAAAAGTTTTCTCAAAAATTGTACTCTCACATGTAAAAAGAATTAAAAAAAAAAAAAAAAAACATGTAAAATCGAAACTTCTTCTGGACTGGTAGTTCCACATTTTATTGAGCTCAAAATAGAAACTTTTACGCTTCTTGTACCAGAAAAGTAGATATACTATATTGCATCATTTGACATGCATTTTATTGTTTGTGGTGTAGTAGTAAAGCGACATGCCATTTCAGGATTTCCGGGTTCAAATCCCACTAAAACATAGACATGTGTTACCTTATATATATATATATACCTTATATATCTTAGTCAAGGAGGCGTACGGCCAGCCCTGGGTGAGAATGTTATATGGGAGTGGGAATCGACAAGCATCTACTCACAAAAAACCGACCAAGTGCTAGTCGGACTCGCGCACGAAGGGTTCCGTACCATTACATAATATACAACATTAGACACTTTAACAAAAATTAAGGTTTATGTTTATGGAATTAAATGTTTTTTATATATTTGAGTTGATTGCATGAAAGGTAAATTGCGGTTTACGATTTATGACGTATAAAAAAAACTACTTACTAGATCTTGTTCAAACCAATTTTCGGTGGAAGTTTGCGTGGTAATGTACAAATATCATATAATATTTTTTTAGTTTTATCATTCTCTTATTTTAGAAGTTACATGGGGGGGGGGACACATTTTTCCATTTGTCTCTCGCGCAAAATATATGGACCCCCAAAATTTATTGTTTTTTTTTTCTACTTTTGTGTCAAAATCTTAATGCGGTTCACAGAAAACATCTACATAACAAGTTTCAGCAGTATAGCTCTTATAGTTTCGGAAGAAAGTGGCTGTGACATACGGACGGACGGACAGACAGACGGACATGACGAATCTATAAGGGTTCCGTTTTTTGCCATTTGTCTACGGAACCCTAAAAACCGCGGATACCTTCGGCCGCATATAGTGAGGTTTCCCGAATCTGTCAGTAACAGGGCAACTCGACGACTAGCTGGTCCCTCAAAAAAAACTTGAGGGGTCACTCGAGGTGGAACTAGGATATTGAATTAACGCGGTTTTTGGTGTTAAATATCTATTGGCGCGCTTGACAGTGAAATCGATTCGAATGCCGTAACGGCGAACGGCTCGACGCTGTCATTTCTTTACTTTATTTAATATCATAGATTTTTTTCTTTTTTTATATTTTATTAATTGTGAATGATAATATTAACATAGTTGTTTCACATCTGCCGGGCGTCCCGTGACAGACGGACGGACAACCTTTTTATAAGGGTTTTGAGTACTAATTTGAAAGTCAAATATAGATTTCGAATGTGAACTGAAATCAATATGAACGTTGGTCACGCTGACAGATATTAAACATCTGACAACCGTGCGGGCTGGCAAACGACACGAGCAAAGAATATTTGTTGTGAGGGCATATTATATTAAATTATGTGCTTTATTATATGCAAATAGAGAAAGGCGGTGAGTGGTCAACGTATATCGAATATAAGAAAAGAGCATATCATATCTGAAAGGCCGGCAACGCACCTGCTAATCCACTGGTGTAGCGGGTGTCTGTGGATGTCGCTCTTCACTTACCATCAGGTGAACCGACTATCCGGTTGCCCCCTCTTCTATAAAAAATAATAATAATATCGAATAATAATATCGAGATTACTATCATCTGCCCTGTCTAATAATGCTCGTGTAACGACTCTCAGCAGGAATGTCCGAATAAGGGCCCCTTTTCCCAAATTGTTGTTTCTAGATCGAGGTGTTTTCATAGAAGTCGTCATTTTAAAATAATAATAAAAAAGGGTATAGATACATCTTTGATCTAGGGATTTTTTTGGATAAAAATACATTATTTAACATTTTACATGATCAAAAAAAAAATCTAAAGTAACGTCGATTTTAAAAGCATTTTGAGTAGTATGAGACTTCGGGTAATTCAATTTTAATGAAACTTTTACGTTTAAAACGGAGATGACGTGGAAATGATTGGATAGATTTTTATTATGTCACTTCAAAAATTTTTGAAAAATAAAAAACGATAAAAATGGCTCTCGCGCATCGCACCACGTCGCGCCAGTACCCAGCCGGGTGTCATCGACTTCGATGACACCCGGCTGGGTACCTGAGGACCTGTGCCGCTTTTGCTCGTAACAACGTTGTTACCGCGCATTTCATATCATTACCTCTAAATAAATAAGACGACAAAGTGTAAATAATATAGCTACTTAATACTTACTAACAATTGTTGTTCTTAGTTGTAATTAGTTTGTAATAAAAAACCTTTAATAATTAGTGTAAATAAATAGATACTTGAGTTTGTATAGTACCTAGTTATTTAATTGAAATGGCGAATAAAAAAAGTAAAATAAGGAAAAAGAATCTGCTGCTTCCTGCTGTTGCCCGCAGCTTCGCCCGCGTTAACTTAGATATACAGCCATATACGGATTGATGATAATTATTTATCTATGGACGGGCGTAGGACTTTATTTTATAATATGTAGTGATTAATACCGTATTTTTGTGAATAGCTTTTACATTACCGCTTTATAATTGGCAATTTTTTAAAATATTTAAATGGATATAGGTAGTATGTTATATTTAACTAATGTAGACATATTATGCCATCGCGGACTTTTCAGTATGCATATTAGGATACACAATTCTACCATACATTGATACAATAATAATTAATTCGGAACCGGGCCCGGCTAAGGTGTATAATAATGTAGTACATTATTTTGATCTATATGTTAGTTTTCATCCAGCGTTTGCAATGTAAGTGCAAAAAATGTGTTTATTTATGACATCACATCAGAAACTTCTAAAATTATCAGTGTTTATCTACTATATTATGCATGTACCTATTACCTTCCTCTTGAATCATTCTATTGATTAAAGAAACCACATCAAAATCCGTTGTGTAGTTTTAAAGATGTAAGCATACATACAGTCAGACGCGGGAAGCGACTTTGCTTTATAGTTTATACTATGTAGTGATGTATTCTGCCAGAAATTGTTAACACTTGAAGAATTCAAATTGTCCGACAATAAAGAAAATGAGGAACCTTCATCACAAAATATTTCTGATTTGCAATCATTTCCTAGCCCCCTACCCACAGGGCAGTGTCGTGAGGACTATGGCCCTGACCCTCTTCTCAGAGGAGACCCGTTTCTAACATTAATCGATGATGTATGGGTCGATGAAAATGAACCTGGACCTAGCATACGACAACTAAATTTTGTTGAATTTTAAAACAATTAAAACAATTAATATAGTATAAAAGAATATGTTTGTCTACAATTTTTTAATCTCCTACAAGCATTCTTAGAATGATTGATTTTTTTTATAGCTTAGGCATTAGGGGGACAAACGAGCATTCGGAGCCTTAGATGACTACCGACTCCCATAATAATAATAATATCTAAGGACGCTTTTTGCACCACGTCAATCTGGTCCCGTGGTAAGTTCTCGAAGAACTTGTGTTACGAGTACCAGACAATGGAAATATATTTAATATTTTATACTATACACATATTTAATATTTTTTATTTATAATACACATATTTAATATACATCCATGAACCAGGAGCACATAAAACTTTGTGTTCCCTAGCGGGATTCGAACCCGCAACCTCCGGCTTGAACGCTAACGCGCTCAAGCCACACCATTGAGCCACAGAGGTCGTCCTCGTAAACATCCACACAAGAGATAATGCAGATGCATTACCCTCCTTTACCCCATCCCCTGCCATGGGACACCTGAAACTTATACACCGCAAGAAACGCGACAGCATAGGTGTCACTTGACGCCATTATCATGTGAACGAGAGGTACCTCTACCGTTGTGCCGGCCCAATTCGGCTGCAAGTAGCATGGCACTACCTTTTAGACCTATGTAGCTAATTCATCCTTCCTAATCCTTACTAATATTATAAATGTGAAAGCATGGATGTTTGTTACGCTTTCACGCGAAAACTACTTAACCGATCATCATGAAACTTTGTAAACATATTCTTGGAGGTATTAGAAGTAACATAGGATACTTTTTATAAACTAAAGAGAGGTGTCAAGGGACACCCGGATGGATCGAAGTTCCTTTCGATTAATTAGTGAAGAAATAAAACTATCTTATCCTGCGCAGACGAAGTCGCTGGCAGCTAGTATTTCTATAAATCCAAAACTAGATAACTATAACAACAACAAGATTTTGTTATGTATAATTATTAATTATCACATCTAAGAATAATTCGAGCATAGTCAATCTACTGCTTATTCGTATACTGTGGCGTGCTTGCCGGCCGTGGTAGGTCACCGGAGTTCATATAAAGACATCTCCCGCGCAACGCAAGTGCAAACCGATTCGGTGCGTTAAATACCTATAGTTTTGGGAGAAGGGGCCCTTAAAACAATTGGATCTTCTCGATCACAATGTTTCGGCAGAGTAACGCCCTTCATAAAGTATACTGATATAATGCATCACAAGACCGCCATTGGTCTTGCGTCCTTTTATACCAAATCTAATTATTATAAATATCGCCATAATATTATAAATAATTACTTTAAAAACTGTAAAGATTTTTAACTGTAAAAACAAGAATATTTAGATTTATTGATGTGATACTTGAATTATCAATCATAATATCATTCCGTAAGAGGTAGTGCCAATCTGCTATGCAACCGAATTGGGCTGGCACGACCGGGGTAGTAGTAGTACCTCTCGCTTCACCTACACCGGCGTCAAGTGACAGCTATGCTGTCGCGTTTTATACGGTTCGAGAGTTTCCGGTGGCCCATTGGGGGGGGATAGGGAAAAGGAGGGCAATGCATCTGCATAATCCCTGGTTATGTGGAATGTGTATGGGCGTCGATGGTCGTCAAAAGGCTTCGACTGCTCTTTTGCCCGCCTATGCTATAAAAAAATGAAAATCCAATAACCATGGCAAGAAGAGATAAAGAAAGATAATTCTTCGAAAAAATATTAACTTCCAAACGTATAACGTGATACTAACGTACAAAAAACCTACTAAAAAGTCAATTATTAACGCCATCTATCAGGCGAAAAATACACTTATTTTTGTGGCGTAACTTCGCTCAGCTCGTGTCGCTCCGCTGGTTCTTAATATTGAAGATGACATTATTATGAGATCGAGATTTTTATGATAAACATAATTTTTTACTGAGCGTATAAGAAAGAGGTTTGCCGAAATGTGGAAAATTACAGGGAATATCGTCTTTTTAAAAATAACTGTAGTAAAAATCTTAGAAGAAATATCCTCAGGGAACCAGATAATGTAAAATGTCTTTGAGGATGTGTGAATTTTGTGCCCTGTTGTTGACATGACATTCGCAGGTTTGTTAGTGGGTAAGAATTGTGTCACATATTTTAATTAACAGTTCTTCCATAATTTTCTCGAAAGAATCATATAATCCGTTTGGAGGTCTATACAGACCACTTACAACAATAAGGCGCTCTATTTCTACACAGGCTATTTCAGTAGTTCACTCAGCAGAGAGAGTCACGATATCCTTACGTTCTTTAAATTTTGTGCAATATTATTAGTGAGCCACCTCTTCCCCACGATGGTTCAAGCCTTGTCGTGGCGGTGGGGCTCAGTAACCTAAGGTGAACCCAGAACCTTGGACGAAGCCAAGTGTACACCTCTTATAAAAAGACGGGACAAATGACTAGGACCCCGGACAAGGGACGAGGATGGGAACCACACCCCGATTACACTGTCCCGACGTTGTTATGTGGTGTGGGACAACCCCTCTGTGGAGTTGCCCTGTTTGCTCAACAGATCCGGGGTACCTCACCGAAGGCGGCATCGGTGGTACACGCCGGGTTTTAGTGGGTGGAGCTGCCACCTTACCATCTTTCGGGTGCAGCGAGTCCCTCATACCCGCCTGGGGAGAACCACTCCCCCGCGGGATGCCTGAAAGCATTAAAAAAAAAGTTTTGGTATGAAGACCTTCGTAAAGATGGAGGGTCGGTCGAACTAAATAACTATAATAGACACGATCACGATCTCCATACATCCTATCTTAAGGGAATGATAGCAAAAGATTGGTCGTCTTGGCATTCATTAAAATAGACTTATGTCACGTAAACGGTTCCCTACTAACATTATAAACGCGAAAGTTTGTAAGTACGGATGTTTGTTACTCTTTCATGCAAAAACTACAGAATGGATTTTAATAAAGCTTATGCATCATATACTATAATTTATCCCCGTACTCCCACGGGAATGGGAAGTACGCAGGTGAAACCGACGGCGCTGATAGTATAATATTGAATTAAAAATAATGCTTAAATCATTGTTCTTTTTGCAAAGGTACCTTTGTAGCATTGTACTTATTTTCAGTGTCTTCAAAATTTAGGACCATTTCCAGTTAGGGTTCCTATCCAGATAATTGTGGGTTATAAAGATGGCGGTGTTATCGTGATGAAAAAATAATACTACCCTTCAGTTGGGTCCATAAAAGAACCCTTTTTGGCGTGAATATACATTTTGATAACAAAACAATCTTAATAAGAATTAAGGTGTGTAAAATATTACAGTTGATAAATAATAATAAAAGGCAAAAGAATTTTCAGGAGATAAAGAGAAATGAGGAAGATGACATACAACCATGAGATACAGAAAGAGATGAAAGTAGAGTAGGTAGTTTAACCGGTGGGAGGGATGCACTATGCCCCGCTCCCGGCTGCATGGGTACCACCGTCTCGCTTGTTTCTCTCGTGAAACAGCTTTGCTGTGTTCCGGAGAGAAGGACAAGACAGGCAGTGTAATTACTGGCACCGAGACTTAACATCTTATGTCTCTGGATAGGCAACACATGAACGAGTTGCCTGATGACGCAGGTTAATGCTTTCGCATGCTCCAGGTTTACCTCGGGTAAGGCTCCTAGTCCTATGTGGGACTTGCGCTTGGGAATGTACTAAACTACCTGCGAGCGCCTTCAGCTGCTTTTTGAGGATCCCGGATCTGTAGGCAACGAGATTAACTCAGCGACAGGTTGGCCCCGAGAAGGCAAAACTACTCTTTATAAGGGGGCCTGCCTGACCGCCACTAAGCAGTCCCCGCGACGTCGTGTCATACTGGGCCCAGGTTCCCAACCTGAACCCGGCACGAGCACGGGCGTTACTGGAGGCGCATTAAGTAGCACCCCCTACGCACCCCCGTTCGTTGTCCGTGAATGAGTTTCCTGGGTTAGTCTCACGTTAACTTGTTTATGCTCATGGGCGATGGTGACCACTTACCATCAGGTGATTCGTCTGCCCGTTTGTCCATCCGAATATCATTAGATATCAAAAAAAGTTCGTCGTAATGGGACTCCCAGTAGATGTGGTACATCTTTGTTAATTGAATAAAATATATGACGAAATACCGCTTGCCGTCACGGCATTTTAATCTTATTTACTGCCTGTAGATGTTTCACAGAAAAAATAGAATATTTCTACTGGTGCGCGCCCTATCAAGCAACGATGCAAAGTTCTACAAAACTATACAGACAATGAGAGTGGTGATATCCAGTCCTACTCGCGTCCCAGGTAGGTAAGGCGTAATATCACGTGTTTTATAGTTCCATTCCTTAAAATCACAAAACGGAACCCTTATAAGATCACTCCGTCTGTCTGTATGTCAAGCCAAACCTAGATGGCATTTCCCATTGACATGGCCGGCACGACCACCACCCCGGTCGATTTATTTAGTACGAGGTACTTAGTAAGAGGTAGTGCCATGCTGCATTGCAGCCGAACTGGGCCGGCACGACCGGGGTGGTACCTCTCGCTCACATAACACCGCCGTCAAGTGACAGCTATGTCGCGTTTCGTGCGGTTTGTGAGTTTCCGGTGGCCCATTGGGGGGAAAGGGAAAAGGAGGGCGGCGCATCTTCGTGGCCTTGGTTGTGCGGATGTGTAGGTATGGGCGTCGGCACCGTGAGGCTCCGACTGCTCGTTTGCCCCCTGATTACGTAAAAAATGCCTTATTTCGTAAATACACCAATATTATGTTAAAATAGTCTTATAAATCAGCCATCCAAGGACCAAGACTTTTTTATTTTATTTTTTATTATTGTATATTTAAACGACTTTTTACACTATAATTTTATCCCCACGTCTGTACCTACTTGCACATCTGTTATCTAATCTGTATCACTAAATCCGTACAGTGCACATGCATCAGAATGGATGACGTTTGGCAAGCTGACAATTTTGACAATTAAAAGCCGATGGGTCGACAAATAAAATTCTATTAGCAACGACAAATAGAGTGGAACATACAGTTCTGCTGTTGTAAGATATTTATTCATCATCATCAGACGCCCTCACTTTGTTTTATACGCCGGGAAATGCTTTGAGGCATCCCGCTGGGGACCCCTAGGCTAGTATGTGGGACTCGCTGCCCCCGAAAGCTAAGTAAGTGGACGCAGCTCTACCCACTAAAACCCGGCGAGTGCTACCAATGCCAATGCAATGAGACCGACACCTCCACAGAGGGGTTGTCCCACACCACAGAACAACACCTCCCAACGTCGGGATATTGCAATGGGGTGTGGTCCCCATCCTCGTCCCTTGTCCCCACTTCTTATAAGAGGGGAACAAAGAGCAGCCCCCTCGGTTCACTTGGCTTCGCCTAGGTGCTGGGTACACCTTAGGCTACTAACTGGCTCCTTATTTCTTCTACCTAGTCCTAGTCATAAATCATAGGGTCCCGTACCCAGCGGAGACGACAACCAAATACATAATATATACCCATTCACAGCCGTTTTTATTGACTTGTAAGTCTTTGCAATCTTGTCCCTTTAATTTGGGAGGGAGTTTCGAAAATAAGCTGCCAAACGGAAATCATCGCTTAATAACCACTTTTCAATTTTCAAGTATTTAGATACAAAGTAATACTTTTTATCTAAATACTTGAAAACTTGAAAGAAGAAAACTACTTACCGGTGGGAGAGAAGCACTGTGCCGCGCTCCCGGCTGCATGGGTACCACCATCTTGCTTATTTCTCCCGTGAAACAGCTTTGCTGTGTTTCGGAGAGAAGGGCAAGACAGGCAGTGTAATTACAGGCACCGAGACTTAACATCTTATGTCTCAGGATAGGCAAAACATAAATGAGTTGCCTGGGCTCGTTCCAGGTATACTAGTTTATGTTCATGGGCGACGTCGACCACTTACCATCAGGTGGTACGTTTGCCAGTTTGCCTATCCAACTAACATAAAAAAAAACAATTATGTCTGAATTTGCTAAGTTATACATATGATGGTGATGATGAACTCCCAAACTTTGATAATGGAACTTTGCTCATAAAACAGTTGTCCAATTTGAAGTTGTAGAGTAGAGCATAAACAGTTATAAAGGATAAAAAGGTTACAGGTGATGTTAAGGATAATGGGATACAAAACAACGACCCTACAGGAGGGTTCCGTTACATAGTTATCACTAACTGTTGCCCGCAGTTTCGCCCGCGTTAACTTAGATTTACAGCCGTGTGCGGATTGATGATAATTATTTTTATAGCCTAACATAAGCCTTCCTTATAACATCAGCTATCTGCCAGTGAAAGTTCCATCAAAAGATGATTAAGAGATTAGCCGGAACAAACAGACAGACAGACAGACAAAAATTGTAAAATAAGGCTATTTTGGTAATATGTACCGTGTATACACGGTACATACATTACATCCATATACATTCAATAAAAAGCAGTTATTTTGATATTACAAACAGACACTCCAATTTTATTTATTTGTATAGGTAGAGTATATAGATAAAAAAAATATATACCGTTAAAAGACAGAATATCTTTTTTCTCATTAGTTACATCAGTATCTGTCCACTGCTGGGCATAGGTCTCTTTCAATGACCATCAAGACGGCCCCCTTTTTTATAGCATAGGAGGGCAAATGAGCAGACGAAGCCTTTTGGCGACTATCGAAGCCCATACACATCTGCACAACCAGATTATGCAAATGCGTTGCCCTCTTTTTCCCTTTTCCCCTAATGGGTCACCAAAAACTTATAAACCGTACGAAACGTGACAGCATAGCTGTCACTTGACGCCGGTGTTATGTGAGCGAGTGGTACCACCCCGCTCGTGCCGGCCCAATTCGGTTGCAAAGCAGCATGACACTAACTCTTATTACCCCCTGCCACTCTTATCCAACTACTGGCCACTGAAAATCCTCGCCTGATTTCAAGGAGACCCGTGCCCAGCAGTGGGACATATAAGAGTTGATATTATTATTATATTTTTATATGTCCCACGAGGATGGGTATCCTCCTCGAAGGCGAGGAGAGTGTTGGATCATAGTAATAGGTCGCTTGACTTAAATAAAGAAGGAAAAGTACATAAATAAAATATCATCATGGATTTCCACAAAATAACATCGGATTTTAGCTATTTCATTTATATCCTTAAAACCTTCGCTTTATCCATATTTTAATGAAACTACGTGAAAGAAAAATCTAGTCGATTTAGTGACTCGAATAATAGGATAAAATGGGAATAGGATTCTAAATATATCCTATTAACGAATTCATGCAAAAACGTTTCAAATGTTTTATGGTTTTAAATCATGAATTCAAATATCTATAGATAGATCTACCGCTAGTTCTATCTATTAATATCTACTAGAATTCATGATCAACCCTAACAAGGAGTAGTCTGGCTTTCGCCGGCAGCCTGTCGCTGAGGTGAACCTGTTGCCTGCAAATCCGGGACCCTCAAAATCAGCTGAAGGAGCTCGTAGTGGTTTTAGTTTACGGATAGGGCACTCCTAGATGCGAGTCCCACATAGGGTCAGGATCTACCCAAGATCTGTAATATTTCCCTGCGATAACAAAAAAATTGCAAAGTTGTTTGACCGCCGAAATAAGCAAGATGGTGGTACCCGTGCAGACGGGAGCGCGGCACAGCGCATCCCTCCCGTTTGGCGTTTCTTAAGGTAATCGAATCCAAGATAAAAACATGATTTTGAACCAGCCGAGAAATAACATTGAAAACCCGGTCAAGAGCATGTCGTCTTGGTGACAGATATGAGAGGACACGTTTTATGTTTTTCCTAAAAAAAATATAAAAAACCCGGCAGACATTTTCTCTCTGATTAATTATCTTATTTTAGAAATTTTAAATTTGGTCGACGTCAGATTTAGTGTAACTAGATTTTTATTATATATAGGTGTCCGATAAGTCGTGGATAACCTTTAACCGATGGGCCACATTGGGATCTACCAATAAAAAAAATACCTGAGTAAAGTCTAATGGTTTCCTAGTTTATTTTTTCTTTTATGGCAATGAGTAATTACTAAATGCCAGTGTCATGGTTTCCTAGTTGTTTGATGTATTATTCAACTTTGGGACATTTTTTGGAACACTTTGATATTTTTTAAATGCCATTTCTACAATTAATGAAAACTTTTTCGAGTACAGATTTTTTTATTTTGATCCCGATATCAATTGAACACAATAAAGTTACAGATATAATCTTTTAATCACCTACAATTTAGGCCCAAACATAAAATTTCACATTTCATACACTCAGGAGAACGGACGGCCGATGGGGCAATCACGTTCTAGAGTGGAGGCCACGTTTAGGTAGACGAAGTGTTGGTTGGCCAACCAGGTGGGAAAACGTCCGTGTTGGATGCGAGTGGCAAGGGATCGACCGACCTGGCGTTCATTGAGGGAGGCCTATGTTCCCCACCATGGTTCAGGCCTTGTCGTGGCGGTGGGGCGCAGTAGCCTAGGGTGAGCCGCTGCCCCTTGGGCGAAGCGAATTGAGCCAAGGGGGCTATTTGTACCACTCTTATAAGAAGAGGGGACAATAGAGCAGGGGGCAAGGGGCGAGGATGGGAACCTCACTCCATTGTACTGTCCTGACGTTGGGAGGGGTTGTTCTGTGGTGTCGGTCCCCCGAGGGACTGACTGACCCGTCGAGGTGCCTGTTTGCTCATTAGATCCGGGGCACTTTACCAAAGGCGGCATTGGTGGCACTCGCCGGGTTTTAGTGGGTAGAGCTGCGTCCATTTACCAGCTTTCGGTCGCAGCGAGTCCCTCATACCCGCCTGGGGAGACCTACTCCCCCGCGGGATGCCCCAGAGCATTTCCCGGCGTTAAAGAAAAAAAAGGCCTATGTTCAGCTGTGGACGGATAGAGGCTGATGATGATGATCATAAAATTTTCACCTAGTGGAAAAAAAGTATACCAAATGGGGTACACTAATAGTTTTAAAAACGTCCTCATGTCAGAAATAATTTAAAATGGCTTCTAAAATACCTTCCGTGAACTTTGTCGTAATCGACGTTAATGAAAACGTTCAAATTTTGACCCTCTCAGGATTTAAGTCAAAATAACTAATAACAAGTCTGCTCCCTTATCATAATTGGTACATAATCCTACCCGTGTTGGGGGCAGCACGATCGGCTTACTATCGGAAGACGCCCCAAGCAATAACTCAATTGGATTTTAAAATAATACTCGATTCAATTATTTGTAGGAAATATGTCTTATTGCTGTTGTAAATATACGTTTTTATATAGAAAGAGCATCTAACTGCTGTACTGGACGGTATATACATATGCCTTGATACGTAAGTAGCTGGGTTTGGGCACGTGTGAAAGCTTCACATCTTAGTCTTGTGGTGGTTTTCCTCACCTGATTTCTTGCTTCCCTACTGTGCATTAATCGTTAATTAATATTAAGGTTGAACAAGTCGACGGTGCGAACTCCAGCTAAATGATTGCTATCTCACTTGACATAGTGCGCGAACATGTGTGCTAGAATGAAATGCACAATGATTCATTCCTAAAATGTCCTTTTAGCAAAACAGTAATTATAGAAAAAACTATTAAGTGTATCTTTTTAAAATAAATTTATTTCAACTTTTGAATAACTAAACTATGTCTGTACGGGCTTTATTCTTGAGCTTACGTGCTCCGTATAATATTTATTTTCGCCCAAACTTGGGCTAAAATCAGTGTTGAAGTACGAAAGTTTAGAAACTTGTATTTTTTAAATGTATATATTTTTTTTACAGTTTTGGGTACATACAGACATAGATAATGACGAGATCAATTTATATTATCCTTAGTTTTCATGGTCAACGTCAAACATTGTAGTAATTACTGTTCTGCGTTTGTATGGAAAGATGAGCGACTTGTGTAACCTTAACTCCGTCACACAGCTTTGCTGGGTTTTGGAAATTAGGACAGGCAGTGTAATTACTGGCACCGAGACTTACCACTTACGTCTAAGCAACACAAGAATAGATTGTACTACCAGTTGAACTCCTATTATTTCATTATTTTCTTTCTTTTATAGCATAGGAGGGCAAACAAGCAGTCGAAGCTTTAGACTACCGACGCCTATACACATCTGCACAACCTGAGATTATGCAGATGTATTGCCCTCCTTTTCCCTATCCCCCCATTCGGCCAACGGAAACTCACAAACCGCACGAAACACGACAGCGTAGCTATCACTTGACGCCGGTGTTATGAAAGCGAGAGGTACCACCCCGGTCGTGCTGGCTGAAGTCGGCTGCATAGCAGCATTGCACTACACCTTCATGGACGTTCACCTTTTGCCATCTCACGGATCGATCTAATATTCGATTAATATGAAAAAGAAAAGAAAGAAAGAAACATTATAATGAAACAATTTTTACGGATTTTATGAGTATGAGAGATGAGCAGCACCTGGAGACCGAACTTCAACATGTCAAGCAAGTACTGTGTGACAACAAGCTTCGGGTACCGCGTCTCCGTCACAGTGAACGTGTGAAACCAGCCACCGTCGAGCGAGTACCTGCTGTGCTACCATTTATGAAAGGCGTCACTGACAAGATTGGCTTCATCCTAAAGCGAGCTTCTATTAAAACGTATTTCAAGCCGCCTAAAAAGATAGGTCAATTCTTACCATCTGTCAAGTGTCATATACCCTTACAAGATGCAGGAGTATACAAGCTTGATTGTCGTTGTGGCCTCTCTTATATAGGCCAAACCAAAAGATCAATTAAAACTCGCGTTAAAGAACATATAGCTGACTTAAAACACCGTCGCTACCCTAAGTCTGCAATCTGTGAACATAGTCTAGACAAAGCTCGCCATTATATCAGATTTGATAGACCACAGATACTCGCAAAAGAACACCGATTCCAACCAAGGATGATCCTCGAGGCTATTGAAATTAAAAAACATCCAAATTTCAATAGAGAAGATGGCTGGCTCCTACCACCTGCTCGGGAGGGATCCCAAGCAGGTGGTAAGAGTAAAGAGTAAAGTAAATAATGGGAATTATTAAAATAATTAAATAAAATACCAAGCATAATATGCCACAGATTAAAGATACAGTTAGCACTTTCTGCGTAGAGAGGACTTATCAAAATAATGATGTATCATAGGGTAGTTCGAATAACTTTGTAACGTTAGGACATCTGTCACCTCAGTCCTCCCGTGACCATGGTTGCTGTAAAGTATCCGAAAAGTCGGGCTTGTAAAAATCTTAATAAACCGCGATAAAATCCGTAAAAATTGTTTCATTATAATGAGTGAAATTCGAGCAAACATTAGAAAACAATAAGAAAGAAACATTTATTCGACACAAACAAGAGACACACAGAGATATAAATGATACACAGAAGAACATAATAACGCTATTATCAACAAAAAAAGAGATATTCTCTCAATTACAACTAAGATGAGGAGCTTACATATACTAATAACAATATTGATGAGATAAGGTTCTTGATGGGTTAAGCCTGTTCACGTGTAATTGAAGGATTCTTTCATATGATGTATCTATTGACACTAGATCGTGCCAGGGGCTATGCCTTTTTTTTTCTTCTGCGCCGCTAAATGCTCTTAGGCACCCCGCGGGGGAGGGAGGACTCGCGACAGGTATGTGGGACTCGCCGCGCTCGAAAGATGGTAAGGTGGACTACTCTACCGACTAAAACCCGACGAGTGCCACTATAATGCCGCCTTTGGTGAGGTGCCCTGGATCTGTTAAGCAACAGGGCACGTAAATGTTAATATAACTATTAAACTATTAATATTCTGTAAATATTTCAAGCGTCTCCCTTTTGCCGTTATTAATACCGAGTATAAAACGGCGAAAAAAATCACGTCTGTGGCATGGGAGCCCCCTTAATTATAAATTATATTCTGTTTTTAGTAGATATTTATTAAATTGAAAATTATATTGTGAAAATTTCAACTGTGTAACTATCACGGTTCATGAGGCTGTATGTCTGGAGACAGACGGACAGACAGCGAAGTTATGGTAATAGGGTTCCCGTTTTACCCTTTAGGTATAGAACCACAGAACTATATCAAGATAGAAGTAAAGAGTTCCGTAATTTGTATGGGGACCGAGCGTGTAACATTTTGCGTAGGTACGATGATGTCACGAGTGTTATTTAGTGATGTGAAACACATAATCCGCGCGAAAACAATTCAAAAGCATCGATACACAGATTTATATTATATTTATATAATATAATAAACCAATCAATTTCTTTAAAGTGATCAGTGATAATAATAGTTGTAGTCCTTCTGATTCAACTTTTGGTCTTTGTCGCATAGCACAGTGTCATTTTGCTTATTTTTAGCTTATTCATCTAAATGGCAAACGGTGGCCACTTTTTTATTTAAGTAATGAATCCAAAAATACTATACTATTCTATAGAATATAAAACTATATCACATAAATCAATAATTGGGGAATGAATGGACCTACAAATAATCACTGGTGGATTGTAGAAAAAATAACTGGTTTATTAAAAAACACAATCCATTTATTTTAGGAGTTATACTTCTTTTAGCGCGTTAGGGAAAAATGATGAGTCACGAAAAACTGACACCCTGAAGTTAGCTATAGTCAACATTATTTTATATAACAATATTCACAATATTCACATAATGACAGTATAGACGTCAAAAGAAGATATGGTGTTTAACTACACAATAAGAAAAAAGGTTACAGTGTAATGAAATTGTACTATGTATTTTTCTTTAAGGAGTATTACTTCTAACGCGTGTACATAAGTACACACACACTTTTTTTTATATAAGGATAATTTGGAAAACTAAAATAAACGTGTAATATAGAAGTAGCCATAACCAGTTAGAAAACAATACATAACCAGTTTCTCAATATTTGCTTTGCATTAAAAAATGCTAAAAATAAAGGTTTATTATTTTTATTTTATATTTTACATACATTACATTATAGCTACATAATATAAAATGAAATAATCATTTCCTCTGCTTTCAAAATAGATTTTAATCGAGTAAGAAAATCGCAGTGTAGGTACAGCACTTTTGACAGAAAAAATGAGAAATCGTCTTCAACGTGACCTGACAGTTTTAATAGCATATTTTACATCGCTGGTTTTGAACGCCCGCTAAGTCTGGCTCGTCAAATAAAGCCGCAATGGAAAACTAGCGTTAGACACAATCGCCCGCTACTGTTTTGATGAAAATAGTAAAATAAATGGTTTTTTAAATTAATAACAGATTCTTTAGGACAAATAGTACTTACTGGTGAAAGGAAATACCTCCATTAACAGCTCCAATTTTACTGGTAGTGTTTGAACAATTAATTATTGAACAACGAGTCATTTTGTTTTTAAAACCTTACGTCGCATGCTGACCGCGGTCGGGAGTAAACTAAATTTCGCGGCGAGTAATGGAGCCGTCGAGTCGTCTTCTTGCCACGCGAGGTACATACACTCTTTACTTCTATCTCGATATATTTCTGTGTATAGAACCCTAATAAAAAAAAAAAAAACTGACCCTAAAAAATTAAAAAACAAATGCGTTTGTTTAATTCTTATGTCTTCAACTACCAATAAACGTAATAACTTATCAGCGTATTTTTCTACTTATGTACAAACTATGCGTTTACCACGCCATTGTCACGAAATAGATACGAACAGAAGGCAATCACATGTTCTTATGTACTTCACTTTTTATACCTACCCTCTGTGGTCTGTGGTCTTGTGTTGTTAACTTTGACTTTAACTATGTGACACTATAAACAATATAAACCAATAATAACTAAAATTTTAAGTTTAATTTCACTAAAAATATCTTCAAGCGACGATTTCGACGTTGGCGAAATTATCAATTATTAAGCTATTGCATAGATTTAAATTTTTATCGCGGGCCTTGAGCGCGGCGACCGAATCAAGAAATTCCGTAACGAAAAAACCTAACACCCGACGAGAGACGAGCTGCTCCGAAATCGGACGAATAAGTAAGCAGCTGTTTGTGAGAAAGTATATAGGTGTGGGACAATAGTAGTCTTTGGGTGTGGGATACGGTAAGTTCTCCTCTCAAATTAAAGAACGCATTTAAATAAATGTTTCGAATTGACAACATATATCCACAATATTCGGATAATGGCTTAGTTTAGATTTAGAAAATGTAAATAATGAAAAAGAATTGACATAATATTATAAGTACAATTATAGTTGTCAAATTTATATGCGTGTGTCACGGAACTAAATAGAAAGGAGAGCAATCGACATAGGAGTTATATACTATAAATTGTCCACTGAAAGATCATCACTGGCAATTGCATAAGTTGATAAAAAATGCTATGCAATAGCTTTACCGCGGCAGTCTCCGAGTGCCACACGTCTTTTTATTATTTTTTAAAGTATAATAAATTCATTCTTATGTACATAGTACATACATATTTTTATAGTAAGCTAGTGGATTGACCGTCCAACTATAATAATACATAACTTCTTTTTTTATCCAATTTTGCACAAAATTTTCACATACGCGTGTCTCATTCGCGCTTCGCAGCCCAGTCCTAATATTCCGCGTTGTCCTGTCCGTGAACGGTGTATGTAGATTGCCTTCTGTTTATACCTATTTCGTGCCATTGTTATTACTTCATAGTTCACACCAGAAAGCACCACTCAACGCATCAATTCAGTTCAATTTATTTCATTTCATAAATAATATCTCTAGCTATATAATTATGTTATAAATAAGTCGAATAAGTAGAGAAATGTGAGTAAAAAATGCATGACTTAGTTTATCTACCTATGCTAACAAAATGGATCTGTATAGTGTGAACCATTTTGATCCATTTTGTTGGAATAGGAAATAAGGTCATGGATGTAGTATTTTCATGTGCAGGGCCTCAAATAGGCTAAAGTGTGCCACCTGGTGAATCAGATTGGCCACTTCTATAATGAAGCAACCCTCCTGGCGCATATTTTTTACTTACGATTGGACCATTTTCGGAATGTTATGGCTCACTATTCGGTTATATGATCGATGTAACCCACCAACCTTTTTTATCATGGGAAATACCTTACGCACTAACCTAACCCAAGACTCGCCGGCTTACCACACTTAACTTGTGATACTCGGTTTACCTGTTTTTCCTCAATAACCCTTGACTGTGGTAACTAATGACCCTCGACGGAGGCGTACCACGTAATAAATAACCACCGATGCTCTGAGCTCGAATATCAAGTGACATTAATCATATGAATTGCTGGATTTTCATTATTTGGGTGCAAACGAATAGCGATGGTTAACGTCAACTCTTTTTAAGATATATTATGTGTTGAGCTAAACAAAATAGTTGACTTTAAGAATTGTACTTTTTTATGTTAGTAAAGTTTGGCAAACGAGCCAAGCGATGATAAATGGTAAGCGTCGCCCTAGATTAGTTGCACTTTTGACGTGACAACGTCTTATAATTCAATGGAGCCGGCTGCAAGAACGAAAAAACATGACGCATGCGGCGTTACCTCGCTCTGAGGCGTTTCATTTTCTTATGACGTTGTCACGTTCAACTATCATCAGTAAACCGACTTTACAGACAACCGATTTTTTGTTAGTGAATAGGAAAATTAGCAAACGGGCTAGCGATAGTAAATGGCCAGCGTCATAAAAAATACATACGCAATTTTTATATTTACAAAACTGAATAAGACAAATTTATGTTTTGTTTTATTCAGTTTTTTTTCTTACGACCTTATTTTTGGAAAAACATGAACTAACAAAATGATTATTTATGATTGAATTTGCACTAGATTTTGTAAAACAAAATAATTTTGTACCGCAAGGTTTCTTTTGATACAACAGAATAGATATTATTTCACTATCTATACTAGTATTATAAAGCTGAAGAGTTTGTTTGTTTGTTTGAACGCGCTAATCTCAGGAACTACTGGTCCGATTTGAAAAATTCTTTCAGTGTTAGACAGCCCATTTGTCGAGGAAGGCTATAGGCTATATAACATCACGCGGTGACATATAGGAATTGAGTAAGGCGGGCGAAGCTGCAGGCAACAGCTAGTTAGTTATATTTAAGTGAAACAAACATTTGTAAATTTTTAAGAAAAATTCACAAACAACAAATTTTCGTTTGACAAATCGTTTTCTTGCACACTTCAATTAATTATGGGAAGCTTGCGCCAAATTTTCTACTTTTATCGTTTTAAGAAAACCGTTCCAGTTAAAATAAGCATTTCACTTCAATAACTTCGAGTCAGTGCCAGAATCCTTGCAATCGCATTTTGTTCTATTTTATACGCATCGTATTTTAGGGTTGAACTAGTCGACGGCGCGAACTCTAACAAAATGATTGCTATCTCACCTGTTATAGTGCGCCAACATGCGTGCTAGAATGAAATGCACAATGATTCAATCCGAAAATGACCTTTTAGCAAAACAGTTATTTTAGGAAAACTGTTAAGTCTATCTTTTTAAAATAAATTTATTTCAACTTTTGAATAACTAAACTATGTCTGTACGGCTTTTATTTTTGAGCTTTTGTGCTCTGTGTACCATTTATTTTCGCCCAAAGTTGGGCTAAAATCAGTGTTGAAATACAAAAGTTTAGAAGCTTGTATTTCTTAAATGTATGATTGTTTTACGATTTTGGCTACATACAGACATAGATAACGTCAACGTCAAACATTGTAGTAATTACTAGTTCTGCGTTTGTATGGAAAGATGAGCGACTTGCGTAACCTTAAGGAAAAATAAAGTGTTTGAATAACGAGTTTTTGACTTGAATTTACTTTTTACTGTCAAGATGAGCTAGTTTTATTGTAGAGCTAAGTAGACAAACCAAACTGTTAGTACTAACCACTGTGATTTTTTTATGTCATAAGGAGGCAAGCGAGCAGTCTGACTGTGGTGACTACGACGCCCATAGACATCTGCACAACTAAAAGTTATACAAATGTGTTGCCCTCCTTTTCCCTATCCCCCCAATGGGCCACCGGAATTTCACAAACAGCATGACACGCGACAGAATGCTGTCACTTTACGCCGGTGTTATGTAAGCGAGAGGTACCACCCCGGTCGTGCGGCCCAATTCGGCTGCATAGCAGCGTGGCACTACCTCTTAAAATCTATGATATAAAATTTATTTGAAAAGAAAATAAAAAAATGTATAAATTAAATTTTAAAGTAATTGTTAACTAATTGAATCCATAGAAATTTCATTGTTATGTCAAAAGTATAAACATTATATTCTAAGTCTATGGTCAAAATTAACAATTTTGTAACACTTGAAACACGAAATAATAAAAGTCAGTAAGATTTCAAATCCTACAAATATTATAAACGAGAAAGTTTGTTGTATGGATGTTTGTTACTCTTTCACATAAAAGCTACTGAATGGATTTTAATGAAACTTTATAATAATATAGATTAGATCAGAATAACACATAGAATACAATATTAGTTTGTAAAGATATTGTATGAGTAGTCCAAAATCTAATCCTGCGCAGACGAAGTCGCGGGCATCAGCTAGTAAATAATAATAATAATATAAAATAGGTTATATTCAGAGTTTGGTTGTTTTTTATAAATAATAATCATGTTTAGTGAAGCTATTCAGTAATAAAATTTAAGCACTAAGTATAGTCTGGATAGAAAATAACTAAAAACGATATTTTCAGGTCTGGCAGTGCCATTCATCGAATTGACCGTCGCCCACGCCTCAGTACTAACCATCCTGGCGATCAGCTTCGAGCGATACTACGCGATATGCGAGCCGCTACGAGCTGGCTACGTGTGCACGAAAACCCGCGCTACACTCATATGCGCGCTCGCTTGGTTCTTCGCAGCGCTGTTCACTAGGTAAGTGCTACGCTGTGAGTGTTACTGCAATTTTGCAGTGTTACTGCACAATAAGCGCTACTGTTACTGTATGCAGTACTGAACTGTTATAAGCACAACTTTTACTGTATGCAGTACTGAACTGTTATAGGCGCTACTATTACTGTATGCCGTACTGAACTGTTATAAGCGCAACTGTCATAAGCGCCGCTGTTATGAGCGCTATTTTTACTGTGATATACTATGTATCAGTAAGCTGTTACCGTAATACAATATTTGTTGTAATTTTACTGTAATGCAGTAAGTGCATCTGTATTTTTACAGTGTTACTGTGTATCAGCGAGTGTTACAAGGCTGATATTTAATTCCCTATAATTCGGGTCTTGGTGACTTTTGATAACATACTATATTGAAAGTTAACATAATGCTTTGAAGTCATGCACGGCTTTATACATATTATAATATAATACATTTGAATCTGGAACATTCGCTACAACCTATAGATAATTTTCCCCTAAATTAAGGTTTCATCGGAATAGCGAGTATATCATCATCATCATCATTATCAGCCTCTATCCATCCACGGCTGAACATACGCCTACCTCAAATAGCGCCAAGACGACCGATCCTATATAGATACAGATAATTTATTACTATTAGATTTCGGAAAATTATTCAATGGTTTATTACCTTGGATAAGTTTTATTCAGCTTTTGCTAAGGGCATCACCTCTACCATGAGTTTTGTGACAAGCGTAAATGACATAACTATAGTAGTTACGTAAAACGCAACTCGAATAGAAAACTAAGGCACGATATAGTTTTCTATTCGTGTTGCGTTTTTACGTTAACGTTACGTTACGTGTATAAGTAGTTAACGTAAAAACGCAACACGAATAGAAAACTGTATCATACCTTAGTTTTACGTAACTAAAGTTATGTCATTTACGCTTGTAACAAAACTCATGGTAGAGGTACAGGTATCTTGACGTTCACCTTATACGTAAGGCATCTTTAAACGTATCTGGAAGTATCTAATCAACTTCGAGTCTTTAGTTTCGTTCGCTTTGAATTTTTATATAAAAATTTATGAAATAAAAATAAAAAGTATACGAGTACAAGGCCAAAAAAAATCCGACTGGAATCTTAGTTTTCTTTTCGGATGCAATGAAGGCAATGAGTTTTAAATTTGACTTTAATTATGCCCTTAGGTCTTAGACCATTAAGACTGGACTGTTACGGATTAGACAGTCTAGACTTTCATTATTAAGTTCAAAGACTAGTTGTCAATATAGTTTACCCTCTAGTGTAGTGGTATATGCATGACGCTAGTTCTAGCTTCAAATCCCACTAAAGGAAGAGATAGGAATACTGTAAATATATGTACGACGACTGATCAAGCTATACAAAATTTATGCTGATCTCGTATTGTACAGAAAATATATACAAAAAGAGGCCACGTTATACTGGAAATGTAAAGCTTGATGTGCTGCCGCGTGTACCAAGTATGAACAACAGGTTCAATTTTAGGATTGATTTTTAAATGCAACTTATACTAAAGAACGGAAAAAGTTTTTTTAAGTTGTAACTGTCCGTCTGTCTGTCTGTTTGTCAAACTAAAACCTGTAGGGTACTTCCCATTGACATGGAACCATGATATGCTAAGAAGTTAGATCTAGCCACAAAGGAAAAATCTGAAATCTGTTAATTTGTTGTTATGTTACATAAAAACACAATTTCGGAACCACCCTCAGCGTGAGTCCAACTCACGCTTGGTATTTTTTTCAAGGATACAAATCCACGACTTTTTTGAAAATACAAGAAGCCCTTAAACTTTAATACTATTTAATAATAATAACAATATCTATGGACGTTTTCACACCACGTCAATCTGGTCCCGTGGTAAGTTCTCGAAGAACTTGTGTTACGGGTACCGGACAACGGAAATATATTTAATACTTTTATACTATACATATATTTAAGATTTTTATTATATAATACACATATCTAGGACCCATGGAACACAGAAAATATTTTTGTTCCCTGGCGGGATTCGAACCCGCAACCTCCGGGCTTGAGCGCCAACGGGCTTACCGCTGAGCCACAGAGGTCGTCATGCACTAGCACTATTTACTTATTATTAAGTTATCAAAAGTATAAAGGATTCAAACCAGTATCTAAACAGTAGCTTACTGCTACTGTACATCTACACTTAAATAAACATTAGTACAGTACAATTATTAAGTGTATTTACTCATCTCAGTACACTGTATAATTTAACTGTTACAAGACCTGACCTCGCGTGACCTTTACCTAGACCTCAAAGCTGCACTACGCTCGCGCTAAAAGCTCAATTTTGTTCCCATGTATAACTTAACCTTCAATATTTAAACTAAAAGTGCATTAATATTAAAATTTTATTTTTTATATACATAAACGGATTTTATGACGGTCTTTTTAGGGTTCCGTAGCCAAATGGCAAATAACGGAACCCTTATTCGTCATGTCTGTCTGTCTGTCTGTCCGTCCGTATGTCACAGCCACTTTCTTCCAAAACTATAAGACCTATACTGTTGAAACTTGGTAAGTAGAAGTATTCTGTTAACCGCATTAAGATTTTGACACAAAAGTAAAAAAAAACCATAAATTTTGGGGGTCCCCATACTTAGAACTAAAACTCATTTTTTTTTTTTCATCCAACCCATTCGTGTGGGGTATCTTTGGATAGGTCTTCAAAAATGATATTGAGGTTTCTAATACTTAATTATTAATTAATAAAAATAAATTATTAATAATTTATTCTAAACTGAATAGTTTGCGCGAGAGACACTTCCAAAGTGGAAAAATGTGTGTCCCCCCACCAACTTCTAAACTAAGAGAATAATAAAACTAAAAAAAATATATGATGTACATTACCATGCAAACTTCCACCGAAAATTGGTTTAAACGAGATCTATCTAGTAAGTAGTTTTTTAATACGTCATAAATCGTAAACCGCAATTTACCTTTCATGCAATCAACTCAAATATATAAAAAACATTTAATTCCATAAACATAAACCTTAATTTTTGTTAAAGTGTCTAATGTTGTATATTATGTAATGGTACGGAACCCTTCGTGCGCAAGTCCGACTAGCACTTGGCCGGTTTTTATTTTACGCGAATTTCACTAATTATAATAAAACAACGTTTTCATTCACGGTAACGACGTCTGACACCCCAGTCCTGTCGTGACCATGGTTACTGGCGTGTAAAAAACTGAATAAACCGCGATAAAATCCGTAAAAGTCCGTATCCGTAAAAATTATAATGGATTATGGTAAGTACTTTCTTTACGTAGTCTCCAACATACTGCACAGCCTGGGGAGACCCACTGCCCCGCGGGATGCCTCAGAGCATTTCCCGGCGTTAAAGAAAAAAAAGCGTATGTCTATTCTACGTCATCTTATATTAAAAAACCCAGACAAGTACGAGTCGAATTTACATGCTGAGGGTTCCGAAAACGTATTATGTTGTAGCGGACCAATCAGCGCGACAGTTCTACATCGCACTATTGAAGTCCTCACAGTTCGCCGCTATATATACGACGGCTGACATAATAACAAGTGGCCACAACCGACGCCAAGAGGCCGTGTGGTCGCAGACTGCACGGTAGGCGGGGGGCAACCCCCCAATCAAAAGTGAGCCGAATGGGCTCACACTAATCCGTTGAAGCATTAGGGCCTTCGGGCCATTAGCATAGATCCATCCGAAAAAAAAAAAAAAAAAAAATAACAAGTGGGCTTCGGCCTGGCCGAGCATACGATCTCGCTCGGTCGGAGATCTCCCTTTGTGGCTGTCACTTCAATCCCACAATGTATTATTACAAAAAACTAAAGATTTTTTCCTGTACTTATGTTCTTCTAGTAGCTTCTTATCAAATATCATGATTTTATGTCAATGGGAAGTACCCTATAGGTTTTGCTTTGACATATGTACAACGGAGTGACTCTACAAGAGTTCCGTTTTGTTATTTTGAAGACGGATAAAAAAAAACTCTTTATTGCTTAAAAGTAATGTCTCATGGTTTTGTCGTTAGTTACGGAACCCTAGATCACATTGACCTACTCATCCATTTCTACATAAAATGTTAATAAGGTTAAATGTAGGCATATAATTTGTGATTGTTTGAATACGTCCCAAGATATCGTAGATATGGCAATAAACTGTCAATAAACCCATAAACTGGTCAAAATAACGCTATTTCACTAATATTGGAAAGTAAAGGAAAAAACGTATACAAATAAATAAAATTAAATGTCTGTTTGTAATTTCAAATTGTGTGACGGAACTTTCGCTAGTAGATAGCTGATATACAAAGGCTGCACTAAAAGTATCAGGAATGTAATATTTCCACTGTTCCTGTCATATTAAAATCTTTTTAATTGAAAACTCCTTGGTTTTAAAAATCGAATACCATTTATTTATTTAAAAAAAGATTCGCTCGTAGTTTTTTTTTTTTTTTTTTCGGATGGATCTATGCTAATGGCCCGAAGGCCCTAATGCTTCAACGGATTGATGTGAGCCCATTCGGCTCACTTTTGATTGGGGGGTTGCCCCCCGCCAACCGTGCAGTCTGCGACCACACGGCCTCCTGGCGTCGGTTGTGTCGCTCGTAGTAAGGAGTAACTTAGGCTACAAAAATAATAATAATCACTCCGGATACGGCTGTAAGTCTATACTTGCACATAAAGTCGAAATTCACAAATGCGAAATTCAATCTGGTCGGTGGTAGATGATGGTAAGTGGTCAAAGTGGCACTTAAAGATACACGAATCAAACCTAACCCGTACTATGCTAGACCCAGCAGTGGGACAGCATAGGCTAAAAAAGGTAGAAAAATTATATTATTTTCAAATATTTTCTTACCTTTTACCCTTATCACCTGTTGACGATTAACGATGATAATAAAAATCCTGAAAACATTTTATCGAATCTTCAACTGTCTAACAATCGTTAATTAAAGAAGTTCTGAAGCTAATAAAATCCAAGTTATCGTTAAGGGCTTTCAATAATTCGTGTTACTTTCGATTTTCGATTTTCGATTACGTAAAATTTTGGAATTCATAAAAAATCGCAACAAAAAAGTGCGAATAACTTTGAATGCTTTCAAATAAAAAAGTGCGAGTGTACAAAGTGAAACTTTTTTGGCAAATTAATTTTTAAATCTCGTTTATATTTATACTAATCTAAAGCTTTAAATTTCCGAGACTTGCGATACGACGTTCGCTCTATCTCACTCTCTCTCTCGATCTTTCTCACTCGCTTGCTCCCTACTCTCACTCCATGGCTATGTGCTTCATGCTACGTTCGCCCTGTCTCACTCTTTCTCAATCGGTCTCAATCACTCTCTCCCTCTTCTTGGACAAAAACGTTGCACATTTTCGTGACGTTTCATCTGTAAAAAAAATTTACCCTCAGGCACACTAATTGGTTCACCCCTTCAAAAGAAGAGCTCTCTGCCACAAACAAACACTCAAACAGACACAAATAGCTTTCAAACTTATAACAGACTTTTTTGCGTCGGGAGTTAAAAATTACCAGAGTATTTGTAAATAAAAGGCACGAATCACTCTTGATATTTCGTGTGGTTATAGGCATAGGTGAGCGACGATGGCCTAGTGGGTATGGGCTCGGCCTCTTGAGTGAGAGCCGCGAGGTCCGGGTTCGATCCTGACCCTTTCATGCCTAGAAATGGGTTTTTCTAAATTTCTACATGCACCTGAACATGAGACCGTCACTTGCTCACAGGTGAAGGAAATATTGTGAGGAAACCTGCATCCTTGATGAGATTAAAAGTCTTTGAAAGGTGTGTGAAGTTCTCCAACCCGCATTAGGCCAGTGCATGAACTATGGCCTAAGGCCCTCCTCGCCTGATTTCGAGCAGGAGACCCGTGCTCAGCAGATGGACATATAAGGGTTAATATTATTATAGGTACGGTGTTTACCGTCAGGTGAACTTACCACGCAGTGAATGGAACCAGGTTTTCCATCAAAGCCTGTAGATATTTATATTCCGGATAAGCCTTTTAGCAGAAATAATGAGAAGAACTGTCATAAAGGTCTGTTAAGAGAAGCAAAAAGATAGTAGAGCGTTTGTAGCGATGTCTTTCGTACGTATTTTTTGTAAGAAATGACTACGTCAAAAATGTATTTTCCACAACACCCCAAAATTTTACATACTTTTTGATCTTTTATCTATTACTTATTCCTATACAGGATTATGTAATAGATAAAAGAAACAATTATTATATATTTGACAATTTCCAAAATACTCAATTTATATGTACTTATATGTTTTTTTAATTAAATAGTAGTAATATGTTTTTTTATGTCATAAGAAGGCAACCGAGCAGTCGGAGCCTTATGGTGACTACCGACGCCCTTAGACATCCACACAACCAAAAGTTATGTAAGATGCGTTGCCCTCCTTTTCCCTATCCCCCACAATGGGCCACTGGAAAAATCAATAGGATATACAAAAAAAAAAAATACCGAGCGTCAGTCATCGAGGTACTCCAACTTATAAACACTATACATAGCTTTGTGTAACTAAATAAAGATTTTACCTTTATACCAGAGACATACGACCAATACCTAATAATTTTCCATTATCCAACTATTCAATCTGAAATAACGTTAAAAATTCCTATTATAGACGTTGCGTTTTTTAAGACTTCAGTATGCATTGTGTGTGCCAAACTGGCGAGTCTGTCTAATGTCTGCTTCCATTGAAAACCTTTCAATATGGTAATTGAAATTAGTTTTATCTGTGAAATGTTTGAAGTTATTCATAAGATAGGTGTCGTATGAAAAATTCGAATGATAAATAATTCGTACTACTAAACATATATTTCTAATGCATTACGGAAAGACGGTAGGTCTCTGACTAGATTTTTAAAGTGACTGGCCTGTTGGTCTAGTGGTTAGTGAGCCTGACTACTAAACCAGAATGTCGTGGGTTCGATCCCCATCCAGGACAAATGTTTGTGTGATGAGCATGATCATTTGTTCTGTGTCTGGGTGTAATTTATCTATAATATTGACAATGATTTGACGACCTCTGTGGCTCAGTGGTAAGTGCATTGGCGCTCAAGCCCGGAGGTTGCGGGTTCGAATCCCGCCAGGGAACAAAAATATTTTCTGTGATCCTGGGTCATGGATGTGTATTAAGTATGTGTATTATATAATAAAAATCTTAAATATATGTATAGTATAAAAGTATTAAATATATTTCCGTTGTCTGGTACCCGTAACACAAGTTCTTCGAGAACTTAGCACGGGACCAGATTGCGTGGTGTGAAAGCGTCCATATATATTATTATTATTATTATTATTTTTATTATATGTATTTAGAAATATATAAGTAGGTATCAGTTGTTTGGTTGCCATATTACAGGCTCTGCCTAGTTTAGGATCAGATGGCCGCGTGTGAGTAAAAAAAAAACTTCTTTGGTCGCATGAGGGTAACATTTTTACGGATGCAACATCACGAACATGTGCAACGTTTTTGTCCAGGAAGAGGGAGACAGTGATTGATACCGATTGAGAGAGAGAGAGAGAGAGTGAAAAAGGGCGAACGTAGCATGAAGCACATAGCCATGGAGTGAGAGTAGGGAGCAAGTGAGTGAGAAAGATCGAGAGAGAGAGAGAGAGTGAGATAGATCGAACGTGGCATAGCAAAACTCGGAAATATAAAGCGTTAATAGCATAATATATACGTTAATAGTATAATAGTATAGTGGAATAAATATAAACGAGATTTAAAAATTAATTTGCCAAATAAGTTTCACTTCTGACACGTGTACCTACTTTGTATTCACGCACTTTTTTTATAAGAAGAAGGGGCTCGGCATCAGTTATTACTATGTCCTTATATCGGCACAGAGCTGTTTTGCTTTTAGTTTAAACAGGATAGTTAAGGATAGACAAAAATTTGATTCCTTATAAATTCACATAGTGTATAAGCTGTTTTTTTTAATGCCATAAGGAGGCAACCGAGCACTCGGAGCCTTATGATGTCTACCGACACCCAAAGGCATCCGCACAACCAAAAGTTAAGCAGATGCGTTACCCTCCTTTTCCGTATCCCCCACAATGGGCCACCGGAAACTCACAAACCGCACGAAACTCGACAACATAGCTGTCACTTGCCGGTGTTATATGAGCGAGAGGTACCACCCCGGTCGTGCCAGCCCAATTGGACTGCAAAATAGCATGGCACTACCTCTTACTATCCCCCCATTACCCGTCCTAAAATTCAAAATAAAATTTCGTCTTCAATACAAAACAAATACAAAACAAGTATAATAATTTATTGAAAAATATTTTCAAACATTGCTCTATCGACTTCGGAGATTAAAGTAAAAAAAAAATCTTACCGATGTTTGATATCCGGGAGTATGTCACCAAAATTTCAGCAGGAATGCAACTTCAAACGAATTATTAAAATCCCGGTAAAAATCTCTGCTTTATGATTGCGTAACAAATGTGCATGCATGTGCATAAATGTACATCAATTACTTACTACTGTATATTTTCCCTACCTAAAATTCAAAAAGCAGCTCACGATAGAGACGCGTGGAAAAGAGAGAAGGGGACTTTTTCCCAGCAGTGGGTCAGAATAGGCTAGTAATTTAAAACAACATCGCCTGTATAGCTCCTCTTTCATTATGCATTGCATAAAGTATTTACAGAAACCCGATCCTCCTCCCCTTTTTTTATATAGAAGAGGGGGCAAACGGACAGTCGGTTCACCTGATGGTAAGTGAATAGCTACATCCACAGACACCCGCTATACCAGAGGATCAGCAGGTGCGTTGCCGGCCTTTTAGATATGAGTATGCTCTTTTCTTGTAGGTCCCTAAGTCGTATCGGTTCGGAAACACCATAGGTGGTCCTCTAGTAGTTGTCCTCACTTTTGAGGGTTACCCTCGTTATGGGTGTTTACCCATCTCTCCCTATTCTAAAACTCGATTACGACTATAAATTGAGCACAAAAATAAATTTCAATATATAAAATGTGAAATTATCTAACGTAGAGCGTGCACTAAATTGCAGGAGCGTCACTCGTAACGTTAAGACGGAAGAACAGTCGCTGTATTGAAGGGATGTACTGAATAAAATGAATATATCGATATTAACCGGTAAAAAATCGTTGAAACAATGATATGGTGTGAGTTACATTTATTATTATAGTGAAAAATTTTTTACGGATTTTATTAAGATTTTTACAAGCCCGACGTTTCGGATACTTTACAGCAACCATGGTCACGGGAGGACTGAGGTGTCATACGTCCTATTATTACAAAGTTATTCGAAACTACCCTATGATACATCAATATTTTGGTCAGTCCTATCTACGCAGAAAGTGCTAACTGTATCTTTAATCTGTGACATATTATGCTTGGATTTTGATTTGATAATTTTAATAATGGGATCCCAAGCAGGTGGTAGAAGCCAGCCATCTTCTCTATTGAAATTAGGATGTTTTTTAATTTCAATAGCACAAAAACCAAGCATAATATGTCACAGATTAAAGATACAGTTAGCACTTTCTGCGTAGATAGGACTGACCAAAATATTGATGTATCATAGGGTAGTTTCGAATAACTTTGTAATAATAGGACGTATGACACCTCAGTCCTCCCGTGACCATGGTTGCTGTAAAGTATCCGAAACGTTGGGCTTGTAAAAATCTTAATAAACCGCGATAAAATCCGTAAAAAAATGTTTTATTATAATGAGTGAAATTCGCGTAAACATTAGAAAACAATCCGTAAAAGTTGGTTCATTATAATGATTGAAATTCGCAAAACATAAGAAATGTATAATATTGGTTATTTTAAAATGGGACTATGTTTACTAAAGTATTTTTAGTAAAAAGTATTCCTAAATCAATAAACAATTTATTTAGTACGATCTTTACCGGTGGGAGGGAAGCGCTGTGCCGCGCTCCCGGCTGCATGGGTACCACCATCTTGCTTGTTTCTGCCGTGAAACAGCTTTGCTGTGTTTCGGAGAGAAGTGCAAGACAGGCAGTGTAATTACTGGCACCGAGACTTAAAATCTTATGTTTCAGGATAGGCAACACATAAATGAGTTGCCTGGGTTCGTTCCAGGTAAACTAGTTTATGTTCATGGGCGACGTCGACCACTTACCATCAGGCGGCACGTTTGCCAGTTTGCCTATTCAACTAACATAAAAAAAGATCTACTGCCTAGGTATCTTACTTTATCTCAATAATTTCTGGGGAAAATAACTTATTTTTTGCTTTTTATCAAATTAGTGACTGGAAATCTAAAAAAACATAAAAATACCAATTATTATTTTTAATTTGCTTCAGTGTTATTAATTTTAAGATAACATATAAAAATTCCATGTATTTGATTCAGTATTGATTGCATTGAGATTGAGATTGCACTTCAGTAAACTTATATCTAAATTTAGTTAACTTGCATGATATTTACTCTGAATATTTTTAAAGACCTATAAATATTTGACGGTAACCGGTTTATCGATAAATTATGTAACATCCCTAGGAAGTGTTGTAACACACTCTGCACAACACTAAGGTCATTCTAATGTTTTCCGTTACAAAAAGGCTAAGCTGTTTTGAAAATAATTGGATTTTGGCTTTCTTTAAGAAATGTCTAAAACTTTTAGAAAAAAATTAAGGTTGGATCGGCTCGTGAGGATCATGTAACAAACTAATTTTTTTGCGGTTCCGTTCTTAAAGCTGACAAAATGGAACCTTTCGTTGTCCATCTGTCTGCTTGTCGGTCTGTCAGACCAAAACTAATATAAAACCTATATTAAACGCTAGGTTTTGAGTAAAAGAAAAAAATGTTGTTATCTAACCTACTAATATCATAAACACGAAAGTTTGTAAGAATGTAATGTATGTTTGTTATTTTTTCACGCAAAAACTACTAAATGGATTTTGATGAAACTTTACAATAACATAGTTTATACATCAGAATAACATATAGGCTATAATTTATCCCTCCCTGTGTTCCCACGAGAATGGAAAGTACGCGGGTTAAACTGCGGGGCGCTTCTAGTATTACTAAACAACAAATTTTCGGCACCCTCAGCGCGTGACTTAGACACGTTTTTTTAAGTAATAATCTTACCTTTTGTCGAAATCTTCTGAATCTAAATAAAAAGCAAAATACAACTGGTATTATTTTTTATAATTAAAATACTGTAGGTAGGAGAAATGCTACCGTGCGCCCATTTTTCGGAGACAAGGGCAGGATAGGCGCTGTCGTAATGATGTCGTTTTATTCGAAACGTTTTATGTTCATGGGCAGCGATAATCAGGTGCCACGTCTGCCAGTTCATGTATCTAATTCATAATTATAATTCATAATTCATTTATTTGCCCAAAGAAATAAATATATAAAAAACTAAGTATTTTTTTTATATTTGAACGCGCTAATCAACAAACTCGACGCCAGGAGGCCGTGTGGTCGAAGACTCCACGGTTGGCGGGGGGCAATCCCCCTGATATAAAAATCAATAGGTGGCTTACCAACAAATCGATATAGCATTAGGGCCAATAGGCCAATAGCTTAGACATTTCGAAAAAAAACGCTAACCTTTGAAACTTCAAGTTTACAAATACTTTTTTTTATGTAATCAGGGGGCAAATGAGCAGTCCGCCGATAACAAAGACCACGCAGATGCGCCACCCTCCTTTTCTCTCCCCCCCCCCAATGGACCACCGGAAAATCACAAACCGCACGACACGCGACAGCATAGCTGTCACTAATACAAATTTTGCATTTGCTTTGCGTAGATACCGTTATTTTAGACAAGTTCTTTTTCGTGTGAAACCGCGAGTCAGAGCTAGTATTAGTATAAGCGACCCTCACACGTCACTTCAGGGATCCCATAATCTGGCGAGGGTCCATACTTTACCTATGACCCACATATGTGTGTGTTTGGAAGACTTTTAATCAAATATGCAGGTATCCTCATAGTGGTTGTCTTTCATGAATTATATATTATGCATATACCACATCTGTGCAGTATGTTGGAGACTACGTAAAGAAAGTACTTACCATAATCCATTATAATTTTTACGGATACGGACTTTTACGGATTTTATCGCGGTTTATTCAGTTTTTTACACGCCAGTAACCATGGTCACGACAGGACTGGGGTGTCAGACGTCGTTACCGTGAATGAAAACGTTGTTTTATTATAATTAGTGAAATTCGCGTAAAATAAAACCGGCGAAGTGCTAGTCGGACTTGCGCACGAAGGGTTCCGTACCATTACATAATATATACAACATTAGACACTTTAACAAAAATTAAGGTTTATGTTTATTGAATGAAAGGTAAATTGCGGCTTACGATTTATGACGTATTAAAAAAAAACTACTTACTAGATCTTGTTCAAACCAATTTTCGGTGGAAGTTTACATGGTAATGTACATCATATTTTTTTTTAGTTTTATAATTTAAAATTTACGGGGGGGGGACACATTTTACCACTTTGGAAGTATATCTCGCGCTAACTATACAGTTTAGAAAAAGATGGTATTACAAACCTCAATATCATTTTTGAACACCTATCCATAGACGTATGGGTTTGATGAAAAAAAAAACTTGAGTTTCAGTTCTAAGTATAGGGACCCCCACAATTTATTGTTTTTTTTTCTACTTTTGTGTAAAAATCTTAATGCGCTTTACAGAATACATCTACTTACCAAGTTTCAACAGTATAGCTCTTATAGTTTCGGAAGAAAGTGGCTGTGACTTACGGACGGACAGACAGACAGACAGACATGACGAATCTATAAGGGTTCCGTTTTTTGCCATTTGGCTACGGAACCCTAAAAAAATGGTAGTCATAGGGACCCGACCGACAGAAGTGAAAATTTATAACTTAGAATTATTATAACATGAAATTTCAAATGTTAATACATAAAAAACATGATGACGTCAGAATGTCAAAATAGCCTGCCAGTAACGCGAACCTTTAAGATTTTCCCCTTCCAAAATGTGCTCGGCTAAAGAAGTTTTTACTTCAAAACCCATTTTTTTTTCTTTTGCGCCGGAAAATGCTCTTAGGCATCGGGCTGGGCAGGGGGACTTAAGGGGGTAAGGTGGACGCAGCTCTACCCGCTAAAACCCGGCGAGTGCCAATGCCGCCTTTTGTGAGGTACTCCTGATCTGTTGAGCAACAGGCCACCTTTACGGTTAGTCAGTCCCCTAAGGGACCGACGCCACCTCAACAGAGGTGTTGTCCTGCACCACAGAACAACCCCTCCCAACGTTAGGACAGTGCAACGGGGTAAGGCACTCCTCGCCCCTTGTTCCCCTTAATCTTTAATCCCCTCTTCTTATAAAAGGGGTACAAAGACCAGCTTCCTCAGTTCATTTTACTACGCCCAAGGTGCTTTCACCTTAGGCTACTGAGCCCCACCGCCACGACAAGGCTTGAACCATGGTGGGGAAGGTACTTTCACCTTAAGATACTGAGCCCCACCGCCCCGATAAAGCTTGAACCATGGTGGGGACTTTAAAAAAAGTGTGTGTGTGTGTGTACTTGTGTACACGCGTTAGAAGTTATACTCCTTAAATAAAAATACAAATAATAATACAAACCTTATATAATAATACAATAAAAATTATATCTTCTTCTGACGTCTATACTGTCATTATGTGAAAATTGTTATATAAAAAAATCGGTTGTCCGTTGTCGGTTTACTGACGATAGTTGAACGTGACAACGTCACAAGAAAATGGAACGCCTCAGAGCGAGGTAACGCCTCATACGTCATGTTTTTTCTTTCTTGCAGCCGGCTCCATCGAATTATAAGACGTTGTCACGTCAATAATGTTGACTGTAACTAACTTCAGGGTGTCGATTTTTCGTTTTGTTTCGAAATTCCTAATTCGTTTATTAATAAATGAAATAAAACATTAGAAAACTTATTATATATATGATATTTTAAAATACAGAATGATGACGATGCCTGTGATGAAACTTTTAACGACGTAAACTCAATATCAAAGTTGCAAGCTGTCAGAGTGAGGGATAAAACCTTGATAAAACGTTTAATGTATAATGCAGGCGGCACCGCGTCGTTTTGTCTCGGAACAGACTGGAATGTAATTCTAGCTGCTAGAATGTTCTAGCATTCACATCCGCGCTTTTATTTACTTCAGTGTTACTTCAGTCATAGAATATAGTGTGTAATATGTATCTCCTAATATCGTTTCTGGTCTTAAAATATTAAAAATAAGATATAAGGTGGGAGGTTATTTGTTGTCAATTTTTCAGAAAGAGCCTAGTTTTTTTGGAAGGGCAGGCAGGCAATTACTGGCACTGCCTTGCGTCTCAGGATAGGCAATGCGTGAATAAGTGTTAATTTTTGTTGGTCCTGAACATTGACGGGCAATGTTCAAAGGCCACGCCACGTCAATGCCTGAACCATGGTGGGGACCATGGGTTCAGGCCTTGACGTGGCGGTGGGGCTGAGTAGCCTAAGGTGAGCCCAGCACCTTGGGTGAAACCAATTTAGCCGAGGGAGCTCTTTGTACCCCTGTTATAAGAAGAGGGGAGGAAAGAGCAGGGGGCAAGGGGCGAGGACGGGAACCTCGCCCCATTGTACTCTCCCGACGTTGGGAGGGGTTGCTGTGTTGTTGTGCGAAACAACCCCTCGGTGGAAGTGGCGTTGGTCCCTTGGGAGACTGACTAATCGTCTAGGTGCCCTGTTTGTTTATTAGATCCGGGGCACCTCACCAAAGTATCATTGGTGGCACTCGCCGGGTTTTAGTGGGTAGAGCTGCGTCCACTTACCAGCTTTCGGGCGCATCGAGTCCCACATAACCGCGTGGGTAGACCCACTCCTCCGCGGGATGCCTCAGAGCATTTCCCGGCGTTAAAGAAAAAAAAAATTGACCGATAGGACGTACACACAGATCACTGGTTGGTTGAATTGCTGTTGCGTCAGTGCCAAATCACTGACCATTGTCGGAATTTTATGGCTCACTCTATCCGGTTATATGCTCGATACTTTATAATACTTATTATAGCTTATACATCAGAATGACACATAGGATACGCGGTTTCACCGTGTGAAACGCGAGTGAAACCGCGGCTCGCTGCTAGATGTCATAATAAATCATTAGATTTATTCTAATAGTTCATTCGGTTATTAAAAGGTGCATAGAGACGAGCCGATGACATGTAAATTCCAGTCAAGATTGCCTCGGAATAAGAAATAGCACATATGACTATTGCTGACGGAAAATATGTCTGACATGGCGTGACAGGTCCCATTCCATATATATTGATAGTAATTTTGGTATTCATAGGGTATTCGATTGATTTAGAGGCTTAGACCAAGACGGAAAAAATAAGATAAGCGAAACTAGTCTTAATTTTACGGAAAAGTCACTAAAGATTTCGGAGCTTACGCTGACCAGACAATACTTAAAATAATACTTTAATGATTGTCAATTATAAAGCGGTAAGTAATGTATTGAGTGACGATGGCCTAGTGGGTACGGGCTCGGCCTCTTGAGTGAGAGCCGAGAGGTCCGGGTTCGATCCTGACCCCCTCCCCCTGTGATGCCTAGAAATGGGTTTTTCTAAATTTCTACGTGCACCTGAACATACGACCATCGCTTGCTCACCGGTGAAGGACACATCGTGAGGAAACCTGCATACCTGATGAGAGTAAAGTCTTTGAAGGTGTGTGAAGTTCACCAACCCGCGTTGGGCCAGCGCATCGGTGAACTATGGCCCAAAACACTCCTCGCCTGATTTCGAGGAGGAGACCCTTGCCCAGCAGTGGAACATGTAAGGGTTGATATTATTATAATATTATATTATTATTATAAGTAATGTCGCACCCCCCGGCGAATAAAGTCGTAATACAAAAAAGTAAATTGTTCAGGAAAAATAATAAACTGATTTTTCGTAATAACTTAATAAGTATTAGCCGCATATAAGTAGTTGAGGTATACATTTAAAGGTTATTTTTTTTGTAGCTACAATATTAAAAGATTATGATTCTAAATATAATACCATATCAGATATTTAATAAAATGTAAATTACCGACATCGCTATCTTTTTTCGGTACCGCAATGTCATATTACGACTTTATTCGTCGTAATATCGAAATTAAATTCTTAACGTAAAAAAGTGTTGCGGATTTATTAGTTGTGTTTTACATGCATGCGCGATTCAGTAAGATCACATTACGGATTTATTCTCGGTACATTTGAAGTGACCACTTTTTGTATTTGCATATTACCTTCTTATTCTGGTAAATAACATTAGCTAAAATACTAATTTATTCTTCCCATTGTAGCAAATATTCCTCTACGAACATGAAGAGCAAAATTAATCGAGACATCGATGTAAATAATCATCATTATCAGCCTTTATCCGACCGCTGCTGAACATGGGCCCCCTTCAATAAACGCTAAGGCGGTCGATTCCTCAGACATTCGCCAGAGAACTAACGTTACCGAATACCAATATCACCCGATTAGATTATATAATTTTGGCAGAGGAAAGACATGAAATACTGCTTCGCCCTACTGACCACATCGAGTTTCTTACAGGCAAATTCAGCCTTTCCTTCCAAATGGCCACGAAATTGCACATTGCTCTAAATGTCGACTCCAAGTATTCCAATACTGGCTGAGGTGATTAGAAAAGTGCCTTCAAATGGGAGGGGAACGACGAAGGATGTTTCTTTAACGGTAAATGCGCAAACTTATGTCTTTTTGGGGTTAAATTGGACTAGATTATTTAAGTCACCCCCATTCTGAGACTTTGGCTAACAGAGACTCGATTTCAGACACTAGTTTGTTCCGACACTCGTTGACTTGTTCCCGAGAGATATTAGAATGGCCTATGTATCTTCGGTGCTGTCGTATGAAGTGCATGTAGAAGAAACAAGGTAGGTAAACACATGTACCGTTGACAACGACTTTGATGTTCATACCTGCCAAAAAACTGGTAATCCATTTACATAATTTCTTGAAAAGCACATAGAACGGTAGATTTGTTGTAAGTGCTTTACGCCATGCCTAATCAAAGGCTTTCCATATGTCTAAACTAACCGCCATCGCTTCCCCTTGCTCTCAACTGCCGCCGCCCATCGCTGTATTAAGAATATTAGAAGATCACCGGCTGAGCAATTCCGTTGACAGCCATATTGGTGATCGCTAATCTGCTAGTGCTCCTTTGAATACCGCTGCTGGCGAAGCTGGCAGTTAACATTGCATTTCATAACCTTTGAGAACAAGGCTGTTAAATCTATTGGTCTATGGTTGGACGGGTCTGAGTGGTTCCCTTTCTTAGGGATCAGATGCTAAAGCTGTCTTCCACGAGCGTGGAACGATGTCCAATGAATAAGAGTGCCGAAAGAAACGCGAAGGACGGTTTCCAACTAAGAAGCACAAGTTCGTAGCACTAACAGCGCCCAACGAAAAGAAGGCTTTGCGCATTAAGCTCTTTCGGAAAATTATTTCTGGCATACGGGTTTAAAGTATCTCTCCGAGGGATCGTCGGTGGTATTTCTCTCGGGTATCCGAAGTGGAGATGGAAACAACAAGAGGGTCAGCCTCATCCTTTGCGGTATGGGCCAACGAGTCGTCCTTCATGTGCAGTGATGGTAACAATAGCTTACAAACATTCCCTTGAACAGACATTCGCCAAAGGAACGACCAAAATGCACGAATTCCCGAAGGAAGTTAGACCAATTGCTTGTAAATTCTGCTCACGTACTCCGCTTTTGCCTTAGTAAAACTTCTTATGAACCTGACCGACCGACCTGGAGGCATAGTTATACTTACTCATTTTTTAATTCGCTGGTATTTACACCCTGGGATATCGATGCATTGACCCAAGCTCGGTAAGTTTCCCACTTATTACGTGTAGACATCTTGTAGGATCAACCAAGCCACGGCTGGGATTTGCTGACTGCAGAGCAAAAAAAAGTCCCATGGCTTGAAGCACCATCTCTGCATCCCATTCCAATCAGATGACCTATGGTGCCAAACGTGACTGCAGCCCGCAAAAAGAAGCCATGATGGGCATATAACTGGCACAGAAATCCGAACCAGACAGTGGCCTGACGAGCCAAGTGGAGCGTCCACAGGAACCACAGTTGTAGCACGGATTCCGTGCTACAACTGTGGTTCCTGCGGACGTGTTCCTGTGTAGCCATTTACATTTACCGCTGTGAGACCTATATAGGCAGACGTGTGGATCGTCGTCGCAATCTATGCGCAACCAGAAAATGGAGAGGTTTCCATATCCAAGAATGCCAAGACGACGAAAGCAGACATCTTCTCTGACGTACGTGCAAACTCCAGCCCGCGGTACAAAAAGTGTTCTTATTTGTAACCTGTATAGAAGAGATAAGAGTTATCAGCTGGATAGGATATCTGTGTCTCAGTCAAAAAGGGCAAGGTTGACTTCGCCGTCTGGAGGCAGTAGTGTACGGCGTTTAGATTTGTATAAAGCCCCCCAATGTTACATAAATCCACGGTCATAGTGATAGAGAACTTCTGCCGATTGCTCCGTTTACCTCGGACAGTTAATGTATTGAGCACATTTTGTTGTCATCCCGCCCCCTCCAAAATACGGGGGGCTGCCCAGGCTTTCAGTCTCAGGTACAGATCCAGTCTGTCTGTGACTGAGTCCAGAAGTCTGAGAGTGATTCTCCGGTGTTTGCGACCGGTATCCTCCTAGGGCAGTCTATGCGTAGTTGTGTGTCCGCTTCGATAAAAATATTGTTTGCTTCCTTAATAGGTTATTACTGAAACAATATTTTACGAACAAAACGCTATAATATTATTTTACTGTTTGAGTGAGCTGTTCAATGTTTTGTAATGTAGTATTACTTTAAATTCGACCAACACATTTCACCAGAATAAAGACGTAATGGAGGTTGCTGTTCTGGTACACATAGAATGTATCAGTAAGGGCAGATTGCTGTTTTAGTCCTTAATTTTTTTTCCGTAGAATTAAGCAATATTTTCTTGTAACTTCTTTAATACTGCAACGAAAAATATTAAATAAATTACAGAGATGTATTATGGCTCGTAGAATACATTTATGCAATAACATTAAAAAAGTCGTAATCTAGCTTTGCGACTTTATTCGCCGGGGGGTGCGATGTATTTACACAAATAATCCCTACAAAATATTATAGAACAAAGTCCTCCGCCCGTCCTTAGAAATATGCAAATAAAAAATGCTTGTAAATCTAAGTTAACGCGGGCCAAGCTGCGGGTAACAGCTAGTGTTAACATAAGTACCTACTTAAATGTTATTTTTTATAAATATAAATAAGTTATGTTAAGACAGTGAAATAACAGCTTTTTATTACAAACTACCTAATTCGTATCGACATTTTTATCGACTACATTTATTTATTTAAGGCACATTTGTAAAATATACTTTTACACACTACATAGAATAGAATAGAAAAGAATATGTTTATTGCAGGCAAAAGAAGTGTCCATATAATATAGTTAGTGTGGTAGTTACAAAATGAACTTATAAGTACGTTAGTAGTGTTAGTTTTAGACATTTTTTTTTTTACCATTCCATTGACTACCCTTACCCAATGTTTTTGGATAGGGCAGTCAAGCCTATCCGCAATAACTTTCAGAATGCTGCTGCTGGCATTTCGTAGGTGCTGCAGCATAGAAGCTGTTTTTTTGCGTATAACGGCTTTAAAACCGTCGGTGAGAGCTACAGCAAACATTCATTCAACATAGACATGATTACTTTGTGTGAGTGAAGGTGGTTACTGATTTGCGATTTCGAGCAATATGTCGTCGCTATAACGTTCATTATTTCCTGTTGTTGTAACAACATGAAAAGGTGTGAGTGTTGTGTAATACGCATCTATATGTTTGGGTGTGTGAACTTATTGCAAGGAGTGGTGAGCAAGTGGCATCATCGTTACTGCTAGAACGTCTAAACGACAGCATTTCCATATGTTCTGTGGTCCATACATACAGTTTGTATGTATGTATGGATGTATAAAAGTGTTTTAGAAAATAATATATGGATATATGGATGTATGTTAGTTACTCTTTCAAAACTACTCTTACAAAAACTACTGAATGGACTTCAATGAAACTTTACAATAATATAGCTTATACATAAGAACAGCACGTGGGCTATAATTTATAAATATGTGTGGAAACATAATCGTTCACAGACGAAGTCGCAGGCACCAGCTAGTATTCTCATATCGTTTCTCACTGTAACTTATAAGGCACGTAACATTAAGGATTCTTCTCCTAACTTTTGTATTAAATCATCACCATCTAGATCTTTTTATAGGTTCCTATTCCATGGGGTCGTAAGTTTGAATACCGCTGAAGATAGAAATGTTTCAATTATAGATATATATTTTATGATAAAAGGAGGCAAACGAGCAGTCGGAGCCTTATGGTGACTACCGACGCCCTTAGACATCTGCACAACCAGAGGCTATGCAGATGTGTTGCCCTCCTTTTCCCTATCCCTTCAATGGGCACTTGAAACTCACAAACCACACGAAACGCAACAACATAGCTGTCACGTTACACCGGTATTATGTGAGCGAGAGGTACCCATACGGCCGCAAAGCAGCATGACACTACGTCTTACGGTGGGAGGAATGCGTCTTCATGGGTACCACCATCCTGATTTCTTTCTTTCTTATTTCTTCCGTTAACCAGCTTTGCTGTGTTTCAGTAAGAAGGGTAGAAGGTAAAGGTAGAAGCCATTTTTACTTACAATATATATCACACTAGTTGTCGCCCGCAGCTTCGCCCGCGTTAACTTACTCAACTTAATTACTGTTAGTCACAGCGTGATGTTATATAGCCTATAGCCTTCCTCGATAAATGGCTATCTAACACTGAAATAATTTTTCAAATCGGACCAGTAGTTCCTGAGATAAGCGCGTTCAAACAAACAAACAAACTCTTCAGCTTTATAATATTAGTATAGATTAGACTCGACAGACGTTGTCTTGTAACATTTAGCAGTGAACCGAATTGTCAATTCAAGCTATTCTCTAACTAGAAAACACAAAAAAAATCAAAATCTGTCCATCCGTCTGTCACTTTAAGGCTGTATCTCAGGAACCATGATAGATAGACAGTTTTCGTAGAGTTTTTGGCGCTATGACAACAAATACTAAAAACAGTAAAATCAACATTATTTTACAACAAACGTGTTTTTTGCAGTGTTTTGGTGGTTATTAATAATGGCAACCGACGCTTGAAATATTCACAAAATATTGTTATATTATATTGACGTTAAAAATAAATAAATAAAGTAAATATTTAAGGAGGGCTAACAACAAACGTGATTATTTTTGTTAAAGTGTCTAATGGTGTATATATAATGGTACGCAACCCTGCGTACACGAGTCCGACTCGCACTTGGCCGGTTTTATAATATGTGACCTTTATGACAGTTCAATTAAAAATCCTTGTCACAATAAAATATTCCGAAAACGTCCAGAAATCCTTTCGTTAATTTTCTTTGTTCTGGCGCTACATTATATTCTACAAGCGTTCTGAAATCAGTTGTAAATTTAATAGCATTACATTTTAATACGTCCAAATCAAATATTTCATTCCCAAAAATTTAGGAGACCAAAGATCTCGTCCCATTTTTTAAATTCATTCTCAACGGAATGTTATCTGTTGTAGTTTTTATAATAAAAAAAATATCCGTTTTTTTGCGGTTTGAGTTTTTATATTTCCTAAATCAGATTTACGCGGAAAAAACAATTATATTTTGTATAAAACAGACTTTAAGCTATAAATACTTACTTAAATAAATAAAGTAAGGTTTTATTTATTTGTCTAAGTTATAGATACTTATGAAAGTCTGAAATTAGATCACTCTACACCACTATTCTAACTTTGGTTGCTTAAAAGTGTTCAATTGGCAAGTAGAAATCTTGAATAACTACGAAAAATCCGTAAAAATAAGTTCATTTCAGTGAGTGAAATTCGCGTAATTATTAGGAAACTATTACGTAAAATATAAGTTTCATTCCAATAAGTGCAATTCGCGTAATTATTAGGAAACTATTCCGTAAAATATAAGTTTCATTCCAATGAGTGAAATTCGCGTAATTATTAGAAAACTATTCCGTAAAATATAAGTTTCATTCCAATGAGTGAAATTCGCGTAATTATTAGGAAACTATTCCGTAAAATATAAGTTTCATTCCAATGAGTGAAATTCGCGTAATTATTAGGAAACTATTCCATAAAATATAAGTTTCATTCCAATGAGTGAAATTTGTGTAAACGTAAGAAAATTTAAGATTCATTCAAATTAATTAAATTTGCGATAATATTAGAAAACAATTCTGTAAATCCGAGCTTCATCCTAATGAGTGGAGTTGACGTAAATATTTAAAAAAAATCTGTAAATCCGAGCTTCATCCTAATGAGTAGAGTTGACGTAAATATTTAAAAAAAATCTGTAAATCCCAGTTTCATTCTAATGAGTGGAATTTGCGTAAACATTAGTAAACAATTCTGTATATCCCAGTTTCATTCTAATGAGTGGAATTGGCGTAAACATTAGTAAACCATTCTATAAATTCCAGTTTCATTAACGAGCGACATTTACGTAAAAATAAACAGCAATACAGTTTACATACTTCTCGAACATTCCGCGTTCATAAACCTAACCTTCATGTGAAAGTGCTTTATAAACATCGACTTGCATGGTCAAACCCAAGAACCCTTTGAGAAGCAAGGTTCGTAAAATTACCTAATGTTGCTTTACATATTTTGTACATCTAATTTTTTTTAAACTAAAATCAAAATACCACAGCAAAATTATGTAGATTAAAGTGACGGAGAGTAATAAATTTTCTTTTCCTTCTTTTATTCTTGGCATACCTACAAACGCTATTTGTCAATGTCAAGTAAAAAAAAATGCGACCGCCATGTTTAAACTCTTCTTGTAAAAACCGCCATTATATTTTTCACATTCTGTGTCTGGTATTTTGATTTTAGTTTTACAGCTTTCTAACCTTATGCTATTCATGTGCCTTCATTATAATCTCTTTTTTTATTTTCTCTATTTTAGCTTTATCCTGTATTTCTTCCTTAAGTGTATTTTATTAGAACTTTCCTTGAAATTAATCTAATTACTTCGCTTAACCTTCAAAGTATTAAGGCCAATTAAGAAGTGTTCAACAACTTTTATTTTCATTAAAACTTTTATGTTATAAATATGAAGAAGTGGGTTAGAATATTCAATTCTGTAATCATTGGAAAAACTAATCATAAAATTAATACGTCCTATTTTTTTTCAGCCCGATCCTGGCAATCGCTGAACTTCACACAGTAACAAGATTGGATGGCACGTTTTACCAGTGCTTGACTCAAGCGGTCACGGTCTGGCAGATTACCTTCTTCGTCATGGTCATCATCTTCCTCTACATCTTCCCTTTAATCATTCTCATCGTTTTATACTCTGTCATCGCCAAAAATTTGATCACAGCGGCATCTAAAGTTGTTTTGAATAAGACTTTTGATCCTTATAACGCTAGAGCGAGGAAACAAGTAATTTTAATGCTTGGAACTGTAGTGCTGTGCTTCTTTTTATGTTTAATGCCATATAGGATATTAGCTCTATGGATTATTATAGCTCCATCTGATATGTCTGATAGTATAAGTCCAGAGAAATGGTACAATTTGTTATATTTCTCAAGAATCATGCTGTATATAAATTCGGCTATAAATCCAATTTTGTATAACATGATGTCATCTAAATTTCGTATAGGCTTTTGTAAAGTGTGCGTTTGTTATGAGAGAACGTCAGAGAAGAAACAAAACCGACGTGCTCACAGAACGGTGACCAATGGATCAACTACAAGCAGCAGTCTAACAAGAACAACGAATAGCTTGAAGAAATTCTTCAGTCATAGACATAGCATAGACAAAAGTGATGCAGAAACAGACAGCAAGGAAATCAAAGACGAGAAAAATAGGTTCTTTGATAGAATGTTTGCAAACAAAAGAGTCATCCGACAGCAATCTGACCCAGTCGGTGAAAGTCCCAAGCCGGTTATCAAGAGAATGAAAAGCGAAGGAAAACTAGATGATCTCATTGAAACCGATAAAGCTAAATATGATGCAAAAGGTGACTCCGTTAAATTTATTGGACATTCCAATGCGAATAAGGAAGTAGAAATAGATGTATGTGCAAACCATGGCTCCTTAAGACGTAGTGTGTTAATAAACAGTACAAAAGCGAAGAGCTTTGAGAGTGATAGTTGTAAAAAGTTCGTCGCTTACAAAAAAATAAAAGTCGATTGTGTAATAGGCTTTCAGAAGTCGAAAAGCGTGGAATACGATTTTCCAGAGAGTTTCGTATGATAAATGTGTATTGTTGGAGCAGAATTGTGTAAGTTTACTCATAAAACTTATGATAACTAGCGGGTCTGGTGAAAGATGCAACAAAACGCCTTAGGAAGGTTTAAATTATCATGTCAAGAGATTAGGGCTGTTGTAAAAGTGTTGCAAAGTTTATTTTTGGATCTTCATCCATTCTTCATCTGTATTCTTTTGAGCCTGTATGCAACCTTTTGACGTGACAACGTCTAATAAATCGATGAACGCCGGCTGCATGCACGAAAAAGGATGACTCATTGTCCGATTACGCTCATTGTCCCGTTACGCTCATTACTTTACAGACAATTAATGTTGTAATATTTTTTTTTTTGATTTGTGAGATATATTAGCCAATAATTCCACGATGATCTTTATACTTATTGGGCTACTCAGATGGTCACAGAGATTTGTTTGTCAGGTTTATAGTAAATGAATTTAAGTACTATACAATCAAGAGTATTGACTAGCCTTTACACAAGTTATATTGCAGTTTTTTTGTAAGGACCTATATCAAAATATAGAGCTTATAATCATACTATCTTATTCTTACATGATGAGCTTAAGGGTAATTTCAAATTGTCTAATGAAGCTTGAATTTCGTACATTAATTTATATTATCTTATTATCCATAACATCTCATGATTTTTAATGATCTTTTATACAAATATATAAATAATAAAAGCTTTTCACTATATGAATATGAAATAAATAAATATATAATATGGTACTTACATGAAAAAATCAATTTTTATATTTTTCGTCTGTCTGTTTGTTTTGTTAATCTTTTATATGGCTGGACTGATTTTGACGGGACTTTTATTGATAGATAGCTGATGTTATAAGGTAACTTAGGCTTTAAAAATAATTATCATTAATCCGGACACGGCTGTAAATCTAAGACGGGCGGGCTGCGGGCAACAGCTAGTATAAAATAAATCGTATGAGTGTATAGTAGCTGATTTTTTATCAAATAGAAAATAACACACCACTCATGACAAAATACAAAACAGTTATTACAAAAAAAAAATATGTATTTGTATGTTAAAAATAATAATTTAAAGCTTGGAAAGTATACAAAATATCTAGAATAATGCGTTATGGTGGGTTTAACAACTTAATACTTTCGAGTAACTTTATCCTAAAGGTACCTAAGTAAGTTATGTTGTAAATCATTTTTCTACATCTCTTACACCACCATTTATAAAATCATAGATTCATATACAGATTGGCTATGAAAGCGAGAAAGAAACGGTATACGTACGTTAGAGTGAAATAGATAGATATGAGGCCATTTGACAAGTCATTGGACCTATTATAATATTTGAAGTAAATATATATATATATATATATATATATATATATTATATGTTAGTTGAATAGGCAAACTGACAAACGTGTCACCTGATGGTAAGGGGTCGACGTCGCCCATGAACATAAACTAGTTTACCTGGAACAAGCTCAGGCAACTCATCTATGTGTTGCCTGGGCTTGTTACACTGCCTGTCTTGCCCTTCTCTCCGAAACACAGCAAAGCTGTTTCACGGGAGAAACAAGCAAGATGGTGGTACCCAAGCAGCCGGGAGCGCGGCACAGCGCTTCCCTCCCACCGGTGTTATAATATAATAAAGCTTGTTTTTACTAAATATTAAGATCTAAAGTATTATGTCGTCGATTTTTATAACGAGTTCGTGTGTAATATCAGGAAAGAGAAAAAAATACCTCAAAAATATACATAACACATAGGTTTTTTACCCGAGTGCAGCAGAACAAGAGTAATGTTTTTCGAGTCTCGTCTCGTCAGAGAGTTTATAAGATTTTTTTATAATTGTAATATACCCTTGATATATACAAATTTTAGACGTCAGATGTGTTGTAATATGTTTTAAATTCCACTTGTTACACATTGTCCAATATATGAGTCGTCGATAGTAAAAATGATTGTACATACTACAATTTGACAATAACGCTCCTTGTACGTGACGCGACGGTGGGTTAGCCAAGATGCCATTCTATAATCGTAAACGCTAGTAGAAAATTAATAAATGTATGGAAATGACATTTAAGACCACGTGATTTAACGATGTAAAATATCATTTCCATACATTTATTAGTTTTCTACCAGCGTTTACGATTGTAGAATGGCATCTTGGCTAACCCACCTGTATATGTAAGTTTTGTGAGTGAACTGCCAAAACTATTTATGTATATTTAGAGATATATTTTAAGATAAATACGTATTAAAGACTATTTAAATATATTATATACGAAATATAATGTTGGAATGAGGTGGTCGTTTTTTTTCTATGAAAAAAGAATTCTACAGGCATTTTTGAAACCTTTTCAGGATATATAACATAACATATATAATATTTCCTGCCTCGCACCACAAATATATGGAATCAGCTGCCACCTACGGTGTTTCCGAACCGATACGACTTAGGGACCTTCAAGAATAGAGCATACTCACATCTAAAAGGCCGGCAACGCACCTGCTGATCTCCTGGTATAGCGGGTGTCTGTGGATGTCGCTATTCACTTACCATCAGGTGAACCGACTGTCCGTTTGCCCCCTCTTCTTTAAAAAATAATATATATAACCTGTACATGAACTTTGGATTCTAACTTATATTCATCATATAAATTTTCTGCACTTTGCGAGATTGGAACCCGTGACCCTGTGTTTGCGATCTCATAAAAGCAGGTTGATGATGATGAGGAGGAGGCAATGTTCTAGCCGCCTACATTAAAGCAAGCGCTAATTATGTACATGTAACAATATATTGGTTCTAAAATGGTTATCTGTAATTATCTGCCTTGTATGTGCTCATTGTGTTGATTAATAATAGCATATGCTTACACGTGGCTTTGTGCGTTAATTTTGATTGTATATTTTCAGAGAAATTCATAAAAAAATATTTAAGGTGCACCGGTCACTGAATCCAGACCTCTCACATCACCCCACCATTGTTCAGGCCTTGTCGTAGCGATGGAGCTCAGTAGCCTACGGTGACCCCAGCACCTTGGGCGAAGCAAATTAAGCTGAGAGGGCTCTTTGTACCCCTCTTATAAGAAGAGGGGACAAAAGATCAGGACGTAAGGGCCGAGGACGGGAACTTCACCCCATTGTACTGTCCCGACGTTGGAAGGGGTTGTTCTGGGATGCGGTACAAACCCTCTGTGGAGGTGGCGTCGGTCCCCTGAGGGACTGACTAGCCGTCGAGGTGTCCTGTTTGCTCAACAGATCCGGGGCACCTCACCAAATGTGGCATTGGTGGCACTCGCTGGGTTTTAGTGGTAGAGCTGCGTCCACTTATCAGCTTTCGGGCGCAGCGAGTCCCACATACCCGCGTGGGGAGACCCACTCTCCCGCGGGATGCCTCAGTGCATTTCACAGCGTTAAAGAAAAAAAAAGGCGTGAATGAGCTGCCTGGGCTAGTTTCAGATTAACTTGTTTACTGGACGACGTTGACCACTTACCATCATGGCGTCTGTCAGTCAACTAACTTTAAAAAAAGTTGTTTGGTGAAAAAAAGCGATGCAGATGGGAGCGGCACAACGTATACGGTATGCTCTGTGCCGGTAAAAAAACATGGGCTACGTTGACCACTCATCAGTTCAATCATCTGCTTGCCTATATCTGTCTAAAATAAAATTAATGTAAGACAGAATCATATATGCGTATTTGACTAATAGAATTCGAAACGAAGACGTCCGCCAGAGAACTAAGGTTACCGATATCACGCAAAGAATAAGCTCGTTGAAGTGGCAATGGGCTGGTCACACACTCAGGAGAACGGATGGCCGGTAGGACAATAAGGTTCTAGAGTGGAGGCCACGTTTAGGTAGACGAAGTGTTGGTCGGCCATTGACCAGGTGTGAAGACGATCTCCGTGCGGTGGCCGTTCCGTTGGATGCGAGTTGCAAGGGATCGGTCGTCTTGGCGTTCATTGGGGGAGGCTAATTTTCAGCAGTGGACAGATAGAGGCTGACGATGATGAAGACAGAATCCAACCCAGACCATTTCGAAACTCGTGTAATCATTAGAATATAATATGCATGGGAGTAAATTATTGGTTATTGTATGTTAAGCAAATTGGGACTATCCGTATATGGGACCGTATTGTTTCATACATGGTGTTGTACACCATGGTGATGAATCGTCACAAAACAATAATGATGGTGATCTCCCAGCTTGGAATATCACCTAGAACTAATTAAGGACGACCCTAGGTCTCTAACAGCCATGAATGAGCAGTGCACGATATGTTGTTAATTTTGGTTTGTGTGGTTTGAGAATGACAATTTTTTACCATTTTACTTTTAGCACTTAAAATGCAATAAAAAAATATATTAAAAAAACAATCAAAAATTTGAAATTCAGGTATAAAATTATATTATACTAGCTGTTGCCCGCAGCTTCGCCCGCGTTAACTTAGGTTTACAGCCGTATACGGATTGATGATGATTATTTTTATAGCCTAAGTTACTCCTTATAACATCAGCTTATAGTCAGTGAAAATCCCGTCAAAATTGGCCCAGCCGTTTCAGAGATTAGCCGGAACAGACAGACAGACAGTCACCTTTGAGTTATATGTATTTAGATTAATTAGCAATTATCTCGCGAAACACGCAGTTTTTACAGCAAATGTGTGAGTGCACGCATATGCATGCATATAGCACCTTTCCTATCCCACACTGCATATGCGTACACTTGCATGCACCATCACCCCACATGCACCACAACCACAGTAAAAGACCACCACCACACAATCTACGCACGTTTCGCCCCGACACCGAGGCATCCTCAGGATGTAGACTACGACTACTAATCGTTTGACTTAACGATTAATAATTAACTAATTAATATAATTTAATATCTTATATAATGGATTTCCGCAAAGTAACGCCTGATTCTATTAACTGAATTAGAAATTCATTTTTTTATTAAATTTAATATTTTAAAAAAATATTATTTTTATTTTTTTCCTTTTTGCTTTAGGCACATAAAATTCAATTTTAAAACTCCATTACAGAGACGTATTTTTTCGGCATCTTCGTGTTAAATAGCCTTTATTTAACACGGAAACAATGGAAAAGTATTTTTAAAATAAGATTTTTAATTAACATGGCTATTTTCATTAGTAAAATTATTTAAAACGGCATATTTACATGTAACAAGACATTCGTAGATAATATCCAAATATCGAGCTTCGCGAATATTATATACTTACTTATATTTTTTAACTAGCTGTTGCCCGCAGCTTTGCCCGCGTTAACTTAGATTTACAGCCGTATACGGATTGATGATGATTATTGTTATATCTTCTACTAATGTACAAACTTTGCGTTTACCACGTCATTATAATTACTTTTGGAGTCGGTGTCGTATTTGTTGCTGTACATTACCTACCTACCTACCTTGGCTGACACCGACTCCAAAAGTAACTATAATGACGTGGTAAACGCAAAGTTAGTACATTAGTAGAAGATTAAGTTGATTATATGTTGTAAGCACAAACATTAAAGAAACTGTTATTTTATTACTTTTTAGTTTAGTATTTTTGAAGTCGGTTTTAATTTTTTGTAAAATGTTTTTGTCAGTTAATCTCATTGTACTTTTAATATCAAATACCTTATTTTTCTTCGAAATAGTATTCCTGAAGGGGTTATCTTAAATAGGCAAATCCGGGCTAGTAGCTAGTGATAATCATATTAGGCTACGCACGAGGCGTTTGCATATTAATTAACTTTGGTAATTAAGATATTACAACGTCTGAGACTAACCATTCAAAGGGGGATTTAGGAGGGGTGTAGTCAACCACCCCCTATCATTCAACGATACATCAATCATCTATAAGATGGTAAAATACTACGATGGTACCTCGCAAGTACCTACCTCTTGCCTCTTCCGTGATTCACTCCAAATAGATGGGCAGAAGCACCACCACCCAAGGTTACCCACCACTATATTATATTATCGAGCATATGAAGGGATAGTTATGTGAGGCATAAAAATCCGAAACTGGTTTTTTATGTATTTTTTTTATGTTAGTTGGATAGGCAAACTGGCAAACGTGCCTCCTGATGGTAAGTGGCCGACGTCGCCCATGAACATACACTAGTTACCCCCCACCATGGTTCAGGCCTTGTCGTGGCGGTGGGGCTCAATAACCTAGGGTGAGCCGCTGCACCTTGGGCGAAGCGAATTGGGCCTAGGGGGCTCTTTGTACCCCTCTTATGAGAAGAGGGGACAGAAGAGCAGGGGGCATGGGGTGAGGATGGGAACCTCACCCTATTTTACTGTCCCGACGTTGGGAGGGGTTGTTCTGTGGCGCGGGACAACCCCTCTGTGGAGGTGGCATCGGTCCCTTGTGGGACTGACTAGCCGTCGAGGTGCCCTGTTTGTTTTCTAGATCCGGGGCACCTCACCAAAGGCGGCATTGGTGGCACTCGCCGGGTTTTAGTGGGTAGAGCTGCGTCCATTTACCAGCTGTCGGGCGTAGCGAGTCCCACATATCCGCGTGGGGAGACCCACTCCCCCGCGGTATGCCTCAGAGCATTTCCCGGCGTTAAATAAAACAAAAAAAAAAAAAATAGTTACCTGGAACAACCCAGGCAACTCATCTATGTGTTGCCTATCCTGAGACATAAGATGTTAAGTCTCTGTGCCAGTAATTTCACTGCCTGTCTTGCCCTTCTCTCCGAAACATAGCAAAGCCTTTTCATGGGAGAAACAAGCAAGATGGTGGTACTCATGCAGCCGGGAGCGCGGCACAGCGCTTCCCTCCTACCGGTCAGTGATTTGTCATTGACGTAATAGCAAATTCAACCAAGCAGTTTTTAGTGTATACGTCCCATAAGCCAATAATAATTACCTCTCTATTCCAGTTAGGTATATGCTCGATGTATTATACTATATATCCTTTGTTATTAAGGTCTAAAATCCTCATGGCATGGCTTTGCATATGAGGGGTTGTACAGGACTTTATCCTGCTAAAAGCACTCTGGTTTTCTTCCACAAATTGAAATTGGCAGAGTACGGTGTATTCTACAGATCCCCTGCCTCCAGTCTGACCTGTCACATCGACATTATAGGTTGCCCAGCCTCTATCAAACCCTCCTGAGAAATCTACTACTATCTTATATACCTATAAGAGGTACTGCCATGCTGCTTTGCTGCCGAATCGAGCCAGCATGACCGGGGTGGTACCTCTCGCTCTTATAACACCGGCGTCAAGTGACAGCTATGCTTTCGCGGTTTTGAGTTTCCAGTGGCCCATTGGGGGGATAGGGAAAAGGAGGGCAATGTATATAACTTTTGGTTGTGCGGATGTCGGTAGTCACCATAGAGCTCCGACTGCGCGCTCGCCTCCTTATGGCATAAAAAATCTTAATTATTTAAAATGTGTAAATCTTCATTTTTGGATGTCTGTTGTTCACTTCAAAACGACTAAACAGGTCGAAAAATCCTCTCTTAACGGAACCCTACATGTGGTCTGATACTTTTTTCTTCCATTTTTTTCTCAAACCATTTAGATATGGTTATGACGTATATTAAATCTCTTCCGCGCGGGAAGCTTCAAATGGGCCCCTCTTACAAGATATTTTACTAAATGTTTTGCTGTACTGTAGGTACAGAATCGACCTCGTTTAAAGTTAGTTACTTTATAGACCTTAGCGATTTAAGAGCAAGCCAAATTGTTTTGGGAAAAACGTTGTTTTTCAACATACAATCGTATCAATTTCATGGAAAACTCTTGAAAAACTCCATGGCGTCTCAAAAAATACTTATTTTGGCCATTTTGTTTTACTTTAGCTCTAGATGAAGGAGGTTGTATTCCAAAGTAAGATAAGTCCAACCCGACGCCAGGAGGCCGTGTGGTCGCATTCTGCACGGTTGGCGGGGGGCAACCCCCCACTTTTATAAACCAAAAGTGAGCCAAATGGGCTCACACTAATCCGATGTAGCATTAGGGCCTTTGGGCCGTTAGCATAGATCCATTCGAAAAAAACATTTAAAAAAATAAGTAAAGTAAAGTAGGTATCAGTTCTGGTAGAGCACAAGAGCGCCAAAATATATGAAAAATTAAAAATTATTTATAATATATTCGAAATTGCCAAAATATATATGAAATATTTTTGGTCCCGCCAAAAAAATTTCTGTGCACAGTAAGTTTACAAAAAAAAATACTTATAGAAAGTTCTTGTCCAAAATTATATTTATTGTATTTGGGTCAAGTACCTAGAGCAATTCAGAAAATTATTATTAAAAAATAATCAAAAAAGTACTGAACTCATAACAAAAAATTTGAAAATCTTTAATATTTTTTACGTCTATCATAAATTATTAAAATTTTGCTGCAAATATTATCCTATTTTTACCTTACCTTACTTTATCAGTTGACTTCATGTATCCGCTTTCGAGGGTATTTTAAAAAAACCGTTTCTTTTTCTTTCTTTTTTTCTTTTCAATGGAAAACATCAAATTATATTTATATTAATATTATTACGGGTGCTTACCGCGTTTAAAGATTTATTGAGTTCCCGATAATTAAAAAATATCCGAATTTCAATAGGGAAGACGGATTCAGAATACCGAGTATGTGGAATCCCGTGATTAGTTTGTGTGAAGGTCCGTCACGATATAGATGCTCAAAGTCCAAAAAAGACACTGTCAGTATAGTGTGTCGTGGTGAACAAGTGCGTCCGTGTGCCGAAACTAGTCGTCCAAAACGAAGAAGAAAGACGGTAGACAGATTTTTCTGATCTGTCACCATCTACCAGCACCGTACGTCAGTCTCCCCGTGATCATGGCGATTGAAACATTGCCGAAATATCGGGAACTCAATAAATCTTTAAACGCGGTAAGCACCCGTAATAATATAAATATGAATAGTGATCGCGTTAGTTTAAAACAATATATAACATCAAATTATTTGTACTTTTATATTAACTTTTAATTCGAAATAATCGACGTAGACGAAAGCGTTTTATGAATCATAATCACGATCTCGTTACTGCTCAGTATTCTATAAGGTATTATATATATTTATGTTATCGATAGTAAATTGTATATTATATATAAATTTAAATTTATTGGACTTATTACTAAAATTACGAGTTAAGCTTCACAGATAACATTAAGATATAAATGCGTAGGTACACGCACACATGCATAAAGCACCTCCCTCCTTACCCACACTGCACGTGCATTCACATACCTGAACCACACACATCACAAATACTACTACGGACTGCTTTTTTATATGTAATAGGAGGCAACCTAGCAGTCGGAGGTATGGTGACTACCGACGCTCATAGATATCTGCACAGCCAGAGGTTATGCAGATGCGATGCCCTCCTTTTCCCTATCCCCCCCAATGGGCCACCGGAAACTCACAAACCGCACGAAACACGACAGCGCAGCTGTCACTTGACGCCGGTTTTATGTGAGCGAGCTTCCTTCAGCTCACATATACAATTGCGTGAACGAAGTCGCGGGCACAGCTAAAAATTCTCCATCCTTTACAAGAAACTTCATCTAAATCGCAACAGGCATTCCAAATCAGAACGCACAAACCAGCAAACAAAACGTGAGAGAACTACTCGATCGCGGTAGAAAAATAGAATTCTTTGAAACACAACGATAAATAAATATTTAAAGAAAGGCTTCGTGACGAATTTATTGACCCTTCTTATTTCCCGATTGTTCTATATTTTTCTTCATATTTGATGAATCATTTTTAGTGCTTTTTTTATGCGTCTAAAGGTTTTGCTTATTTTTCAGCAGCCTATCCATCCACTGCTGAACATAGGCCTCCTTCAATGAACGCCTACACGACCGATCCCTTATCACTCGCATCCAATATATTTCATATGGGTGTAACTTCTGGTTTTCTCTTTAGTTGGATAAGTGAACTGACAGATAAGCCTGATGGTAAGTGCTAGGGTAATAAACGTGAATGAGTCCACCTGCGTCAAGCTACGGCCAATAATTGGATAGATCCGTGGCCTCATTAGGCGGCCGAAGACACCTCGGTAATTTTACTGTAGTGACTTGTGTCGAGTCCCATATAACCGCCAGATCCAACCAGGACTATGTTTAAATTCATTTAAACCGCAGAACAAAAAAAGGCTACTCATTCATATGTTGTCCTAAGACAGCGTTTCCCAAACTTTGATCTGTTGGCCCCGGTAATTAAACTGCTTGTCCTGTTCTCTTCGAAACACAGCAAAGCAAATTAGAATGATACATTTTTTACGGATTGTATCGCGGTTTATTAAGATTTTTATGAGCCCGACGTTTCGGATACTTTACAACAACCCTTATATTGTCTGCCATCGTGAACATAGTCTTTACAAAGCTCGCCATAATATTAGATTTGACAAAACCACAAGTCCTCGCCAAAGAACATCGATTCCAACCAAGGATGATCCGCGAGGCTATTGAAATTAAAAACATCCAAATTTCAATAGAGAAGATGGCTGGCTATTATCACCTGCTTGGGATCCCATTATTAATATTATCACATCAAAATCCAAGCATAATATGTCACAGATTAAAGATACAGTTAGCACTTTCTGCGTAGATAGGACTAACCAAAATATTGATGTATCATAGGGTAGTTTCGAATAACTTTGTAACATTAGGACGTATGACACCTCAGTCCTCCCGTGACCATGGTTGCTGTAAAGTATCCGAAACGTCGGGCTTGTAAAAATCTTAATAAACCGCATTAAAATCCGTAAAAATTGTTTCATTCTAATGAGTGAAATTCGGGAAACATTAGAAATCAATACACAGCAAAACTGTTACACGGAAGAAATAAGTTCGAAGATGGTACATTTGCAGACGGTCGTAAAAACGCATGTCTCCTATGAAAAGAATATCAGATTCAAATATAATACTTTATTCTATTTAACAAATATCTCGCTCCTTGCACTTGGTATTTAATCGCTCCACATTCTAGGAAGCAAAGACTTCAGTGATCTTCGAGTAATTCAACTCTTAAGTTGGAAGGAACAAGTTACAAGTTGCGAGCGCAGTTTAAGAGCAGTTCAAAGTACAGTATGTGGTATTATTAAGTTGAAATGCTTATATTGCTCATAATAATGTCATCATCATCAGCGTGATATTCATCATCTACATCACTGAGAAGAAATGATCTGTATGAGTACCTTTATATTTATTTAGCAGAGCCTTCTAACACGGGTCAATATAACTTTAAAGAAGAATTCATTTCTAGGTTGTTTTTTTTAACATAGGAGGGCAAACGAGCTGCAGTCAAAGCCTTTTGGCGACTATCGACGCCCATAGACATCCGCACAACCAGAGATCATGCCTTGCCTTCCTTTCCCCTATCCCCCAATGGGCTAGGAAACTCACAAACCGCACGAAACGCGACAGCATAGCCGTTACTTGACGCCGGTGTTATGTGAGCGAGAGGTACCACCCCGATCGTGCCCGTCCAATTCGGCTGCAAAGCAGAATAGCACTACCTCTTATAGGTTGAGGTGAAAGTAATCTAAAAATCGAATCAACTTTTCCTCTTAGGTATAGATAAGAAAACTAGCAGCAATGTATTGATGTATCTTTGTTGCTTTTTCACGCAAAAACTACTTAATGAATTTTGATGAAACTTTACAATAATACAATAGCTTATTCAGCAGAATAACATATAGGCTATAATTTGTCCCTGTACTCCCACAGGAATGGGAAGAAGGCGGGTGAAACCGCGGGGCGCTGCTAGTAGGTACCATATATTTATTTATAACATAGTTCTAACTGGACCGGTGTACAATTACCATATACTGTCTTCATATCTCAAGATAGTCGTGAGTCGTTACTAATATACGCGTCCGTACTGTATGCTAAAATCTTATCTAAACGAATATATTAAAATTATATATAAGTGATGTATACGGTCCGTTTTAGATGCGAGTGCTAAGGGATCGGTTGTCTTGGCGTTCATTGAAGGAGACCTATGTTCATCAGACAGATAGAGGCTGATGATGATGATGTATATATTAATGTAAGGAAAACAAGGAATACTGCAAGATTTTAATTTCAATAAGTTTTGATAGTCTGGACTTAAACTGACCAGAGCGTTCTTTTGACAAGTTTTCCTCCCTGTCATGTCAATAATGCTTTATCGTTCATCAGTGAAAGATAATCGCGTCAGGATTTCTGCAAGATGTAGTGTAGTGCTTTGTAGCCGACTTGGGCCGGCACTGGGGTGGTTCCTCTCGCTCACATAATACCGGCGTCAAGCGACAGCCATGTCGCATTTCGTGCGGTTTGTGAGTTTCAGCTGGCCCCTTGAGGGGCACGAACTCGCAATGCACACTCGAAAGAATGCACCACATTGCACTGTGCCGGCATTGGGAGGGGTTGTTCTGGGGTGTGAGATAACCCCTCTGTGGAGGTGGCGTTGATCTCTTGGGAAACTGAATATAGGTCGAGGTGCCCTATTGCTCAAAAGATCCGGGGCATCTCACCAAAGGTGGCATTGGTGGCACTCACCGGGTTTTAGTGGGTAGAGTTAATGCGTCCACCTTATTATCTTTCGGGCACAGCGAGTCCTAATACCCGCCTGGGGAGTCCCCCTCCCCCGCGAGAGGCCTAAGAGCATTTTCTGGCAGAAAAAAAACCACTAAGCATTTTCCATACTATTACAGCAATGGTGAGACGCTGATTTTCAGTGACTTCTCATTGGTGATGATAACAATGATGACATATATCATGATGTTGAATGCGAGAAGGGTGATGATGAAAACAAATCTAAAAACCTATATTTAGATGTACCGTACCTTTTTATTAAAAACTTTTCCAACAATACCTGATGAAAATGCCTAAATTAATATACTTTCGTATACCACGTTGAAGTTTATCGAGTTGAATCATTTATACAGAATTGGGGAAGTTTTTGCAATAAATATCGCAGAAGTTTATCAAACAACATTAAATTAAAGGGCACACGCCCTTCTATAGTCCTAAGAAAGCAATTTTCTCCCTTAATTACCTAGTTTATGGTCTGCCTTCCAAAAAATCAGTCGCCTTCAAAAGTGTGGAGACTGCAAAGACAAGATTATTTATTATTTTATTAGGTGAGATTGGTTAAAACAGATAAGTCAACTGATCCCCACCAAGGTTCAAGCCTTGCCGTGGCGGTGGGGCTCAGTAGCCTAGGGTAAGCCCAGCCCCTTAGGCGAAGCGAGGGGGCTCTTTGTACCCTTCTTATAAGAAGATGGGATAAAAGAGCAGAAGGCAAGGGGCGAGGACGTGAACCTCACCCTATTGTACTATCCCGACGTTGGCAGGGGTTGTTCTGTGGTGCGGGACAACCCCTGTGGAGGTGGCGTCAGTCCCCTGAGGGACTGACTAGCCGTCGAGGTGCCCTGTGTGCTCAACAGATCCGGTTCAACTCAAAAAAGGCGGCATTGGTGGCACTCGCCGGGTTTTAGTGGGTAGAGCGTCCACTTACCAGCTTTAGGGCGCAGCGAGTCCCACATACCCGCGTGGGGAGACCCACTCACTCGCAGGATGCAGATGTTAAAGAAAAAAAAAGTTAACTCAACTGATAGACGCTGTCACTATTGGTATTTGTAATACAACTTAGGGACCTTCAAGCATTTGAAATTCCGGCGAAATATCTGCAAACCCTCTGTCGCTACAGATACCTATTAATGTCTGGATTCACAAACCACCAGATCATTTTTCCTTGTATGAAATAATAATAATATGTTGGGACAGCTCACACACGGCCAATTGAACTCAAACTAGACAGAGCCTGTTCTTATGGCAACCAGACAACAACTTGTATATTTCTAAATACATACATACTATACATCAATAACACCCAGACACAGAACAAATGATCATGCTCATCACACAAACATTTGTCCTGGGTGATCGAACCCACGACCTTCTGGTTTAACAGTCAGGGTCACTAACCACTAGACCAACAGGTCCTGTATAAAACTTAAAAAAACCCACAAGTTTCATCCATCTGTATGTCCTTTCGTGTTTTACTCACACAGCAAACAAGCGAAACAAACAAGCAGGGTAGAATAGACAGATGTACCACATAGTGTATCCTAGCGATTAATATGTTAGTAGCGTTTCCTGCTTAATATCTCTTGAGGACGCGTGAGTGAAAACGAAATTTTGAAGTGTGCAAGCCTGCGGGCTAGATTACAAATTGGGTCAATCACTTCCTCTAGGGGTAACTTGTGTAACGACTCTCAACAGGAATGTCCCATTAAAACAATTGGATCTGCTTGATCAAAATATCTTTCGGCAGAGTAACGCCCTTCACAAAGTATACTGGTAGAATTCCCTTAAGACCTGCTTAGACCGCTATTGACGTCTTTTTATACCAAATTAATACAGTCAGTATTAATTAATAGATAACTATTTGTTTACTAAAATTAATATAAATATCGCCATAATATTATAAATAATTATTATAAATACTTTATTAATTATAGCATTAATTATTATTAATGATGTACATTTGGATTTATTAATATTATACTTTAATTATTAATCAACATTATCTTCATGAATCCTTTTGGCGCCACCGGGAAGTCTATAATTTCAATAACTTTAATTGATGCATTTAGATAGGTAAACGGCGTCACATCCGACCGGTGCTGCCAGTTTGTAACACTTGTTTCGACCTGGAAGCTGCACTGCTTAACCCACTAACGAAATCGCGATACCTTCACGGGGCTACATGTAACAACTCTCTCAAACATTTTACAAGTTATCGCCGGAGAGGTCTTCAAAATCTGTTGCTTGCCGCCCCACTTCTAGCAGTGAATAAATTGGCTTAATGTTAAACAAGTCGACAACGCGAACTCCAACTAAATGAATGCTATCTCACTTGACATAGTGCGCGAACATGTGTGTTAGAATGAAATGCACAATGATTCATTCCGAAAATGTCCTTTTAGCAAAACAGTTATTTTAGAAAAACAATTAACTGTATCTTTTTAAAATAAATTTATTTCAACTTTTGAATAACTAAACTAAGACTATACAGGTTTTATTTTTGAGCTTTCGTGCTCCGTATACTATTTATTTTCGCCCAAAATTGGATTAAAATCAATGTTAAAATACGAAAGCTTAGAAGCTTGTATTGTTTAACTTATTTGCGCGACGTTATGACATGCAAGCTGGCCGCCATTCGCTCTACGAGGTACCATGCCGCGTGGTCGGCTCCTGAAAGAACAATTATTATCCTTGGTACTGCTTTTACATATTCGTTTTTGCGATATTATTACAAATAGATTTATATATTATATTAAATATATAGATATTAAAGATATATTGAAATATACTAATATTATAAAGGGAAAGGATTTGCTTTTTTGTTAGTTTGTTACGAATTAACTCAAAAACTACTTTGACTGATTTTAAAAACTCTTAACATTAACATTGAGTGACATAGGATATATAAATAATCATCATCAATCCGGATACGGTTGTAAATCTAAGTTAACACAGGCGAAGCTGGGGACAAGAGCTAGTTTTAATATATAGCTTATAATCGCGTGTATTAGAGAAACTAAAGTTTCGACCGCGATAATGATGATGATGAACTTACGGAACCCTAAACGTAATAAGACCAACACGCTGTAGTGTCTGAGCGCTTGTTGTATTGTAGGCGAATTAAACTGAACGTCTGTCGTGTTGGGAACATCTCCGTAACATGTTACTTGCGGAATATTGCCACGGTTAGACAAATTGCTTTTATATTCTTCTGGGTGTTGAATAATTATTCATCATGAATAAATGTATAAAAATATGTTCGAAATGGTGGTATCCATTCACGCATCTAAGAGCACATGAGTGATGTATTAGAGATAATATTATTAGGTATTTTTGAGTTGACTAATATAGCATATGGGGACGATGGCCTCTTGAGTGAGAGCCGAGAGGTCCGGGTTCTAACCTGACCCCCCCCCCCCTGTGATACCTCGATGTGTTTTTCTAAATTTCCACCTGCACCTGACCATCGCTTGCTCACCGGTGAAGGAAACATCGTGAGAAAACCTGCATACCTGAAGAGATTAAAAGTCTTTGAAGGTGTGTGAAGTTCAGCAACCCGCATTGGGCTAGCGCATCGGTGAACGATGGCCCAAAACCAGGGCCGAGGAGGAGACCCGTGCCCAGCAGTGGGACATATAAGGGTTGATATTATTATATTATATTATTATATTGTGTTTGGACTTTTTATATATTAGTTGAATAGGCAAACGAGTAGATGGGTCGCATAATCTATGTAGTCACCCTCGCATATGATAAATAATCTTTATTTTCCTTTACGCCGGGAAATGCTCTGAGGCATCCCGCGGGGGAGTGGGTTGCCCCAGGCGGTGGGACTCGCTGCGCCCGACAGGTGATAAGGTGGACGCAGCTCTACCCACTTAAACCCGGCGAGTGCTGACAATGCCGCCTTTGGTGAGGTGCCCCAGATCTAATGAGGGCACCTCGACGGCTAGTCAGTCCCTCAAGGGACCGGCGACACCTCCACAGAGGGGTTGTCCCGCACCACAGATCAACTCCTCCCAACGCCGGGACAGTACAATGGGGTGAGGTTTCCATCCTCGCCCCTTATCCCCCTATTCTTTTGTCCCCTTTTCTTATAAGAGGGGTACAAAAAGCAGCTCCCTTGGCTGAATTTGCTTCACCCAAGATACTGGGCACACCTTAAGCACCTTACTCCAATACTGAGCCCCACCGCCACGACAAGGCTTGAACCTAGGTTGAGGTATGGGATAAACAAGTTCCCCCCCATATTCCAAGCCTTGTCGTGGCGGGGGGGCTTAGTACCCGGGGGCGCAAGCCAGCACCCTTGGCGAAGCTAATTGGTCTGAGGAGGCTGCTTTCAGTACTCTTCTTTATTAGAAGAGGAGACAGGAGATGCAGATGTCCCGTTATTGGGTATAAGGGGAGGCGATTCCTTCTAGTCACAAGACTGGTGGACATGGCTTTGTCCATATATGGCCAATCGCATTCTGACCCATTGGTGTCAGGAGTGGAGGTCGCCATCTTTTGAGATAGAGACCATGAGGAAGACAACCTCCATAAAAAATAACCCTAATCCCAAGTTTTTGCGCCCGACGAGGGGATGTATGGCTGGAAGGTATCCAGTTCCTAGGACGCACGGTGGGGACCCCTGTTAAAAAAAAGGAAACTTCATATAAATGAACTATGAATCAGGTCAGTTTAGAATGTGGTCCCCAGGCGGGTCCCCGAAAGAGGGAATCCCACCTATCCGCTACAGCGGATGGCAGCCCCTCGTACTCTGGGGGGGGCAAAAACTGCCTCGTGGGTCAAAATGACTCGCGTCTTAAAAGCAACATTATTATTATTATTATTGACGTTGCCCTCTTTATATATTTATGAGATGTGTGTGTTCGTCAAACAACATAAAAGTTTATATACTAAGGTCAGTGACGCTAATCCAAAAATTAACTTCAGAAATCCGGATAGGCTTGTTACGAATCAAGCACCCAGACTAACAAAATATTTAAAGGGTTGTTGCTGTATGAGTGTGAAAATATTCAACAAATTACCAGACTCCATCAAAACTCTCCCAATGGTACAATTTAAGACTAAACTGTTTCAGTGGCTTGTGGAGCAGAGCTTTTATGACATAAATGAATACATTGACTATAAACATAATAATTAATTAATTCAATATCGTTGTTAATTTTATTTGTTGTCTAAGTTACTAATAACAATTATTTAAACTGATACTAAATATTTGCATACCTCGAAGAGTGTAAAACATGTTTGATCTTGAACAATTTTTATTATCACCATTGTTACCGTGTTTTTTGCAAATAAATGAATTTGAATTTGAATTTGAAACAGCGACATACTGCAAGAAAATGGACACCGAGATGCAAGCGAAATGGAGTCAACAAAGGAGAAGATGCCTGAGTCGGACTCGGACATAAGTCTAAAGACAGTCCGCTCGGTGATAATTTCTAATCAGAAGGGAAAAGATAAAGGAGGCTTTAAAAGACGTCGCGACATACAGAGTCTGACCTCTTCCGGAGACGATGATCCCATCTCCAGTAAGGCAATCGGAAAGCGTGGCAGGGGGCGCTCCTCCACCACCGGACAGTACGCCGGTTTTGCCAAGGCAGCAAAACAGTCAATAGAGTTGACTGAAGAGGAGGAGCTGAGTCTGAGGGCAGAGGAGGATGTTGTGGAGGCTACTAGGCTAACTCGCAACAGAAAGGTCCCTCGACTCTCTTAGTCTTCAAACTCCAAGGCGATGCTGGAAAGCTGCGATACGGATGCAACCCCGATCTTTAATCTACAGAAGCAAGCCCTTGATAGCGTGGCTACCATTGTCAAAGTGGCTACAAAATCAAAGAACCTAAAGGGCACTTGGGTGAAACTCTTAAAGGACGCAGCAGGAGATATCAAGCGGGCTCTATCTGCACTTAGCAGCCGAACCTTATCTGACGAGACGCTGAAATTACAGTCGGAAACAGCGAAGCTTCGGACCGACAACGCCCGCCTGACTGTTGAATTAGAAGATCTCCGCAAGGAAATAATCCAGCTGAGGGCTGATTTCGGGCGAGTACCGAACTCTGGAGCAGACCATACTTCTCTGCCTTGTGTCTTGTTGTCTTGTCTGGTGGTAAACCACCAAGGCAACCTCTAGAAAAACCGCCGTCACTCAATCTGGACGAGATCGTCCAGAGGGCGACGCGAGAGGCAGTAGCGCAGGCGAGCGCGCGGCTCAATACGAGGCTAGATGGTCTGGAGGCCAGGCTCCTGTCTGAGCCACGGCTACGCCCGCCTCTCGCTGCGGACAAACGGGCAGCGAAGCAGTCGTCGATGACAGTGGCGCTCCCGGGGTCTTCGACCGCCCCAAAGAAGACGCCGATGAAGAAGGCGCCCGCGGCAGCAACGACGCTGATGGCAACGGCGAATCCGAGGCACTCAGCCGCCACCCAAAAGACGGCGAAGAATAAGAAGAGGAAGACAACATCCAAGACCACCCTGCAAGAGGTTGCACAAGCAGCAAATAGTGACGGGTGGGTGACCGTCACCAAGAAGAAGAGCAGGAGCAAAAAGTAGCGCCGTCGCAGAAAGTGAAGGGCCCGCCTAAATTGCGCTCCCCCAACAGTTCAGTTGTGGTGCTGCAGCTGCAGCCGACGGCGGCTGAATGTGGGGTAACCTACGCCGACATACTGGGGAAGGCGAGAGCTGATAGAATCGCCCCACTGCCGAAAGGCAGCAACGGGTGCCCGCCTTCTCGTGCTGCCTGGAGCAACCAGTAGCGTAAAGGCTGACTCCCTGGCACAGATGATAAGGGAAGTGGTCGGGGAAGACGTGGTCCGGGTCTCCAGACCCACGAAATGCGTCAGCTCTCGCATTTCAGGGTTGGATGACTCGATCACGAAGGCCGATGTAGCTGCAGCAGTAGCGGAGGCGGGCGACTGCCCCCTAGAACAGGTCCGATCGGGGGAGATCGGCCGCAGCCCCTCTAGTCTGGGTGCGGCGATCGTCCGTTGCCCCTGCGAGGCAGCAAAGAAGATCGTCGCCAAGGGTAGGCTGCTAGTGGGCTGGGTGTCCGCACAGTTTAAATTGCTGGACGCCCGCCCGCTTCGATGCTTCCGCTGCCAGGAGATGGGCCATGTGGCAGCAGTTTGCTCTTCTCTAGTGGACCGGAGCAGCCTGTGCTTCCGCTGTGGGGAAGCGGGGTACAAGGCTAGGGACTGCTCTTCGATCTCCCTAAAATGTGTGCTCTGTGTGGAGAAAGGGATACCCGCCGCCCATAGAATGGTTAGCGTAGCGTGCGACCCTTCGCGCCGTGGTCGGGCCGTGCGCAAACAGACGGAAAAGGCTGGCAAAGGCCCTGGTCCCCCCTCGCAGCCCATCCGCCCATCCGCGAATAGCTTCGCAGTGCTGGGCGAGGAGGTCCCCATGGCCTTGGAGTGATGGCGCGCCACATCCAATGCTACAGGGGAACCTCAACCACTGTGCCAGAGCCCAAGACTTGCTCTTTCAAGCTCTGGCGGAGTGGTTAGTGCAGGTGGCCGTAGTCACCGAGCCGTACCGCGTTCCCAACTCTCCAAGTTGGGTCGGGGACGAGGACGGCGTAGTGGCCATTGCCAGTCTGAACGGCTCGCCATCGTTCGGCGTCGTTGAGAGGGGGCACGGCTATGTTGCAGCCGAAGTCGGCCGTATACTGGTGATCGGGGTCTATTTCTCGCCCAACCGGAGTATCGCCGACTTCGAACAGTTTCTGATTTAAGCGGGCAAGCTGCTGGAGCGGATTGCAGCATCTCGCATCGCCGACCACTTAGAGAACGTGGGGCCTAACCTCAGCTCCTTCCAGTTTGGGTTCCGGCGGGGCAGGTCCACCCTGGATGCTCTGACTCGGGTGAGGGCCCTTGCCGAGGAAGCGGTCGGGGGAGGAGGGGTGCTCTTGGCGGTGTCTATTGACATCGACAACGCATTTAACACCCTGCCCTTCGACACCATTCGCGGGGCGCTTAGGTACCACGGCATACCGGACTACCTGAAGAGGTTTGTGGAGAGTTACCTCTCAGGTAGATTCGTTACCTACCCGACAGCGGACGGTTGGGTGAAGAGAAGAGTGGCGTGCGGTGTTCCACAGGGCTCGGTGCTTGGGCCGCTCCTGTGGAACATCGGTTACGATTGGGTCCTCCGCGGCGCGAATTTGTCGAGTGTCGATCTTACCTGTTACGCCGACGACACCATCGTCACCGAGGTACCTGGGCCTCGTCCTCGACAGTCGATGGAACTTCAAAGAGCACTTCCGGTGCCTCATCCCAAGGTTGCTCGGAACTGCTCGGTCTTTAGGTCGTCTTCTCCCAAACGTGGGTGGGCCAAGTGCTGACTGCCGCCGCCTGTATACAGGCGTCCTGCGGTCCATGGCGTTGTATGGTGCGCCCATCAGGGCACGTGCCCTGAAGACGGAGAACGTGGCCCTTTTGCGACGTCCGCAACGAGTCATGGCCGTCAGGGCCGTTCGTGCGTATCGTACGACCTCATACAAGGCTGCGTGCGTACTAGTGGGTACTGCGCCATGGGACCTGTACGCAAGGACCCTAGCGCGTGAGTGGAGAAGACGACGGGGAGAAGAGGAGAAGGAGGTCTCTGACGAGGGAGAGGCCTGGCGAAGCCGCCTGAAAAGGCGAGTGCTCAGTCACTGAGGTGAGAGGCTAAGTGAGCCGAGTGCGGGACACCGCACGGTGTTAGCCGTCGGTCCAATCCTGAAGCAGTGGGTAGACCGGCGGCACGGCGAAATAACCTTCCACGGGGCACGGCTGCTTCGGAAGGTATCTGTGGAAGGTGGCAGGCTCAGAGAACTCGCCAGGGTGTCATCACTGTAGCAGTGACGAGGACACTGCTGACCACACCCTGGCAGAGTACCCTGCGTGGGCAGCCGAGAGAGTGGACCTCATTGCTGAGGTTGGCGATGACCTATCACTCCCTGCGGTCATCCGAGCGATGACCGTCAGTGACCAGAAAGTGCATGGGAGGCGGTCCTCTCCTTCTGCGAGGTAGTGATGTCGCAGAAGGAAGAGGGGGAGCGGGAGCGGAAGCACTCTGGTGCCCCTTCCCGTAGGAGAGCGCGGCGGCGACAGGCGGTCGAACTGCCGTAAGGGACCTGTGTGCGGCCGATCGGGGGATCCGCCGCACGCGCGTAAGGTCTGGGCTATAAGGTACCCTTTGTGTTCAGGGTGCCTTAAGCGAAGAAAGTGGAGGGAAAGCCACCCCTTAGCTCCAGAGGAGAGTGCCAATGGGCACAGCGTCCGGGCCCGGTGCGGAAGGTACAGTTCCCGTTCTGGGCTCGTCTGAACGATGAGGAGGAACACCGCTGGGGTTTTAGTTTGGGTTAAAGTCCTACATAACCACCGGGTTCCCCCGGGCTCGAGGTATCATGATTATTTCCCCAGCGTCAAAAAAAATATGGGATAAACAAGTTAACCTGTAACCATCCCAGCTAACTCATTCATGTGCTGCCTATCTGATACGTAAGACCAGTCTCGGTGCCTGTAATTAACCCTTTGAACGCCAGAGTTTAAACGTATCGCCGTACCCCTACAAGCATGGTGGACGGTGGTACCCATGGCAGGAGCGCGGCAGAACTCCCTTCCACCAGTGATTTCATTATGACCATCGGTTATTATTTTTTGTTTTATTTTTTATAGGCAGCCTGGCAGACGTGCCACCTGATGGTAAGTGGTCGACGTCGCCCATGAACATAACCTAGTTTACTTGGAACTAGTCCAGACAACTCATTTATATGTTGTCTATCCTGAGGCATAATATGTTAAGTCTCGGTGCCACTAATTACACTGCCTGTCTTGTCCTTCTCTCCGAAATACAGCAAAGCTGTTTCACGGGAGAAATAAGCAAAATGGTGTTACCAATGTAGCCGGGAGCGCGGCACAGCACATCCCTCCCACCGGTGAAAAAAAATATTAGTTGGATAAACTGACAAATACCACCTGATGCTTATAGTGATTTGTTTCGTCCTCTTGAACGCATGCATGAACGAGTTCACTCAAGACGTTCAGCACCACAGAACAGTAAAAGAGTTTCAGCACCATTCATGCAACTTTGAATCACGAAGAAACCTGTACCAGACACCTTGAAAATTACGAGACTGCATATCTTATACAATTTCGGAGACGGTCGTGCCATCCCCAATGCCACTGTCCTCGATCTCACCATCTCTAAATCTCTTGGAACACGTCATGATGTAAAATATATTCAGGATTAAAATACATCCGCAAAACATGCTACTGGAGCGTTCAAAATATTTATATACAGAGAGTTGATCGACTTTAGACTAGATGGACCCATACAGCGGACGGTAGCGGTGGGGCTCAGTAGCCTAGGGTGAGCCCAACACCTTGGGTGAAGTCCATTTAGCCGAGGGGCTCTTTGTACTCCTCTTATAAGAAGAGGGGACAAAAGAGCAAGGGGCAAGACGCAGGGACGGGAACCTCAACTCATTCTTCTGTCCCGACGTTGGGAGGTGGTGTTCTGTGGTGCAGGATAACCCCTATGTGAAGGTGGCGTCAGTCCCTGGGGGGACTGACTAGCCGTCGAGGTGCCCTGTTTGCTTATTTGATCTGTGGCACCTCACCAAAGGCGGCATTGGTGGCACTCCGGGTTTTGGTGGGTAGAGCTGCATCCACTTACCAGCTTTCGGGCGCAGCGAGTCCCACATACCCGCCTGGGGACACCCACTCCCCTGCGGGAGAAAAAAAAACAAAACAGCGGGCGGTCCCAGTTGGATCGGCTGTCTTATTCAAACAGGTATTAAGTAGTGGACATAAATTTATTTTTTAGCTATTACATACATAGGCCATATTTTGAAAGGTAAATAAAAAAAAACATTTTACAAAAAAAATTAACCGACTTCAAAAATACTAAACTAAAAAGTAATAAAATAACAGTTTCTTTAATGTTTGTGCTTACAACATATAATCAACTTAATCTTCTACTAATGTACAAACTTTGCGTTTACCACGTCATTATAGTTACTTTTGGAGTCGGTGTCAGCCAAGGTAGGTAGGTAGGTAATGTACAGCAACAAATACGACACCGACTCCAAAAGTAACTATAATGACGTGGTAAACGCAAAGTTTGTACATTGGTAGAAGATTAAGTTGATTATATGTTGTAAGCACAAACATTAAAGAAACTGTTATTTTATTACTTTTTAGTTTAGTATTATTGAAGTCGGTTTTAATTTTTTGTAAAATGTTTTTATTTCTTAATTTTTAGTGATTCCGAAATTCGTCGTCTTGGCGTTCATTGAAGGAGGCATGTTCAGCAGTGGATGGATAAAGGATGATGATGATGATGATGATGATGATGATGGTGATGGTGATGATAATGATGATTACGATGACTGCGACATACTATGGTGTGCTACCAAAGCATCCTATACAATTGTTACATCGACACGTAATAAAAAAATCATATCATCAAGGTAAACAAAACCAACCAAATAGGCATTATTGGGAATAACTAAAAAACGGCTTGTCAGATCTTAATAAAATTAATATGGGACCAAATTGGAAACACCAGCTTTCAAACAAAAAAATAACCGAAATCCATTCACAAACGGCGGAGATATAGTGTCACATACATACAAAAAAAAACATACGTTGTTCTAAAGACGACTTAAATCTTCTTTTAGGCTAAAATATGCCTGTGCCATGAAACTCCGCTTTTTCTAATATAATTAACATTACTTAATAATTCCTACCTCCATTTAATCAAAAATATCAGTCTGACTGAAACTATACAGTGGCATACAGATTTTTCAGCTGTAGAACTCAAATTACTAACGCAACGTAACCCATCAAACGCTCACACCAATTTACAATTTTCCAGGCAATGAGCGCATTTTTTAAAGGCAATTGTTTGAAATCTCTAGAACAATGTGTTATTTAGGTGAATTGCTTTGGTGACAAAGCAATCAAACATTTCAAAGCTAGACCATTCGAAAACAAAAAAGCTATGAGTGTTATTTGCTAAAATTATAGAGAGACTACGGTGTCTGCTGATTCTCAACAGTCTTAGAAAAAAGTAGATTTCTAGGCTCCTAAGTCTTACCAAGAAATGTCGCTGATTGTAGACAACTGAGCATAGACATGAGCATGGGAGAAGCGTATAGGTCAGAAGAAGTCTAAGTTTTTTCCTGCATATGTGGTACTGAATTATAATGTAAGAAGTTAGTTTTAGATGCAGCACCATCTTACGATGAAACGATGAGGCTTTATGTTCAAATTTTGTCTAGAGCAGTCACCAACTCTTTCTATTAATTAGGAAAATCTCACTATTACTTTCAGAATAACTAGCTTAGTATTTCTCCAATCTCGCCGACCGACAATTACGCCTCCTATTTTATTTTAAAATTTCTTAGACCCCTCTCAGTTCGTGTTAAATATGTAAAAATTCAACAACTAAAATGTGTATTTCTTTTTCAGTCCAATACTGGCAGTCGCGACGTTCACCTATGAAAAGTACGACGACGGTACTGAAGTCCCAGTGTGCCTAACCCAAGCCGACACCTTCTGGTCAGCGTTATTCTTCATCCTCATAATCGCAATATTCTTCATCATCCCACTTGGCGTACTCCTGGTCCTCTACAGCGTCATCGCGAAGAACCTAATGGAAAATCCCATCATCATATCGCAGCACAGCAAGAACGCTGCCAACGGGGGTAACGTGCTGCGCTATAGAAAACAAGTAATTCTAATGCTTGGCACAGTTGTCTTATCATTTTTTATCTGTCTCTTACCTTTTAAGGCTCTAACATTATGGATCATTGTATTTCCACCAGAAACCATCATGTCCTTAGGAATAGACGGCTATTATATACTTCTATATTTTTGCAGAGTTATGCTGTATTTAAATTCAGCTATAAATCCAATATTATATAACCTAATGTCTTCAAAATTCAGAGATGGTTTCGTGAAATTGCTAAAAATAAACAAATTGATTCGATGCGGTAGAAATATAAGAGAGAACATGCAAAGAAGAGACACTTTTAACACCACAACTTCAACTGGCTTCTCTAGCAGTCAAAATACAACAGAATCGTTCTGGAGAAGATACAGTAACAGAACATCGTCACAGAAGTATTTTCTAAACAGAGACAGTAAGAGAATAAAAGAGAATAAAGAAGTATTTGGTGCAAAAGTCCAACAGATGAAAGTGGGAGAAATTGTCAATGTTGAAAACATGAGACGTAACAGTATGAAGTTTATTGCAGCGATGAACGAACTTAATGATAATTTAGGTGATATCATTAAAGTAGATAGTGTTAATGATAATGAAAATGATATCCAAGTTGATGTACATTGTAATAATGATGTAGAAAATGATACAGATAGCAAACAAATACAAATATTAAATTTAGATATTAAAACAAATAATGTATATTCAGTAACATTAGACGTGAATGAGAAGTGTGATAAAAACATGTTTGTCTGTGTGCCTGCGCAAGAGAACAAAATATTTGTATACGACTTTAAGGGTAACGAGAGTTTTGTTTAAAACTTGGTTATTTTTTTGTTATTATATAAGCTTGTAATAAATTTCAAATCGATGCATCAATGAATTGAAACAAAATTTCATATAGGGTTAGTAGGATATGAATATATTTATGTATGTGTATGTATGTAAAATTTGCCTAAAAATATCAGTACCCTAATGATAGTTATTGTTTACACAGGTATTGATCGAATAAAAATTCTTGCGTTTTTTCATCAATACATGTTTAATTTAACTCCTACAAGTAACGTAAAAGTAGAATAATATGAATAATAATTATTTAAGAAAATAACTGGCTTATAATATGAATTTTAATCATGATTTTATATAATAGATGTTTATTTTTATATTTCTATAAAATAAATACTTTATTTTATGTGAATAAAATCCCTTCCAATATGACAATAAAATTCGCCATTTATACTCGAGTATATATATGTATAGACCAAAGAATTTACCAATAAAAAAAGCATTTGCGCCATATTATGTGTAATAGTTGCTAAAGCGATTGGGGCAAATATTGAATGCGCCAAATAAATCGCGCCGGATAACGATTGCACTAAAGCAATCGCGACAAAAGTCTAATTTGGTATATCGTAACAAAAAATGACCAAGTTCTAGTGTAATATATATGAATAAAGGTGCGAATGGCGGTGTGCCAAAAAAACTTTGTATAATAGGTATTATATCAATATATATAATATATTGTAAGTTCATATAAATTTCAAATTTTATACATGAAAAATAAACAAATGTAAAATAAGTTTACAAATACATCCGATTGCAACACTGCCATAGTTTATAGAGTTCGATTGAGGACCTAAAAGTAGTTCGACCACTTTGGTTCCAAGTTCAATTAAGATCTTCCTCTAAAATAAACGTAAGTTATCTGCTATCTATCATTCAGACGACAGCATTGTAACGCATCCTAACTAAAGTGACTTTTGCTTGCTAGATGTTGCCAAAAAATTTGACCACGTCGGTAAAGCTATGATTCTCTGTTCGTATTCTCAATGCTTTTATGAGCTTATTTGGTAATGACCGTGCAAATTGATATTAACTTATTATTCGTAGCTGATCATATTCTTCTATCTTTATCGCATTACTTACGCTTACATAAGATACTTTATTCTTCTCTTTATAGATATAATAAAAAAAGCTATTTCGTTTGCAAATTTTTTCTAATTTACTTCATAAATTAGACACTTAATTTCTTATGAATTAGGAAAGTTGATACCTAATCCACGCATAGCACTTAAATCTATAACTTTAGCTGTCCCTCTGAGTCTTACATTGCACTTTGTTGAGTCTTTTTAGAATACGGCCTTTGAGATGGGCTAATATCCCTATTACTAGCTTCAGGCTGATCTTATTCGAAACTTGGAACCAAAGGAAACCTGCCGATGAGATGGTGATTATAAATAAATATTATATAGCAACCGTAGATGACGTTGTCTATATTAAACATCGCCTTAGCTATGATCATTAAACGTTTACCAAGGATCTTATGTTTTACTTCTCCTGAAATCCCTAATAGTACTAAAGTAGCCCTTTGGGCATGTTTCTAAAGAATGCATTTCACAGACCTACAATGATCCCTGAGATGTGAAGATCGCTTTAGAGAGATGACTTACAGCAGGGTGCAGATATCTTCGACGTCAAGGACTGCTTAGTGGCGGCCGGGCAGTCCCCGCTTACGAGTCCTCCTTTTGGCCTTTTCGGGGGCCAGCCTGTTGCTGCAGTGCTCCTGATGCCTGTAGATCTGGAACCCTCAAAAAGTAGCTGAAGGCACTCGCAGTGGTTTTAGATTGGGTATAAACAGCCCAAGTGTGAGTCCCCCATAGGGTCAGGAACCTACATATAAACTACATAAATAAAGCATTTCCCTGCGTCAAAACAAGGGTGCAGCTTGGGTGCAGATAGCGCAGTTTTCAGTCGAATAGGCAATTTATTAGATGAGCCTAGGTAAGTGATATTACCCATGATAAGGACATAGGTCACTCAGAGTTAGTCCAAGCAATTTTTAATTGTTGTCCACTCTGATGCGAGATGGTCTCTGTTATGTTTTTTTTATGTCATAAGGAGGCAACCGAGCAGTCAGGGCCTTATGGTGACTACCGACACCCATAGACATCCGCACAACCAAAAGTTATGCAGATGCGTTGCCCCACTTTTCCCTATCCCCTCAATCGGGCCACACATGGGAAAACTCACAAACCGCACGAAACACGACAGCATATCTGTCACTTGATACCGGTATTATGTGATCGAGAGGTACCCCAGTCGTGCGTGCCCAATTCAGCTGCAAAGCAGCATGGCACTACCTCTTACACTCTGTGCCAGTAATATGCGCCTTTCCGAAAAAAGCAACGATGTTTTATGGGAATCTGATTGATAACTTAAAAGCCTAGTTATTTTCATTCAAAGTTTTACTTCACTCAACACGGACAGGATAATAAGTCCTAACTTCCATCAAAGTAAGCAATACATTTCCCTATCTTTTAAGAAGGGAACAAAAAAATTCAGTTGTGACAAATAAGAAAATGTTTATGGCCAACTTTAACCACTTATCATTGTCAAGGTTGTTTAACCTAGAATTATCAACTATCAAGATTACTAATTATATCAATTTCAATAAAAATTATCAATTTGTAAGAGGTAGTGCCATGCTGCATTGCAGCCGAACTGGGCCGGCACGACCGGTGTGGCACCTCTCGCTCACATAATACCGGCGTCAAGTGACAGCTATGCGGTTTGTGATTTTCCTGTGGCCCATTGGGGGATAGGGAAAAGGAGGGCGGCGCATCTGCGTGGCCTTGGTTGTGCGGATGTGGATGGGCGTCGTGATGACTGCTCGTTTACCTCCTGATGACAAAAAAAATCTTCAGGCTTCATCCTTTAAGGCCTTAAGGCCTAAAGCAAACCCGGAAAAAAGATTTTTTGTAGAAATGAAAGAAAGAAAGAAAGAAAGAAATAACTTTATTGACACACACATACGAGACAACAACAAATAGTTTAAATCTATCGAATAATATACACTAATATGCTCTTACTATTTTAAATTAAACTATCGTGTGCCTCAGGAATGTGCCAAAATGGTTCGGTTCGGCATAAGCCAGATTCCCATCGTAAAAATGGTATCTGACACCGGTTTTCAACCAAACCACAGGTAGAGTGCGTCACTGATGTCAGTTGCCTACTTATAATAAACTATAAAATTTAAATAGAGAATTAAAATAATAATAATAAATAAATAAAAAAATGCAACCCAAAATAAAACAGAAACTATACAACCACCACCGTAAACATAATATACACAATGGAAATGTAATATTCCCTTTAGAAATTTCATGTTTTGGCCTCGAAGAAAGTTACTTGGCAACAACGATAAAGTCCCCGCGCCCGCATGAAGGTTCACTATTTCACTTTTATCTTGTCTAAAAACACGACATTGTAATGATACTTTTTATCGCGTTTATTCACATTTTTCCATCGTTTTGTATGCAACAACGATGTCTTTGCCGTAGATGAATAGTTTTTTATGATACGTATAAACGAGTTTATATATTATTGAATATTCTTCTATTCGAAGACTTCAAGACCAACCATTGGGATGGACACGTTTATGCCGCAGTCGTCACCGTGGGTACCACCATCTTATTTCCTAAGTAAATCGACTTTGCTGTGTTTAAAAAAATGATACTTCTAAAATTATTGAAAGTGGAATATTTGCCTTTTTATCGGTTTTGTTTTAGTTTTCGCGGAGCTCGATATTTCGACATTATCTACGAATGTTTTGTTCACGAGACTCATCGAAAATAAAAACAATGAGACATCTTAGAGCACATCTGAAAGATTAATATCTTCTATCTCCACTCTTAACCCCACAGTGAGCGATGATGGCCTATTGGGTTTGGGCTCGGCCTCTTGAGTGAGAGCCGAAGGTTCGATCCTGACCCCCCTGTGATGCCTAGAAATGGATTTTTATAAATTTCTACGTGCACCTGAACATGAGACCATCGCATGCTCACCAGTGAAGGAAATATCGTGAGAAAACCTGCATATCCGATGAGATTTAAAGTCTTTAAAGGTCTGTGAAGTTCACCAACCCGCATTGGGCCAGCGCATCGGTGAACTATGGCCCAAAACCCTCCTCGCCTGAAAATCAAAATCAAAATCAATTTTTTTTTATTCAAAATAGTACTAATACAGTATCTTTTTGAACGTCAATTGAATCTACCACCTGATTTCGAGGAGGAGACCCGTGCCCAGCAGTGGGACATATAAGGGTTGATATTATTATTATATATTATCTTCGCTAAGGTAGGTATAAATGTATCACACTTCCCATGTATTAGGTGCAAAAAAATACTCCCAGCCTGCATCTAGTGCTTGCTGACGTTGATCGATGGGCGAACAAACTTAACCGGTTTGATCAAGTTGCGGAAAAATTCCTCAAGTTGTCCCCCAAGATGTGCACACACCATTAATCATCAGTAACTTGGGCAAAAAGTTCGGCAAACTATTTTTCATGTGATTGCTAATGGAAAATGCTATCTCATATTAGATATGACAGTTATGATATTAGATATGAGGTTTTTTTTTCTTCTTTAACGCCGGGAAATGAGGCATCCCGCGGGGGTATGGGTCCCTCCACGCGGGTATGTGGGACTCGCTGCGCCCGAAAGCTGGTGAGTGGACGCAACTCTACCCACTGAAACCCGGCGAGTGCCACCAATGCCGCCTTTGGTGAGGTACCCCGGATCTAATGAGCAAACTGGGCACCTCGACGGCAAGTCAGTCCCTCAGGGGATCGACGACACCTCCACAGAGAGGTTGTCCCGCATCACAGAACAACCCCTCCCGATGTCGGGATAGTATTTATATATCTATAATGTATAGAGAAAATAAAACCTTTTCTGGACAAGAATTTCTAGAAAATGGTAATCTAATGAAAACCCTTCCCCATCGGCCACGAAGAAAAATCATTATTTGTTAACAAACAATTTTAACCACCAAAACACTTAAAGTCCAATAATTGCTAAAACAAAGTATACCTTCGTAAAGTTGAATTTTCCGTATAAAATTAATTAACGAATTCCGCGAGTCCGTTTAACACGGAATATTACAAATTGCCCGTCAATCAGCGGATTCCACGAGATATTTATGTCCGCTATTTATTTTATTTTACACCAGCTATCAATTAGTCCTCGAATTTCCTTGGATGATGTATTTATTTTTATTAATAATAATAATATCTAAGGACGCATTCACACCACGTATTATTATTAATCTTATCTTTAATCAATCGAAATCTGATCAGCGTTTTAAGCATAAAAAAGAATTGAAGTAGGTACTAGCTGTTGCTCCCAGCTTCGTTGACTTTGCAGGGCTGAGGATAATTTTATAGCTTTTTATCTTTTTTTTCCAGGGAAATGTTATTTACGCATGTAGCCAGGATCTCGGGTAGATCCTGACCCTGGGACTCGCACCAGGGCCCTACCCGTAAACTAAAACCACTGCGAGCGCCTTCAGCCGCATTTTGAAGGTCCCGATATTCAACAGGATCACCTCAGGGACAGGCTGGCCCCGTCGAAGGCCAGACTACTCGTCGTAAGGGACTACCCGGTCGCTACTAAGCAGTCCCAGCGACATGATTTTATAGACACTCTGTGATAAAGTAACATGACGCTGGTGGAAGAATTGTTTAAATCAGTTGAGATGTTTCGGAGATTACCTCCAACTTACAAACATAACCTCTTACATAATAGTTGTATAAACAAGAAACAAGGACAATATATGGGCCCATTTTTTATAGAAGCCCATTTTATAGAATATTGCCCCCTGCAAACGGACAGTCGGTTCACCTGATGGTAAGTGAAATGTGACATCCACAGACACCCGCTATACCAGAGGATCAGCAGGTGCGTTGTCGGCCAGATATGAGTATGCTCTTTTCTTGAAGGTCCCTAAGTCGTATCGGTTCGGAAACACCGTAGCTGACAGCTGATTCCATATATTTGTGGTGCAAGGCAGGATATGCCGTAAAAATCGCGATGTGGATTTCCGGACATCAAGATGGTGTGGGTGAAATTTGGAGTTCTTACGCGATGTCCGGTGGTGGAATTCTGCCGCAGGTATTAATCCGAAAAATTCCTCAGAACACTCCCCGTAGTAGATGCGGTAGAAGATGCAGAGCGATCCGATCCAATGTTCGGGTCTTGAGTAGGTAAAGATAATCTACTAAATATTCTAGAAAATACTTTAGAGAACGAAAGTAATTATCATCAACTGAAGGAAAAGATGTTAAAGTGGCAGCCTAATTAATATTTACGCGAAAGAAGTAATGGTTATAGAACCAATGGAATTATGTCGTCTTGACGTTCATTAAAAAATATATGTCTCCTTCTTCTAGCTTTTTTTAATAGGTATTTTTTTTTCTTTAACGCCAAGGAATGCTCTGAGGCATCCCACGGGGGAGTGGTTCTCACCACGCGGGTATGCCGGACTCGCTGCGTCGGATAGCTGGTAAGTGGACGCAACTCTACCCACTAAAATCGGCTAGTGCCACCAATACCGCCTTTGGTGAGGTGCCCCGGATCTAATAAACAAACAGGACACTTCGACGGCTATTCAGTCCCCCAAGGGACCGACGCCAGCTCCAACGAGGGGTTGTCCCACACCACCGAACAACCCATCCCAACGTTGGGACAGCACAATAGGGTGAGGTTCCCATCCTCGCCCTTGCCTCCTGCTCTTTTGTCTCCTCTTCTTATAAGAGGAGTACAAAGGGTAGCCCCTCGGTCCAATTGGCTTCGCCCGAGTTGCTGAGTTCACCTTAAGTTGCTACTACTACTACTGAGCCCCACCGCCACGTCAAGGAACCATAGTGGGGTCACCTTTAAACCCTTGTGTAAGTTGAGTTCAAGTACTTACCACGAGTTTTATGATGTGGATGGTCATAGCCGCTGCAATATAGCGGAGGTTTCGTTTGACTATGAGTATCCAACTTTGTACAGTCCGCGAAAGTTAAGATCTTTAATAGAATAGAATAGAATAGAATTTCTATTCTAATTGTATTTATGAATCATTTGGACAAAAGAGCGACCCCCTAATCGCTTTTCACAAATGCCTGCATTGCAAACGAGATTTATTACGCGATTGTCATGTTTCATGTGTTATGAGTTGATACCTTTTTTTTCCTTTACGCCGGGAAATGCTCTGAGCATCCCGCTGGAGAGGGGGGGACTCCACTGGCGGGTATGTGGGAGTCGCTGCGCCCGAAGATGGTAAGGTGGACGCAGCTCTACCCACTAAAACCCGGCGAGTGCCACCAATGCCTTTGGTGTGGTGCCCCGGATCTGTATTGAGCAAACAGGGCTCCTTGATTGCTAGTCAGTCCCGCAAGAGACCGACGCCAACTCCACAGAGGGGTCAACGACACCTCCCAACGTCGGGACAGTGCAATGAGATGAGGTTCCCATTATTATTATTTTTTTATGTTAGTTGGATAGGCAAACTGGCAAACGTACCACCTGATGGTAAGTGGTCGACGTCGCCCATGAATTTAAACTAGTATGCCTGGATCGAGCCCAGGCAACTCATTTGTGTTGCCTATCCTGAGACATAAGATGTTAAGTCTCGGTGCCAGTAATTACACTACCTGTCTTGGCCTTCTCTCCGAAACACAGCAAAGATGTTTCACGGGAGAAACAAGCAAGATGGTGGTACCTATGCAGCCGGGAGCGCGGCACAGCGCTTCCCTCCCACCGGTAAACATCCTCACCCCAATTACATTTGAATTTGGAATCTGTCATTTTTACCCGCGACGGAACGGAGACTGTATATGCGTTTGGGGTGAGAGGCAGTTTGTGTGTGTAAACCTATTTTGCCGCTTATCTCCAAGACTACTTGTCCGATTTTGATGCGGATGACTTGCATTTTAACTATCGTGGGTTTTTTTATGTATAATTTTGCTTTTTTATATTTATGTTGAAGTTTAAAATAGTAATAGCAGCCCCCGACGGATTATATTGGGTTTTATATTAAGTTCATAGGGACTTGAATAATACGTTATTGCCACATCTACGTCTTCGAGAACCAAATAGGTGCGTAGGGAAGGGCTATGAAAACTGATACTCTGTTGTTTAAATGTCGGGGTTTTTAATTATTTTATCATTTTTCAATTATGTTTTAACCGTCGTGGGTTTTTTCAAAATTTTTAATTTTGCTTTTTATAGAGTATGCTCTATAAAACTAATTAATCTATACTAATATTATAAAGCTGAAGAGTTTGTTTGTTTGTTTGATGGCGCTTATCTCAGGAACTACTGGTCCGATTTGAAAAATTATTTTAGTGTTAGACAGCCCATTTATCGAGAAAGGCTATAAGGCTTTATAACATCACGCTGTGACATATAGGAGTTAAGTAATATTAAATATGTAGAAGCGAAAATTAAATATATTAATGACTGCAGCGCCTTTAAGTGATTTACCACCGTATCATCTGTTAAGAACCTTTACTGATCAACCACAAACCCTATAATGAATACCGCATGAAAATCGGACTAGATATTACTGCAGCGTCACCTAGTGAGTTAATACCGTAACACCTATTGAAAATGTTCACTAATCAACCACAAACCCATTATTAAAAGCCGCATCCAAATCGGACCAGTAGTTTTGGTTTTGTAATAACAATGTTTACTGCAGCGCCCCCTAGTGAGGTGTCACCGTAACACATTTTTAAGAACATGCAACACAATTTAAACCGAACCTATAACCGGAAACCACATCCAAAACGGACTTAGTAGTAGTTGCACAAACAAAATATTATGTTTTCTGCAGCGCCCCCTGTAGGGCTAGCATACGCGCACGACAAAATTGTATCTACCCCTTTTCTCGTATTACTTATATGAAATAATACGAGAAAAGTCGTAGACAAAATTTTGTCGTGCGCGCATGCTAGCCCTACTGGTGAATTTTCATCGTCATAAAAAATATATGAACATCCACCAATCAAACCAGAACCCACCACTGAATGAAAACCGCATCAAAACAAATATTTACTGCAGCGACCCCTGGTAAGTCGTAATTGTAACACCTATCTATCAGACATGCACCAATTAAATCCAAACCCATATTTGAAAACCGCATCAAAATCAGACTAGTACTTTTGGAGAAAAATTGCAGCCTTAGTTTGTACAAATAAATTTATACTGCAGCGCCCCCTGGTGAGTCGTCACCGTAACACATTTAAGAACACGTACCGCAATTAAACCCGAACCTATCACCGAAAATCGCATCTAAAGCGGACTAGTAGTTTTGGTTTTCCACAAACAAACATTTACTTCAGCGCCCCCTGGTGAGTTTTCATCGTAACACATAATACAAGAACATGCACCGATCAAACCAGAACCCATCACTGAATTAAAACCGCATCAAAACAAATGTTTACTGCAGCGCCCCCTGGTGGGTTGTAATTATAACACCTATCTAAGAACATGCACCAATCAAACCCAAACCCATCATTGAAATTCGTATCAAAATTAAAATCGTAGTTTTGGAGAAAAATGGCAACATTGGATTGTACAAAAAACGTTTACTGCAGTGCCCTCTAGTGAGTTATCAACTTAATATCTATCCAATAATATGCACCAATCTAATCCAAACCTATCTCTGAAAACCGCATCAAAATCGGACAAGTAGTCTTGGAGATAAGCGGCAAAATAGGTTTACACACACAAACTGCCTCTCACCCCAAACGCATATACAGTCTCCGTTCCGTCGCGGGTAAAAAGAACAGTGTGGTCAAATTAAAACAAATTCGTACAGTACAGTACGCAAAGGGAGGTAACAGAAAAAAATTGTTTACAGATGAAAAAATTTAGCAAGAGGTGAGAGGGGCACGGATGAGAGAGGTACGGATGAGAGAGCACGATCTGAGTGGTACTTCTCGCTCACATAACACCGGCCTCAAGTGACAGCTATGCTGTCGCGTTTCGTGCAGTTTGTGAGTTTCCGGTGGCCCATTGGGGGGGCACTCACCACACCCCCGATGTAGGGATGTAACTTTTGGTTATGCGGATGTCTATGAGCGTCGGTAGTAACCATAAGGCTCCGACTGCTCGGTTGCCTTATGGCATAAAAAAGTACAATTGGGCAATATTTTAACAACCAAAATGACCTTATTTATGCTCAAAACTCTGAGGAAGCTTCCCAATTAGTCAAAAAGTACAACGTGAGCATTTTCCGACTTCAGAGATGCTTTGGTGGGGTGTTAGCTGTGAAGGAGTCATCACCATCAGGTGCCATCTTCATTATGAAGTTCGGAGGTCAGTTGGCAATATTTTCTACGATCCCATGCGGCTTCCTTCAGTTGCGTGTATTTTTTTATGTTAGTTTGATAGGCAAAACTGGCAAACGTACCACCTGATGGTAAGTGGTCGACGTCGCCCATGAACATAAACTAGTATACTTGGAACGAACCCCAGGCAACTCATTTATGTGTTGCCTATTCTGAGTCATAAGATGTTAAGTCTCGGTGCCAGTAATTACACTGCCTGTCTTGCCCTTCTCTCCGAAACACAGCAAAGCTGTTTCACGGGAGAAACAAGCAAGATGGTGGTACCCATGCGGCCGGGAGCGCGGCACAGCGCTTCCCTCCCACCGGTAAAGCTATGTTTGGTCCATCTGACGGCCTGGGCTTCGCCTCCCTAGGATCCTGTCTTCGAGGATCAACCTTGGAAATTCATACAGGGATCCTCTCTGCATGTGTCCAAAAAAGGCAACTTTTCGTCTCATGATAGACGACATCAATTCTCTCTTGCGGTTTGCTTTTTTAAATACTCTGACGTTTGAAGTAAAACTGAAGGAGTAAAATTTTTTTTACTCCTACAGTTTCGTAGTTAAGCATTTACCACGTCATTATTGTTACTTTTGGAGTCGGTGTCAGCCAAGGTAGGTAGGGAGGTACATCAACGAATACGACACCGGCTTCAAAAGTAACAATAATGACGTGGTAAATGCAAAGATTGTATATTAGTAGAAGAACAAGTTGATTATAAATTGTAGGCGCAAAGATTAAGGAAATTATTTCATTAGTTTTTAGTTTTTTTTTTTTGAAGTCGGTATAAATTTTTGTTAAATAATTTTTTATTTCCAATTTTTTTGTGATTGCAAAATTCGATAACTGATTTTATTTGTCTAAAATATGGGTAGAACTATTAAAAGCGTTGCTCAGATTAGATAGCGCTGTATTAATAAGATGAACGTAGAAAAGGTTTAAATCATTACATAACAAATGAAAAAACCGAAATGGAATAGTGTAAAACTTTATATACATGTAATTGAAAGTAATCACGGCAAATTTGCTGCTATGCATTAAATAATTCAGTTATATATAGGTATAGAACATCACCATCACCAATATATAGGTATAGAATGGATATTATGATGACCTTGAAATACTATTATGCGCTTCCAAGGCACAGTTGTTTTTGGTTCATTTTACAACGACAAGTAATAAAATTACATGATTTTGACATATTATTTAGCCCATATGAAGTAAGCCCAATAAAAGCTGTAAATCGTCGAGGATTCCTCTCGACGGTATAAGGTCTCCATCATCACACCTGTAATGGCGCTTATAACCCATATGGGTGCAAAGTTCTCATCAATTTAAATAAATTAAGTCCAAACACAAGGTAGCTACTGTAAACTGTTGAGGAGTTCCCTTAACTGTCATTTGTCTTCATCATCAGACCCTTAATGACAGTCACAACTCATCTAGGTGTAAAGTTCTCATCATTACAAAATAATCAAGCCCAAACACAAGGTTACTGATGTAAATCGTCGAGGAGTTCCCTCGACTGTCTTTCTACTCCAGCATCAGATCGACTCTAGACCTTCATTAAATTGTAGTCCTTCAAAACACTTTATAAAAAAAATATCAAACGCACTAGTCGCCCCTATGATTTTCGATAGTTCCCCTCGATTTCTCTGGGATGTCATCGTCAGATCCTGGTTTCCTTATCATGGGACCATTTGGGAAGTATAACCTTTAGAACAAAAAAATAATTTTTCAAATCGGTCTAGCCATCTTCGAATAATCAGGTAACATACATTAAAAAAAAAAAAAAAAAAACCGACGAATTGATAACCTCCTCCTTTTTGAAGTCGGTTAAAAATGAAGGAGTGACTGAGCCATATTTTTGTGACAAAGATATCAAAACATCGGCACAAGCATAACAAATATCCACCTGACTGTACTTGTGTAATGTTAGCGTACATTACTTTTACGCGTTTGTCGTAATTAGTGCGCCGAGTTTATTGTGTCAAAAAGTTAATTTTAATTAACACAACGAATAACAGCACAGCGGCTGTGAGTGTTACGCACAGACGGAGACAAATTTATGTAATTGAAAGGTCGTTCAGACGGACTGCGTTTGAACGTACAAGCGTTCTGCGTTTCTTGTATTACGACGATATTGGAGATTTTATATTAAACTAGCTGTTGCCCGCAGCTTCGCCCGCATTAACTAACTCACCTTAACTACTGTTAGTCATAGCGTGATGTGTAGCCTATAGCCTTCCTCTATAAATGGGCTATCTAAAACTGAAAGAATTTTTCAAATCGGAGCAGTAGTTCCTGAGATTAACGAGTTCAAACAAACAAACTCTTCAGCTTTATAATATTAGTAAGTACCTATAGATTAAACATTTATTTATTTATTTAATGGATACATCAACAAGGAACAAATATTGATAAGAGCTAAAATTGCACATGTAACAAGTTGATTATATCTAAATGCTGCCTTAATTATATGTGTAATACAGCTTGCATAATATCTTATTAGTGCAAAAAATTAAAAAAAAATACAATTTTAACAAAAACTTAATAAATAACTTAACAAGTAGCGAGAAACAAATGAAAAAACAAAACATAACAATACATCGATCTTGATTTTTATTAACATCATACATACTGATCGGTGTGTGTGTATGAAATTTAAATCAAATATCTCCAATAGTGTGACTGAATAACAGGATTGGTTTTGAATATTAGCAGTTAGAACAAGCAACAGATCCGCTGAATATATCAACGACAGTGATTTTTTTTTTCTTTAACGCCGGGAAATGCTCTGTAGCATACAGCGGGGGAGTGGGTCGCTACGCCCGAAAGCTGGTAAGTGGATGCAGCTCTACCCACTAAAACCCGGCGAGTGCCACCAATGCCGCCTTTGGTGAGGTGCCCCGGATCTATTAAACAAACAGGGCACCTCGACGGCTAGTCATTCCCCCAAGGGACCGACTCCACCTCCACCGAGGAGTTGTCCCGCACCACAGAACAACCCCTCCCAACGTCGGGACAGTACAATGGAGTGAGGTTCCCATGCTCGCCCCTTGCCCCTGCTCTTTTGTCCCCTCTTCTTATAAGAGGGGTACAAAGAGCCCTCTCGGCTCAATTAGCTTCGCTTAAGGTGTAGCGGCTCACCCCAGGCTACTGAGCCCCACCGCCACGTCAAGGCCTGAACCATGGTGGGGATGTTTTGTCGAGGACATCTGTAATAAGCATAATGTGGCTGATGTATCTGAAGTAATTTTTGTGCTTGTTAATTCGAAAATACTTTTTTCAATGTGACATATTTCTGCATAGATATATTCATTATTACATAATTACTTTATGGGCCGTTATTTTTATATTATGAATCCCCGCCATATCTACGCAAGATTTGTTCAGATTACATCAGTGCTCGATATCTTGAACGATTGAGCCCAGAAAGTATGCGCTTTTCTTGAAAACAAAGCACGCGAGCAGAACGCTTGCACACAGAGCGTGCACGCGGAACGCTTAAACACAGAGCGTGCACGCAGAACGCTTAAACACAGAGCGTGCACGCGGAACGCTTAAGCACAGAGCACGCACGCGGAACGCTTAAACACAGAGCGTGCACGCGGAACGCTTCATCGCAAAAACCGCTTAAACGCTTCAAACTGGAACGCTCAAAAGTGATTTTTAAAGGTCTAATTTTACCTGGCAAATGGGGGAAATCAGAAGGACCTGAAAAATTAAAGCGAAACGCTTCAACTCACTGCAAAACGAATACGTCGTGCGTAATTATAAACCGCCCTCCATCTGTAAACCCTCAAGAGCCTGTTTTGTTTTAGTAAATTACAAATGTTAATAAATATCCCGTGACTTGTGTACACAATATTTATAATTCCCAAATTATTGTGGCGAAGTAGCTTGGAAAGTTCATTGGTCTAATTAATGATAACTTTGTTCTCACAATTTGGTATTTCTGGGAAACTGAAATATTAACTTGATTATAAAATTATTTTTATAAAGCAGGATTTAGTATAGTAGTAGTAGTAGCAGGACCCACCATGATTCAAGTGTTGTCATGGCTGTGGGGCTCAGTAGCCTAAGGTTAACTTAGCACCTTGGGCGAAGCGAATTGAGCCGAGGGAGCTGCTCTTTGCACCCCTTTTATAAAAGGGACAAAAGAGCAAGGGGGACAAGGGACGAGTATGGGAACCTCACCCCATTGCACTGTCCCGACGTTGAGAGGGGTTGTTTTGTGATGCGGGACAATCCCTCTGTGGAGGTGGCGTCGGTCCCTTGGGGGATTGAGGCACCCTGTTGCTCAACAGATCCGGGGCATCTCACCAAAGGCGGCATTGGTGGCACTAGCCGGGTTTAAGTGGATAGGGCTGCGTCCACCTTACCATCTTTCGGGCGCAGCGAGTCCCACATCCCCATTTGGGGAGTCCCTCCCCCGCGGACTGCCTTAGAGCATTTCCCGGTGCAAAAGAAAAAAAAATACAGTCTACTGAAATATTTTCGGCAACTTTGCAGACATGCCGCCTGATCCCAAACAACTCCTTCCTTAAAAATAAGGCCATCCTTAAACGGAAGATTAAGGTAATTCTCGGTGCCAGTAATTTCACTCCCTGTCTCTACAACTGGTTTCAAAGCTAGCCCAGCTAGCAACAGGTGAAACGAACTCAGTGAGTCTTTTCAATATCTTACTATACATATTATAAAATATAAATAATAACTAGTGGATCCGACAGAGGTCCTGTACAAAATCATTCTCGAATCCAATCGAACACACAAAAAAACATCATCAAAATCGGTCCAGCCGTTTAGTTCGGTGACATACACACGCACAGAAAAAATATTTATATAAAAATTATATGTGTTAACATAAGTTTCGTAGTGTTCTGTCACTGATAGCAATTCAACCAACCAGTGATCTGTATACGTCACATCGGCCAATCATCCGTCAATGGCCATCAGTCGACCAATCAGAGCGCAGAACCGGCGCAGCGTCGCAGCACTTTGGCGGAATTGTTTTGATACAAAACATAACATTACCGCTCTATTGCGGTTATGTGCCCGATGCAGCCATACAAATTATTCTCATCCATTGATCCCACTGATATATTTTATTTGTATGATATGATTGATTGGATTGGCCTTTCCTGTCATGATTTCATTCTATGTAATTAATCTAGCGCTAGTGGTAAGTTGTAATTAACTTTAAACAAATAAATACAAATTCCATTCATATTAATATTATTACGGGTGCTTACCGCGTTTAAAGATTTATTGAGTTCCCGATATTTCGGCAATGTTTCAATCGCCATGATCACGGGGAGACAGTCTATATAATATTAATATAAATATGAATAGTGATCGCGTTAGTTTAAAACAATATATAACAAATTCCATTTTTAAATTCCTGGGCAGAAAAAACAGCAATATGGTATTAAAATTTTAGTGAAATACTTTTATCGACGTCTTTGCTAAAAAAAAATATTTTAATTAAATTATTGAAATTCCACCGATGACGATTTTTTTTAGTCTTTAGACCACCATTCGTTCCCACCTACTCCTGTATAGCCAGAATCGACAGCGGTATCCAAATGACCCTTTGATACGATCTCAGGAAGCCTTAGGACCCGCAACGAATTTAATCATAAGAATATAGAAGAAATAGGAGATTTAATATATCGCTGGCAGACCCTGACAGTGTCTTACAAAGGCATTGGGTAACCGCCCTGTCACATCCACAAATTGAGTCCGTGTATAATTTTTTTTTTTTTTATTAATATTTTATGGCCTGGTTACGGTGTATAAAATTAATTAATATTATCTTTTTTTTTTTAATAATATCTAAATTAAATAATAAATGTTTTGTTATTTCAGATTATAATTTAATTTTTTGAAAATGATTTAATGATAAATTCAATGTTTTGTTATTTCAGATTATAATTTAATTTTTTGAAAATGATTTAATGATAAATTCTAATCGATGTTTTGTAATAATCATAGTTATAAGTTAGTTATAAGCTTTTTTTTTTTGTATATGGATCTTTGATATCTGAGTTACGAATAAATAAATTAAAAAAAAAACATTATGAACATAATTAAATTATATATCCAACTTATATATATTAGAAAAATTCTAAGCTCTTTTATTTGATAACGTGTAAACTGCTAAACAGATTTGCATGAAATTCGACAAATCGATAAAACAGGACCTACACCAGCTCCGAAATTTTATATCAACTGAACATGCCGTACGAACCATGGAGTAAAGAAATAAGGGGTACTCCTTATTTCTTTACTCCATGGTTCCTGTGTATGAAAAGTAGCTTACGGTATCCGAATGGTGGCCTAGACTTGGATGGATATGTCGTGACCGATGACGTGGGAAAGCTGGTGGGCAAAACAGGATGAGACGGGCAGGGGAGATTGGCAGAAACAAAGGGTTCTATGCTGGGCAGTGGACAATATAATAATAATAATCTATTGACGCTTTCACACCGCGTCAATCTGGTCCCGTGGTAAGTTCTCGAAGAACTTGTGTTACAGATACCAGACAACGGAAATATATTTAATAGTATAAAGATACTATAGATATATTTAAGATTTTTATTATATAATACACATATTTAATATACATCCATGACCCAGGAGCAGAAAACTTTTTTGATCCCTGGCGAGATTCGAACCTGCTACCTCCGGCTTGAGCGCCAACGCGCAAGCCATTGAGCCACAGAGGTCTTCAATATACACTGATGACGATGATGGTGGCGCCACAGTAGCAAGAGGGTCAATTTTTTAATGTGTCTGCACCAAGACATACACACATACACATTAATATGAAAATACGCATTCAATTCGTCTACACCAGCTTACACTAACGTTCCCCACTATGGTTCAGGCCTTGACGTGGCAGTGGGGCTCAGTAGCCTAGGGTGAGCCCAGCACCTTGGACGAAGCTAATTGAGCCGAGGGGGCTCTTTGTACCCCTCTTATAAGAAGAGGGGACAAAAGAGCAGGGGGCAAGGGGCGACGATGGGAACCTCACCCCATTGTACTGTATCGACGTTGGGAGGGGCTGTTCTGTGGTGCGGGATAACCCCTCTGTAGAGGTGGCGTCGGTCCGTTGCGGGACTGGCTAGCCGTCGAGGTGCCCTGTTTGTTTATTAGATCCGGGGCTCCTCACCAAAGGCGGCATTGGTGGCACTCGCCGGGTTTTAGTGGGTAGAGATGTGTCCACCTTACCATCTTTGGACGCAGCGAGTCCCACATTACCCCTCTCCTCTCCAGCGGAAGATGACTCAAAGATTTTCCCGGCGTAAAAGAAAGAAAAAAATACCATACGCCAGCGCCATTTTGGGCGGTTTTTGCTCGCCCTACTGTTAAGTAAATCTAAAAATGGACAAATTAAAATTTTCTCCCATTAGTATGGGATATATATAAGGAAGTATAAATGTAAGGAGTTAGTACTCCTTACATTTTTACTCCACGTTTCTAACGCTACAAGCCATATATGAGAACAAACAATAATATTAATATTTATAAGCTATTCAAACATTATTTTAACACTTCGAATAATAGAGTAATGTTTTTTATCAAGCTCTTTGTATGTTTTATCATGCGTATTTATCAAGATTTATGAGATAATCTGATACAGTCTGAAAAGACAGACATAAGAACCAACCAATGCAATATGTATATAAGCGCCAGTTTGAGAATAGATGTGCTAATGTTCTTAAAATAACCAAATCTTTTTAGGAAGGTCTCAAAGTGAACGGGGTTAAAGGTCAAATTGAAAAACCTAAATGCGTGCTCAAAGACGTAATGAATGTTGAATGCATTTGGAAGTTCCGAGTTGCCATGTCACAAACCCCACCATGGTTCAAGCCTTGTCGTGGCGGTGGGGCTCAGTAGCCTAAGGTTACCCAGCACCTTGGGCGAAACTAATTGAACCAAGGGACCTGGTCTTTGTATCCCTCTTATAAAAAGAGGGGCCAAAAGAGCAAGTCAACAAGGGGTTAGGGCGGGAACCTCATGTCATAAGGGACCGCCGCCACCTCCACAGAGAGGTTGTGCCGCACCACAGAACAACCCTTCCCAACGTCGGAACAGTACAAAGGGATGATGTTCTCATTCTCGCCCCTTGTCCTCTGCTCTTTAGTCCCCTCTTCTTATAAGAGGGGTACAAAGAGCCCCCTCGGCTCAATTCGCTTCGCCCGAGGTGCTGGGCTCACCCTAGGCTACTGAGCCCCACCGCCACGACAAGGCTTGAACCATGGTGTGGAACAGTAAAGAAACCTTAAAACAGCTTAAAAAGAAAAATTGAAGAGGGAAACAATAAATAAATCACAAAATACCTTAGAAAAACAATTACATTCATAGCCGAATGTAGGCGAAGCCGTGTGCGAGGCGAAGGTCCTTAATTAGATCTAAGATAATTGAATGAATCCTAACGAGAGTTTCTCCGGAAACCCCCGCATTGTTGTACAATACAATATTTATGTAATTAGATTGGAACTAGAAAACCACGAAACTTCCTAAAAGTTATATAGCGAAGATGTAGGTGAAAAAGAGTGGGAGATCTTTTGGATAAAACGAGAGAAGAGATATCTGGCAACGATAGTAATGCTGCAGTATGGGAAAGTTGCATGATTTTTATGTCCTATCCAGCTGATAGGCCAACTGGCAAACGTGCCACCTGATGGTAAGTGGTCGACGTCGCCCATGAACATAAATTAGTTTACCTGGAACTAGCCCAGGCAACTCATTTATGTGTTATCCTGAGAAATGTTAAGTCTCGGTTCCAGCAATTACACTGCCTGTCTTGCCCTTCTCTCCGAAACACAGCAAAGTGGTTTCACGGGAGAAACAAGCAAGATGATGGTACCCATGGTGGCATGATGGCAGCCGGGAGCGCGGCACAGCGCTTCCCTCCCACCGGTAAAATGTATGCATGAGTACCAAATTCCTGCTTAATTAGTTGAGTTACCTTCATGAATAAATTGCCAGGAATCCAATATAACAACAAATTAAAGGTTTTACGAAATTTTTCTTCCCATCTCCTGTCAGACGTAGGTTTGGCAAGATTTTAATTTAATGATTCCACGTCTATGGGATATCCCTTATGGGATTTTAGTTTGACAGACAGACAGACGGACGGACGGATGGACGGACGAACAGACAGACACAGACAGACAGACGCAGACAGACAGACACAGACAGACAGACACAGACAGACAGACAGACACAGACAGACAGACAGACACAGACAGACAGATAGACACAGACAGACAGATAGACACAGACAGACAGACAGACGCAGACAGACAGACACAGACAGACAGACACAGACAGACACAGACAGACACAGACAGACACAGACAGAGAGACAGACACAGACAGACAGACAGACAGACAGACAGACACAGACAAACAGATAGACACAGACAGACAGACACAGACAGACAGACACAGACAGACAGACACAGACAGACAGACACAGACAGACAGACACAGACAGACAGACGCAGACAGACAGACGCAGACAGACAGACACAGACAGACAGACACAAACAGACACAGACAGACACAGACAGACAGACCGACAAACACTGACAGACACAGACAGACAGACAGACAAACAGACAGACATACATATGGACGACGGAGTGTATAAGGGTTCGGTTTTGTTATTTTAAGGAACCGAACCTTAGAAATGATTAACTGTAGAATATGTTTTTTATCCTAATTTTTTACCCTTAAAATATTAAGATTTAATAAATTACTCTATTACTCATTTTATCGACATTTGTCACAACACTACATATTGATTTTTTTCCAAATCTGGTCGGAAGCCAGAATCTCCAAAAAAAACTTAACAAACATACATCTAATGGAAAAAACCTCTTAATGAAATTAACATAGTTGTTTTGGTGCGGAAGCCAAATAACAGAGAACAGGGATAATTGGGCTGATTGTAGTTTTGGCGGGAAAAATGTAAGGAGTACAAACACTCAATTGACCAAGATGGCCGTTTTATTGGTATGGACTTGTTTCCAGCTGTGTTTAACCTAAATATAGATTTTTAAAAAATTACTAATTTATATAATAAAAAGGAATAGGTCCTTTTTATTTGCTGGTGAGAAAAAAGAGAGGTGAATTTACATACATACGTTTATACACATGCATAACCAGTGCTCATTCATACTATTTTTTGAAGTGAAACTTCTTTATCGGGGTTGGAAAAAATTTAGTGTAACATTTTTTCGTTACGCGTCATATTTATTCGTTCGTTTCGTTTATGTCATAGGCAGGCAACCGAGCAGTCAGAGCCTTATGTTGACTACCGACGTCCATAGACATCCGCACAACCAAAAGTTATGCAGATGCGTTGCCCTCCTTTTCCCCAACCCCCCAATGTGCCACCGGAAACTCACAAACAGCACGAAACGCGACAGCATAGCTGTCACTTGACGCCGGTGTTTTGTGAGCGAGAGGTTGAGCCGGCATGACCACCCCGGTCATGCCTGCTCAATTCGGCTGCAAAGCAGCATAGCACTACCTCTTACCATATAACATTCTCGGCGCACACAAATACTTGAACATGATCCGAAGCACCTAGCGTCCAAACACCTATCGTCCAAACCCCTAGCGTCCAAACACCTAGCGTCCAAACCCCTAGCGTCCAAACACCTAGCGTCCAAACCCCTAGCGTCCAAACACCTAGCGTCCAAACACCTAGCGTTCAAACACCTAGCGTCCAAACATCTAGCGCCAAACACCTGCTCCAAACTGTCAACTTGATCAGTCAGTCGTAGAAAAAGCTTAACATTACAGTTTTTGTATAATAATATTATTTTCTAGTTAAGGAAGGCCGCCTTAACATGGTGTGATAATTAATTTAAAACAAAAAGTTATATATAAACAATTAACAAGTATCAATATACCAAATTAACCTCAAATCAAAAATCCTGTTTCAAATATTATGGAGGGTAGAGATAAGGAGAACTATCGCTGTGTATGAAGTGTTCGTTCATTCCCCAGATAGCTCAGTTCCAATTAGACATAGGTTACCTAAGCATGTTTTAACAGATCCAGCTGACGAAATCTCTCAGCTACTAATGCGCGACGCAAAAGCGCGACGCGAACGTCACAGCATACACAGACACACACACGGTGCTAGGTACACCTGCACACCGCTTGGGCCTCGGGGTCGTAAGCGACGTCGAACCCTACACATGGAAACCACATCGATCCGGATCGATCGCGGAAGCTTAGGTTCGAATCCGATACGAGTAGACACAAACCCAGACCGCGCAAACAGCGCTAGCACTACGCTACCGCTAGATTGCTTGGGCACCGCGCATGACCCGCCTCTCTCTCCAGAGGGAGGGATGAGGGCCGGCCCTCATGATGATAGGTTAAATTCAACCGTAAAAGATTCGTCGACCGTATCGGATTTGACTAGTCCAAATGATGCTCTCCCGAGCAGCGCGCGCGATGAACCGCGCCCCCTGCGGGGCGCGGAGGGGGGCGTCCCCCTTTCGAATATTTCTTAAGTGAGCCATCTGCTCACTTACTGTACCGATTGAGCTTAAAGGCCATCCGGCCGAAAAGTCTAGCCCTTCCGAAAAAAAAAAAAAAAAAAAGAAGTGTTCGTAAAAACTACTCAAGTCATTGCAACAACTATGCTCATCTGTGTCTGTGCTATGTGTAGTAGGTACTGGAAATAAATACACAATAAAACCACAAATTATTTTAAGACATTCAAACTAATAAAATTACACTTTCTGTCTGCAGTATTTTGGTTATATTCACTAAAACATATTAGATTAAGTATTAGTCATTACAACAACTATGCTCATATCGTAGTTTTTCCGTTATTCGGAGCGGGACATTTTATTAACCTTCGCCCCATATGAGATGGATCTCCTGGTCTCGACCCTCCATAACAAATAAAGATCTTATCTTCATACTTTTGCGGCATTCCGCCAGTGTCAAGTTTAATAAAAAAAAACGCGGTTCATGGATTATGAAATTGATCGAATTTTTACCGCCATGTCATCGTAAACAAGATGGCGACTCCACCTGACACCCGCCAAAGTTACGGTCAATCGCGGAGTTATGGACTGGACTTTACGCTTATTTTATTGGTATTCAGTTTTCTTGACGTCTTTAACATGACACCGAAAGATTTATAGGATAAAGCAAATATAATGAAGGCTTGTAGGGAGGTGGAGGTCTCAAATTGATCTTAAAACTATATATTATTTTGTTAAAAACCAATTCAAATTAAATGTTGCCAATACTGATATATATTTTTACCGTGATGTGACGAACGATCATTCGGCTAATGCGGTGGTAATCGATTACCGTCGCTTACAGATGTAATTTCAAAAGTAAAAATAGCGTCATCTATTTATCTTTAGGGATTGGGGAAGAAGATGGAAATTAATGACGGCACAAGAATTTTGGCATAGGATAGGGTAAGAGGCTATTGCCTCTTGCAGATTCGCGCCTTCGTCTGAGCTGTTCTCTGCAATGCCATCCAGTGGACAGTGAGAATAAAATGGATCAAAACTTCTTTAAAACAATACATACCTATATGTGCCAACTTTCATAATGAGTCAAACAGTGTCAATTTATCTGCCTCATATTATATACGTCAATGCGTCAAGGCGACAATAATTCTAATACCGGACACGCGCCAGAGGGGGTTGAGTGTCCTGAGCGAGGTGAGGTTCTCCATACGCGCGCGAGTCTTTAGTTACCTCATTTAGTTATACTCTAAAGGACGTAAACGACAAAATGTTTTTTGTTATTTTATTACGTTACGAACAATAATTGGAAAAAGTCCTTCTAGTATTTTAAAGAACATGTATAGACTCATCTAAGAAGAAAGTTAAGAGGCCTCAACCGATCTCTGTTACAAAAGTTACCTAATCATGTATTGAAAACTAATAAAATAAGGTTTTTATCAAGAACGATTAGGTCACCAAGTTATGTTTTCATTCGTTTTGGAATTACCGAAATAAATGGAAATTATTGACGCCAAAATTTACAATGCGTCCTCAAAGAACTCTAGTAAACTAACCGGGTTTTGTAGAGTTCAATATGACAGTTGGTGTTACAAGCAATACTCTGGTATTGTGGCGCACTGGGCTGAGACCTGACATGGCGTGATTAGCATTTTATTACATTTCTTCTTGTGTATAGTCAAAAAAATGTATATAATAAGAAAGATTTGAAGAATAATAATGTTAAGATGAGCCTTTCGTTATCATATTAGTGGGAGCAAGGACAGAAGAGCTCGGTAAGTGGTCAGCGTCGCCCATAAACAAGTTCAAGTAGAACTAGTAGAGTCCGGAACAGTAAACGATCCCCACCATGGTTCAAGCCTTGTCGTGGCGGTGGGGCTCAGTAGCCTAGGGTGAGCCTTGGGCGAAGCTAATTGAGCCGAGGGGGCTCTTTGTACCCCTCTTATAAGAAGAGGGGACAAAAGAGCAGGGGGCAAGGGGTGAGGATGGAAACCTCACCCCATTGTACTATCCAGATGTTGGGAGGGGTTGTTCTATGGTGCGGGAAAACACCTCTGTTGAGGTGGCATCGGTCTCTTGAGGGACTGACTAGCCGTAGAAGCTAAAGATCACCAAAGGCGGCATTGGAGGTACTTGCCGAGTTTTAGTGGGTAGAGTTGCGTCCACTTACCATCTTTCGGGCGCAACGAGTCCCACATACCCGCCTGGGGAGACCTATTCCACGGCAGGATGCCCCAGAGCATTTCCCGGCGCAAAAGAAGAAAAAAAAGGACCAGTAAACGATGGTAAGTCTCTATTCCAGTACTATCTACTGTAAATAATGGATCCTTTTTTTTTTGATAACGCATGGAAATTCATTTAGACATGTAGCCAGGATCCTCGGGTAAATTCCTGACATTTTTTTATAGCAAAAGGAAGCAAACGAGTAGTCGAAGACTTATGGTACCTAACAACCGACGCTCATGGACATCCGCACAACCAGAGGTTATGCAGATGCGTTGCCTTCCTTTTCTCTATCCCCCAATGGGCCACCGGAAACTCACAAACCGCACGCAACGTGACAGCATAGCTATCACTTGACGCCGGTGTTATGTGAACGAGAGGTACCACCCCGGTCGTGCCGGACCAATTCGGCTGCAATGCAGCATGAATGCAGCAGTCCCTATGTGGGACTCGTACCTGGGAGTGCCCTACCCAAACTAAAACCACTGCGATCTGCAGGCAACAGGATCACCTCAGCGACAAGAAACGCACTCCCCCCTCGTTGATGTGGGATGAGACGCAAATAAATTAACTTATGAAAGCTTCCCAATCCGACCTCAGGATCGATTTGCTTAGGGCGAGTTTAAAACTATTGACTGGAATATCTAGAACTAGATAAACAGCGATTAATTGGAGTTTGACGATCTCCGGGCAAACTCGGAGATACATCGGTCATAGGGCTGTGCCTTTCTAGTCCTGCTAGTATCAAGATATGGTAGGGATTTTTTGACGTTTGATTCGACTTTGAAGCTTCGATGATCGGACGAGAACCGGTGGATAAAACGTGGTATTGACGTTTGCAACAAAAGAGATTTAAAAAATGATCTTATCGCATGGGCTGAAAATTTTTTGCTAAATTTTACAAACTTTTTTACTACAGTTTGACAGGATAACTGGTAGAAATGCTCGTGTCGTCAACGTCGCCCATAAACAAAAACATTAAGGCGTTGCCTTAAAACATGGAAAAGCTAACTAGCATAGTCTATCTGATGATCAGATTTGACGATAGATTCCACCATCATGACCACCAATCAAGAAGAATGTTATACAGGACCGTTTTATCCCATGTTGGCACTTAAAAGGTCCCTTTCGAAAGGAGAGAAATGAAGCTGTGATACTTATACTTATGGTTCATGTTACAATTCAAACATTCATTGAAATATGCTGGTCTTTATATCTAGGACCATTAATAGTATTCAATGATCGTCCCCACCATGGTTCAGGTCGTGGCGGTGGGGCTCAGTAGCCTAGGGTGAGCCCAGCACCTTAGGCGAAGCTAATTGAGCCGAGAAGGCTCTTTGTACCCCTCTCATAAGAAGAGGGGACAAAAGAGCAGGGGGCAAGGGGTGAGGATGGGAACCTCACCCCATTGTACTGTCCCGACGTTGGGAGGGGTTGTATGTGTGCGGGACAACCCCTCTGTGGAGGTGGCGTCGGTCCCTTGCGGGATTGACTAGCCGTCGAGGTGTCCTGTTTGTTTACTAGATCCGGGGCACCTCTCACCAAAGGCGAGGTGCCACGTGCCCCGTGCTTGTCCACATACCAGCTGTCGGGCGCAGCTAGTCCCACATCCCGCGTGGGGAGACCCACTCCCCCGCGGGATGCCTCAGAGCATTTCCCGGAGAAAATCAATGACCGTACATATAACCAAATTTTAGTGAGCAGTTACTATTTTAAATGTACTATCTTTGTTTCAATTTCTTTTTTTTTCTCTTTATTTTGTCGTTTATTTTTACCTACTCATTTATTTCGACGTTTTATTTTTATGTATATTGTTATGTTCATTGTAGTGTGATGCAGTGTGTCATCACAAATAAAGCATTAATTTTTATTATTATTATTATTAACAGATTTAGACAGTAAAAGCATTGAACCAATCAGTGATCTGCATTTCACGGCGTAAAAGAGAAAAAAAGGATAGTGGTACCCACAGGCCCCCCAGGTTAGAGGTACTGCGTATATGAAAACACATTGATATTGATGAAGAATTACGTTTTTATTATAAACGCTAAAGTTTGTATGTGTGGATATTTGTTACTCTTTCACACAAAAACTACTGAATGGATTTTAATTAAAATTTATAATAATATAGCTCATTCATCAGAATAACACATAGGCTAAAATTTATCCACGTACTCCCAGAGAATGGGGAGTACGCGGGCGCAACCGCGGGGTGCTGCTAGTACACAGATAAAACAAAATCTTCCAATTGACAACCGTGTAGCGAAATTGTTTATCGATTAAATGTTTATAATTAGATGCATTTCTCATCAACGAGTAAACTAGCGAAAACCGTTAAATATCTATCAAGATACAATATATGGAACCATGAGTATGAGAGCACAAGAGCGACGATGGATGGGTATGGGCTCTCCCTCTTGAGTGAGAGCCGAGAGGTCCGGGTTCGATCCTGACCCCCCTGTGATGCCTAGAAATGGGTTTTTCTAAATTTCTACGTGCACCTGAACATGAGACCATCGCTTGCTCACCGGTGAAGGAAACATCGTGAGGAAGCATGCCTGAAGAGATTAAAAGTCTTTGAAGGTGTGTGAAGTTCACCAACTCGCATTGGACCAGCGCATCGGTGAACTATGGCCCAAAACCCTCCTCGCCTGATTTCGAGGGAAAAATCCGTGCCCAACAGTGGGATATAAAAGGGTTGATTATATATGGAACCTACAGAAAAATCGAATCACATTTTTTTTATTTTTTTGCCAATCTATTTGTAAATATTGATATCTTTTTTTTTATAGTAAACCACAAAAAACATCCATAAAAACTTGGTTTTTGCACAATTTTTGTTAGAGGCTTAAGGCGTACGGCTGTAATAAATAAAATAAAAAATAACTTATTTATTTATCTAGCTTTAAACTAAATTTAAAAGTTTTACAGCCGTACCCGGATTGATGATTATTATTTTTACAACCTAAGTTACTCCTTATAACATTAGCTATCTGCCAGTGAAAGTCCCGTCAAAATCTGCTGTTTATTTAATTTTCGCGCACTCAAATTTTATACTAGATACCAACTACAATTTCACCTTAAATCACGAAAAACTTACAGACCTAAATCTGAAAAGCATTAGCTAACCAAAAGATACTGGTAGAACTTTGAGCTTATAAAAGCTTTAAGTTCAAATCTTAAGTCAAAGAATTAGCTCGGAATATCAGAGCTTTTAACATTTCGAACTTTGCGGAGTAAGTTTTAATAGAAACAACAAACGGAATGTGCAATATAGACTAAGAGGAAGATATTAGAAGTGGTTAGGATTGTTTTGTGTATTATTTTAGAAGTAGAAGTAGAAGAGGGGGCAAACGGACAGTTAGTTAACCTGATGGTAAGTGAAAGCGACATCCAATGACACCTACTACACCAGAGGGTTAGTAATTGTGTTGCGGGCTTTTCAAATATGAGTATGTTCTTTCTACGGATAGGCAGACTGAGTTAATTTTAAAGTAGCCTAGGCAGATGGCATGTTACCTATCATGAGACATAAGAGAAGTCTCTGTGCCAGTAATTACACTGCCATTCTGCCCTTTGTGCGACATAGCCAAGCTGTGATTAAGTACGATAGTGGAACCCATGCAGTAGGGTGCGCATCATTATCACATCATATTCAGTATAATATGAGATTGCTAACAGATAAATTTTTAAATGAATTTACTTAATACACGACAGATCTCGCCTACTTCATTTCTTGCTTCTTGGCTATATGAGTTACGTACTCCTGCCTATGCACTTATATTAGGTATTTTAATCTGCAATATTTGAATGCTCTCTGTGTAGTATTTAAGAATAAGAAATATCTATTCTTTCATTTTCTTAGAGAAAAAGACTTATTTAAATAATTTTTACCAAGCAAAACTTTTCACTTATTATTAAGTACATGTACTTACACATTTGCCTCATGCTGGTTCTTGTTCTCCAATGAATTGTCTTTTTAAAATCGGTAGTAAATGACAAAATTACTAACTTTTTTTTATTTGCAAGTAAAATATAAAATTAGTATTAATATCAAGGAAGAACGACAATTTTTGAGTCACAGCTTACACTATTTCTAAAATATCATGCACAAAAGTTTACCGTGACAATGATTCGTTTTGTCCGAAGTCTTGAAGAGTTTAGAAATGATCATCAATCCGGTATCCTTTTGAGAATCGTCTGAGACTTGGCACTGATGATCAGCAAGTGACGTTCGTCAGGTAGGTTTGGCCCACCGCCAAATCCATTTGCTAAGTTTTTGCACTAAAGATATTAAGTTTCAAAGGGTATATTCACAGTAATTTGGACTTACCTAAAAGCTAAGATATAATATTATTGCTATTTATGACGGCAATATTATTAAAAAATGTAAGTAGCATTGTTTAGGATATTTTTAGCTGATAATTACGTAAACTTATTTAAATTGAAACGGGAGGTGGGGTTTGGGACAGAGTTTAAAACATGAGACATGGAAAGCTTTTAGAAAATTACTTATGATACTTTCTTTAACAACAAATTAGCTTATTTCCTCTTCGAATTTGTACGAGCATAGAATACAAACGTTATAAGTAGTTTGTTTTTTTTACTAATTTAAATCTATATGTTCATCAATTGAAAAAATTAAAAGATCTTTTTACAGTTCTTTCAATAGAATAAAAAGCAAAATTAAAAATTTTGAAAAAACCCACGACGGTTAAAACATAATTGAAAAATGATAAAATAATTAAAAACACCGACATTTAAACAACAGAGTATCAGTTTTCATAGCCCTTCCCTACGCACCTATTTGGTTCTCGAAGACGTAGATGTGGCAATAACGTATTATTCAAGTCCCTATGAACTTAATATAAAACCCAATATAATCCGTCGGGGGCTGCCATTGAATGGACTAGATTTGTAGTTTTATAGTAACGTAAAATATAATTTGGAGATATTTTATTGCTATACTTATATTTCTTCAAATTTAAAACAGTGATGAAACCGCATCAAAATTTGACTAGTAGTTTTGGAGAGAAATGGTTTTTTTTTTACGTTTTTTACGTTTATTATCTCTAGTTGCATAAATTCTTTAAATCGAGGATTTTTTTAATTATTTTATTCTTTTTCAATTACTTGCATTTTAACTATCGTGGGTTTTTTTATGTATAATTTTGCTTTTTTATATTTATGTTGAAGTTTAAAATAGTAATAGCAGCCCCCGACGGATTATATTGGGTTTTATATTAAGTTCATAGGGACTTGAATAATACGCTATTGCCACATCTACGTCTTCGAGAACCAAATAGGTGCGTAGGGAAGGGCTATGAAAACTGATACTCTGTTGTTTAAATGTTGGGGTTTTTAATTATTTTATCATTTTTCAATTATGTTTTAACCGTCGTGGGTTTTTTCAAAATTTTTAATTTTGCTTTTTATTTCAAACTTTTTATAGAGTATGCTCTATAAAACTAATTAATCTATACTAATATTATAAAGCTGAAGAGTTTGTTTGTTTGTTTGATGGCGCTAATCTCAGGAACTACTGGTCCGATTTGAAAAATTCTTTCAGTGTTAGACAGCCCATTTATCGAGAAAGGCTATAGGCTTTATAACATCACGCTGTGACATATAGGAGTTAAGTAATATTAAATATGTAGAAGCGAAAATTAAATAAATTAATGACTGCAGCGCCTTTAAGTGATTTACCACCGTATCATCTGTTAAGAACCTTTACTGATCAACCACAAACCCTATAATTAATACCGCATGAAAATCGAACTAGATATTACTGCAGCGTCACCTAGTGAGTTAATACCGTAACACCTATTTAAAAATGTTCACTAATCAACCACAAACCCATTATTAAAAGCCGCATCCAAATCGGACCAGTAGTTTTGGTTTTGTAAAAACAATGTTTACTGCAGCGCCCCCTAGTGAGGTGTCACCGTAACACATTTTTAAGAACATGCAACACAATTTAAACCGAACCTATAACCGGAAACCACATCCAAAACGGACTTAGTAGTAGTTGCACAAACAAAATATTATGTTTTCTGCAGCGCCCCCTGTAGGGCTAGCATACGCGCACGACAAAATTGTATCTACCCCTTTTCTCGTATTACTTATATGAAATAATACGAGAAAAGGCGTAGACAAAAATTTTGTCGTGCGCGCATGCTAGCCCTACTGGTGAATTTTCATCGTCATAAAAAATATATGAACATCCACCAATCAAACCAGAACCCACCACTGAATGAAAACCGCATCAAAACAAATATTTACTGCAGCGCCCCCTGGTAAGTCGTAATTGTAACACCTATCTGATAACATGCACCAATTAAATCCAAACCCATATTTGAAAACCGCATCAAAATCAGACTAGTACTTTTGGAGAAAAATTGCAGCATTAGTTTGTACAAATAAATGTATACTGCAGCGCCCCCTGGTGAGTCGTCACCGTAACACATTTAAGAACACGTACCGCAATTAAACCCGAACCTATCACCGAAAATCGCATCTAAAGCGGACTAGTAATTTTGGTTTTCCACAAACAAACATTTACTTCAGCGCCCCCTGGTGAGTTTTCATCGTAACACATAATACAAGAACATGCACCGATCAAACCAGAACCCATCACTGAATTAAAACCGCATCAAAACAAATGTTTACTGCAGCGCCCCCTGGTGGGTTGTAATTATAACACCTATCTAAGAACATGCACCAATCAAACCCAAACCCATCATTGAAATTCGTATCAAAATTAAAATAGTAGTTTTGGAGAAAAATGGCAACATTGGATTGTACAAAAAACGTTTACTGCAGTGCCCTCTAGTGAGTTATCAACTTAATATCTATCCAATAATATGCACCAATGTAATCCGAACCCATCTCTGAAAACCGCATCAAAATCGGACAAGTAGTCTTGGAGATAAGCGGCAAAATAGGTTTACACACACAAACTGCCTCTCACCCCAAACGCATATACAGTCTCCGTTCCGTCGCGGGTAAAAATAATAATATTCGGATTGACGGGTTATTGCAGTTACAAAAAACTTACCTACTTCAACGTTTCGGTTACTTCACAGCCAAGTTTCATTAATGTCAGATTCGCATAAACAAAGGAAAACAATAGACTATAGTAGTTCTAAAGATGTTTTCCATAAATGAAGTGCAACATTCAACACATGTATTTTCGCATAAAAGTTAAGAGCTCGATAAACAAACGGAAAGCGATAAACTTGTAAATGAACTGAAGCACTTTACGTAGCGAACTCTCGGCCTTTAACAAAAAATTTACATTAGTACTTGTGTTTTATAGATATTTTATTGTTTTTCATTTAAACCAATAGATTTAATTCTGTTACCTTGTAGGTTAAAATAGATGTGCTATTTTCTATGTTTAATATTATATTTTTATTGATGTGAAACGTTATTGGTAAAATCGACTAGAATGTCGTGACATCAAATGGTATGACACTTTTTTTATGTTAGTTGTATAGGCAAACTGGCAAACGTGCCACCTGATGGTAAGTGGTCGACGTTGCCCATGAACATAACTAGTATATATGTAGTATAAACTAGTTTACCTGGAACAAGCCCAGGCAACTCGGAGGTGCCCCGGATCTGTTGAGCAAACAGGGTACCTCGACGGCTACTCAGTCTCTCAAGGGACCGACGCCACCTCCACAGAGGATTTGTCACTACAGAACAACCCCTCCCAGCGTCGGGACAGTGCAATGGGGTGAGGTTCCCATCCTCGCCCCTTGTCGCCCTTCTCTTTTGTCCTCTCTTCTTATAAGAGCACAAAGAGCAGCTCCCTCGGTTCAATTTACTTCGCCCAAGGTGCTGGGTTCACCTTAAGCTACTGAGCCCCACCGCCACGGCAAGGCTTGAACCATGTAGGGTTTCTTTATTTTATCCTTTCTTTCTTTATAAAATATTAATTATCAAATACATTTTAATATCAATAAAGATGTCACACATCTGGCTTTTATATTTATACAGTGTATAAATTTAATTCCTACTCCCTCAATCTCTAACTATTGTGAAACGCGGTAAAGGAGTGAAATATTTTTGAACCATGAGTTCGATGATTATCTCCAATTCATCCTCCATCCAGGCTCACAATAGTACTTACATTAGTATAGAATTATAGATTATTATTTAACGCCCGAAAAGGTGGGCAAAGTCGCGAGATACACTGATATATATCAAATCTTTTAAATCAAGATATATATCCCGATAGATTTAATTCCCGACAATTTGTGAACACAAATCATTGTATTAACGCGACGTAAACGGGGAATTATAAAATGACAAGAGCGAATTAAACATTTCTAAGCGGGTGTAAAATCCTTTCCTATCATTAGTAGTATATTATTTACATTATAATATAGCCTTTCAATTTTTCAGCATTTCGAGTGTTCAAGTTTTCAACCTTTTGAACTTTTAACCTTTACATCATTCATAATTTTGACCTTCCAACCTTTCCACATTTTTAAACTCAGCTCAGCTCCACAAAATAAAAATAAATATTATTTTTATTTGTATTATTTTATCTAATAATAAATATATAATCTAATAAGCGTTTTTCTAGTCACCGGCACGGCCACGGTAACGGCGACGGCGACGGCACCGTGCCGTTGCCGTGGAAGCAAAAATGTATGAAAACATATGGCTCGTTTTTCCACTCACCGGCGACGGCAACGGCACGGCGTTGCGTCCCAACGGTACCATGCCGTTGCCGTAGTTAGCAAGCTTCCTACACGGTGCCGCCCCGGTAAAACTGCATGTGTATTGTTTATGAATTGTAGCCTTGTGCGTGTGTGAGTCCGCGGGGCGTGTAGAAGGACGCGGAGCGGTCAGCTGATATTATGATATATTATTATGATGATAATACATATCATCATCATCACTGACTGGAATGTTGGTCTAGTGGTTAGTGACCCTGACTGCTAATCCAACACAAAAACAAATAAAATGAAAAAATAATGTTTGATTCCCACTCAGGACAAATGTTTGTGTGATGAGCATGATCATTTGTTCTGTGTCCGGGTGTAATTTATCAATAATATGTATGTATTTAGAAATATATAAACTGTATGTATCAGATGGCCGAATGTGAACTCACATTCCCAACATATTATTATAAATTACTAGCTGTCGTCCGCAGCTTCGCCCGCGTTAACTTTTAAAATTTGAGGGGTTGACCACCCTTATCACTTAGGGGTATGATAAAATAGATAGTAGCCGATTCTCAGACCTACTGAATACGCATATAAAATTTGGTAAAAATCGGTAAAGCCGTTTCGGAGGAGTACGGTAACTAACATTGTGACATGGAAATTTTATATATTAGATTATTATTACCTATATTATTATTATTATCATCAACAAGAATATATCGCCATCTATATCGTGGCAAAGATTTGGCCGTCCTTGCGTTCAGTGAGGGAGGCCTATGCCATGGACGGATAGAGGCTAATGATGAAATATTATCATAATAATCATGTAATGTCGTGGCATGGGATCGGCCGTCTTGGCATTCATTAAGGGAGAACTGTCTTCAGCCATGGGTGAATCAATTCTGATGCTGATATAATATATAATATCATCATTATCATGTAATGTAGTGGCATGAGATCGGCCGTCTTGGTGTTCAGTGAGAGAGGCCTATCACCAGCCATGGGTGGATCAATTCTGATGCTGATATATATAATATCATAATTATCATGTAATGTAGTGGCATGAGATCGGCCGTCTTGGTGTTCAGTGAGAGAGGCCTATCACCAGCCATGGGTGGATCAATTCTGATACTGATATATATAATATCATCGTTGTCATGTAATGTCGTGGCATGAGATCGGCCGTCTTGGTGTTCAGTGAGAGAGGCCTATCACCAGCCATGGGTGGATCAATTATGATGCTGATATATATAATATCATCATTATCATGTAATGTCGTGGCATGGGATCGGTCGTCTTGGCGTTCATTAAGTGAGACCTATGTTCAGCTGTGGACGGATAGAGGCCGATGATGATACATGTCATCATTATCATCATCATCATGTATAAATTATAATAATATTATGATCTACGTGTCGTCTTGCTGAAGTCCGTGTTAGTACTGAACTTCGAAAACGTGCGTAAACCGTCATCGACAACGACACAGTGGAAAAACGAAGCCACGGCACTGGTGCCGGGCCGTGGCCGCGCCGGTGAGTGGAAAAACGCCCAATAGTATAACTAAGTTATATAAAATCCCTTCTTACACTTTTAGGAAATCACACGCAACATTAAAAAGGCATACATTACCAGATTTTATGAGACGAAATCTTTCAAACTGACCGTAAAAACCCTCCTCGATACCTTAAACGATTTGGGTCTAATACAAAATGACCTCTATACCAAGGGCTTAGGGTCACTTCTTTTGTAATAGAACCGGGAATATATAAATTGTTACGGGGTCTTTTAGTATATCAAATCTGAGAGGTTGGAAAGGTTATGAGTGGGCGGGTGATGATGACCTTGGGACTTGGAGAAGTGGGAATTATTGAAATTAGTGGAAATTATAGTATTGCTCCGAAGATGACTAATTTGAAAGACTTTTTTAACAAAATATTGGCGTATTTATGAAATAAGCAATACATAAAGATCAGAACATTTACTCGGGTCCCCACCATGGAGCTCAGTAGCCTAAGGTGTGCTCAGCACCTTGGGTGAACCTCTTTGTACCCCTCTTATAAGAAGAGGGGACAAAAGAGCAGGGGAACAAGGGGCGAGGATGGGAACCTCACGCCATTGTACTGTCCCGACGATGGGAGGGGTTGTTCTGTAGTGACAACTCCTCTGTGGAGGTAGCGTCGGTCCCTTGAGAGACAGAGTAGCCGTCGAGGTACCCTGTTTGCTCAACAGATCCGGGGCACCTCCGCAAAGGCGGCATTGGTGGCACTCGCCGGGTTTAGTGGGTAGAGCTGCGTCTACCTTTCGGGCGCAGTGTGTTCACATACCCGCCTGGAGAGTGCCCCCTCCCCAGTGGGATGCCTCAGAGCATTTCCCGGCGTAAAAAAAATACTGGGGTCACGCTGAACTCTCGGAATTTGTCAAAGTGAAAAAAAACAAAAGCCACTTAACGCGAACGTATTCGAAAAAGAGAATCAAAAAGTATATTATAATAAAGAGAATTGACTAGAATTAGGGATGTGCTTACACTGTCGCGAACACGTCGTACTAGTCGAGAAGACAAGCACACGACGCACCCTTGAGCTACGATTACACGGCTCTACAACTATGGGTGCTATAAAGTTAGAATAAAACATAGAAGTGACTAGTAGTAGTGATAGAACTGACTTGCGCCGTTTATTATCACGCCATCAATTGAATGCCAAGTCGTGTCTTTCCACATCTTTCCACAAGCACGTCAATTGTACTAAACATATACTTAATAATGATAATAATAATAATAATATCTATTGGACGCTCCCGTGGTAAGTTCTCGAAGAACTTGTGTTACCAGACAACGGAAATATATTTGATATTTTATACTATATATATTTAAGATTTTTATTATATAATACACATATTAAATATACATCCATGACCCAGGAACACAGAAAATATTTTTGTTCCCTGGCGGGATTCGAACCCGCAACCTCCAGCTTGAGCGCCAACACGCTTACCACTGAGCCACAGAGGTCGTCAAAGCCACAGAGGTCGTCATGTACATATATTTTGTATGTTACCCCAACTCAATTTAAAATTCCATCTCTACTCACATTTCGTTTGACAAGTACATGGTTCCTGGGGACTAAAATTTTCATACTAAATGATAAATTAACCAACCCTTTTTGAATTCTTTAGGGTTCCGTACTGTAATAGAAAAGTCATCAACGCATTCGATTCGAAGAGTGACTAGAATGTCTGTCTAGATTTTTTTCATTTATTCTTAAAATCTCTTTATTTAATTATAGTTAAGATATCTAATAAAAGCTCATGCGATTCTTGCTCTATGGTCCCTATCCTATGAAAAAATCAATTTTATTCAAATAAATTACGTACACTTACGTACCATTTTTTTTGGAAGCGAGAACAATTTTAAGGGTCCCATTGACTCTACTTGTGGCTTTTGGCTTTACTTTTTATATTTGACAAAATACCTATTACATACTAGCTGAAACCAACAGCTTCGCCCGCGATAACATAGATTTACAGCTGTATCCAAATTCATTTTGTTTATTTTACAGCCTTTTTAACGCCGGGAAATGCTCTCCGCGGGGGAGTGGGTCTCCCCAGGCGAGTTTGTGGGACTCGCTGCGCCCGAAAGGTGGTAAGATGGACGCAGCTCTACCCACTAAAACCGCATTTGGTGAGGTGCACCGGATCTGTTGAGCAAACAGGGCACTGCTACTCAGTCCCTCAAGGACGACAGAGAGGTTGTCCCGCACCATAAAACCTCCCAACGTCGGGACAGTACAAAGGGTCAGCCCATCCTCGCCCCTTGTTGTCCTGCTCTTTTGTCCCCTCTTTTTATAATAGGGGTACAAAGAGCAGCACCCTCGGCTCAATTTGCTTCGCCCAAGATGCTGGCTTCACCTACTACTGAGCCCCACCACCACGACAAGGCTTGAACCTTGGTAAGGGATTATTTTATAGCGTACACTACTTGGGGGACTGACTAGCCGTCGAGGTGCCCTGTTTACTCATTAGATCCGGGAGACCTTACCATAGGCGGCATTAGTGGCACTCGCCGGATTTTAGTGGGTAGAGCTGCATCCACTTACCAGCTTACGGGCGCAGCGAGTCCCACATACCCGCGTGGGGAGACCCACTCCCCCGCGGGATGCCTCAGAGCATTTCCCGGCGTTAAAGAAAAAAAAGGCATAAGGCGCGTAATTGACCTACATGTGTGGTTTTTAGTCTCTCACTCATTTTAAAGTGATTGCCATAAGTTGATTAGTGTTAATTAATGTTGCTATATTTAGGTTATAAGCTATATAAAAACAATGTTTTTAAGTAACAGACATTAGGGCCAATTGAATCTACCTCCGGTTCCAAGGCGAGACCAGTAAGTAGAAGTAAACTGAAATAACTTTGCCACGCGTGTCGTACTGTTGGTGCCAGTACACTGCCTGCCCTTCTGTCTGAGACGAATCTTCTTATCATAATCTAGTTACACGGAAGAAATAAGCAGGATGGTGTTGACGATGACGATGATGATGATGATGATGGTCATGATGATCATGATGATGGTGATGATGAAGCTGGACATAATAATGATAGTGATGATAATAGATCACGACCCAACGCTACTCTGAACGTCGATTCCAAATATTGACACTCGAGGAGTTAGCTCGTGAGTTCTATTCTCGATGGTGCTACATTGAAATGTGAACGCAAATCATGAACGAAATTCAAACTACCCTCAAATAGTTCACTAGCATTATATAAAGTGACAATAAAGTGAAATGAAATCAAGAATTAATAAAAAGGGAACTACCTAAGTGATGAGCACAATTTTTTGTGAGAAAATATATATTGGGCCTTTGAATATCATTATCAGCCTTTATCCGTCCACTGTTGAACGCTTCCTTCACTGAACGCCAAGACGACCGATCCCTCGCCACCCGCATCCCACAGACCGGCAACTACATGGAGATCTACTTCCCACCTGATTAATGGTCGACCCACTTCGTCTACCTAAACGCCTTTGAATATATTATTTAAAAAATATTACTTAAATTATAGAAGAATCCCCCTGTGCTGCGGTCATGTCTGCATGGGTACCACTATCCTGCCTGTTTCTTCCGTCAAACAGCTCCTGTGTTTCAGAGAGAAGGGCAGGACAGGCTTACCATTTTACGTTACAGGATAGACAATATAGAACGTGAATAAGTGGCATGGACTTTTTTTTATGTTAGTTGGATAGGCAAACTGGCAAACGTGCCACCTGATGGTAAGTGGTCGACGTCGCCCATGAACATTAATCAGTTTACCTGGAACGAGCCCAGGCAACTCTCATTTATGTGTTGCCTATCCTGAGACATAAGATGTTAAGTCTCGGTGCCAGTAATTACACTGCCTGTCTTGCCCTATTCTCCGAAACACAGCATAGCTGTTTCACGGGAGAAACAAGCAAGATGGTGGTACCCATGCAGCCGGGAGCGCGGCACAGCGCTTCCCTCCCACCGGGCTGTCAGGGTAACTTAATTATGTTCATGGGCGACGCTGACAACTTAGTAAGAGCTTAGTAAGAAGTGATGCCACGCGATAGCCGACTGGGCCAGAACGACCGAGGTGGTAACTCTCGCTCACATAACACCGGAATCAAGTGACAACTATACTGTCGCGTTTCGTACAGTTTGCGAGTTTCTGGTGGCCCATTGGGGAAAATAGCGTTGTGCGGTTGTGTATGCGTCGCTATTCGCCAAAAGACTTTGACTGCTCGTTTACCCTCCTATGCTATAAAAAATGTACCATGTTGCTTGTCTGTTACCCTATCAAACGGGCAACTAACAAAATTCCATGAGCCGCAAGTTCATTTATTACCTTTCTTAATGCACATTACTGGACCCTAAACTGAACCCCCCAGACACCCAGTAACAGACAGTATGTTTGTTCGACGATTTATCTCCCCCTAACAAACAAGCTAGTTGGGAATCCCCAGAAATAACATTATACTCAGGTTATTTTTTTAGCGATTCACTAGTATTTATAGCTACCAAAGAGTTTCAAGGTTAAAGACTCCTTGGACAAAGTATGTTTTTTTAAACATTAACTTAGCTTATTGTTAGCTTGTCCTGGATTGACCGGCGGCACGGCGTCATCACCTTCCACGACAATCAAACCGAAGGACGGGTTATTCTGTGATGCGGGTTAACCCCTCTTTGGAGGTGGCGTCGGTATATTGGGGGACTGACTAGCCGTCGAGGTGCACTGTTGCTCAACAGATCCGGGGCACCTCACCAAAGGCGCCATTGGTGACACTCGCCGGGTTTTAGTGGGTAGAGCTGCGTCCAACTCATCATCTTTCGGGCGCAGTGAGTCTCACATACCCGCCTGGGGAGTCCACCCCCCGCGAGTTGCCTGAGAGCATTTCCTGGCGCAAAAGAAAAAAAAGGCTATAGTTCCAGGTAAACTAGGTTATATTCATGGGCGACGTCGACCACTTACCATCAGGTGGTACGTCTGCCAGCCTATACAACTAACATAAAAAAAACATAAAAAGAGTTAAAGAACCTTTTTTTTTTTTTTTTTTTTTTTTACGCCGGGAAATGCTCTGAGGCATCCCGCCTGGGGAGTGGGTCTTCCCAGGTGGGTATGTGGGACTCGCTGCGCCCGAAAGATGGTAAATGGACGCAGCTCTACCCACTAAAACCCGGCAAAGCCACCAATGCCGCCTTGGTGAGGTGCCCCGGATCTTTTAAGCTAACAGGGCACCTCGACGGCTCAGTCCCGCAAGGGACCGACGCCACCTCCACAGAGGGGTTGCCCCGCACCACAGAACAACCCCTCCCAACGTCGGGACAGTACAATGGGGTGAGGTTCCCATCCTCACCCCTTGCCCCCTGCTCTTTTGTCCCCTCTTCTTATAAGAGGGGTACAAAGAGCCCCCTCGTCTCAATTAGCTTCGCCCAAGGTGCTGGGCTCACCCTAGGCTACTGAGCCCCACCGCCACGATAACTCTTGAACCGTGGTGGGGAGAGTTAAAGAAACTAACAAATAAATTGTACTATTGTAAAAAATCACAAATTTTAAAACGATAGGTTTAAAACTACATTTCCGCGCTCAAATTCTCTTTACCATAAAAACATTCGTGGTTGGAATTTAATAACAAAGAAAATCCGACTCGCCAGATGGTGGACGGGTTTTTGATGTTAGAGATAAAACATTGCTCTAATATTTATCCCAAAATTCACATCAGCATCATCAGCATCTATCCATCCACTGCTAAACTCAAGGGGCCTTCCCTTTTAATGATATGAATAATAATCCGTTGCCACAATATTCATAGATGTATATTACGAGGGCGGCACTGAAAATTTCGGGAATCAAGGAAGTGACACAACATTACTATTTAAAATTTATTTACTGCTTTTCGAAGTATTCTCCACGAAATTTGGCACATTTTTCCATACGATGGAACCAATCATTGAAGCAACCATTCCATTCGAAAGTTGGGTCTCCAAAATGGCCGTTTTGTAGGCGTCCACAGCTTCTTCAGGCGATGAAAATCTCTGACCACGCAATTTATTCTTTATTTTAGGGAAAGTATAGAAATCATTAGGGCTCAAGTCGGGGCTGTACGGCGGATGGTCTAATAATTCTATGTTTTCTTGCTCTAAAAACTCTTTTGTTCTGATCCCCGTGATCATCACTGAGCTTGACACGTCCACGTTGAAATTCAGCAAACCAGCGATAAATTGTGGTTTTGGATGGGGCTTCATCACCAAATGCAGAAATCATCCGGTCAACACACTATTTTTGTGTTAAACCACTTCGAAAGTCATAATAAATCATCGCTCTAAAATTTTCTCGAGTCAATTCCATTTTCTCAACGACTAAACAAGCTTGACAAGACCTTGTGACAAGACCGAGAATCTTTTTTTAAATAAATAAATGGTATTCGATTTTTAAAACCAAGGAGTTTTCAATTAAAAAGATTTTAATATGACAGGAACAGTGGAAATATTCCATTCCCGATACTTTTAGTGCAGCCTATGTATCGGGTAGAGATGCGCTATGCCGCGCTCTGCAAGAGGTTTTTTTCGCAGATTAATGCTTTCGCATGATCCAGGTTTACCTCGGCTAAGGCTCCGGGATCTATGTGGGGACTCGCACTTGGGAATGCACTAACCGACTAAACCACCTGCGAGCGCCTTCAGCCGCTTTTTAAGGGCAACGGATCTGCAGGTAACAGGATTACCTAAGCGACAGGCTGGCTCAGGTGAAGGCTAGACTACTCCTCGTAAGGAGGAGAGCCCGACCCTGCAAGGATACCACCATCTTGCTTATGCCGTCTGTGATACAGCTATGCTGTCTTTTAAATAGGACAGGCCGTCTAGTGCTTAGCTTACCATCTTACATCTATGCTAGATGACGCACTACAAGCCATAAAGTCAGACCACTTACCATCAAGTGGCACATCTGCCTTGCGTATAGAAATAACGTATGTGGGATGTAGGCGGGAAGCCACAAAGGGAGATCTCCGACCGAGCGAGATGGTATGCTCGGTCAGGCCGAAGCCCACTTGCTATCAATTCAGTTGTATGTATAGCGACGAGCTGTGGAACTTTGATAGCGTGATTCAGGAATGTGGCGAATTGGTCCGCCACACGTATACACACTCAAATAGTTATAGTGGGGGGATATGCTTACTTAGTAGTACCACAATCTTGCTTACTTCTCTCTCAAATCTTGCGTGGGATGAATTGGTACCAATGGGACCATCGTCCGGCTCAATTCTCCTATTAGTTTTGGCGATTGTTACGTAATTAAGACGAACAAGCATACGCTTAAGAAACGGTAAGTGATTACCGCCGCTTCTTTCTTCGCTACCTTTTCTTTTATTTTCTTGGACAAAAGAAGGACAGTCAAAATAATAGGATTTCACCAATAGAACGATAGGCAAAGATTTAAATCGTTAGAAAAAACCTTGAAAAAAACCTTGAAAAACTATGGAATATTTTTTTCTTGTTAAATTGGTTATTAGAACGGTACTGACACAATAGTGTCGTCTCTGTTTACCTTACGCAAATTGTGTAATAGAATAGAATAGAAGAAAATTTATTTAGGTATATTATTACACTGTTACACACTATAAATAACCACTACTTTCTCTGTCGCACTGATTGCGAATGAGTGAGCTCACTCATTTTGGGTGGACACATTTTGGAGCGGTCATACTATGGGCAGGGGCGCATCTAACGATTTAAATCTTTGACGATAGGGTATTCAGAGAAATAAAACATGTCTTGTAGTACCATACATACCTTATGGCAATTCTATCCCTTGAGACAGAGTATATATACTTTAATCTAGTAATAAAAAACGATAGCTCTGATGTGTACCTACCTTTATGTTATGACTAAAACTAAAGTTAACTAAACATCTAAGAGCTTATAAACTCCATGAAGTTAGGAAATAAGAAGAGATGCCCCTTTCTTTCAACTTACAGCTGTAAGTGAGTGCCTGATCCGCCATCTTGAGTGCCCTTTTCATAGTAGTATACTCTATATAGTTTTTGGTTTTGCTGTCAAAACCCTAGCAATGGTAGCCATTTTAAGTGCCGATTTGAGTTGTAGGTATACACCTTTTTTCGTAGGTATGCCCAGTCCTTCTATATTATGTCTATGATAAACTCAACCTAACCTTCATTTACAATATAATTTTTTTGAAAATAGTTTCTCTTCATATTTATATTTATATTGTTAAGGGGGCTTACCGCGTTTAAAAAATTATTGAGTTCCCGATATTTCGGCAATGTTTCAATCGCCATGATCACGGGGAGACTGACGTACGGTGCTGGTAGATGGTGATGGCTTCTTCTTCTTCAACTATGGCTCCCTGAAGGATTTGCCAGTATCAGAGTGGAGCTCAGTTTGCATATAGTTTCTCATTTTCACAATGAAGGTAAAATCATCAAAACAAACTATAAAAGCCCACCTTCACAGATCAGCAGGTCAAGGAATAAATCTATAAAGTAATACTTAAATATTGGTTTACTTTAATTTAACAAAACCTACAAAATTCTAAATGCTTTCAATATCGTTATTATCTATACAAACATAAATATGCCTTAGTCTTCGCGTTGCCATATATAAAATTTAATAAATCGCGATAAACCACACACAAAGTTTAACTATAATGAGTGAAATTCAGAGTTCCTAGCGGACATGACGCGAACATTTTATAAAAGTTTAAATATAAGTAGAGAAAAGGTAAGTATAGTCACAGTATCCGCTAGTATTCCTCGTCCATTATGAATGTTGCCAACAGTTGCAAGTAATGTGGACATTAATAAAAATTTACATTTGTAATGCTACAATCTTGTTTAATTAAGTTGTGAGAAAATATTCTTACTTTTGTCAGAGTCACGACTTGTTATGTCTCTTTATAAGAGCCCTTTAGTTTTCTTCTTTAGTATCAATTAAAAATATCATCAATGGTCATATTAAAAATATATTAATCATATTCACTTACTTCCTTAGGGAACGCCAAAATAGGCGAAACCAGACAATTTGCCTTTTTTATTGTGTAAAAGAAGTAAAAGTAAATTAAATATAGTTTAAATAAAAACATTTTACAAAAAATTAAAACCGACTTCAAAAATACTAAACTAAAAAGTAATAAAATAACAGTTTCTTTAATGTTTGTGCTTACAACATATAATCAACTTAATCTTCTACTAATGTACAACCTTTGCGTTTACCACGTCATTATAGTTACTTTTGGAGTCGGTGTCAGCCAAGGTAGGTAGGTAGGTAATGTACAGCAACAAATACGACACCGACTCCAAAAGTAACTATAATGACGTGGTAAACGCAAAGTTTGTACATTAGTAGAAGATTAAGTTGATTATATGTTGTAAGCACAAACATTAAAGAAACTGTTATTTTATTACTTTTTAGTTTAGTATTTTTGAAGTCGGTTTTAATTTTTTGTAAAATGTTTTTATTTCTTAATTTTTAGTGATTCCGAAATTCGTCGTCTTGGCGTTCATTGAAGGAGGCATGTTCAGCAGTGGATGGATAAAGGATGATGATGATGATGATGATGATGGTGATGGTGATGATGATTACGATGACCGCGACATACTATGGTGTGCTACCAAAGCATCCTATACAATTGTTACATCGACACGTAATAAAAAAATCATATCATCAAGGTAAACAAAACCAACCAAATAGGCATTATTGGGAATAACTAAAAAACGGCTTGTCAGATCTTAATAAAATTAATATGGGACCAAATTGGAAACACCAGCTTTCAAACAAAAAAATAACCATCGAAATCCATTCACAAACGGCGGAGATATCTTGTCACATACATACAAAAAAAAAAAAAAAAAAAAAAAAACATACAGACGAATTGAGAACCTCCTTTTTTTTTAAGTCGGCTAAAAAACTTTAAAAAAGCACGCTTTAATAGCATAGGTACCGACAGTGAGTACCGAAGTAAAAATTTGAAAATAATTCCTAAAACAAGAATTAAATGGATTAACAAAAACTTATTACCTACTTATTGTAAAAAAAGCGTTAAAATATTTGACAATTTACAAATCTACGCCATTGAGAATTTAAAAAACAAAAATGGCGTCAGAAATATGGCGGCAAATACACCAGTCACCACAACAAGTAGCAATAAATTAAAGTTTATTAATTCGCGAGACAAAGAGATGCTGAAGCATTCTGCTTTGTCTGAATTTATGAATGTATAATGTAATCACAGAACTACTATGCACCTGCTTTCAATTTGATTATTAATTTGTTTCGCACGATCTGCTTTTGAGTGTTAACGAGATTGTGAATATCTTCACACAGGCACGTAATAAAAAAACCTTTGCCAAAAAAATAATGTCACAGATAAAAAATATTAGAGAGAGAATAGAAAGAGAAGAAAAAAATTCTCGGCAATAGACACATATTATCATATATCCCGTGACCATGGTTGCTGTAAAGTATCCGAAACGTCGGGCTTGTAAAAATCTTAATAAACCGCTATAAAATCCGTAAAAATTGTTTTATTATAACATATTATCAATGTCGGAGTTTTACACGGCATTGTCATGCCTACCATTTTCCTTCTTAATTTATCTTCTAAACTTAATACTGTATTAAGGATCGAAGAGAATAGGTAGTATAATTGCTGACGCTGACATGAATAACAAAAAAACTTATTTGCAAACCATTAAGATATTTGGATAGTCATGGGCGACGTTGACCATTGCTTTGCCTATTTACTATAAAACTTTATATTGTATATTTTTTTAAGTATACATAAATCTTTCATAAAAAGACACATTGACAAAAACACGGACCAAGAACAAAAAATATGTAAAATTAACAAGTCGTATTTTATATCCAAGGTTATGAACCATTAGATTGCGTTTGACAATTACTAATTATCGTGTATTGTGTCCTATTCTCTGCTAATTGTTGTGTAAAGTGAAAATAAAAAGGGCACAATTCAACAAAAGTCGCTGTCAAAACAATAAAGATGGCCGGCAAAAAATGGCGGACATTGTCCATAGAGCCAGAAAGATTGATTGTAATCAACATAATCAGTCAATTATCCTTTACTTTAAAGAGACTTGGGCAGACCAAGCGGAATTCGAACCCATATTTGTATGATGAATATAAATATTTATAGAATAAGCATCAGCTAAATATGTTTCTATTAATCTAAAAAAGTTAAATATATTTAATATATCTCCTCTAAATCAGAGAAAGAGATAAATATAGAAGTATAAGTTGTCTATGCGCGTACTCCCAAAGACATTGAATCTTATTGAGTATGTGTGACTCCTTACAATGTTTTTTTTTCTGAAAAAGACGATGTTAAATCAGGTTTTCAGGAATAAGAAAATAGTGCAACGGCTTCACCCACAATTCTAACTTGGAGACATATCACACCGACAATCGTCTTTTACGGTGATTATTTAATATTCAACACCCAGAAGAATATAGAACCAATTTGTCTTTGGCAATATTTCGGAGATGTTCCCGACACGACAGACAGACAGTTCACTTCGTGTACAATACAACAAGCGCTCAGATGTTTTCTAGCATCAGGTGATACATGAAAACCTATACACAGACGCCAGACAGGTGAAAGAGATGAATAGAGACTGATGACAGTTTTAGGTTTGAAGGTGAACTAATTTCACGGCAGATTTCAAGTAGGAGGTATCGAGTAGGACTCGCCCAGAACGGTTCCGAGCTTAGCTTTGTCCATAATCATTTTTGGACTATAGTTGACGCAATGCACGATGGGTTCGAATCCTGCAAAACATAAACGATTGAGTAGGACTAAATATAGTATAGTAACAGGTGAAAAAAGATGCCTTTGATAAATAATATTTTGTATTGAATTCCATCAATAAATTTTAGCTGTTTTTTACAGTTTCGAAAAACATATTTGTTGTCCGAAATAAATAGCTTATAACATATATTTAAAAAAAAATAAGAATTATTTAAAAAAAAAAAAAAAAAATACCCGCCTGCAAAAAAAAATTAATTTGGCGCCAAAAATCCGCCATTTTTTTTAATTTTATTTTGATGTACTCAGTGTAATCTCATAGTAAATATGAATCTAACGACACCTCTCAAGCTAAAATCCATCGAGCCGTTCAGGCCGCAGAGCCTAACAATTATACATACATACTCTCGCAAAACATAACACTCCTCCTGGCGCAGTCGGGTAAAAAACCCTTTTTACCCGTTTAATTTACCCAAATTCGCCGAATTGTTCCGGAGATTACCGAGACCAAACTCTTATAACATAAGATTTTTCCTTTTGTCACCAATAAAGCTGTTACAATCGCAAGCAGAGTGTTTCTAAGATTTGTGACTAATTTGTGAACAAAGCAATTTCACGGAGAGCGGAGGCGAGGAACTGTCACACACATGCTTCTTAATTAATAACATACTTCGCGATCTGGGTTATTTCATCATCATTATCACGTCCACCGCTGCGTCCACATAGCTATCTCGTAGTTCAAGCCCAGCCAGTCACATCCAACATGGTGAATTTACAATGCTGTATATGGAATTTCAGAAAGTAATTTAGAACTTATAAATTCATCATCAACAACAATATCATAATCGACAAGTATAGCCCTACCATGCAATCCCTTCCCGGTCCCTTGATATCAGGCGAGAAGGTTAGGCCTTTTTTTCGCAGGGAAATCCTTATGGATGCAGCCAGGATCTTCGGGTAGATCTTGAACTAATGTGGGACTCGCACCTGGAAGTGCCCACCCTAACTAAAACCACTACGAGCGCCTTCGGCCGCTTCTTAAGGGTCCCGGATATGCAGACAACAGACAGGATCACCTCAGCGACAGGCTGGCCCCGGTGAAGGCTAGACTACTCCTCGTAAGGGGGGGGACTACCCGGCAGTCCCCGTGACGTCGTGTCTACTGGGCCCAGGTTCCCATCCTGAGCCCGACACAGAGGCGTTACTGGAGGCGCATCAAGTAGCGCCTCCTACGCACCCCCATTCGTCGCCCGCGGGAGGCCCTAGCTTACCGATGCGCTGGCCATGTTCAGCACGGGCTTTAGATAATCCATTTTAGGTACCCGGTCAGGATCGATTCAAGACACATAGACACCGAACCTTTCATCATTATCATCAATAGCCTGTTATCAGTTCACTGCTAAACATAGGCCTCTTTCAATTAACCCAAATACGGCAGAACCCTCAACTCGATCCTATCCTTCTCGAACGTGGCCTCCACTCAAGAACTAAATGAGCCTGTGGGGTGTAAGTGAGTGCCCCAAAGGGCGAAAGCCCACTTGTTATTATATCAGCTGTTGTATATATTTTAAAAAAAAAAGCTGTTGTATATATTGTGCCGAACTGTGAAGTCTTCAATAGCGCGATTCAGGATTGTGGTGCTAATTCGTGCACAAACACGCCAGCCATTTCTTCGGTGTAATTGTAGTAGGTTAATACGAATTTCTAATTAGGTTTTTGTAGGATTCGATGTATGTATTTTAGTCATGAATGATGAAAGGGTTGTACCCAAACCCAAGTTTAAATTTTCTCTACGTTTGTTTTAAGTGAAATAGATGTTTGCCGTCAAACCTTGCTCACGTTGTTTTCTCAAATTGTTCAATGACTAAGCATGTTTTTTTATTTTTTTAAGGATCCGTTCCCTATAACGGCAGAATGGAACCCTCAGAGATTGTCTGCCGTCGAATCGCTACTTACTTCCCGACATATAATTATGAAAGGCAAATCACAAATCTGAAAACCATTAATTGGATATTCCTCTTCTTTTTTTTCTTCTTTTATGCCGGGAAATGAACTGTGAGGAGAGTGGGTATCCCCAGGTGGGTAGTAGGACTTGCTGCGTCCGAATGGTGTTAAGGTGGACGCAGTTCTACCCACTAAAACCCGACGAGTGCCGCCAATAATATAATAATAATAATAATAAACATTTATTTCGGGCTGCATAGGCCCATAGATAAATACCTTAACCTAAACATACATAATTATAAAACAATGCCAATGCCGCCTTTGGTGAGGTACCCCGAATTTAATGAGCAAACAGGGCACCTCGACGCCACCTCCACAGAGGGGTTGTTCTGTGGTGCGGGACAACCCCTCCCAACGTCGGGGCAGTGCAACAGTGGGGCCTCACCCCATTGCACTTCCCATCCTCGTCCCTTGTCCCCGTGCTATTTTTCCCCTCTTCTTATAAGAGGGGTATAAAGAGCACCTCCCTTGGTTTAATTTGCTTCGCCTATCCAAGGCTCCTGAGCCCCACCGCCACAACAAGGCTTGAATCATGGTGGGAGGAAAAGGATCTCCTTGGGCTAATGGCAACGAATTTAATCAGAGGAACTATGAAATAGGGGCAAGTCCCACCACCAACCCATGGCCCTATCAACCTGTCGCGGTTATACGGTCCGAATCTCGTAAGTGCGTACCCTAATGTCTGGGGTTTCTTCTTCTGGCCTTCAGGTGCGCACGCTTCCGTTCCCTACAAGTTATTTAATTCTCTATCTCTTGTCCCTTAAGTCCTTCTCCCCTTTCTGGGGCGGACGGCACAGATACGCCTTCGGTGTCTGCCGATAGTGCGCTCTGCTATCTTCGGTGGTCTTCTTTTGCCTTCTTCTTTAGTTTTCCGCTTCGTTGCCTCCGTTCTTCTCGAGGTCGCTCCTTCTCTTGTGCCATCGTCGCGCGAAATCCCGTAGTCTACCGAAGTTCGCCGCCGAAGCCACGAGATCGCCGTAGTAGATTGGTCCCACCTCTTGTACTTCGATGCCGTCTAACAACTCCCTACGCTCATCCCTGTACAGAGGACATTCCCAGAGTGCGTGGTGTACGTCTTCCACTGCAGCTTCGCCGCAGTAGCATGACCCCACAGCGGACAATTTCATTCTGTGAAACCTCCCCCTACAACACCCATGACCAGTCAAGATTTGGGACGTTTCATAATCCGGCTCGATCCAAGTCGCCTTGAAACGAGCCTTCACCTCCGGGAAAAACCGATATAGCTCCCTCCCATGGATCACCGTGTCCCAACGCTCCTGCCATTAAATAGGAGCAGTAGGACATATTTTATAGTTTCCCTCCCAAATTAAAACAGAACAGCGCCAGATTGCAATGACTCAAATAAACCAAGAAGACAACAGCCAGGATCTCAGCTGCAATGACGAAATGAAGTCGAAGTCTACCAAGTATCAACTGCATCAATTTTGAATTTAGTTCATTTTACTTCGTTCTCACTTCAGTCTATTTCAAGCACATACGATTTTTACGGCCCTTTTCCATCGTTGTGAAACCCTAGAATATTAAGATAATTCCAAGGCCACAAGATAAGTGGTGTGCCCTCGTCACGTCAACATGATCAGGGTTAGACAATATCGAAGATTATATCGAATCATGTTTTATGAAGCTATTTCGTTGTGTCTGAGATTTTTTAATATAATTTATGTATAACACTAGGTATTTAAGAGATAAAATACGATATGAGGTTAATGATGTACTTCTATTGTAATTTCTATTTCTATATGTGGGGAACTATAATAATAATATCTTATACACCACGTCAATCTGTTCCCGTGGTAAGTTCTCGAAGAACTTGTGTCACGGGTACCAGACAACGGAAATATATTTAATACTTTTATACCATACATATATTTAAGATTTTTATTATATAATACACATATTTAATACACTTCCATGACCCAGGAACTCAGAAAACTTTTTTGTTTCCTGGCGGGATTCGAACCCGCAACCTCCGGCCTGAGCACCAACGCGCTAACCATTGGGCCACGGAGGTCGTATGTCAACTATAATTGTTAGCTTTATCTTTCTATGTTAATTGTGTATTTGTGAAAGTGATTTAGTTGTTGTTGTTCCTCAAAATTATTAAATAAATAAGTCTCAACCAAAACGATTAGGCGTATGACAGCAACCGCCCGAACCCCGCCTTCACGCTCATCCCGCGTGAATGGGGAATTTTTTGGTGCGGCGGTGGACTCGGCCCAGCACACCCTCGAGGTGTGCCCGAGATGGGCCGCGCTGCGTCACGGTCTGACATCACTGATCGCCGAGAGTCATCACCGCGATGCTCAGTGACGACGAGTCCTGGAGCTGCTCTCTTCTGGGCCGTCTCTAACGTGATTAAACCCGGTATGTTTAATTGTCTCCTACATCCAAACTTACAAAGGTTACCTACCCCCTTATAAGTAGAGATTACTATAGACAGATAAAAACTTTACCCTAACACTTTCCTTTTTGGGAAAAAACATTTTCCGCTTACTTTCACGCTCGCCTGCTTCCATGGTGAGGGCTTGTAACATCACCACGACGTCAAGATGGAACGGTGCGGTGCCGCGCTGTAGTATCTATAGTATGTAGGTAAGCCCATAGTCTTAATACACACTACGTCTAATCTAACCAAGAACTTCATATTAAAAAAATGACTCTCGCCTTCGCTCCCGCTCTCGCCTCCACTTCTCCCATGATGAGGTTCTTAGACATTATAAAACATCTAACCAAAAATATAATTACAAAAAAATTACTCCCGCGTGCGCTCCCGCTCCCACACCCGCCTCCGCTCCTCCCATGTGAGGGCCTTAGACATAATAAAGGAGATCGCGTGCCAACGAACATTAACGTCGGGAGCTGTTCTGAACGCACCAGTCCACTTACTCTCAGAGTGGGCCATTTCACTTGGCCTTATGGTTTTTCAAATTCTAAATTTTTATTTAAAAAGACCGGACTCGACAGACGTCCTACTCAAACATTTTGACGTAGACTGAATTGTAAAACCCAGCCATTCAAATCACTTGAAAAAAAACGAAAAAGTCAACTAAATCGATTTTTCCTTAAAATTGAAAAGCTTGTCGGTTGTACTGCCAAGGCGCCCTATAAATTTTACAGATCAAAAACTTCATCATGACATTTCATCTGTAGCTAACAAAGCTCTTCTCAAATATTAAAATGTTTTCGGAAACTAAAGTTTCAATATCCCTGGCCTTTATTATAAGTGTTTAAAAAGAGATGTTTTCCATATTTCCACTTTTATTTCGCGAAGCATGATATTTCGTTATTATGTACAAATGCCATGTTAACAAGACTTGCGGGGGAATAGGTGAAGCCACAAAGGGAGATCTCCGACCGAGCGAGATGGTATGCTCGGTCAGGCCGAAGCCCACTTGCTATCAATTCAGCTGTTGTATGTATAGCGACGAGCTGTGGAACTTTGATAGCGCGATTCAGGAAAGTGGCGCTGATTGGACCGCCACAGACTATTTAAACAAGATTTAAACAGTTTTAATAATGGAAATATAAAATCTTATTTCTGGCCTTTCTTACTTGGTACAGGGATGGCGGACCAGTGGCACACGGCCCAATTTTTTGGGCACGCCACTATGAAGTTAGGTAAAGACTAATTAGATTCGCTCTTACCTCATATTGGGCGTTAGAAAATGTGTCATTGGTGGTAAGAGTGACTATAATATAATAATCTATTTTTTGTAGAGTTTTGAGTAAATTTTGTGTTCTTCGTTATTTGTGGCTTCGTTAAACATTTTTAGACATAATATTATGGCACGTTGATGCATAAAGGTTCGCCATCCCTGATCTAGATCTTCTAGCACAGCCTTAACATATCGTTTACTGAATACAATAGGAATTTGCTATTTACAATATGTAAGGACAAAATAACTTGGTGTATAATTTATTATTATTTCGATGTTTGCCAATTTACCAAGATTTTCGCGTGAAAATTCCAAATTTCACCCTCACCATTTCGATGTCCGGAAATCCACAACAACTCGATTTTTACGGCATTTCCTGTCTCGCACTACAAATATATGGAATCAGCTGCCACTGCTGTTTACGAACCGATACAACTTAGGGACCTTCAAGAAAAGAGCATACTCATATTTGAAAGGCCGGCAACGCACCTGCCAATCCTGGTGCACCGACTATCCATTTGCCCCCTCTTCTATAAAAAATAATGACCAAAAATAATCTTGCTTATAATTTTTTATTGCAACTTTGTATTGCGAAATGTTTATAAACAAATTATTACAACAATATGAACCTACGGGCAAGCAATTTTAATACAAAAAACCCTATATAAAAGCCCTCAACACAGAAACGTCTCTAAAGATATAAAAAAAATCATTAAATTTCCAATATACTGTTATCAAAATTAAAATCTTCCGTACTAAAAATATTCCTTCGCTTATTTCCTCTCGTTCCGTTGATCAGGGAAGGACACCTATTAGACAAGATTGAGTGGCGCGTTACATCTTCATTACAGGATGCTGCCTCGGTGGTCAGGACATCTATAAACCTAGAAATTCGAATGTCTCTTGAGATAAAAGTTTGTACGAAATTTTATTTATAAAACGACGCAAAAGAGTTTTATTTGTTTTCATTTCATTTAATTTGATTTCTATGGATTGTATGTAGATATTTTTGAACTTAAGGTCGTATAAGGGCTGTGTGTGATCCGTTATTTTTTCTGATTTTAATTTTCACAATAACGTGTGTAGGAGTTAACGTAAGTAGACTCACACTCAGGAGAACGGATAGATAAGGTTCAAAAGTGGAGGCCACGTTTAAGATGACGAAATGTTGGTCGACCATTAACCAGGTGGGAAGACGATCTCCGTGCAGTGGCCGGTCCATGTTGGATGCGAGTGGCAAAGGATCGGTCGTCTTGGCGTTCATTGAGGGAAAGTTCAGCAGTGGACGGATAGAGGCTGATAATGATGATGATAACGTGTGTATTAAATCTCAGTAATATTTCCTTATTTTGCATATATCAAAATCGAACCCAGACTATTCGGTTCGAGTCTCCAGTTCGTAACATTTCAGCCTTCGGTGCTTTTTTCACGTTGTAAGCAAAACTGCGCATGTTGGACTCCAAACTGGATGGATGGTTCCGTAACATAATAATGACATAATTATTTATTACAATAGAGGTAAAGAGATTCTGTGTTTCAAGTTGAATGCGTTAAACACCGGATCGATAAGATTTAAAAAATATTTTTGCTTTTGATAGCGCCCTTTTCTTTTGCGCCGGGAAATGCTCTGAGGCATCCCGCGGAGGAGTTGGCCTCCCCAGGCGGGTATATGGGACTTGCCCGAAAGGTCTACCCACTAAAACCCGGCGAGTGCCACCAATGCCGCATTTGGTGAGGTGCCCCGGATTTGTTGAGAAAAAAGGGCACCTCGACGACTAGTCAGTCCCTCCAGGGGCCGACGCCACCTCCACAGAGGGGTTATCCCGTCCCCTGTCCTCTTATTATAAGGCCCATCTTATAAGAAGAGGACAGGGGACGGGACAAAGAGCAGCTCCTTCAGCTCAATTTCCTTCGCACAAGGTGCTGAGTTCACCTTAGGCTACTAAGCCCCACCGTCACAACAAGGCTTGAACCATGGTGGGATTTGATAGCACCTATTATCAAGCATATATTATTTAGGGGCAGTCTTGTCTTATATTTTAAAGAATCATTTGATTTGGTAAAACCGTGGAGAACAGCTAGTATTACATATTATAGAAATTAGAATGTATATAAGTTAATTTCGTCTAAAGTATAAACCCTTATTAATATTACGTTATGAGTAAATAAATGAGTTAGTAATAACAACATATTAGAGTGGGATTATTTATTTATTATTTGTTTAGGAAACGAATAGACGATATTATATTTAGATTACAATATTAGAACACAAACAAGGTCCTACACAATAGTAACTAGGAAAAAGAAATATTATCTTTAACCTACCATTTTTATATTCTCATTTATAACCTACTATTATTTAATAAAGAGGTGTTCGTAGTTTGTAAGAAGTTCGTTCATCCGAATTTTAAAAATATTTTATTAATAGAATGCTACGTCATAACTGAGTGGTCGTATTAAAATAATAATTGCCAGAATTTGGATGAAGATGTGGGCAATAGATAGTATATATAATATAAAATTGTTAAATGCTTCAAGCCTTATCGTGGTGGTGGGACTCAGTAGCCTAAGGTGAACCCAGCACCTTGGGCGAAGCTAAGTGAACCGAGGGGGCTGCTCTTTGTACCAGGATGGGATGGGAGGATGGGACTCACCCCTTTGCACTGTCCCGACGTTGGGAGGGGTTGTTCTGTGGTGCGGGAAAAAGGTTACTATTAGTGAACAATTAGAAAAAATCTAAATTTTCGTCAAGCAATATCATATAGGTACATTTTAAAATTGAAATAGCTAGATATAAAATATAATATTATAGGTAATAATAATATTATATTTTATATCCCTTCATATCCCGTATATCATGTCATGGTTGCCTATCACAGTCATGGCCCTCATACGTCATAATGGATAAATTTGGAACTCTGTTGGAAATAAAAGCAAGAAATATAATACTACTAGCTTTTGCCCGCAGCTTCGCCCGCGTTTACTTTTAAAATTTGAGGGGTTGACCACGCTTATCACTTAGGGGTATGAAAAATAGATAGTAGCCGATTCTCAGACCTACTGAATACGCATATAAAATTTGGTAAAAATCGGTAAAGCCGTTTCGGAGGAGTACGGTAACTAACATTGTGACATGGAAATTTTATATATTAGATTAATGTTAAATATACTGCAATAAACATATCTTCGTATTTCGGGACCCCGTGATGTGGTCACCGGGTAAGGGCCCCGTATATTGTGCCCATATGGGCACCATATGAAAAAGACGGCACTAATTACCGTTTTCCCTTTACTTTCCAGTAACACTCATTCTTACGCCTCCCAATCCTCCCCTCCCAATGATGCCCGATCTTGTTTCCGCCATGTTCTATCATTGTACGGAACCCTAAAAATATACAATGGTTCAGTAGGTAAGTCGACGTGCCAATAAAGCGATATTAAACCGATACCACAGTTTAATATCACTGGATCACAAGCGGGTGGGGTCGTGTGAACTTTTTTACTGTCGCTACATTATAGCATCAAATAGCTTTTGTCAAGGTCTAAAAAAATGGCGATGTAAAATCAGCGGAATTGAAAAAAATAACACAGAAATTTGTTGCTTTTTGTTGCTAATTAGTTGCTAAAAAAATATTTTTTTTGCTCCAACCGATCGCAAAAAATCGGCAATAGCGCTAACTTTTCATTAAGATAGCGTGGAAATCACTGGATGTGGACTTATCGATCAAGCGAATAGGGGTCAATTTGTTGCTAATTTGTTACTAAAAGATGCTAAGAAGAAAGAAATTTTAAAAAATAAAAATTGTTTTTTTTTAATTATGCCAAAATAAATAATGTCCACGCCAGCTTGACTCTCGAGTTTTCCGTGGAAAAACTATAGTAAAAATTTGTTGCTGCTCATACTGCAGCGTGTTTTAGCAGAGAGAGTCAGCAACAAAATAAAAACCGGAAGTCAAGACAAGTTGGAGATCGGTTTACAAAAAATCTGGCCACGCTAGTTTAACTAACGATTTTTCCGTGGAAAAACTACGGTACAAATTTGTTGCTGCTCATACTGCAGCTTGTTTTAGCAGAGAGAGTCAGCAACAAAATAAAAACCGGAAGTCAATAGAAGTTGGAGATCGGTTTCCAAAAAATCTGGCCACGCTAGTTTAACTAACGATTTTTCCGTGGAAAAACTACGGTACAAATTTGTTGCTGCTCATACTGCAGCTTGTTTTAGCAGAGAGAGTCAGCAACAAAATGAAAACCGGAAGTCAAGAGAAGTTGGAGATCGGTTTCCAAAAAAACCGCCACGCTAGCTTAACTAACGTTTTTTCCGCGGACATTATTTATTTTGGCATAATTTAAAAAAAAAACAATTTTTATTTTTTAAAATTTCTTTCTTCTTAGCATCTTTTAGTAACAAATTAGCAACAAATTAACCCCTATTCACTTGATCGATAAGTCCACATCCAGTGATTTCCACGTTATCTTAATTAAAAGTTAGCGCTATTGCCGATTTTTTGCGATCGGTTGGAGCAAAAAAATTAATTTTAAGCAACTAATTAGCAACAAAAAAGCAACAAATTTCTGTTTTTTTTTTCAATTCCGCTGATTTTACATCGCCATTTTTAGACCTCTTTTGTCAGGAATAGGAGTGGTGGAACTTTTTACTATAGCTTGAAATATTATTATAGCATATAGCATATCTCAACATCAGCAATAATAATTATTAATTAGTAGGTATGATGAATGATTTTTACAATAGCTCTAAGCTATATTATAGCTTCAAATAGCTTTTCTCAGCATCAGCAATTATATGAATGGGTGAAGTTTTACTATAGCATGAAACATTATAGCTTTAAGCAGCTTCATATGGGTGTTTTTTACTAATAAAATAAAGAAACTCTTCAGTTCTATCATTTTAGTGCAGAATTCAGCGTTTCCCATTCAGTACAGGGCCACGAAAAAAATGCCGGGTCGCACCATTGCATATTTTAAACAAATACTAGGTGGGCTTGACTGACGATGGAAAAAGGTCAAAAGTAAACAGCTTTATAATACTTCTCACTAATAATTGTAATACATAAATATACTTTTTTTTACCTAATATTTTAGGGGGCTTAAAAACTTGACTGGGTCACGAAGGGGATTGAACAATCGGGTTATAGTAGAACAAAGTTTGGGAAACGCTTGTGTAGATCATTAATGACGTTATGAAACCAATATGTATTTTTAAAATGGGTTATGGATGGCCTAAGTATGCTTTTATTTAATATCAAAGATGCTTCCGATACTTCCATTAAATAAATGCAGGACAAAAGCAATAAACTTAAAAACAAATCCGCTTCATCTGGTTTAGTGATGTGCGGAGTTGGTATTGGTCCTAAACATACATACATACCTATATAGGTACATATACTTTAGTAAGAGGTAGTGCCATACTGCTTTGCAGCCGAATTGGGCAGGCACGACCGGGGTGGTACTGGTGGTAGTGGGGAGGAAAGGGATAAAGAGGGTATTGCATATGCATAATTTCTGGTTTTGCGGATGTGTATGGGCGTCGATAGTCGCTAAAAAGGCTTCGACTGCTCGTTTGCCTTAATATTCTATAAAAAAAACTAACATGAAACAAAAGATTGGATATTATACTTTTTTTTAATTTTATACCGAGTGAAATATAACTTCTCTAGACTATATTAAACAATTAAATAGAAAGACGAATCCAGAAGACGATGATATCATTTGCATTACCATAAATAGAAATGTTAGGACCAAAACCAAACATACAAGACCAAAGCTAAACATGGGTATGCAAGACCTAAGCTATATTTCTATATCTAGGTCTCTGCGGTATATTTTCCATGAAGTATTGGTCCTATAGAAGATGTACATCAAAACTAAACACACTTGCTTTCACTTATGAGAAGAAAACTATTGGTCACGCCAGCGAATTAAGATTCCAGAACTCGCGAGGATAACAACGGAATTACGAAGATTACCGATGTTAAACGAGCCAGGATAGAATATTAAGGTTGAACTAGTCGACGGCGCGAACTCTAACAAAATGATTGCTATCTCACCTGACATAGAGCGCGAACATGTGTGCTAGAATGAAATGCACAATGATTCATTCCGAAAATGTCCTTTTAGCAAAACAGTTACCTATTATAGAAAAACTATTAAGTGTAGCTTTTTAATAATAAAGTTATTTCAACTTATGAAGAACTAAACTATATCCGTACGGGCTTTATTTTTGAGCTTTCGTGCTATGTATACTATTTATTTTTGCCCAAAGTTGGGCTAAAATCATTGTTGAGATACAAAAGTTTAGAATCTTGTATTTTTTAAATGTATATTTTTATACGATTTTGGGTATATACAGACATAGATAACAAAGAGATCAATTTATATTATACTTAGTTTTTCATGGTCAACGTCAAACATTGTAGTAATTACTGTTCTGCGTTTGTATAGAATAATGAGCGACTTGTGTAACCTTAATGTTGAAATTAATAATTTTTAACAACGACCAATGCCATACTTACAAGACCAATTTTTTATTTCGTTACTAAGACTGTCGACTATATTATTGCAAAAATCCAGTGGTATTAAAATAGGATACAGCTTAAGACCAAAATAGGACCGAAAATATTATAATAATAATATGTTTCATTTTCACATCACTAGTTTATTATAAGCCACTCTATAGCATGCATCCGATCGCTCAGTAAATAAAATGAGCGGTTACGAAGTTGGTTAATAGGTTCGTTATTAGTTTATCTACTGACCTATTTTCGATGATAGCAACTAAAACTAATATTCTTGATGTTACAACATTGAACATAAACTACGAAACAAGCTTTTGGTATAGCTCCTATTATGGAAGGCTGATGAGTTATTGCCCCACCATGGTTCAGGCCACGTCGCGGTGGCCGCTGCACCTTGGGCGAAGCTAATTGAGCCGAGGGGCTCTTTGTAACCCTCTTATAAGAAGAATGGACAAAAGAGCAGGTGGCAAGGAGCGAGGACGGGAACCTCACCCCATTGTACTATCCCGACGTTGGGAGGGGTTGTTCTGTGGTGCGGGACAACCCCTCTGTGGAGGTTGCGTCGGTCTCCTGAGGGGCCGACTAGCCGTCGACGTGCCCTGTTTGATCATTAGATCCTAAGGCACCTCACCTTCATTGGTGGCACTCGCCGGGTTTTAGTAGGTAGAGCTGCGTCCACTTACCAGCTTTCGGGCGCAGCGAGTCCCACATACCCGCTTGGGGAGTCCCACTCTCCAGCGGGATGCCTCAGAGCATTTTCCGGCGTTAAAGAAAAAAAACCTTGAACATAAACTATGAAACAAGCGTTTGTTATAAATAGTAGGTACTTCTATTTTTAAACGGGCAAAGCTCATCACTCGTTCCCACCGCTACTGCTCCTGTATAACCTGGATCGACAGCGGTAACCACTAAATGTCCCTTTGATACGATCTCAGGGAGCCCGAGGGATACGTTAAAACTGCCTTGGGACCCGCAACGAATTTAATCAGAAGTATTCAGGAGGAGTAGGAATATTTCCAGTTTCCCTCCCCGGTTAAAGCGGGAGACAGTACAATATTGCAATGACTAACAAAAGTCATAGACAGCAGCCAGGGGAAGCCCAGGTGCAATGCACCACGGAGAAACTATTGTCTACAAATATTATCTGCATAGTAAGATACATCTATATTAACTATGAGTTCGTTTTTTTCTGTTGGCTGATGTGAGTTATTAAGTGGTCGATCTTAGCATCACTCTTTGTGTAAATTGTTGTCTCTGTGCCAGTAATTACACTACCAGTCCTGCAGCTCTTTCAGAAACACAGCACAGCTGTTTCACGGAAGAAACAATCAGGGACTAATAGTGTATTACATACATTAAGCACATAACCGGAATAGGGCGGTATTTTTGTGTTTTTTATGAAAACAAATTCTGCCTTTGTGCTGCGGTGCTGCGCCGGTTCTGCGCTTTGATTGGCCGACTGATGGCCATTAATGGATGATTGGCCGATAGGACGTACATACAGATGACTGGTTGGTTAAAATGCCATTACTTTAGTGACAAATCACTGACCAGTTTCATAATTTCATGGCTCACATTACTTCTCTATCCGGTTATATGTTCGATGAGTACATAGTACACACAGCCGCACGTCAGTCTACCCCACTTTGACCTTGAGGCCGCCTCTATTCCCTACACAATAAAAGCTGTTTTCGTAGTTCAAATGGTAACCTGACGTGCTGCCGTCTGTACTACCTAATTAATAAATGAAGGGCGAAAATTATCGGACATTCATAATATTTTAAAAAAATAAGTTTCTTATATACTTTACTAATATATTTTTATGCAGGTACAGTATACATAAGATTTTTAAACATAGTTATTTTAATTACTAAAATTATATAGAACGAGATATATACCATGTTTTTCACTTTCATTTCACAGAGCTCAATATTTGGGCATACGAATGTCTTGTTCACTAACACACACCCCGCGACCGGCCGGGTCCTTCAAAAGGGTTAACAGGGCTTCCTCTTCCAACAACCTAGAGCACCCACGCCAACGCCGGAACTTTTCTACCGGGGCAGGTACCCAACCTTTCCCCGAGTCCCGTTAGACGGGAGGCAGGAGGTGCGCACTGTACATAGCGCCTCCTTCGCACCCCGTCCTACGTCGACTCCTAGTTGGCCTTTTTTTTCTTTAACGTTGGTAAATGCAATGACGCATTTAAAGCTGGTAAGTGGACGCAGCTCTACCCTCTAAAACCCGGCGAGTACCACCAATGCCGCCGTTGATAAGGTGCCCCGGATCTAATGAGCAAACAGGGCACCTCGACGGCTAGTCAGTACTCCAAGGGACCGACGCTACCTCCACAGAGGGTTTGACCCGCACCACAGAACAACCCCTCCCAACGTCGGGGCAGTACAATGGCGTGAGGTTCCCGTCCTCGCTCCTTACCCCCAGCTCTTTTGTCCTCTCTTCTTATAAGAGGGGTACAAAGAGTCCTCTCAGCTCAATTCGCTTCGCCCGAGGTGCTGGGTTCACTCTAGGCTACTGAGCCCCACCGCCACGTCAAGGCCTGAACCATGGTGGGGACTGATAGTAGGCCTATCTCAATGGATACCAAGACGGAAGATTATATTAAATTTTAATGGTCTCGTATGTTTATGTATTTTAAGGTGGAAGCTTAATTAACATAGTTTGTGTGTAAACAATACCCTTTAACGACTTCGTCAAGTTGTGTTACCTTACGTAAGGTGTTAATTAGGTGTACCATCGAGCATATAAACGGAATAGAGCGGTAATGTGGTTTTGTATGAAAACGAATTCCGTCAAAATTTGTGCTGCGACGCTGCACTGGTGCTCTGATTGGCAGACTGATGGCCATTGATGGATGATTGACCGATGGGACGTACATACAGATCACTGGACAAATCACGACACTTTGTGGCGTGTGTGTGGCGCTCTTATACCACCGGTGGGAGGCACTCCCGGCTGCATAGGTACCACCATCTTGCTTGTTTCTCCCGTGAAACAGCTTTGCTGTGTTTCGGAGAGAAGGGCAGGACAGGCAGTGTAATTACTGGCACCGAGACTTAACATCTTATGTCTCAGGATAGGCAACACATAGATGAGTTGCCTGGGCTCGTTCCAGGTATACTAGTTTATGTTCATGGGCGACGTCGACCACTTACCATCAGGTGGTACGTTTGCCAGTTTGCCTATCCAACGATAGGCAAAATGGTAAACGTGCCACCTGGCTACATGCGTAAAAAGCATTTCCCTGCGATAACAAAAAAAAACTATAAAATAATCATCATCAATCCGGATTAACGGTTAACGTAGGCGAAGCTGTGGGCACCACCTAGTCTACAATGACAAGAGGTACCTAGCGCCATGCTGCTTTGCGGCCGAATTGGGCCGGCACAGCCAGGGTGGTACCTGTCGCTCACGTAACACCGGCGTAAAGTGATGGCTTTTTTTTGGCGTTTATGAGTTTCCGGTGGCCCAGTGGGGGAAAAGGGAAAAAGAGGGCAACGCACCTGCATCACTTTTGGCTGTTTTGGTTGGTATGCGTCGGTAGTCACTGGCTTCGACTGCTCGGTTGCCTGCTTAATTATGGCATAAAATACACCTTTTTTTGGAAATTAACACTTTTTTTGTTTTTTGTTATTATATCTATGGACGCTTTTTACACCACGTCAATCTGGTCTCGTGGTCAGTTCTGGAAGAACTTGTGTTACGGGTTCCTACCTGTGTTCCTACCAGACAACGGAAATATCTATACAGATAAATAAAATTGAAGTGTCTGTTTGTAATATTAAAATAACCGCTTTTTACTAAATGCGTATGGATGTATACACGATACATATACCAAATTAGCCTTTTTTACAATTTTTGTGTCTGTCTGTTTGTTCCGGCTAATCTCTGAAACGGCTGGGCCGATTTTGACGGGATTTTCACTGGAAGATAACTCATGTTATAGGGAGTAACTAAGCTATAAAAATAATCATCATCAATCCGCGTACGGCTGTAAATCAAAGTTAACGCGGGCGAAGCTGCGGGCAACAGCTAGTGGGTATTTCTTATGAAATTCCAAAATTCTTGATATTATTGAAACTTTTTTTTTTTGCATTTGATATTGCAACTTTGATTTTTTTTTGCAGAGATCAAAAGAGTTGCATTAAGAGATCTATTTAGCAGTATTGGTCTTCCATATTTTTGTATATTATCTATAAAAATGAGGATTTAAAAAATATATATGTGAGGGAATGATTTATTATTATATTAAAATAAAAAAACATGTAAATGTGTGTATGTAAAACATGTAAAACATTTCATGTTTCTTTCCTAGATCTTTGTAACTAATCTGTAAATCTCTTGTTAACGCTTCTCCGAAAAGTAATTTCTTCTTCACACTCTCAGGAACGTTAACATTCTTTAGAAGTGCATTTACTTTAGTTGCAGGCGATTCTGGGTCAGTTTTTTTTTGTTTTTAGTCTCAAATACCTGTTTTTTGTTTTTTTCGCTTAATCTCACTGCATTCTTCATTCTTTTTCCAAATTCACAATCTTTGCATACATATACAATATAGCTCGTCGCCTTCGCATCTGTTCATCTGTCGTCTATTTCGAGCAGTCACATCTTCTCTAATTTGCTGCACAACTGATACTGGACTTGGTGGGGGTGTGTCGTCAATTATTCTTTGTAAATTTTGTTGCGCTATAGCTTTTTTATTTTTATAAATTTTACTATTTTCTTTCCATTGTTTTCGTTTTTGTCTAAGTTCTCTAGCATTCATTTTAATAACTGATTTTACCTGACCCTTCTCTTTTTTCTTTAAATATTTTAATCTTTCTTGCTCCCGCAGTTTTTCTCAGTATTATTTTTCATTTTCTCTATTATACTTTTTCTATCATACTATTTCTTTTTTAATTTTTTTTTTTGCCTCACTCAACTTCCATATACCATGAAATACAAGTTGCAAGAAATCAATAAAACATCTAAAAGAAATGTAGAATACTATATAAATCATTCCCTCATCTGTATGAGTCGTCATTCCCTCACTCCTAAATACAGTGAGGGAATGACTGTGAGGGAATGACGAATTTTAACTAAAGCTACAAAAACACCGGCACATAACCTCAAATTGGTTGCTACATTTTGAATATGTATTTTACCCCCAAAAACGCATAAAAACAATAAATGATATACACATATACTAAAATGCTTAATTCATACATGTTACGTGAGGTAATGACCGCCATAAATGTAACACTTTAATTTTTTTTTACATATTATGTTTTTGCACAAACTCACCTACGGTTGAAAATAAATCGCCATTTGAATCTTTTCAGAGTGTTGCCAGGTACTTAACAGTAATGGTTGCGTTCCTAAATATCGTTCGATACGTTCAGTAATCGAATATTCGTAATAGGGTGAGGGAATGATTTTTTTTGGCGGGACATATTTTAAATCGAATTATCTTTTTTATAAATTCCTCATTATAAGGTTTCGCTTATAAAGTCAAAAACAAACATCTTTCTAATATATTAGTATAATTTTATTACAAAAAATATTGATATGTTTGAGATGAGTAGGCATTTTAGTAGTGTTTTTGAACTAGGGGACAAGGTGAGGGAATGACTTTCACGGTAGCAAAGTAGCCATATCTTTTTTTTCTTTTGAGGTAATACGTTTTTTTTTTCAAATAATTATGGTGTGGACAGCGAGCATTAAAATAAAAAAAAGACTTATTCAGTCAATGCATAGGACTCGGCACTAATGGTTCGGGAACTAAATTTCGAAATTTGATGAGAAATACCCTAAGTATTTAATACTGTTATACTATACATAATATATTTAAGATTTTTATTATATAATACTTATATTAGTAGCAAGGTATCGACCGTCTTGGCGTTCATTGAGGGAGGCCTATGTTCAGCAGTGAACGGATAGAGGCTGATGATGATGATGATGAATACTTATATTTAATTTACACATCCATGACCCAGGAACACAGAAAACTCTTTTTTTTCCCTGGCGGGATTCGAACCCGCTACCTCCGGCTTTTAGCGCCAACGCACTAATCACTGAGCCACAGAGGTCGTCAGTACGCTTGTTTAAAATCTTTTAAAAATGAAAGTTTTTATTTCTGTAATAATTTATTGTTTTAAACTAACGCGATCACTATGCATAATATTTTTTTCGATAAGAAGAAAATTCAGATTAAGTTTTTAAAACCAACACCATTGAAAACTGTTTCAGAACAGTCCTCCACAATATTGGCCAACCAATCACAATATGTATAAACAGTTTATGTATTTAAAACAAACCTTATAGAAAACTACTCCGAATGAACAAAATACAAAATAACAATTAATTAACGGGAAACCAAAATAAAAACACAACCGCTCGCCCTGATATTTCCCGCCGTTCCCCTCCCTATGTATACTTTGTTTTTTTAATTTATTTAAAGACCAACAAAAGATTCTTGATGATGATATCATTTTAGGTAATCAATCCGTGTAGCCATAATTTAATAAATAATATATGATTCATAAAACCCAAAAATTAAATAAATATGGATCTGTAAGGTCAGGGTTTCCGAGGACCGAGACTTGTACAAAGGGCGTCGTGAGGCGACCCACATGGATTGACTGTCTAGGTCGATGCGACCAAGCCCTATATGACTAAATTATGAAGAACAAGTGCAGATCTAAAATAAATGTATTTTGCAATTGCAATTTCTAAACTTGAATCCCCTTTCAAGAAGCTAAGAAAGCACATCCTTTTCATAAGAATCAATTTAACAAAATAAAATAAATATCTGTTTTTAATTTGTATTCTTATTTTTTATTTTGTTTTTATTTTCTAATAAAAAATATTAAAGTTATATAGGTATAGTTATATAGGTTATCCTGATAATTTGTTACTAAAGCTAAAACTACAATTGGAATAGTTTTTGATCGGGGGGACCTCCCCTCCGTCGCAAAAAAAGTATCCCAAGGGCGCCACAGTCAAAATAAGTTTGTGAACCCCTGTGTTAGGTATTTATTTCAAGTCAAATGAGGATATTCTTTGCAATGTTCTGTAATATATTTTAAAGAAATCTTACTTTTACTAATATTATATAATATATTAACTATATTCATCTTTTTTAAACTCCCAAATGCATCAAAAACCACAATAACACATTATTCATTGGCAAAGTTAATCACCATCTGATAGTCATCCATTCTGGTTTTGATAAAATAAAAACCAAGGGCGAGTCAGACTCGCGTACGAAGGGTTCCGTAATATCAGGCAAAAAGGGCAAAAAAAATCATGTTTGTCAAGTGCCCCCTTAAATACTTATTTTATTTTGTTTTTCGTGTTTGTTATTATAGCGGTAACAGAAATACATCATTTGTGAAAATTTCAACTGTCTAGCTAACCCGGTTCTTAAGATACAGACATACAGCGAAGTCACAGTAATAGGGTATTATATTAGGCAGACTGAACGGTTGGCGGGGGGCAACCCCCCACTTTTACAAACCAAAAATGAGCCAATTGGGCTCACACTAATCTGATGTAGCATTAGGGCCTTTGGGCCGTTAGCATAGATCCATCCAAAAAAGAAAAAAAAAATTACAGATATATACAGTACATATAGAATATCCCCAATAAAGGTATTTCAACATCTTCAGCCTTGATATTATATATCTAATCACTCTCCGACATAAAGTAAATTCTGATCTGGTGAAAAAACATCTCAAGATCTTTCAGAACTTATTTAAGAGTATTTTACGCAATTTTTTCTCAGTTTAATGGAACTTCTTGTATGGATTTTAATCTTTTTTGGGTGAAATGGTCCCGTTAATGAGGACTGATCACCCGTCTGGCCTTGCTGGTGTCCCCACCCCTTAAATAATAATAATGGATTTTAATCACATTCTATTAAGATTTTTACATGCCCAACATTTCAGATGCTTTACAACAACCATTCCGGGACTCTTCTTCAACCGGGAATCTTCCCGTGGGTCCCAAAATTAGTAAAAGTAGTTACATTATCATTATTTAAATGCATTTAAATTATTGATATAGGATCTATATTTTTAAGTAAATCTATAAAACACTCTGTTTTGAAAAGTTCTGAAACATTTTTCCTCAAATCTGAATTGTCCATTAGATAATAGTTATTGTTTTGTAGAAATCAACAAGTGGTACATTGTTTTTGGATACATTTCTTATGTAATTACATGATTAATCTTGACATTTTCAGTACACCACTTGTCCATTTTATTTGTCTTCACAATAGTTCATACTCTAAAATTATATTTTAATACACATGAACCATTCCATAGATAAATGTCCAAAACAGCACATAAGTGAATAGCGCCCCAAAGAATCCGTTGGTGAGGAGGCTCTGTCGTGACACATAATATTTCTTCCAATATGGTCCGGCCTTGATCATGAACATCACCCATAGCACTATCACCGCAAACACATAAAATGCAAAACCGTGGACTCCAGTTAACCCAAGTATACCTGGAAATTTAAATTGTTATGATTAACAAAATTGTATTAAGAATATTGATACATTATTATGTACCATAAAAAATTCAAATAAAGATTTATAATGAATTGCTCTTATGAAAAATGTGGACATCCATGACATTGCCTATACTAATACAAGAAGGCTGAAATCACTAACGAACACACTAATCTCTAGAACTGGCAACAATCATGAGCTTCCTACGGTATTTCCAAAATGACTCAGGGACCTTCCAGTAAAGAGCATATTCATATTTGAAAGGCCGGCAAGGGGCCTGTTAATTATCTAGAGAGTGTCTATTGATGTAGCTAATCACTAACCACCAGGTGAAATGACTGTCTGTTTGCCGCCTCTTCTATAGAAAAAATAACTACATACTAAATTCAAATTTAACAAATCACATTGCCTTAAATAACCCAATTAATGTAGAAGATTATAGATAATTTGGATATTTCTTTTTTTTTTTCAATTTTGAATTGGAATAATCTACAGGAATCACATAAGTACCGTATATACATGCATGTAAACGTGGTTTAATTTGGTACTAAGCCCCATCGTACCATTTATAATAACAGTGAATAAAATTCATTATTATTAAATAAATTATTATTGTTAAATATTACATTATTATAATAAAACAATTTTTACGGATTTTATCGCGGTTTATTAAGATTTTTACAAGCCCGACGTTTCGGATACTTTACAGCAACCATGGTCACGGGAGGACTGAGGTGTCATACATCCTATCATTACAAAGTTATTCGAAACTACCCTATGATACATCAATATTTTGGTCAGTCCTGATATACATATACAAATATTACATTATTATTAAATAAATAAAAAATAAGATACTCAAATCTCTTTCCAGAATTGCATATAATAAAAAACGTGCTCTACAAGGCTAAAGTTTTCAATTTTGCAGTCATAGGGACTGCAGATAGAAGTGAAAAAAACGACTATCGTCAAATAAGAAATAAATTTTATCACAGGAAGAAAATTTAAATAATTTCCCCACGCACCAGCAGTAGAGCCCGATAAGGCAGCCATAGATGTCCTACAATACTCCACGAAAACCATATTGTTTCTTAGCGCAGCTTCGCTATAGGCTATGGGTTCATCTTTCGCATTCTTGAATTTGGTAGACATTTTGGAAAAGTTTAGATTATTTAAAACAAATAGTTAAAAATTTCGAGTAATCAGAAAAAACAACATCCAAGACCGTGATTGATAATTTGACAATGACATAAGCACAGATTAGTAATATGCACAGACTCACAGAGCAATTACAAAATAATTGTAATTGCTCCGTGCACAGACTACTTACATATACTAATGGTAATATTATGTAGCATTAAGATCAAGTATCAATAGATTTGACAAGCTAATAATAATACCGTATTGGAACGAGATAACAGCATACGAAAAACTCCAAGAGTGACAGAGACATAGACACTTTCTTTTGTCCTTGTCAGAATATCACTCTTCGTTTGTTGGGCACAACAATGATGTGCCCAACAAAAAAATATCGACTAAATTTCAATGCCATACAAACATTCTCACACGCGAACAGTTTGTCAAATAGGTCCGCCATTTTGTCGTTTAATTTGGTCGGTTTATAAACTATGGTGATTCCAGTTTTGTTATAAGCAGATTACCCAAGAATGTGGTATTATATAAAAAGGGTGACTGGAATCTTCGAAATAAACACAATAAAAACAAATATGTTTATTTCTATCCTAATCTACTACTATCCTAAAAGGCTAAGTACAGCTTGGCAAAAAAGAGTGTGGAAAAAATGAGGGCGCCACTTTCTCTTTAGTCTCATCATAATAAGGAAAATCAGCAAGATAATTTAATCAAATCGTTAAAAATAAATGTTAAACACTAAGCTTTACTGAAAATCTAGTATTTGTCGGCCAAGTATTGTCAACATCATAGGTCTCTATTTAGTAAAATATTTAGTTCCACCTGTCACCACGTCATACTCTTTTTTGCCAAGCTGTACTATAGATCATACATATTAAGAGGACGTTTGGGCAGGGCTAATGCTTATAGTTATCTATCAACCTTTTCCAGTTTTATTATTATTATTTTAAATACACTTGTTTCAAGAAAATAAGTATATAGACTTGTTATTATGAATGTGGTATCCCTGTAAAATATCAGGCATATTATATATATAGTCCCTTTCGGGTATAAGCGAATGTCAATTCCATATGATACTTGTTCCTAGATCGTTGCAGCATTTTTATGCTTATTTTGTTATCTAATACTGTTATAATCAGTATAATAACAAAGGTCACTAGGTCTAATACTTAGGTATAAACATACAGCTTGGCAAAAAAGAGTATGACGCGGTGACAAGTGGAACTAAATATTTTACTAAATGGAAACCTATGATGTTGACAATACTGGGCCGTCAAATACTAGATTTTGAATAAATTTTAGTGTTTCACATTTATTATTAACGATTTGATTAAATTCTCTTACTGATTTTCCATATAATGATAAGACCTAAGTGAAAGTGGCGCCCTCATTTTTTCCAGACTCTTTTTTGCCAAGCTGTAACTAGGTTAAAATTTCCAGTCAAGTGGTTGAGTGATCGAATTTCAGTAATTGAAAGCGAATTTTAGTAAACCATTATTCACTAACCAATCTACCAGCCACTAAAAGCAATAGTTGGTCACTAAGAGAGGGTCAAATCCACCAATTTTAATGGAAAATCCATTAAGTGGGCAGCACTGCAAGGTGCTTGTCAACTGGCATACACGCATAATACTTCTTCTTCCATTGTGATCTGCTGTGGCCAAATATCGCTCAAAGGTTGCGGATGCGGTTACCCACATTGAGGATGACCGCAGGTTGCCGACCGCAGGTTGAGAAAGCGGGCAAACAACTTGTGGGCAGCCACATGCATGCATTTTTTTCAAAGACCACCACACTCGTAACTGCCCAGTGCACGAACAACCGCTCGGCTATCCACCCCCTGCAGAGCGATCGCAGCGTCAAAATATAGCAGAAGAAAGGACGTAATAACATTTTAAACCTAGGCTGATTTTATTACAGAACGCGCTCTTTACTGTGCGTACCATAAAACAATATGATAGGTTTTAATACAAAGGTACACGTGATGATAATGTTGATAATGATGATGATAGTTTGATTTTTGAGCACTGTTTTATCCTTAGATAAAATAATAATGATGCAGATATAAATATGGTGAGTGTGGCGTACAAATAACATTTTTTCATTAATAAATATTTATAATACATTATAGGTACATATTATAATATACTTATTGAAAATGGCTATAGTGGCCTGGAATCGTGTGTATTGGCGGTCGCCGGTCATTGAAAGAGACCTACGTTCAGCAGTAGACGACAAAAAGTTTTTATTAATGATGAAACCCAAAATGATTGAAACCGAATTTATTATAATTTATCCTCAGATAGATTGTTAATACCATTCACCAATTTGGCTTGATTACATGCCATGACATCATAGACTTAGAAATATTATATGTTTATGCTCAGATTAATAAACAAAGGCAGATGGAGTGTACGCAACAAACAGTGTGAAGCCACTTTTTATTCATGTGTGCGTGGTGACTAGAAACAGCGCTGTAGGGAATCAGCATCTATGTGTGTGTAATGATACCAGAAACAGAAAAAAACTCTATGTATTTTTTTTAAATCTTTTTACGACAATGGGATCTAAAGTTTTATTTTGATAGATGAATTTGTTACTAAATGAATACAAATTAAGGTTAGTATTTGGATTGAATAATTGTTTAATTAACTTGTTTATTAAACACTTAAATATTCGCCATAGAGTGAAGTTGAAGGGGTCGTGTGTTTTCTTAAATTAAAAGAGGCTTCGTTAAAATAACAGAAGAAAAAAAAACAGATTTTTATAACTAGCGGTGCGCCCTCGGTTCGCTTCGGGTTTTAATTTTTATAAAGTCGTTTTTTAATACTAGAATAATATTTTACATGCAACCAAACATGATGAATGATGGTCTCAATGCTATCAGTGTTTTTTTTTTCTTCTTAATGAACAGTTTCACATGCAGAGAAATTATGTGAAATACTTAAAATGTATGTAGTTTTATTTAATACAATCATATATTGATGACACGTTCAATAATAGGTATTATGTAGGTACTTAATAACAACGTCACCGGCTGCTATGACTATCGGTTTTTTAATACCAAATACACATACATACATATGAGGAACTAAATTGTTATATGTACATATACAATAATACCGGTGGGAGGGAAGCGCTGTGCCGCGCTCCCGGCTGCATGGGTACCACCATCTTGCTTGTTTCTCCCGTGAAACAGCTTTGCTGTGTTTCGGAGAGAAGGGCAAGACAGGCAGTGTAATTACTGGTACCGAGACTTAACATCTTATGTCTCAGGATAGGCAACACAAAGATGAGTTTAGTTTATGTTCATGGGCGACGTCGACCACTTACCATCAGGTGGCACGTTTGCCGATTTGCCTATCCAACTAACTTAAAAAAAAACTCCGGCATTCGGCATTGATTACCGAATCTCATTATATAAAAGCAATTATATAAAGACAATAACAGATAAAAATACATCCCAATTCGAAATAACAATTTGCACATTATAAGACAATTTATGCTTGGGAATCGAATCCACGTCCCTACATTTAACAGTCAGGCCTAGACCAACAGGTAGTTTCCCCAATTGAAGGGAAAACATTTTGCCGAAAACTGGCAATACAGACCAATTAATGTCGAGGTTTTGTGTTTCGAGACAATCGAAAAATTATTGGGTGAATAAATAATAAAATCAATTAATTATTTTAAAGATATTTGTGAAATGATATTCCATCCTCTTTTTTTATTTTTTGAAACAACATTTACAATGTATAATAACACAAGACGGCATTTTTTGACAGAAAATAATGAATCACTCGAGACGTTTAAACAGTACGACGCTATCTTTAGCACTGCTGCGAGATTTTTTTTTTTTTTTTTTTTTCGGATGGATCTATGCTAATGGCCCGAAGGCCCTAATGCTTCAACGGATTAGTGTGAGCCCATTCGGCTCACTTTTGATTGGGGGGGTTGCCCCCCGCCTACCGTGCAGTCTGCGACCACACGGCCTCCTAGCGTCGGTTGTGTGCTGCGAGATTGTATTCGCTTTTCAATTTGTATTCGCTTTAGTGGCTTCACTCGCATGTTCGGCGCGCTCCATCTGCCTTTTGTTTATTAATCTGAGTGTTTATGCATGACATAATGCCAAGTAAAAATGTTATCTTCTTTTTAAATAATATTTTATGGCCTGGTTACAATTATTATTTATACAGATTAGCTGATAACTTTAAAAAATGCATAGAATTTTAAGCCATATTGCTATTGAAAATTAAGTTCACTAGTTTAATATGTATAGTTTTAAATAAAATATTCTTTGTATTTTTTGCAAATTATTTCAAAATTACAATAACATATTACATATTAAATATTACCATAAATTATATTTCTGTAATATTAAATATATTTCCAATATGTACATATAGGATTCCGTTAATATTAGAATAATTTATATTATTTTGATAGTATTTTCATTGGCATATTGCATTTTCTATTTTATTAATTAAAACAGGTATTTAAACCATTCAGAATGGAAATAATAATAAATCATGACAAAAGTACATAAGAAGTTTGAATAACAAAACTTATATTATTTTATTGAAATATGTACCTACATAAAGTAAGACTTACAAAAAAGCATTTTTACTCGTGTGTGTGTGAGTTTATGCATGCACAAATCTCAATAGTCAATATGCATTGTATAAATACTACACACAGTGACATTCTTCATTTGTGTTTTCGCGCTAGTGAGCTGCCTGAGCGTCGTTAACTTATTTTTCTTTATGTGTTTTATCATAAGTGTTTATATTTAGTTTTTACCGTTTTATTACGAAGGTAAATATATGTCCTTAATTATTTTATTATATACACTTGTATATGTCAAAGAATGATTAAATAATCGGTACATTAGGATTGTGATGGCGCGTGTATGACGGCTGTAGTGGGCTCTTACTCGTATCAAAATAGGACTTTGCTCTACCGATTACTTCGTTTAGTGCTATTTTACTAAAGTTTCTGTAACTACATATGATATCGAATGTAAAGACAGTATTTGGTACCTTCAAAAGTATGTATAAGTTCTGTGAAATTAAAAATCAAGTTTTCGATCTAGTGCCTATAGATTTAACTTGGAACATTCCATTTTAGATTCTGTGGATTGTGAAACAAATTGCTGTGAGTTAGAAATTGTGTATATGTGTGTATTTAATTTATTTATATAGAACAAATGTTTATTTTTGTTGTTTATAATAAAATATGATTATATTTTCGATAACCTAATTGAACTTGAAAGGCATAACTTCATTTCGTTTTTCTTGTTTCAGAACAAACAGATATACACTATATGAATCACTAAATCAATTCTTTATATCTTGAAGTTAATATTTAAATTTTATTTAGATTCTAATGTTGAAATGATTATATTTGTTATAGCTACAGTTTCGAATTTTTCGACCTAACATTGGACGCTAGTATTACGTCAGTTTTAATGGCTGATAAATATCAAAATGGAGGAATCTGAGGATAATTTGAGTACTGATGACATTAATCATAGAAAAAGTTTAAAATTAGGAAGTAAACCAAAGAAGCGCTCGTTGGTTGAGAGAGAACTTGAAACAAATTTAACGGCTAGAGTAACGTCGCCGTTATTGTATGGAGATGGATGTAGTACAAGCCGATATGGTAGGCCTCGGCGGCGGCTAAATGACACAACAGATGCAGAAAGAAATGTAAAGACACATAGGTCACCCAAAACGGAGAAATCACCAAAACCGACTATACAATCACCGGTTTATAAAATGCATGCTTCTAATTCCCCAATCAAAACTGATATGCCTAAAACTGAGAATTTGGATAATCAAATAGAAAATATTTATACCGAAAATATTTCTTTAAGTCGTTTTGGATCTGTCGAGAAAAAAAAATCACCTACAAAACGATACCCCAAAGTATATATCAGAAAAGATTTGATACAAACAAAAGATAAGGATAAGGAGCCTGAAGAGACTGTTATGTTAATAAAGAACATGTTCTCCCCAGCTAAAAAGACACATAAATCAAGTCGAAATAGTATTGATAGATCTAGTGAAAAATATGGTGCGAAGAGGTCACTCATAGATAATTCCTCTGTGGTTAAAACATTAGATTTTGATGAGAAAAAGGTTAAGAAAGAAACGGATAAGAAGGTATCAATTTCAAAGAGTGAAACATTAGATTTGGAGGCACACTCTGAATACCAGGTCGGGGATTTAGCTTGGGCTAGGATGGGCACATATCCGTTCTGGCCATGTATTATAACTAGAGAGCCGAATAGTGGTTTATTTGTCAAAAAGAAGTGTAAGTATGATAAAAATTTTGTGTTAATATTATTTCAGCATTAATATTTTAAAACAATGGACTGTATGTATTATTTTAAAATAAAAAATGATATATATTTTTTATATAATTTGCTTGGCAGATTAGAAGATGTGTAAGTTGTGGTCATATCAATACATCCAAGTGCCATTTTAACTAGCCATTTTATCTCACTACAATTACTTATACTACTTTACTACACTATATTACTACAATTAATGATTTGATATATTATGTTATAGTTTATTAGTTGATACATAAATAAATAAACTTTAATAACACATGATACAATCATATGTATAGATTATTTTTACTATGCTCTGCGATTTGCCAAGATGTCTAACTCGTGGTACTATCAATGTGTCTACAAGAGCACAAATGCTTAACATAATATTCAATAGCTAGTAAGAGAAGTTTTAATGTATTTATTCCCTTGAATTCAATGGATGCTTGTGACTAGCAATTTGATTTTTAAAATATTCTACATATGTATTGTACACAAGGAATAAATCCTTGTTATTTAAATTGGGGTTTATATAAATTCTATGTCTGCTAGTCTAATACAAACATTATTTATATCTTCCAGTATTATTTTTATGTAGACTGTTTATATTGTAAGAAATATTCAGTAGTTCAGGCAGGAAAAAAGGAAATTAATAAAATATGATATATTATTATAATACTACAATAAAAATATATATATATATATATATATATATATATATAAGCACATATTAAATAATATATAATCACAATTTAATCTGATTACATAAAGTGGGATAGAATATACAAAGCTAAAGCTTAAAACCTTAAAATATATAACATTATAACTAAAATATATTATTAAAACCGAGTCCCTTTAGGCAAGCTTCCGAAGATACTGGCTTCCCCCTTTGAATTGCTAGACTAATTCTTTATCCAAGATAGCTGCCAGCTCTTCGGTCTCCTGTGATGTCGACTAACTTTTTTGCTATCACAATTGAAGACAAAGTTAATAAAATAATGCCATTGCAAGCAACTTAAAGTCTCACTATGAATGAATTAATGATTTCCTTTCGTACATATCATACTAATCAAATAAAAAAAGTGATTTCTTTAATTCATTATTCACTTATTGGTTTCAATGTTACAATAAAACATATTAATTTATTACTTATATTTTTACAGTGTTTGGCCGTACTCCACGCAACATATTAAATGTCACCTTCTTCGGAGACAATGGACGCAGAAGTTGGATTGTGGACAGCATGCTTCGACCATTTCTGGGACAGCTAGAGTTTGAGGCGACAAGATCAAAATTTACTGCTGAGGTAAATGTAATTTATCACTCTTCACTTTTAAGAATATTTTGAATAAACCTTTGAATAACATCTCTAAGACTCCAGTCAATTTTAATGCTAAATATGATATATTTAAACAATTGGTGTTTACTTTAAATGTTTTTTGTGTAGTGTTCTATATGTGCAGCCATTGCTATGTAAATTAATAAAACTTATTATTTTCATTTATCATTCTAAATTTGCAAATATTTATGTTGTTATATTCTGTATGTTTAATTACCTAGGAACTGATTCTTTATTTTTTTTATTCATAGACTAAGAAAAAAGATGCTAAACTATACATGGCTTATTTTATATCCGAGAAAAAGATGCCCCAGTGGTTGGTGTCTGTGGAAGAAGCAGAAATGTTATTGAGAGAACCTAAGAGGCTGCGGATAGATATTTTAAATAACATGCTTTTAAGGGTGGAAGATGTAAAAATCACTACAAAGCTAGAAAAAAGGAAAAGAGTGACAAGGACAGATAGTGATGTTTCATTGAGCGAAAGCTTGTTTGATACTCTCTTTTCTGAGGACGATGCTAAAGGAATTAATACAGAAAGATCAAGGAATAAAATCAAAAATAAATCATTAGATGTATCAGATGTTGTCACTGCATGCCTAGATAATATGGCTGCCAAAACAGGTATAACAAAAATCCAACGCCAATCTCATATGGACAGGTGGTTGCTAAAAGCCAAAACTAAAACTCCAGAGAAATCTCATGTAAAATCTCAAGTAGTTCAAAAGACTGTACCCAATAGTGACAATGTTAAAAAGTTACCTAAGCTAAGTTATTCACAAAGGCCTTATTCATTTAGAAAAAGACACAACGAATCTCAGAATAGCGAAAACCTGTCTGTAAATGATAATGATTATGGAACAACATCAGATATCTCTTTGCCTATTGATTGTACTAATGACAGTATCCAAAATTTTGAATCAAGTGTTGCTGAAAGTCCTAATTTAATTGATAGTAAAAATGACACAGAAATCATGTCTGCAAATGATAGTAACTTGATAAATCCTGTTAATGTTTTACCAGAAGATATTGTAACTGAAACCTGTCATATTAATTATGATAATGATGATTTAATTGAAAATAAAAACGGATTAGTGGATGTAAAACATAACATGGACATTGAATGCAATATTCCTTCTTCAAGTGAAAATGTAGCATCTGGTATATCTACTTCTTTAGAAATTAGCAAACTCGACACTCAAATCCATGATACAGAAATGATTAGTAAAACAACAGATGATAGTAATAGTTTCTTAGGACCTACTGATGATATGGATATGAGTCAAACTGATGGGGAAACAAGTAAAGATAAGTTTTATCAAAGCATGCCTATTACAAATAGTCCTAATGAGAAATTTAAAAAGACGATTCCTGATGCTTTAACCGAAAATTTAGGCCAACATACAGCAGAAAACTTAAAAAACACAAATGTTGATGTAATCCACATTGATACAGCACACATTGATTATACAGTAAACAACTTTAAAAAAGATAATTTAGAGAAAAATACATCATACATTGCCTCTACTGAAAGGCTAAAGGAAGAAAGCAATGAATTTAAAGATTGTAGCAATAATGATACTATAAATAATGAAAACATTCCAAATATAAGTAACAATGAAAGCATAACTGTTGATAATGAAATTAATCACAGCAAATGTCATAAAGCAGAAGCAGAAATAAAATGTAACAGTGATTTAAACAAACCTTCAATAAAAGAAAATGAGTCTATTGATGACCATATGTCAGAAAAGCAAGATTGCAATATAGATAAAAGTACAACAATTAATAGCAATTGTATTAGTGTTTGTTACATGGAAAAGGGAAAAGACAATAGTGTAAAGAATGACTTGTCACAAAGTGAATGTATTTCTAATATGCTACAAAAAGATGAATCCAATATTGATGATAATGTTTTTAATGTCGAAGAAATGTCTAAAAATAGTGCAAATTTTTTGAACTGTAAGAATTTTAAAACGGAAAAAAATAGTAATAAAGACAAAAAATCTGTTCATAATAATATACATGATCTTATAGATAAAAAAGATACATGTAAATCAGAAGAACCTGTAGAAAGCATAAATGTAGATATCAATCATCAAGTGTCAGAAGTAGAAACAAATCATTTAAAAAAACCTGATATAATTTGTCATACTAATGCGGAAAAATCAAATAATAACAAAATTCTAAAAGCATTGTTGGTACCAAGTGAAGACTATGTTGACAAAAATAATATTTTATCAGTTTGTGTAGATAAAACTCTAAATAATAGAGATTTACCTCCAAATGAAATAAGTAATAATGAATTAAAAGAAGTAAATTTAATAACATCAAAATCAATGAATTTATATGATGTTAATCAGCATGATGAAGAAAACTTTTGCCTTGATCAAGGTAATTGTATAAATTCCGAACAAAAGAATCGTAATACAAAACATGTGAATATGATGAAGCAATCCAGTACGGTTGCAGAAGCTGTAATGTTAAACTCTGAAACAAATAACTCAGCAAATACTCATTTTAATCAGCAAAATACAGATGAAAGATGCAAGCATGAACCTAATCCAGAAATATTGTTAAATAACGTAAAACAAGATATAGTCAATAACATAACTGGACCAGTTTTGGCAAATTATGGTCTCATAGACTATGGAAGTTTAAATAATGCATTAGTAATGTCACATTCTAATAAAAGTAATGAGAATAAAGAAGCTACAATATTATCAGAAGACAATAATTTATCCAAAAACATAGAGGAAACCAAACTCAAAAACGACTATACAGAGAATATAATTTGCAATGATCCAGATTTTCAAAAATATTTAGAGCTGAAGCAAGACAGTGTTATGGAAGAGCACCCCGAACTATCCCAAGAAGAAATAACTAGTTATTTATATAAAACATGGTTATACGAAGGAAATTTTAAATCTGACAAGAAAGTGTCTAATGGTATTATTGATCAAACAAGTTTAGTAAGGGGTACTAATTACAAAGCTCTTGATAAAGATAGAGGAAGAAGAAAATTAAGTAGGAAGAAACCTGGTGATTTTAAAATATTTAAAACATTGCAGCCACCAGTATTATATACAAGCAATACAGTAACAATTTTAAATGGTTATCACCAAGAAAATAAATCAAGCTATTCTAAAGATCCTACTAAAAATAAAAATAAACTAATTCCACCTGAAAAGAAAATAAATGACTTTACTCAGAATAATAGTATTGAAAACCATGCAACTGCATCAAATGAATTACATGTAGATAAACTATCAAGCAAATCCGAGGAATGTATTACGCTAACTTCACAAACTGAAAATGATGCTTTGAACACTTCTCAAAATAAATCAGCAGTAATAACTGCTGATAGTGATTGTATAATGCCAACAATTAAAGAAGCTAATAAAAAGTCGGTTACTCCAACAGAAACCCAAGATCTACAAAAAAATGAAATTCTGCTTTATAAACAGCCTGAAAATATTGATACAAAATCTTCTCCGATCTTAGAAAACGTAGAACATAAATTGCTTAAGTTTACAAATGTAGTTGCACAAAAAGATGATCACAAACAACATGTAAATGAAGAAATTGAAAAGTTAACCTCTGAACAAAGCATTATTAGTTCTAAACTTGCACCAATCGCCTCAAATGATAGCGAAGATAAAATTAAGAAGAGAAATAATATTAATAACAAAAGCTACATAGAAGATCCTGATTTTCTAAAATACTTAGGATTTAAACAAGATTCTGTCATAGATGAGCATCCTGAGCTTTCACAAGATGAGGTTATCAGTTACTTATATAAGACTTGGTTATATGAGCAAAATAATAAACCCGATAAGAAAAAATCTGATGAAGTAGATCAAACAAGCTTAGTTAAAGGTGCAAATAATACAAAAATAAACAGAGGTAGACGAAGATTGTCTCGAAAAAAGCCTGATGATTTGAAACTCATAAAAACTAAACAAACACTTACAACTATGAATCAGTTGATAATACAAAACGGCTATCACGAAAATCATAATTTAAGTAAGACATTGAACATCAATAAAAATGAAATACCAATGTTTTCATCCGAAAATACGATAGTAACTCGGTATAAAAAATCTCAAATAACAAAACAAGCTAACATCAGAGATGAAAAAGCTAATGCCGAAAGTAAGAATAGACTAAATAAAGAGATTGTTATTGCTGGTGAGGAAAAATCGTTCATTCAGGAGGATAGCAGCCAAACTAAAGAAAACATTAATATTAGTGATAAAAAAAAATCGGTACAGGATAAAAGTACACAAAATAAGGAAACCGAAGAAAGAGAACCATTCACACAGACTGAAAATATCGAAATGAATGAAAATAATATAAGTGATGGAAGAATCATGAAATGTATGCAAAATAATAATGATAACATCCCTAACTCAGGGGAACCGTGTCTAGATAATAATCTTCACCAAACAAAAGAAAGTTCAGTTATTAGTGACGGAAAAATTTCACCCCAGCACGAATGTATCCAAAAGAAAGAAAACATTGTAGTTGGTGATGATAAATCCATGGATCAAAACGATAGTACCCAAATTATAGACAATACTGCTAACATTGATGGAATGACTGCTCAAAATGAGTGTGTCCAAAAGGAAAATGATGTTATTTCTAGCGAGAAGAGATTGTTTGATGACAATAAAATCGATCAAATTAAAGAAAATGCAGCTATTAATTATCTAGCAAGTTTTGCTCAGAACGATTGTGCAGAAAAAATTCATGATGTTTTTGTAAGTGAAAAAAATACGTTCGAGCAGATTGAAAGTACCCAAAATAGAGAAAATGTTGTTAGTAATATAAACACGGCAGTTCAGAACGAATGTATACAAATGAACGATGATTGTAATGCCAGTTATGAAATAATGTCCGCACAGATTGAAAGTACCCAAACAGTTGAAGATATTGTGATTAGTGACGAGAAACCTGCTCAGAGTGAATGTACCCAATACAATGAAAGTGACGAATCGTGCGTTCAAAATGTAAATTTTCAAACTAATGGAATCTTTGGTATAACTGTTTCTGAAAATGAGTGTAATGATGATTCTATTGCAAGTGTGCAGAATGAATCTACCCATCGTAAAGATAATGTTATTCCTAGTCTACAACATAAAGAGCAAATACATGGAGCGCAACAAGATGACATAGATTTTGTACCAAAAGCAATAGAAACCTCTGAAGCAAGTTTTGGTGTTGCAGATAGTGAGGAAATACATGTAGAAGATGAAAAAAATTACAAGGAAGAAACTTTAAAAGACGACGACAGCGCATCAATTACTTCAGCAGACAGTGAAATGTCTCTTAGTAGGAGGAGGAAACGCTGGAAAGAAAAACAAATCCAAAATGAAAAAAAGAAAGCTATAACGGAGCCAGAATTTCTGCGATATTTGGAACTACGTCAAGATTCTGTAATGGATGAACATCCAGAGTTAACTGAAGAAGAGATAACAAGCTATTTGTATAAAACATGGTTGTACGAGGGGAATTTAAAAACTGATAAAAAAAGAACAAATGAAGTAGATCAAACGAGTTTAGTCAAAGGCGTAGATCAAGACGCAATCATCAAGAAAGTACGAAGAAAATTTAAAGTTATAAAAGAAGATTCTGAAGAGAGTTTTAAAGTTGCTGACTTCAGAGATGTATCGCCGAAAGAGAAATCAAAAAGATCTATTGAGAGGCCTTATTATAACGAAGAGTTCTCAGACGTAGAAGAAATGACTCTATTTGAAATATTTAGAACTAAGAAGAAATCAACTAAATCCGATGTAGAAGATTCGGCCACAACATCACAAACTCAAGAAATAGGTCCAGTGTCTACAACGGAAGAGTCGAATGCGATAGAAGAAGAAACAGTAGCAAATAAAATAGATCTAGTTGAAATGTACTTTGAGCAATTAAAAACCCCAAAACCTAACTTATTTAAGGGGCTAGTGAGGGAAAGAGTTTGCGAAATATGTGAAAAGGTTGGCAATCTCGTAAAATGTAAAACTTGCCACTGCATGTTTCACGTAAACTGCGTTAATAATCCAAAGAAGAATCCGATAGGAGAACATACACCTGGTAAGGGTAAGAAGAAGGGAAGAAAACCGAAAGGTAGGAGATCCAAAAATTCCGACGACACAATGGTAGATTCGGAGATCCACAGCGATGAAAGAACTCAAGATATCAGCACCTCGGATTTAAATATGTCCATCGAAAATGAAAGAGAACCAATCGTTGCGGACGCAGAAGACTTCGAAGCGAAGGCCTCGGATAAAATGAGAGAACTTCTAGGAGACTTAGATAAAATAGAATACGATTATGAGAGCACTAAAGTTGCTATACCTTGGAACATATCAGAGCCGGGAAAATGTCAAATCGTAGACGTAAAATTACAAGACAAAAGGCGGGAAGAAGTCGCAGATACTTCCGATTTCAAATGCAACAACTGCGAAAAGTTCGAAACGCCGATCTGCTTCGTTTGTAAGTCGCCAGTGTCTCCCAAAGACAAAACAGAACACAGGCAGAAATGTCAATTGGCATACTGCTATAAGTACTATCATTTGGAGTGCTTGAACCATTGGCCCCAAACCCAATTTGATGGGGGGGAGTCTAAATACAATAAGAAGAGTAATGAATACTCCGAACCCATGTCATGTCCTCGCCATGTTTGTCACACGTGTGTCAGTGATGATCCGAGAGGCTGCCGGACTAGATTCAGTGCAGATAAATTAGCTAAGTGTGTGCGCTGCCCGGCTACCTACCACTCATTTACCAAATGTCTGCCAGCGGGGTCGCAGGTTTTGACCGGATCACACATTATATGTCCACGGCATTATGAACACAGGTATAATATTTTAAATTAACATGGCTATTTTCATTATTAAAACGGCTTGAAAATGAATTATATACAATTTTATATGGTGGAATTTGATAATATATTCTGCCCGAGACCAAACTAAGTCTCAAAAACATGGTAAACATCTTGTTTTAAACCGTTAATAAATACTAATTTATAACAATAATATACATAATATACAACTTCAACTTTTGTACAGGAACCCTAAGGAAGGGGTAAGATCTCCGAGGTCTTTTGTAGCATCTTCATTATGGAATCTTGCAGTTGGGCTTCTTTGACAAATTTGAATGTAGGGTCTAAGTGGCAAGGGTTGCCAACCTTTTCGGCAGCCGGGCCAAAATTATACAATGGAATTTCATACTCGGCTGTACTAGCAAATTTTATGTAGTTTTACCAACGCACAAAAAAACATAATTTTTGAAGAAATGATTGAGAAAGTATGTAATGTAATTTTTGTATTGTTAAATATTATTATTTTTATAAAAAAAATATTCAGCTCTGCGGGCCACAATTTGACAGTCGGCGGGCCGCGGGTTGGCCACCCTTGGTCTAGGGCCAGTGACGCTACGGATATGTAAGACCCTAAGATTTCGATGAGAATAGAAATGAGGTTTTAAGGTCGAAATTCACTCCCTAAAGCTCTTATTGCGTAAGGTCCTTACATATATGTATATATAATTTGTAAATTCAAGCCTTATTTGCTGACGCGTTGGGATGTAATCAGTGTCCCATATTTCGTGTCTTTTGAATGACCTTGTCAATGACAGTGTACTCTTCGCTCCGCGTTGTCTCTGACACGGTTTCTAGAACCGTGAAACTAGTAGAGAAACCGTGTCAGAGACAACGACATTAGCCACTCACCCGACTAGTCTTCTGGGCTATCTTTATTAATATAAATAATGTCTGGATGTCGGTGGTCACTTATCACCACACCAGGTGAACGGACTCTTCTATAAATAAAAAGTAATTTGCTTATGCTCGTTCCCAGGCCTGGTAAGGTTCCGTGCCACGTGAACACGGGCTGGTGTTTCATCTGCGCGCTGGGCGGGACGCTGATCTGCTGCGAGTACTGTCCCACCTCTTTTCATGCAGAGTGTCTTAACATCGACCCACCCGAGGGTAAGCACTTTGATAGTGAGGGTCAGATGTGAAAGATGAGACAGTCCGATGTTTAACAGGATCCAGTGAAGTAACTATATCTGAGAGCTGTGGCAAAATCACCACATGGGCGCCGTGTGAAAGCTAAAATAATTGTCCGTAATGGGACGGCTGACTGATGGGACATCTATCAATGAAAAAAAGATTTAATAAAATATATGACAGCTTCATGGTGTTTGCTGTCATGGTATTCGAGTTGATTTTACTTTTCACACTAAAAAAATAAGATAATATGCCCGGAGAAACGGGGAGACTAACAAATAATATATACTTACAGCAAATTACTCAGTTGTGAAAACTTTAATTCAAACATGTGTCATCATTTCTGTTTTATCGATTTGGCTCAAGTATTTATGTCAGGTTTAAGTTCAGTCATAATGTATTTTTTTCGTTCACTTTGACTGAATTAAAATTCGATTTCAGGTGGCTATATGTGCGAAGACTGCGAGACAGGTCGCCTGCCGCTGTACGGAGAAATGGTGTGGGTGAAACTTGGACACTACAGGTAATACGAATGTTAAATTATTAAAACATTGCTAAGTTATAATATTTACAAAACTTAAATTATTCTATCACATTCTATCACACACGCCTACACACACACGCCACACACGCCACACACGCCACACACGCCACACACGCCACACACGCCACACACGCCACACACGCCACACACGCCACACACGCCACACACGCCACACGCCACACACGCCACACACGCCACACACGCCACACACTACACACACTACACACACCACACACACAACACAAACACGCACACACACACGTATACCACGCGCACGCCCATTTTACGCATCGTTGAACAGAAATAATGCTAGTAATAAAGCTTGCATAATTGACTCATAAATTGTTTTGTAGATGGTGGCCCGGAATCATCCTCCACCCGTCACAGATACCTCGGAACATCCTAGCGGTGAAACACTCGCCGGGCGAGTTTGTGGTCCGATTCTTCGGCCAGTACGACCACTACTGGGTGAATAGGGGACGGGTGTTCCCCTTCCAGGAAGGTAAGGATTGGGGAGGCCCCGAAGAGTATGAGAGGAGGGTATTAAGTCGGGCTCGGGGGAAACCCTCTTAGACATATTAGACTAAGCGACCCTTGAATGTCACACACTCTCGAAATCAGCTGTATAATTATACTAGCTGTTGCCTGCAGCTTCGCCCGCGTTACTCAACTCCTATAAGTCACAGCGTGATGTTATATTATAGCCTATAGCCTCCCTCGATAAATAAGCTGTCTAACACTGAAATAATTTTTCAAATCAGACCAGTAGTTCCTGAGATTAGCGCGTTCAAACAAACAAACTCTTCAGATTTATAATATTAGTATAGATATATTGTAGATCATATCTAGGCTGGAGGAGACTTCAAAAATAGGGGGGAGGAGTGTATTTGGGCATCTTCCTCGAAATTAGACGAGGAGAATAGAAGGCTTTAGTTTGTCCATGCTATTGTCTAATATATGTTGTCAAATTTTATATGGCTTGTCACCTAGGAGAACGGATGGCCGATGGGCCAAAAAGGTTCAAGAGTGGAGGCCGCTTTTAGGTAAACGAAGTGTTGGTCGACCATTAACCAGGTGGGAAGACGATCTCTGGATGCGAGTGGCAAGAGTTTGGCCGTCTTGGCGTTCATGTGCAGCAGTGAACGGATAAAGGCTGCTGATGATGGCCGGTTTTCTCACGATGTTTTCGTTTTGAACAAGCTATGTCAAAATGGTCAAACAACCAAGAAAAGGTGCGACTTTTGACTTCTGAGCCTATTGTTCCATCATCACGCTTGTATTAACGCTTATGAAATTCATTTCATCATTCATTTGTAAGAGGTAGTGCCATGCTGCTTTGCATCCGAATTGGGACGTCAACCGGGGTGGTACCTCTCGCTCACATAACACCGGCGTAAAGTGACAGCTATCCTGTGATGTTTCGTGTGGTTTGCGAGTTTCCGGTGGCCCATTGGGGGGATAGGGAAAAGGAGGGCAACGCATCTACATAACTTTTGGCTCTGCGGGTGTCTATGACATAAAAAATCATACGAATGTGAATTGTCCGTCCGTCGTAATACGAGTCTTATGTACTAGAGAGTCCATTCGAATCCGTGATTTCATAGAGTTGACTACATGAAATACATAAAGTTTTTATTGACTTATGTATGGTATTAGGTATTATGGTAATAGACCGTGCCTGTATTTTAGAAGGTAAAATAAAATAATTTTGTTCTGACAGGTGACACCGGCAAGTTATCGAATCAAAGGTCGAAGATAGACGCGGCGTTCTCTCTGGCAGTCGAGCACGCGTCCCGCGCGTGCGAGATATTGAAGAGTGAGTATTATTTTACTTTCAGTACAGAAACAGCTATTTAGTATATAATTTCACATAATAGATGAGCGGCGATGGCCTGTGGTTATGGGCTCGGCCTCTTAAGTGAGAGCTGAGAGGTCTGGGTTCGAGACTGACCCCCTGTTATGCTGATCATGAACATGAAACCATCGCTTGCTCACCGGTGAAGGAAACATCGTGAGGAAAGCTGCATGCTCGATGAGACTAAAAGTCTTTGAAGGTGTTTGAAGCTCACCAACCCGCACCCGAGTGGGTGGGTTTGCGTATGTATATGAGTGGGCGTGAGAGCGTGCTCGTACGTGTATCTATGCATATGTGTGCTCGTGTGGGTGCGTGCACGTGTGCATGTGCGTCTGATGTTTTGGTGTCATACATGAGTGGTGTGTGTGTGCAGCGGCGGCGCCTGACGAGGAAGAGCAGCGCCAAATCGCGGCGTCCCTGCGGCCGCCCCACTACGTCCGCCTGAAGGTGAACAAGCCGGCGCGCGGGCTGCGGCGTCTGGAGGCGCCCGGCTCGCTCACCCAGTGCGACTGTGCGCCCGGCGAGACGCAGCCGTGCGGGCCCCACTCGCAGTGCCTCAACAGGTGAGTTTGTGTATAATAGATTGAGAACTAAAATGTTATATTTTGTGATTAAAATTGGGTCATGTAAATCACTTTATATTTATGACTATTTATATACTAAACGTTTCCAAAATGTTGGTTATGAGTTTCACTTAGGTTAAGTTTCTCGATGACCTCCGTGGCTCATTGGTTAGCGTGTTGGCGCTCAAGCTGGAGGTTGCGGGTTCGAATCCCAAAAAAAAATCAAAAGTATACTTTGTTTATTCCTTTTTTTATTTAAAGAAGAAAATTGAAGTGTCTGTATCGTATTATACGCAAGCATGTAGGCTTGAGAAAGCTCTTAACGATGCCTACCTCAAAGCCTGCCCCCAGAAAGAGATAAGACCTGGGAAGGGACAACCCTGGTGGAACAAATCCCTGAACAAAGCAAGGAAAAGGACTAGAAGGGCACTTAGAGTCGCCTTGAACAGGGACGACGACGAAAGCTGGAGGAAATACAGAGAAGAACGCAACAATTTTAAGTACCAGAGCCGCAAAGAAAACAGAAACGGGTGGAGTACATACTGCGAAAGCGTTACAAAACAACCAGAAGCGGCCAGGCTGGTAAAAACGCTAGCAAAAGACAAAACCTGTAAATTAGGAAGCCTAAGGAAAGGTGACACCCTAGTAGTGGAACCCAAAGAAATACTTGCAGAAATGATGGCCACACACTTCCCGGATAGCACAAGCTATTCAGAAGAAGACATGGTTGTCACATCAGGTGAGAATCTAGCAGAAGCGAAAGCGGAAGCGGAACTGATTATCACCGAAGAAGCATTAACATGGAGCATTTCATCATTCCTACCGTATAAAGCGGCGGGACCCGATGGCGTCTTTCCCAAGATGCTACAAGTTGCCCTTAGGTATATCAAAGATGACCTACTCACCATATACCGGAGTAGTTTAGCAACAAACTACATCCCCAGTAGCTGGAGAAGAGTCAAAGCCGTCTTCATACCTAAGCCAGGGAAGGTTACATATCACGAGGCGAAATCCTTCAGATGTATAAGCCTTTCTTCGTTTGTATTGAAGACACTCGAGAAGATACTAGATAGACACATGAGAGCAGGGATAGAAAAGAGTTCAATGCCGCTACACGCCAACCAACACGCCTACATGGAAGGGAAATCCATTGACACGGCATTACACAACGCGGCAATAAGAATTGAAAGAGCTATAGAGAACAAAGAATATGCCCTTGGCTGCTTCTTCGATGTAGAGGGAGCCTTTGACAAGGCCACCCCTCAATCCATTGTGGAAGCACTTAACAGAGAGTTGATATCTGGACAGATAACGGGATGGATAACTAATATGTTAAAACATCGCTCGATACAAGCTGACTTAGCGGGAACAACATGCACCATTCGAGCAAGAAGAGGATTTCCGCAAGGAGGATGCCTGTCTCCGCTCCTATGGTGCATTCTCATAGACGAATTAGTATCAAAGATAAACGCCATGCACATTTACATACAGGCGTACTCAGACGATGGTCTAATTCTGGTCACAGGTAAAGTACTGAGCGTGACCAGAGACATCATGAAGCGAGGAATCGACACAGCGCTACGATGGTGCAGGGATAAAGGGCTAAACCTGAACCCAGCAAAAACCAAGCTAGTGTTATTCACAAACAAGAGGAAGATTGATAGCATGATTCCATTGAGAATCGATAACGAAAATCTAGAGGTAGTCAATGAAATAAAATATCTGGGAGTAATCCTAGATAGAAATCTGAACTACAAAGCCCACGTTAAAGAGATCTGCACAAAATCCAAATGTGCCCTTGTGCAATGCAGGAGAGCGGTAGGTAGAACCTGGGGCATGAAACCAAATGTGGTTCATTGGATCTACAAGGCCATAGTACTACCAAGAATTCTACATGGAGCCTTAGTGTGGTGGCACAAGGCACAATTAGGAACGAACAGGAAAGAATTCACAAAAGTACAGAGACTAGCCAGCATCATGATATCGAGCGCCATGAAAACAACACCAACGGCGGCTCTAGAGATGATACTCGGCCTCAACCCAGTTGATCTCACGATCAAAAAGAAAGCGACTGAACAATGGTTCAAGCTTAAGAGCAACAAATTATGGAAGGGAGGGCACTATGACAAAGGTCACGCCGTAATAGCAAAACAGTACGAAGAAAATCTATCCATGATTTTATCAAACAATGATTTGATAAAGAAGGAGAGAATCTTCGACAAGAAATACAGGATAAGCATAGGCTCGAGAGATAACTGGAACATTAACATCGACCACCCAAAAACAACGATGGTCGGCTACACAGATGGATCTAGGAAGGAATCGACGAAGTTATCAGGGGCTGGCGTATATATTAGCCATCCAACTGAAATGAAAGCATCGTTTAATCTAGGCAGATTCTCCAGCGTATTCCAAGCGGAGATATTCGCAATACGAGAATGCGCCAACATGATTAAACAAAATATCACTAGCGCACAGAGGTTTGAGAAGGCAGTCATATACAGTGACAGTCAAGGGGCATTGAAGGCCCTCAATAAGAGGGAGACTACCTCAGCACTTGTCAAAGAATGCAAAAACACCCTGCAAGATCTAGCAGACCAGACTGAGATAGAAGTTGCCTGGGTACCTGGACATGAGGGAAATGCGGGCAATAAAGAAGCAGACAGACTGGCGAGAGAAGGTGCCGATGAGACGTTCATAGGCCCTGAGCCGAGACTGCCAATAGCACACAGGATAACAAAAAATGTTATAACCCTGAGAATAAACAAAGAAACAAACCAGAGATGGAATGACACGAAGAACTGTAGACAGTCGAAATTCTTCATCTCGACGCTTGACAGCAAGAAGACTAAAGAGTTGCTCAAACTCAATAGGAGCAACATTAGAACAGTTGTGGGAATATTGACGGGACACTGCCCACTCAACAGACACCTGTCAATAATGAAGCTAGCAGAGGACCCTCTATGTCCTAAGTGCAAAGAGAAAGAAGAGACCAGTCTGCACTTCATAACGGAATGCCCAGCATATGCATACGCAAGATGGGAGCTGTTTGGAGCGGACGAGCTGAAGAAGGAAGATTTAGCATATCTAACCATAAGGCAGCTAAGTAGTTTTTGTAGATCAACACGTAGATTTGAGGGGGTGACACCAGAGGGGCAAATGATAACCCGTCCCCGCATCTAATCCCAGAGGCGAGCCCGGGGAATTGGGTGAAATGGTCCCGTTAATGAGGACTGATCACCCGTCTGGCCTTGCTGGTGTCCCCACCCTTTAAATAATATAATAATAATCGTATTATACGAGTAAAAATTTCAAACTTTCCACTAAATATGACGACCTCTGTGGCTCAATCGTTAGCGCGTTGGCGCTCAAGCCCGATGTAGCGGGTTCGAATCTCGCCAGGGAACAAAAAGTTTTCTGTGTTCCTGTATGTATATGTATGTATAGTATAAAAGTACTAAATATATTTCCGTTGTCGGGTACCCATAACATAAGTTCTGCGAGAACTTACCACGGGACCGGATTGACGAGGTGTAAAAGCGTCCATAGATATTATTAGTACTTACCACCATGTGAAACGTCTGTCCGTTTGCCCCCTCTTCTATGAAAAAGTCGTTAAATTCTCTACTCCCTATAAGTTTGTTTAAGTTTTCAAATGAATGTTTCCAGGATGCTGCTGACGGAGTGCGGGCCGACGTGCCGCGCGGGCGAGCGCTGCAACAACCGCGCCTTCGAGCGACGCGAGTATCCGCGCCTAGAGCCCTACCGCACCGCCGGCCGCGGCTGGGGGCTGCGCTGCCTCGAACCCATCGCCGCTGGTACGTCCCAGTGTTTTCGGGCTAGGCCCACCACTCGGTCCCACCTACTCTTGTATAGCCAGAATCGGCAGCGGTAACCAAAATGATACGATCTCAGTTACTGTTTACACACAGTTTTTTGGTGTCCATCCCCAATTAAAGCGGGAGACAGTCTTACTGTCGTTCACTGTAGTACTGTACGTCAGTCTGTCAAACCAAAAACTTCCCATCGACATAGGTATGACATGAAATTTGAAAGGCACAGCATAAGTAAAGGAGAATCGTTAATTGTTGCCATATTACATTAATACTACGTTCTTCGACCCTTAGGACGTGATAAGTTGTCTGCGTTATAAACATAAATTAGTTTACCTGGAATTGGCCCTGGCAACTCATTCACGTGTTGCCTATCCTGAGGCATAAGGTTTTAAGTCTCTGTGCCAACAATTACACTGCCTGTCCCGTTCTTCTCTTCGAAACACAGCAATGTTACACGGGAACAAGCAAGATGTTGGTACCCGTGTAGACGAGCGCAACCCTCCCACCGGTGATGTGTACGGAGCTATATCTGTACCGTGGATCCGGTGATCACGGTGGTCATCAGTGGTCATCGTAGTCACAGGCCACTTCGTGATCGAGTATGTTGTACGAAGGGAACTCTATATGTATAGTCCCGTATAACCGGTGATATCGGTGGTCGTGATGGTCACGATGGTCAATGGTGGTAATGGTCACAGGCCACTTCGTGATCGAGTATGTTGTACGAAGGGAGCTCTATATGTATAGTCCTGTATAACCGGTGATATCGGTGGTCATATGATGGTCATGATGGTCAATGGTGGTAATGGTCACAGGCCAGTTCGTGATCGAGTACGTGGGCGAGGTAGTGGACGGGCGCGAGTTTTGGCGGCGCATGCGGCGCAAACACGAGGTGCGCGACCAGAACTTCTACTTCCTCACGCTCGACAAGGAGAGGATGATTGACGCGGGGCCCAAGGGGAACCTGGCCAGGTGAGTGGTTCTTCAAATCAAATTAATTAAATATTTTTTTTATTGAAAATAGTACAAACAGAGTATCTTTTTTAACTGAGAAGAACCGGCGAAACAAAATACTGAATAACAAATTTCACATGTTGTTATCCTGAAATGCCTGGGAGAAACGCCCTATTCCCAAGGTGTGGTATTTTCCATGAAATCTTATACTTTATTAACGCAGTTTAATAACTTTTTTGATTTTTTTTATTGGGAGGTTTTGCACATTTTCTGGGATCCTATTGTAAAAACGTATACAGTTGCTTCTAAAAGAATTGCTTACTTTTGTGAGTCTAATCACTGGTACATCTAGCCTATGTCTATTCCGTAAATCCCTACTTTGGATGTCACTTTTTTTTACAGAATTCACTCATGTTTTTTTTGGTTAGTGGCCATTGTTGCCTATGACTAGCGCTAGTTGAGACGTTTTTTTTTTATGTTAGTTGGATAGGCAAACTGGCAAACGTACCACCTGATGGTAAGTGGTCAACGTCGCCCATGAACATAAACTAGTATAGCTGGAACGAGCCCAGGCAACTTATTTATGTGTTGCCTATCCTGAGACATAAGATGTTAAGTCTCGGTGCCAGTAATTACACTGCCTGTCTTGCCCTTCTCTCCGAAACACAGCAAAGCTGAACACGGGAGAAACAAGCAAGATGGTGGTACCCATGCAGCTGGGAGCGCGGCACAGCGCTTCCCTCCCACCGTAAGATAAGTCTCGTAAGGTGAGTGGGCGGGGGGCGTGGTGGGGAGTGGTTATCGTCGCCCATGAACTACGGGACTAGCTTAGTTAGCTGTCGTAAGATAAGGCGACAGTAGGTGATTTTGTAACATTTCAAACGATTTAAATAATAAGTCTTTAAGCAATAATGCATATTAAAAAACTCGTTTGGTATACAAGCGTAAAGAAGAACAAGGAAAAAGGTTTAACAGGGTGCTCACTTTTTTGACGTGACAACGTCTCATAATTCGATGGAGCCGGCTGCACGAACGAAAAAAGATGACTCATGCGGCGTTACCTCGCTCTGAGGCGTTCCATTTTCTTATGACGTTGTCACGTTCAACTAACGTCGGTAAACCGACTTTACAGACGACCGATTTTTTTATATATAGCTTAGCCTTTAAAAGCAAGGAAATGTAAATGACGGCGTTTCTATTTATCACTCGCATATTGCCGTGTCTACTTGTACGCGTCTGAACAGTCCCTCCAGACTAGGGGCTTTAACTTTTATAGAATATATTATAGAATATAAACATCAATGCATTCGCTTGACATTTGGTTTCAACATGTAATTTAATCAACAAATATAATCTCACACATTGATATTTATCTATCTATACATTTATACAGATAAATAAAATTGGAGTGTCTGTTTGTAATTTAAATAACCGTTTTTTATTGAATGCATATGGATGTATACACGGTACATATACCGAAATAACATTTTACAATTTTTGTCTGTCTGTTTGTTCCGGCTTATCTATGAAATGACTGGGCCGATTTTGATAGGACTTTCAATGGCAGATAGCTGATGTTATAAGGAGTAACTTAGGCTATAAAAATAATCACCATAAATCCGGGCAATATCTAGTAGAATATAAACATCAATGCGTTTGCTGGGCATTTGGTTTCAACATGTAATTTTATCAACAAATAGAATCTCACACATTGACATTTATCTATCTATACATCTATACAGATAAATAAAATTGGAGTGTCTGTTTGTAATTTAAATAACCGTTTTTTATTGAATGCATATGGATGTATACACGGTACATATACAGAAAACATTTTACAATTTTTGTCTGTCTGTAGGACTTTCAATGGCAGATAGCTGATGTTATAAGGAGTAACTTAGGCTATAAAAATAATCACCATAAATCCGGGCAATATCTAGTAGAATATAAACATCAATGCGTTCGCTTGGCATTTGGTTTCAACATGTAATTTAATCAACAAATATATTCTCATACACATTGATATTTACATATATTATACTAGCTGTTGCCCGCAGCTTCGCCCGCGTTAACTTAGATTGACAGCCGTACCCGGATTGATGATGATTATTTTTATAGCCTAAGTTACTCCCTATAACATCAGCTATCTGCCAGTGAAAGTCCCATCAAAATCGGCTTAACCGTTTCAGAGATTAGCCGGAACAAACAGACAGACAGACCGACAGACACAAAAATTGTAAAAAAGGCTATTTTGATATATGTCCCGTGTATACATCCATATGCATTCAATAAAAAGCGGTTATTTTGATATTACAAACAGACACTCCAATTTTATTTGTCTGTATAGATTCTATTCGAGAAACGTTAAAGCCACTTGTCTAGAGGGGTATATACTGCAAAAATGTGTTTTATTGTCACCATTTTATCACGAGTAATACAATTTTACGTCAATAATGCTAATGTATGTAACGTCATCGCAGGTTCATGAACCACTCGTGCGAGCCCAACTGCGAGACGCAAAAGTGGACGGTGTTGGGGGACGTGCGCGTCGGACTGTTCGCGATCTACGACATACCGGCCGTGAGTAGACGACGTTGTTACAGGCACAGAGACACATCATCACGCAGTCACGAATTCACACACGCACGCAGGCACGCACGCACACACATACACGTATACGCAGACGCACACGCACCAAGTATACACATATACACTTACAATCATACAAACACAATAAATAAGAAATAGAAATTTTACATAAGGACACTACTAGCCATTATTATTATATCAAAACGCTGATTGCCTTTAATTGCTGTTTGTACTGATTATTATTATTTATTATTATTTTTACCTTTTGATAATAAAGACAGTGCTAGAACGATTTTTATTGGGTATTGTTTTATACATTAACTTTCCCTCACACATATCGAATGGCACTCATAATATTTGTACACACAGTACATAAATGCTTTTTATTACAAAATTCTATTGATATCTAAGCATGAACTCTTTTTGTTATACAATACTTAACTAACTGTTATGTTAATAATCAGTAGCTATATTAGTGTAATGTAGAGCGGGATAATGATGCACAAGTATTTCTATACTTAAAAGGTTGTTCTCTACATTGTTTCTATTATACTGGTTCTGTTTAAGAAATACTAGCTTTTTTTATTTATTATGAACACAAATTGTTATTCTTAATCTTATCTAGCCATTATACATAGTCTAAAGTACTGTGAGTAAACATGATCACTACGTACCAGTCCAAAAGAGGCGTGGCATGAAAAAATACTTACAATGAAAAATTGTGACATCACACCCATGTTACATTAATCTTTAGCCTTGAGACTAAGCTAGCATGGTTAGTCGTTAATGTTCATGAACCATTCCAGAATAGCGAGCTGACGTTCAACTACAACCTGGAGTGTGCGGGCATCGAGAAGAAGCCGTGCATGTGTGGGGCCAAGCGCTGCTCGGGCTACATCGGGGTCAAGCCCAAACAGGTAACTAATAATAATAATTAAGGACTTACAAATAGGCGGCCTTATCGCTTACAACCGATATCTACCAGGCTATGTGTTTAATAACTACTGTACTCTAGTTTGTCCTACTGTCAGGACTGAGTACGATGAGCTAGCCATATGAACCAGCTAGTCGTACTGCCAATGAGAATGTTGGTAATAGTCACTAGACCTATATTATTAGCTGTCAGGGTCGTATTGTCGGTACTAGTCAGTAGATCTATGAACCAGCTAGTCATACTGCCTATGAGAGTGTTTGTAATAGTCACTAGACCTATATACTAGCTGTCAGGGTCGTAGTGTTGGTACTAGTCAGTAGATCAATGAACCAACTAGTCGTACTGCCTTTGAGAATGTTGATTCACTGAAACTCTATCTGAAATCCCTTTTTCAGAGTGATCCAGAACCAAAGAAAATCAAACCAGATGGGAAGAAACATAGGAAACGTAAGAAGGCGGAGGTTCCGACGCCTAAGAGACCGAAACAGCGCCTCGGTCGCCCGCCACGCGTCAAGGAATTGACGGACATAGAGAAGGACCTGCTCATCATCACAAGCGCCACGAGCCCGGAGGATGGTAAGCCGCCTAGGGACGGGAGTCTGGTCAAGGAAAGGAGTCCGCATGTGGCCAGTAGTCCGCCCAGGGACGAGAGTCCGTCTGTGGACAGGAGTCCACTCTTAGACAAGGGGCTGCCAGCGGACAGGGGGCACAAGAGGGCCCGGGATAATGAGGAGCTAACCGTATGCCTCAAGCGTATCAAGACGGGCTGGAGTGTTAGCTAGATGTACGGGGAACCTCATAGGTGTTCACTTGTGGTGTGCTACATTGTAAATAGATGTGTGATAGTGTTCATTATACAAAGTGAAGAGAAACATCTCAAGTGGTTAAAGATTTTACCGGAACATACAAATATTGAAAGGTAAATAAGAGATTTTATAATCAAATGTATGGACTGACTTATATGCATTAATCTAATGGAGGTTGTTTCTGAAACAAATAATTCTTTGTTTTCTCACGAAACATGTTTTATTTAAACTTATCTACTTCAAAAGATCCGATCAGTATTATGAAATAAGTAATATGAGAAATTAATCTTTCTAAAGATTAGGCGGGTCCTGTAATATTTTTGAAATTTATCCTGAATTATGAATTTGACTGGGACTGTATTATGTGTATTATAAATTTTGTAAAGTACATTGTAATATAAAGATTAATCGAGCGAATAATTTGTTAGTACGCATAAATTCGTATTATATTATTAGACAAAAATATGAAAATTTACATTTTAACATCATGACAAATATACGTCTTATTACAACTGTTTAAAAAGGGTTATTTACCATGTTTTTCACTTTTATTTTGAGTAGCTCGATAGCTTTGTCTATTATTATCTTTCACCAGTCTCGTGAACAAGTTATTCATGTAATAGTTTTAATAGTGAAAAATCATGGTCATTTAAAATCGGTTATACTTATTTTCCATGCAGATTTTACATGACTATATAGTATAATTTTAAGAAATTTGGTACCATAGAAGGTTCCAGAGAAAACGGACTTAAATTGGAAGAGGAGAATAATGTCAAAGTTACTATGAGTGGCGTATGTGTGAATGTTTTATAATAGGGTATTTGTTAATAGATGTATTTACTGTACATAAGTTAGCTTTACATATCATGCATCAATAAAGGATTACCAAATATTAATGTTTGTTTTGAATTTCATTTTATCGGTGGAGAGTTGCGCTTACCACCATCCTTTTTTCTCCCGTGAAACAGCTTTGCTGTGTTTCGAAGAGAAGGGCAGGACAGGCTGTGTAATTATCTTGGTTTTCAGGATAGACAACACGAAGGAGTTGCCTTTTTTTTCTTTTACGCCGGGAAATGCTCTGAGGCATCCCGTTGGGGAGGGGGGATTCCTGTTTCCTTTCTACATGCTATAAGCATGTAGGAAGAAAATTTTTATTCAAAATAGTACTAATACAGTATCTTTTTGAACGTCAATTGAATCTACCACCGGTTCCAAGGTAAGCCCACTGAGAAGAACCGGCGAAACAAACTCAGTGGAACTAATCTTTTCAAATAATATATAATATTAACAATTTTAACATCTTTTCTTGAAATGCCCGGGAGGAACGTCTTATTCCCAGGGTGTGGTATCTTCCATGAAATCTTTTACTTTATAATATGCTTTACCACACAAACGTTCTTTAACAACTTTTTTGAATTTTTTTATGGAGAGCTTTTGAACGTTTTCTGGGATCCTATTGTAAAAGCGTATACAGTTGCCTTTAAAATAATTGCTTACTTTCGAAAGTCTAATCATTGGTGCATGTAACCTGTGTCTATTACGTGTATTCCTACTATGAATATCACTTTTCTTACAAAATTCATTTATGTTTTTTCGAACATACAGTAAATTTTCTAAGATGTATTGAGAGGTGACAGTCAGAATTCCTATTTCTTTAAATTTTTCTCTCAAAGATGAATAGGGAGGCAACTTGTAAATTGCACGAATAGCCCGCTTCTGCAGCACAAAAATGTTGTTTATGTCGGCCGCATTTCCCCATAAAAGTATGCCATAAGACATAATGCTATGAAAGTAGCTAAAATATACTATTCGCGCTGTATCTACATCAGTAAACTGTCTTATTTTTCTCACTGCATATGCTGCTGAACTGAGTCTATTCGCCAATTTAGCTATGTGGGGACCCCACTGCAGCTTAAGATCTAGAGTTATTCCTAGGAAAACTGTGGAGTCCACCAATTCCAAGTTTTCACTGTCTAAGAGTACATTTGTTTGCAGTTGCTTAACATTTGGCAAGGAAAATTTTATGCATTTAGTTTTTTTACTATTTAAAAGCAAGTTATTAACGCTAAACCAATGTACCATTCTCGAAAGTGTGTTGTTTACCTCGTCATAATTAGTTTCTTGTCGTTTGATTTTAAAAATAAGTGAAGTATCATCAGCAAACAACACTACCTCTTGACTATCTTTAACTAGGTAAGGTAAATCGTTTACATAAATTAGAAAAAGAAATGGACCTAGAATGGATCCCTGTGGGACCCCCATCTCTATTTTAGTCCTGGATGATCTTTTACCATTTATCTCGACCCTTTGAGTCCTGTTTTTAAGATAGGAATTCAAAAGATCCAGTGCCGTATCGTCTATCCCATAACAAAACATACAAACAGAGAAACCATATTAGTTCTATTTCCCTTTTTTGCATTGTACAGAAATTCGACCTCGACAGTTTTGTCCAACCCGACGCCAGGAGGCCGTGGGGTCGCAGACTTCACTGTTTTCGGGGGGCAACCCCCCCACTTTAACAAACCATGAGTGAGCCAAATCGGCTCACACTAATCCGATGTAGCATTAGAGCCTTTGGGCCGTTAGCATAGATCATTTCGAAAAAAAAAACAGTTTATAGTTAGCTGATTCCCGCGTGGTATTTATTATTCCTTTTATTCTCTATCCTCCAATTAATATTTTTGTAGACGAAATTCAACTAAACTGATTCGGAACATGGAATGGAGTCAGGGGGATGCCCTGACTTGCACGATGTTACTGTACTGCACATTGTTACTGTACTGCACGTTTTAGTGTACTGCACGCAGTTACTGCACTGCACGTTTTACTGTACTGCACGATGATACTGTACTGTGCGATTGTACTGTACTGCACGCAGTTACTGTACTGCACGATGTTACGGTACTGCACGTTTTACTGTACTGCACGATGTTACGGTACTGCACGTTTTACTGTACTGCATGCTTTACTGTATTGCATGCTTTACTGTATTGCACGTGTTACTATACTGCAGGATGTTACGGTACTGCACGTTTTACTGTACTGCAGGATGTTACCGTACTGCACGTTTTACTGTACTGCACAGCGCTTCCCTCCCACCGGTTACATGCACCAAAGTATAGACTTTCGAAAGTAAGCAATTCTGTTAAAGGCAACTGTATACGCTTTTACAATAGGATCCCAGAAACGTTCAAAAGCTCTCCATAAAAAAATTCAAAAAAGTTGTTAAAGAGCGTTTGTGTGGTAAATGATATTATAAAGTAAAAGATTTCATGGAAGATACCACACCATGGGAATAAGGCGTTCCTCCCGGGCATTTCAGGATAAGATGTTAAAATACCCAGGCGTCGTACCCGACATACCGCTGCTATATGTGCCAAAGTGTAGTACCAATTATTCCGCCAATTCTGTTCTGTCTAGACTACCTCGTCTATATAATGAATTGTGTAAGGACCTAGATATATTTGTAACTTCAAAACCAAAAAAGTCATATAATAAGAGTTTTTAAAAATAAAATGTAAATTTGGAATCTCGTAGCAATATAAACGTAATAAATTCAATATAATAGGTAAATACTAATAGTTAATTTTAATGTGTGTTTACTAATGTTTGTAATAACAGTACTTAGATGTATAGATAAGGGAAACCTATTATTGGCCTTACTGTTAATATTACTTTAGATTATATGTATACGTATTTTATATTGTTTGTTGTAATTTTACGTTTGTAACGCTGTTGGTTTTCCAATAAATAAATAAATAAAAATTGTTATATAATAATCTTTTCAAATAATATATAGGATTAGTTCCACTGAGTTTGTTTCGCCGGTTCTTCTCAGTGGGCTTACCTTGGAACCGGTGGTAGATTCAATGGACGTTCAAAAAGATACTGAATTAGTACTATTTTGAATAAAAAAATTGATTTTGATTTTAACTGCGCGATGATACTCTACTGCACATTTTACTGTACTGCACGTTTTACTGTACTGCACGTTTTACTGTACTGCACGTTGTTGCCAGGAGCATGGGACGCGTACAGTTTGCCAAAGAAATCTTCGATCTCCGATAAGATCTCAGGCTTAGAAGAAACGGTCGGACCAGTAGCGGTCCTAATCTTCGACTGGTGGCTTCTCCAGAGCTTCTCCACAAAAACCCTCGACCCTCTCTTCTGTTCAATTGCTTCGGTAATCCGTTATGTATTTGAGCAGCGAAGGTCTCGGCGTATTAGTTTGCGGATCTGCTTTGAGAGAAGCTTCTGTGGAATCTGTGGAAGTGGCGTCTGTGTGTGCTCTGCGTTCGCTCATAAGACCGAGCGTCTCTTCCGAGAGTTTGGATTTCCTGCCAGTACGCTTTCTCCTACAAAACCTTTCACCCGCGACCTGCATGGAGTCCACCACGGCACCCAGTGCCTCGTCAACTGCCATGATAGTTTCCGATAAATTAAGGCTATCGAATCGGTTTTTTAATTGCAATTGAAATTTTTTGGAACCTACCACAGTTGGCCGGAAGTCAGGTCGGAGTGTAGACTTTATTAGACGGACTCGCTCTCGCTGAAAGCCTATATTCATTGATGCTATTACTAATCGGTGATCACTGCCGGTTTTGAACCTGTTGATCACAGAGACATCCCTGAATGCATGCCTTCGTTCGATATCTATCACGTCGATATATCTATATCTGTCGGCGACGAGATTCCGAGTCGAACCAGTATGTAGAAAAGTAGCACACATTACTAACTGACCCCATATGGGTTGCGAGCCGACTATTGGCGACGCAGTTTAAAGTCATGTTAGTTAGGAAAGTTGTCACGTGTATCGGACTCGCCCCATACCGGTTGTGGGTCGACCGAACCGATGACATACCTTGTAGAATTTTGATATGTTTATTTTAGTAATATTTCATGAAAATATGTTGATGAATAATGTTTATAATGTAAATATAGGATAAAATGAGTAAAATGAAGCAAGTAGGATGATAATCAGGATGGTAATTTTAAAAATATAAGCAGAAATAGTTTAAAGTGTTTACCTCTCGCTCGTAATGTATAGGAGTAAGAGAGATGCAATGATGAGATTCTAATAAGATTATTATTTTAAATATTTTCATGCTAATTAAGTTAATTTAAAGTGAATATTATAAACCAAAAAAACCATGTAAATATGATGTAGAAAACAATAATTCAAGTATATTGGTAGGATAGTATAAAGGAAATTAAGTCTAATAAGAAGTGATTAATTAGACTAATTAGATTGTTTTCTAATACTTGTTAGTTATTTTAAAAGGTTTATTTTAACATGTTTTAACGTTTTTTATATAGATTAATATGGATATAGGTAGTTTGATAGGGTTTTTGTACAGAAAACTACTTTGTTTTTTACGAGTTGATAAAAAGTGAAAAGTTTAGATATTATTTATTAGAATTTTGAAATGAAAGTAATATCAAAAGAAAGGTCTCAATTTCTAGTTTAAAATAGTAAAAGAATCATCCTGATATGATTTATAGTTTTGAAAATATTAACAGGAATGTGTAACAAAACTTTGAAATTGTCAAGATTTTACTATGTTTTTGTTGAATAACTTTTTATTGTTTAAAGATATGTTTATGGTTTATGTTGTATTATGTAAAAGATGTAGTAAAATTTCTAAAAATATATGTACGAGGAACTGTCCAAGCTCGACCGGTCATCCCCGACCGCCGCCAGCCGCAACAATATCAGATTAGAATTATAGATTAGATTGAAGATTCCTTAACTATATTAACGGTGTGCTGATGTCAGCAATGTACTAGATTCTTCTCAAATAAGATTGGCTACATAAACCACGTGCGAGCACACGAACGTCATAAGAGGAGATGAAGCTGTAGCCGTGGCCGGATCAAATCTTCATCAAGACAATTTATATGATCAACTAACTGTTGCCTGCAGCTTCGCCCGCGTTACTCAACTCCTATATATCACAGCGTGATGTTATATAGCCTATAGCCTTCCTCGATAAATGGGCTGTCTAACACTGAAAGAATTTTTCAAATCGGACCAGTAATTCCTGAGATTAGCGCGTTCAAACAAACAAACAAACTCTTCAGCTTTATATTAGTCTAGATTTAGATAGCATTTTTTCTGTTGATCTCCATCAATAAAAATAGCTAAGGGGCCGGTCACATGTCGAAGAACTAATTGCTGAACTGATAAAACTGGATACAGGTTACGAAAAAGATAATGATGAAACTAGATACCGTTTTGATAACCATTCCGAAAAACATAAAAATACATTAGCAGTTTCAGATTTTTTCCTTTACTAAAGCTGTGAGACCATCAAATTTCATGATTCTATGTCAATGGAAAGTACCAGGTCTTGGTTTAACAAACTGACAGAATTTTTGAGAAACTGTACCCTAAAAATCGATACCATTTCCTATTTAAAAATTCATTGAATTGACGTCTTGAAGTACATTCAAAGAGACACAGTGGAAAAGGGTTTAATAAAGAAACATCTATATTTCCACGTCCCTAGTTATAAAGCGCATCTGGTCTGTTCAATTTTAGTCCGAGTGAAAAATAATGAAGACAGAGTGACCTCTAACGTACAAACCGACACAAGAATATAAACGTTACTTTCCACTTACTGCTGACCTATAAAAAGGGAGTTTTTTGAACAGTGGGCATTAATAAAACACTTAGAGTATACCTATTAGGGAGGGATCGGTCGTCTTGGCGTTCTTTGAGGGAGGCCTATGTTCAGCAGTGGACGGATAGAGGCTGATAATGATGATAATTATGATACATATTATACCTTTATAGAGCGCGCGTCACTAAGTATGAACTGTAAGCACGGGTATAGATCATTGTCTTGGAAACGTTTAATGAGTGTCAGAACAACACGCGTCACATTAGGTCCGTGAGCGATGTATATTTGTTTTTGTGTTAAAATGGTTAAAGTGCCAATTTGTTAAATTATTTCCGGAAGAAAAATTGGCGTGCATTGAGGGGTGTCTATGTTCAGCAGAGATGGATAGTAGAGGCTCTCTCAGCGCTTTATTATAGATAAATATCAATAACGCATCTACTTACGATCGGCACAATGACGCGGTATGACACTCGCACTCTATACCGGGTGTATTTGGATCGCTTGCGAAGATTAAACCCTAATAATATACCATTTATATACTATACAAGGTTGATAAAAGCGAGAGGCATTAAATTAAACCACATATACTACACATGCTTACGGTTAATCGGAAACTATTAAAAACAGTTTATGAGAGAAATAAAAAAACTTTTTCAAAGAACTTAAATACGAGAATAGCCAAAATAAAGCGTAAACATCCTTTGTAAAATGTCCACTGACCTCCGAATCTAAAGGGCAGTGCGACGCACAGCACGTTGCGTCTCACCGGGTCGAATAAAGCGGAGTGGCTTTAAAACTTTAAAAAATATTCTGTGACTAAACTATTGATTCTATTGGTCCAATTTTTTGTGTGTAGCCTGAAAATGGTACATAGTATATGTGGTTTAATTTAATGCCTCTCGCTTTTATCAACCTTGTATAATGCATATAACCATTTATCTCAGAAACCTTTTTTAAAGAAAATTTTAGGATATGTGTATTTTGCAAACCCGCAATGTATGTATACATACTATGCACTCATGCTTACCGCGAGACGCGCAACTAGCAGGCGCACTGAAGACGCGCGCGGTGCGAGGGTTCGTTCACCCCGTGCATGCGGCGAACGCTATCAGCTGATTCAGTCCGCTAGCCGTTTATTTAAGTTAAGTTTATTACATTGCTGTTTTTTTCAAAAAACCATTATTTTAAATCATTATCATCAAATTCCTGTAACATTATGTTTACTAAACCGGATTATACAAAAAAATAAATAAAAAAGGCAACCAAAAAAAAGAAAAAACGTTTTTTTCACTTGTATTATGTCAGGCTATGCCAACACTATCATACCTCTTCGTTTTTGCAAGCGTTCCGTTACTTTTTCAAATCACCCCCCGGACCACGGAAAGAGAGGGGGTTGCAACCCTCGATTTTTTCCCCTTGTCACATGATTTTTGTACGGCGTTGAGGAATAATGGATCAGAAGCTGAATTGAAACAGTATGAAACTGATGCCGTACAGAATGAAATGACCAAATTTACCCTGGAAATTGTTAGAAAATCAAAAAAAATTACCGACTTTGTGGCGCACCATTTTTTGACGGCACTGCGCGGTTTCTTATTATTTTTCAGGGATCTATCGATGGTAAAAATGCCGTACAAAAATATATGACCAAAATGTACTCACTCTACCTGCACTTTTGAATTCTCACCAGCACTCAGTTGGACAGCTTACAAGTGACGGCATAGTGCTGAATCTTATTATTTTACGCTCTTATATCTTCCTATATACGTCACCTGGTGGTTCATATGACCCATCCATTTTTTTACATGGACTTGTAGTCTATTAGTGTGTATAGGATGACACCAAAAATACAACAAACCTAAAAAACAAAATATGAAGTTTAAGATTTTGGCACCACTTGGATATTTATTTGTGTATTTCTATTTGAGCGCCTGATAGCTATACTAAGTATTAGGCGCTCTAGGAGTATCCATTCTTTCTGGAAACTGGTTTCACTTCTACCACACTTCTACCGTTCCTTGAGGGCCAACATTTTTAGGCATTGTATTTGAGTAACGTAAAATGCACGTATCTGTTTTTAACATATAACAAAAGTAATTTAAACTCCAAAAGCTTGCCATTAACAAAACAATTAACGAAACACCAACATCTTCAATAATGAACGTTCAACAATTCGTTATCACTTCCCATCAGGTGCGTTCTAATTAAACTTTCCTAATATCTCAGGACGTTTTCAATTCGTCTTATGAAATTTAAATTATCCTCGCGGGAAGAGAGATTTATTGGAGGCTCGAAAAGAGAACGCTTATATTTTTGTTTGCTTAATACCTGAATGTAAAATTATTATTATTATTATATTATTATAATAAGTAATAATAAATATTACCCAACAATAACATCACGTTAACCTGGCTCTGTGTTAAGCTTTTAGGGCCGTCCGTGCGTACCGTACGACCTCGTACGTATCTACTTGAATAACAACTGTAATGTACGGCTGCGTGCGTACTAGCGGGTACTGCGCTATGGGACCTGCACGCCGGGGCTTTAGTGCGTGGGTGGAGAAGACGGGGAAACGAAGAGAAGAGGAGGTTTCTGGCGAGGGAGAGACCTGGCGGAGCCGCCTGAGAGGGCGGGTACTCAGCCATTGGGGTGAACGGCTCAGAGAGCCGAACGTGGGTGGGTTGACCAACGGCACGGCACGCAATATCCTTCCACCTTGCGCAGATCCTGACGGGGCACGGATGCTTCGGAAGGTATCTGTGGAAGCAGAAAGAAAGCAAGGGTGGAGGACTCGTCTTCTTTCGTTGTTTCTTTCTTTCATCACTGTAGCAGCGATGACAGCACTGCTGACCACAACCTGGTCGAGTGGCCAGTTAGGGCGGAGGCGAGGATGCTCTTATTTGCGGAGAGTGGCGCGGGCCTGTCCCTCCTTGCGGTCATCCAAGCGATGACCGTCAATGAGAGCGCATAGCAGGTGGTCATCTCCTTCTGCGAGAACGTGAATAGCAGAAGGAGGAGTCGAAGCGGAAGGAGGAGCGCACTACTGCCCCTACCAGCAGGAGAGCACGGCGGCGACAGGTGGTCGCACCACCATGAGGGACCTGTGCGTGACCGATCGGGGTAACCACCGCGTGTGCGTACGGTCGGTACAGTACGGGCTATAAGGCATTCTTATGTGCTCAGGATACCTTAAACTGAATAGGAGGAGGGGACGCCACACACTGCCTACATAGGAGTGATCCCCCAGGCACACCGTCGTGGCCCGGTGTCTGGGTGTCCTCAATTCCCGCGCCGGGGTCAGCCACGATGAAGAGAACACCGCTCGGGTTTAGTGGGTAGAGTATGCGTCGACCTTACCATCACTTCGGGCGCAGAGAGTTTGACATGATCCCCAGCCCCCCAGTCGAAAATAAATTTAAGAAATTTAATATAAATACTTCTATACTTACCCGTCCACAATCCGGTGCAGACATCTGCATTAATCATACAATTTCTCTGCACCTGGCCATTGATATTATACATATCATTACACCTGGCGGGAATCGAACTCCCGACCGCTAAGTGAAGACGTGTCCAGTAGCCTAAATTCTCGGCTGGAAATCTGTAAATACTACCTATGGCTATCATAATTTATTTACATATTAAACATATTTAAAACTGTACATTAATAATTAACATTTGTTTAAATTTCGTGCCGTTCGATATTTCAGTACTTAATGTCTATAAATGCCTTTTGGCTTTAAATCTATATCTCTTTATGTCTCTGTGTATCTCCTGTTTGTGTCGAAAAAATGTCTTCTTTATTTTTTCTTTCTTTCAATTCCCGTTTTCGCTCAGTCACCGGTTCTTCCGAAACCTCTGCTTACATTTTTCGCTTCCGCTTCCGTGTCCATCTTATCTTTTGCGGTAGTCAACCCCTTTGTCTCAGCGTTCATTTGCAGCTTCAATTCCACCTCTGCTCTTCCTAGCTTCTGTTTTACAGTCTAGGTAAAGGTTTTTTTCAGTATCATCATTAGCCTTTATCCGTCCACTGCTGAACATATACAAGCCTTGTTGTGGCGGTGGGGCTCAGTAGCCTAAGGTGTGCCCAGCACCTTGGGCGAAGCAAATGAGCCGAGAGAGCTGCTCTTTGTACCCCTCTTATAAGAGGGGACAAAAGGGCAGGGGATCAAGGGGCGAGGATGGGAACCTCACCCCATTGTACGGTCCCGACGTTGGGAGGGGGAATTATGAGGAGCGGGACAACCCCTGTGTGGATGTGACGTCGGTCTCTTGAGGGACTGATTAGCCGTCGAGGTGCCCTGTTTGCTCAACTGATCCAAAGACGGCATTGGTGGCATTCGCCGGGTTTTAGTGTGTAGAACTGCTTCCACCTTACCACCTTTCGGGCGCAGCGAGTTCCACATACCCACCTGGGGAGTCCTACTCCCTCGCGGGATGCCTCAGAACATTTCCCGGCGTAAATGAAAAAAAGAAAAAAACTGCTGAACATAGGCCTCATTCAATGAACGACAAGACGTCCGATCCCTTGCCACTCGCACTACACGGAGATCGTTTTCCCTGATAAATGGTTGGCCAACTCTTCGTCTACTAAAACGCGGCCTCCACTTTTCAACCTTATTGTTCATCCGTTCTCCTGAGTGTGTGACCAGCCCACTGCCACTTCAACGTTAGTTCTTCGCGTGATATCCGGTGGCCCATCGGGGGGGATGGGAGAGAAGGTGGGCGACGCATCTGCATAATCTCTGGTTATACGGATGTATATGGGCGTCGGTAGTTACCAAAACGCCTCGACTGCTCGTTTATACTTCTATGCTATAAAAAATTTACGCACGATAGTTTTCCGTGTAACGTCATAAAGAAACATTGATGAAAAAATAATTACCTTTTTTGCACCATTATTTATAACAATGGAACTTGGAACTTCCAAGCCAACAGTCCTTTGACAGCGGAACGGGACACTTTCCGTGCGCGCTGCCAGTGTTCATCAATTTATAAGACGTTATTACGTCAAAAAAAAAAAAACTAATATACTATATATCACATTTATTTCACGCAATTTATGCGAGAATAAGGGATTTTTCCACTCAATCGAGATGTTATGACAGAGAAAGCCCCAATAACGTTGTGAAGTAAATAGGATATAGATAATTGTTCGTATTTCTTTTGGGCGTTCTTCTGCACGAGTTTAACAAACCTGCTCGTTTCGTACGCCTAATGTTTTTTATTTTTGTACTCTTTTCTTTAACGCCGGGAAATGCGAGGGAGGCATCCCACCTGGGGAGTGGGACTCCCCAGGTGGGTATGTGGGACTCACTGCGCCCGGAAGCTTACCAGCTTTCGTACGTGTAGTGGACGCGGCTACCCACTAAACCCAGCGAGTGCCACCAATGCCGCCTTTGGTGAGGTGCCCCGGATCTAGTAAACAAACAGGGCACCTCGGAGGCTAGTCAGTCCCCCAAGGGACCGACGCCAACTCTACAGAAGGTATGTCCCGCACCACAGAACAACCCAACCCAACGTCGGGACAGTACAATGGGGTGAGGTTCCCATTCTCGCTCCTTGCGCCCTGCTCTTTTGTCCCCTCTTCTTATAAGAGGGATACAAAGAGCCCCCTCGGCCCAATTCGCTTCACCCAAGGTGCAGCGGCTCACCCTAGGTTACTGAGCCCCACCGCCACGACAAGGCTTAAACCTTGGTGAGGAAATAATTTATGTATGGACGATACTGTGTTGACGTAAAAAGATACAGTGGCGACACCACGCAGGGTTTATATATTTCTGGTCAGGCTTTAAATGAAAAATAATCGCAACCGTCATATTATGGTCTATAACTAGGCTAAATGGGTCTCCTCGAAATCAGTCGAGGAGGGTGTGGGATCATAGTTCACCTATGCGCTGCAATGCGGGGCGGGACAAAATATCATCAAAGGCGACAGTTATATGTCACTCTGCTGACTAGCCGTCGAGGTGCCCTATTTGCTCAACATATCCGGACAACCTCACCAAAGGCGGCATTGGCGGCACTCGCCGGGTTTTAGTGGGTAGAGCTGCGTCCACCTTACCATCTTTCGGACGCAGCGAGTCCCACATACCCGCCTGGGGAGTTCCCGATCCCCAGCGGGATGCCTCCATTTCCCGGCGTAAAAGAGGGTACAGCAGCTGCAGCTATAAGCGCAAGTAGCGGGCATCGGCTAGTATACTTATATCTATAAAGTTTTTGAGTATTCCATTATAAAATTTTGATATGTAGACAGTTAATAAACGACATTAATTTACGCCAATGAAGTACGTGGTTCGAGGTGAACGTAGGTAGGTACGTGGACTGATGAAATATGGATGTGGTAATTTATATAAATAAATAAAATTAAAGTGTCTGTTTATAATTTCAAACTGACAGCTTTTCACTAAATGCATTTGAAAGTATATAACGTCATACGAACCTACGCAGTGAACTTATGTAAAAATCAATGTTAAATTTTTTTGTCTGTCAGTTTGTTCCGGCCAATCTCTGAATCGGCTAGGCCGATTTTGACGGGACTTTCACTGGAAAATAGCTGATATTATAAGGAGTAACTTAGGATACAAAATAATCATCATCACTTTGGATATGGCTGTAAATGTAAGTAAACTCGGCCGAAGCGGGCAACAGCTAGTATATAATATAACTGTTCTACGCGATTTCACTCGGTCCAAAAGTTACAAAAAATCCTTCCTCCAAAATAAAAGGTTCACATCTTCAATAATAATGTCGCATTCGAACAAGCTCTTCAGCTTTTTATATCATCATCATCAGCCTCTATCTGTCCACTGGGGAACATAGGCCTCATTCAATGAACGCCATGACGACCGATCCGTCGCCACCCGCATCCAACACGGACCGGCCACTGTACGGAGATCGTCTTCCCATCTGGTTAATTGCCGTACAACACTTTGTCTGTGTAAACGCGGCCACTATGGCATATTACAAGTCGTATAGATTTAAATAATATTTCTATCCAACCAACCCACCCCAAGTAACTCAAGTAAGATAAGATGAATAATACAAAGTGGCAGGAACCTCGTTACCTGGATATGTCGCGGCGATTTCCGCCTGGTAGGTTGGTTATGCTGATTTTGACTAAGTACATTTTTTTTCTTTTACGCCGGGAAATGATGTGAGGCATCCCGTGGGGGGATCTCCCCAGGTGGGTATGTGGGACTCGCTGCGCCCGAAAGATGAACGCAGCTCTACCCACTAAAACCCGGCGAGTGCCACCAATGCCACATTTGGTGAGGTGCCCCGGATTAGTTGAGCAAACAGGACACTTCGACGGCTAGTCAGTCCCTCAAGGGACCGAGACCACCTCCACAGAGGAGTTGTCCCGCACCACAGAACAACCAATCCCAACGTCGGGACAGTACACTAGGGTGAGGTTCCCATCCTCGCCCCTTGCCCCTTGCTCTTTTGTCCCCTCTTCTTGCTGCGCTCACCTTAGGCTACAGAGCGCCACCACCACGACAAGGCTTGGACCATGGTGGGGCGACTAAGTTCATATAACCTAGGGTTTGTGACGACATTTCATTATATATAATTTTCTTTCCAACAATATTTAAAAATCCTTTACCACATCAAGTATTTATCATAAAAGCGAAGATTCGATTCGGGAGCAGGTAATATACCTACAATGAGTTGCGTAACTTAAGGGACGTTCACACGGAGCGTGACAAAACGATTTTGAAGTTTTTACTTTTTATAGGTCTTGTGATAGATATTTACATGGGATTCTGAATGTGATCTCTAACATATGCAATGACGATATCCGTGTATTGGCAAGTTAAGGTTTAATACGAGCGTGCATTGAAAGGTCTATTTGTAGGGCACGAGAAGTTGGCAATCCGCATTGCGTTAGAATCTAGATTATAGATAGCAAATCATGATGACAGTATTATAGGTCCCAACTCAATCGTGGAACAGAAATTAGAAAATCTGTAAAAATGAAAAGACTAGGTTGGTGGTACCCATGTAGAACGCATGGCATTACCTGTTTTTTTAGTAAAAGAAGTTAATTGAAATAAAAAGAAATTCATATATCAAATTAATTTATTGCTTCTCTCTTTCTTATCCTTATCAAATTATATTTATATATTTGTTATATTTTGCTTGTTGTATATATGTCAAACAAAATATGGCATATTTTGTTTGACATATTTCTTGGCCTATTTTCTAATCTACCTTATCTTGTCTGTGGATTTGATGTCTATTGATGAGTTTAGGCTAGTTTCTTAGTTCCAGATTGGCCTAGGCCATTTGTAGAATTTAGCTTTATGAAGACAAATTTTTTTTTGCACGAATACACCAGACCATGCTTTTAATTGCATAGGAAATAAATCCGTTTACTCTAGTCTACTTCCTCTGGGTCACTACACGCCTCATTTATTATTACTTTATTTTCGTCTCGTTTATTTCGTCGCACCATCGCATCATGTGTGAAGGCGGTTTACAATTGACATCATAACCAGAGCGTATTAATTTTATGACTGTTCACGATGAGTAGAAGATAAAAATATACTGAAAATACATTTATTTTAATGAATATATTATATGATATACTAGCATATGTGACTTTGTCAGCTTGTAGTCTTTAGGGTGCGTTTCCACTAACACTGATGGATGGGACAATAAATATCTTAATAATGTTATAAAAGCGAAAGTTTATTAAATTTGGGTGTTTGTATGTTTGGGTGTTTGTTGTTTATTTTTTATGTCATCAGGGGGCAAACGAGCAGTCGGAGCCATACGGCGCCGACGCTCATACACATCCGCACAACCAAGGCCACGCAGATGCGCCGCCCTCCTTTTCCCTATCCCCCAATGGGCCACCGGAAACTCACAAACCGTACGAAACGCGACAGCATAGCTGTCACTTGACGCCAGTGTTATGTGAGCGAGAGGTATATTTGTTAACCAAACGGGAATACGTTGAATTACCAATAATCCTGTAGATAGTGAATATCTATACTAATACGTTAAAACAAAATACGCACGAAAATTCCAGAATATCGACAAAATGGTGGTCGCAATCCTCTTCTTGGTGGCACTGATAGCCAGCTCGCGCAAGGACGCAGCAGTCACCACCATTGCGATACAGTTATAAACGAGGGCATAGCACACGAATAGGTTCATAAGGGTTGAACTTGGCTGAAATTGGTGGTAAAAATATGGTAAAAGTAAAACGTAAAAAAATGTGTGTTCCCTTTTTTATGGATGACGCAGGGCAATGCATTTCGCATGTATCCAGGTTACGTAGGCTCCTGGACTATATGTGGGACTTGCACTTAGCAGTGCACTATCCTAACTAAACCTTACTACATTAAATAAATAAATTAATTATTAATAAATATAAAATCATTACTAGATGATGATGCTATGATGATGATGATGATGATGATGAAAAAATAACAAAATTAAAATGGTAATTCTTACAATAGATATATAATGGACCGTTGAAAATGATTCGGGCATACAACTATGTTCATATTATAATCTAGATCAAAACCTTTACATATATATATATATATATATCTTATATATAAAATTTCCATGTCACAATGTTAGTTACCGTACTCCTCCGAAACGGCTTTACCGATTTTTACCAAATTTTATATGCGTATTCAGTAGGTTTGAGAATCGGCTACTATCTATTTTTCATACCCCTAAGTGATAAGGGTGGTCAACCCCTCAAATTTTAAAAGTTAACGCGGGCGAAGCTGCGGGCAACAGCTAGTATATATATATATATATATATATATATATATATATATATATATATATATATATATATATAACTTTTTAAGTATATTTATGTCGATAGAACATAAAGGGGGAGAAATAATAACTCGGTAATATTTGCTCGAACATCTCGACTGGAATGATCCAATAACAAATTCAAATTCATGTGATTTTCTTATTTATCTACGCACACGATTGTTGAACGTTTGGGAATATTATATTCATTACATAACTCATGGTTCATTATGACGATGAAGGAGTGGGAGACGATGGTTCAGTGGGGATGGGCTCGGCCTCTTGAGTGAGAGGTCCAGGTTCGATCCTGACCCCTGTGATGCCTTGAAATGGGTTTTTCTAAATTTCTACGTACACCTGAACATAAAACTTGCTCACTGGTGAAGGAAACATCGTGAGGAAACCTGCCTGATGAGATTAAAAGTCTTTAAAGGTGTGAAGTTCACCAGCCCGCATTCGGCCAGTGCATCGGTGAACTATGGCCCAACATCCTCGCCTGATTTCGAGGAGGAGAACCCGTGCCCAGCAGTGGGAACTGTATATGTGTTGATATTATATATAATTTGTTGGAAATTTTGAATCCTTTACAAGTGAATAACGTGGAAAGGTGATGATTTGGACTTATAGCCTAACCAGAAAAATAAAAACCCTCGCCATGCTGCGGAAAATTTAGGAACTAATCTCTGTATGAACTACACTATTGTTATACCGTATAAAAGATAGAGCGGCAACACACCAGAAAACTAAATAATAAGGCAATGCCTTATTATTAGAATTGCCTTATTATTAAGATTTCTGTGGGCGACACCAATGCAGGGTTTATATATTTCTCCCACCATGGTTCAGGCCTTGTCGTAGCGGTGGGGCTCAGTAGCCTAGGGCGAGCCCAGCACCTTGGGCGAAGCGCATTGAGCCGAGGGGGCTCGTTGTACCCCTCTTATAAGAAGAGGGGACAAAAGAGCAGGGGGCAAGGGGCGAGGACGGGAACCTCACCCCATTGTACTGTCCCAACTTTAGGAGGGGTTGTAATGTGGTGCGGGATACCCTCACTGTGGAGGTGGTGACGGTCCCTTGGGGGACTGACTAGCCGTCGAGGTGCTCTGTTTGATCATTAGATCCGGGGCACCTCACCATAGGCGGCATTGGTGCCACTCGCTGGGTTTTAGTGGGTAGAGCTGCATCCACTTACCATCTTTTGTACACAGCGAGTCCCACATAGGTACCCGCGTGAACAGACCCACTCCCCCGCGGGATGCCTCAGAGCATTTCCCGGCATAAAGAAAAAATATGTTTATAATATGTTTCTGGTCAGGCTGTAAAACCTGCATAGAAAAATTACAACAATCATCAAAATAATATGATCTTACCAAACTTACCACTACACACCCCAGAAATAGCGTACCACATGCTACCACTAGAAGAATGGTCAACAATAGGAACACCAGCTTAGTATAGTAGAACCAGGAACTATTGTGGTCAGGGAAGATCTCCCCAAGGATTTTGTCTGCTACCGATATTTGGTGAGTAGCCCATACCTGCAAAGAATATGGTATCACACAAGGAGTCATAGAAAGTGGGGAAAAGTGATAAGCGACGTCCATAAACACAAACAAAATAGTGGGTGGGCATATGAGGCAACAGCTGTATATTGCCTGACCATGGTTCGAGCCTTATCGTGGCGGTGAGGCTAAGTAGCCTAAGGTGAACCCAGCACCTTGAGGGAAGCGAATTGAACAGAGGGAGCTTGCTCTTTGTACCCCTCTTATAACAAGAGAGGACAAGGGTCGAGGATGGGAACCTCACCCAATTGCACTTTGTGGAGATGGCGTCGGTCCCTTGGAGGACTGACTAGCCGTCGAGGTGCCCTGTTGCTCAATAGATCCAGGGTACCACACCAAAAGAGGTTGTGGAGGGTGTGCTTTACGTCGTTACTCGTCTGCATAGCTTTTTTTTCTTTTGCGTCGGAAAATACTCTTAGGCATCCCGTGGGGGAGAGGAGATGCTCCAGGCGGTTAGCTCTCCCAGACTACCGAGCCCCACCACCACGACAAGGCTTGAACCATGGTGACGTCGTCTGCATAGTTACCACCTTGCTTATTTCCACCAATTGTGTTGTTTTGATTAATATAGCAGACAGGCTATGCTTTTCAGTATAGAATTGGGGTTAGATGGTTTCAACCATGTTTTTGTTCATAATATCACGACCACTTATCCTTAAATTAATACTTTGCTATTTCTCCTACTAAATAACATAAGAAAGTACAAATTCTTGTGGAGTGTTAAGAAGATGGATATCATTATTACCAAAGTGATGATACCAATGAAAAACACTGCCACCCTCAACGGCACACAGCAGCAGCACCTTGGCTTGTACCAGTTGTCCAGTGGTGACTTTGAAAGTGGTGGTACCGAGAGCTCTACAGTACACTGGTGGCATGGCCTGTGGAAGAGGTCATCATCTTCAACCATGTCGCATTTTTTATGATAGTTTGATAAGCAAACTGGCAGACGTACCACCTGATGGTAAGTGGTTGACGTTGCCCATGAACATATAGTATACCTGGAACGAGCCCAGGCAACTTATTTATGTGTTGCCCATCCTGTGACATAAGGTGTTAAGTCTCGGTGCCAGTAATTACACTGCCTGTCTTGCCCTTCTCTCACCATAAAGATCCAATTTATCCAGATAGTATAATAAACTAGCTGATACTGGCGGTTTCTTTAATGACCTCTTTAGTAAGATGTAGTGCCATGCTGCTTTGCATGGTGGGAGGTAAGCACTGTGCCGCGCTCCCGGCTGCATGGGTACCATCATCTTGCTTATTTCTCCCGTGAAACAGTTTTGCTGTGTTTCGGAGAGAAGGGCAAGACAGGCAGTGTAATTACTGGCACCGAGACTTCACATCTTATGTCTCAGGATAGGCAACACATAAATGAGTTGCCTGGGCTCGTTCCAGGTATACTAGTTTATGTTCATGGGCGACGTTGACCACTTAACATCAGGTGGTACGTTTGCCAGTTTGCCTATCCAAGTAACATAAATAAAAAAAAATGACCGGGGTAGTACGTCTCGCTCACATAACACTGGCGTAATGTGTCAGCTATGCTGTTGCGTTTCGTCCGGTTTGTGAGATTCCGGTTTTCGGTTGGGAGATAGGGAATAGGGGGGTAACGCATCTGCATAATCTCTGGTTGTATAGATGGATTCGAGCGTCGATAGTCATCAACAGGCTTCGACTGTACGTTTGCCCTCTTATGCTATAAAAAACCTCATCAATTTGATAGACAAGAGTCGAGAAGACGAAAAAGACGTGGTTTAAGGTATTCAAAAAATATCTAAAGTAAGACCATTTCTGATTATAGTTTTATACTCTCCTCGCTTGATTTCGAAGACGTGATTTCAACAAGATGTCTTCAATCCATTTTTTTTTCGCGTTAACTAATTGTTTTTACTAACGTTCTCAGTCGTATAATTCTGCGACACCATCCGCACATTTTATTCAAACAAATATAAAAAATATTTAACATATAAATTTACTTTAAAGACGTTTAAAAATTGATAAGTTGTTGTTTTAAAATTTATGCCCAATGGTAAAGGACTATAGTCAATACAGCCTAGTCTGTATTTGTTTTGTAAGGCCGAAGCCAAGTCTGAAAGATGGAAAAACCCAGGAAAGCCCAATGCTCTCGGCTGCATCACTCTAGTCCCCCATCTATCAACTATTATTCTCCTCTCCATTCACCTAAAGAATAGAATAGAATAAAAAAGATTTTATAGAACAAACACTATAGAAAACCGTAGCCCAATCCGACGCCAGGAGGCCGTGTGGTTAATGACTGACACGGTTGGCGGGGGGCAACCCCCAACTAATAATAAACCATAAGTGAGCCACATCGGCTCACACTAATTCGATGAAGCATTAGGGCCTTTGGGCTATTAGCATATATCATTCCGAAAAAAAAAACTGTTCCGAATGAACAAAATAGAAAATAACAATTAAGTAACGAAGAACCAAAAAACCACGCGCCCCGAAATTTCCCGCCCTTGAAAATTTCTAAGAAAAAAGCGTAAAGCCTTGTCATGAAAATATTTTTTATCTGTACATTTCACGAATGCAAAGATCTCAACTCATACAGCCACGCACTTAATTATGACAGAGTTGACAAGATAAGCTTTGCCGCCAAATTTGGTGTATGTATTACTTATTTAGCCCGGTAATTATCATCATCGTCGTCGTTATCATCATCATCATCAAGCTATAAGTTATATTCCGGCGAACTTAAGTGGTGTGACCAGGATAACAATCGATACACAAAATACATAAATTCGAATTAAAAATCGGTTGTCTGTAAAGTCGGTTTACTGACGATAGTTGAACGTGACAGCGTCATAAGAAAATGGAACGCCTCAGAGCGAGGTAACGCCGCACGCGTCACGTTTTTTCGTTCTTGCAGCTGGCTCCATTGAATTATAAGACGTTGTCACGTCAAAAAAATCTTTATTTCGAAGATAAAATTTGAAACACAAAAAATAGTAAATCTAATTACAAAAGTAACAAACTAAGGGGTTGTTGCTCTTTTGTCAAATTAATCATTAATACATACAATTATAAAAAAATAAAAAACAACCAGTCACAGGGACTGCCGATAGAAGTGAAAACAAAACAATTAAATTCAAATACCTATAATACAGACTGAAATAGATTATGACAACCTATACAATTTAAACGCCGCACAAAATGGCCGCATGACATAATTTAGAAGCAACACAATTATCAAAAAAATCTTATATAAATAAATCAAACGTCAAACTATGTCTCCAGCGTTTCGCGTGCGGTGTCGCGAGTCCAGGTAATATAAACGTCAAACTGTGTCTTCAACGTTTCGCGTGCGGTGTCGCGAGTCCACGTCATATAAACGTCAAACTGTGTCTTCAACGTTTCGTGTGCGGTGTCGCGAGTTCAGAGATTTTATCTTATCTAACAATATAAGTACCGCGCTAAAAGAAGTTTGTAACACTTTCACACGAAGTTTAAAATCGAATATAATATTAAGTAGTGAGAGTAATCGATTTTAATTTTTTACATTTTTACACATAGACCAGTGAACGAACATACACATATAAATTTGAAGATATTTGTACTCTGATATCGATCATGACAATTAACATTTTTAATTATGACCTTTTTATTGTAAAATAACTGTTCAAAACAATATTCCAAATTCAGTTTTCATCATAAAGTTATTAAACCTAGCAGTTTCATCTAGTATTGGTTTAAAAAATAATCTTTCGTTTGAGTTCAGGTGTATCTAAATCCAATTAATAAGTAATTTCTTTAATTGGCCTCTGCATTGCGGTGTATCAACATACTTTTTATGTTTCAATGAGGCATTAATATGCCGATGAGACGCCCCCCCCCGGTTTAAGGGCCCCGGGGATAAGAAACCCCGAGGTTTGGGATTCCTCATGGAAAAGGGCCCCGATGTAAGATATTAACTTTTCAATTAACTTGGTTAAACATGTGTAAGCCTCCTCTTTTTTGCACCGGGAAATGCTCTTAGGCATCCAGCGGGGGAAGGAGGACTCCTCAGGCAGGTATGTGGGACTCACTGCGCTCGAAAGACGCTTAGGTGGACGCAGCTCTACCCACTAAAACCCGGCGCCACCAATGCCGCCTTTGGTGAGATGGTCCGGATCTGTTGAGCAGCAGGGCACCTCGACGGCTTGTCAATCTCCCAAGGGACCGACGCCACCTCCACAGAGGGGTCGTCCCGCACCACAGAACAACCCCTTTTTTTCTTTAACGCCGGGAAATGCTCTGAGGCATCCCGCGGGGGAGTGGGTCTCCCCACGCGGGTATGTGGGACTCGCTGCGCCCGACAGCTGGTAAATGGACGCAGCTCTATCCACCAAAACCCGGCGAGTGCCAGCAATGCCGCCTTTGGTGAGGTGCCCCGGATCTAGAAAACAAACAGGGCACCTCGACGGCTAATCAGTCCCGCAAGGGACTGACGCTACCTCCACAGAGGGGTTGTCCCGCACCACAGGACAACCCCTCCCAACGTCAGGACAGTACAATGCGTTGAGGTTCCCATCCTCACCCCTTGCCCCCTGCTCTTCTGTCCCCTCTCCTTATAAGAGGGGTACATAAGCCCCCTCGGCTCAATTAGCTTCGCCCATGGTGCACCGCTCACCCTAGGTTACTGAGCCCCACCGCCACGACAAGGCCTGAACCATGGTGGGGACCACAGAACAACCCCTCCCAACGTCGGGACAGTGCAATAGGTTGAGGTTTCCATCCTCGTCCCTTGTTCCCCCTACTCTTTTGTCCCTCTTCTTATAAGAGGGGTACAAAGAGCAGCTCCATCGGCTCAATTTGGTGCTGGGCTAAGCTTAGGCTACTGAACCCCATTGCCACGACAAAATATATGTTACCCTCTGATAATGTAACTTTCGACACTCCGCTCTAAGCGCCCGTCATGTGCGGACGTCTTATCCCGAGCTCTCCTGCTGCCCACGCGTAGTGCTCTCACCGTTCAATAGTGGTCGTGCTTTTAAAGACTACGGATAAGAAGATTCAAGATTGAAGAAAAAAGAATCAAGAATAAGGAAGAAAGAAGCAACTCAAGACCAAACAAAGCATCGCTACCCTAGCAGTGCTCTGTCTCGCTCGCACCCAAGCCACGCACCGGCCGCCATCTTGTGCATCGGCCGCCACCTTGTTTAGTATAGTGCAGTGTTTAGTGTTTGCTCGCGAACCGGGACACCACACACGTAAGTCTGTTATTTTATTATTAGGCACACACCCCTGTCATATACAGGGTTAGCCAAATAGGAACACACCTCCCTGCCTAGGCAGGGAGGCAGGGACACATTTTCTTTTTTTCCATTTTTAATTATATACTCCCGTCCTTATCCCACTGTGGAATTCGTCATGGATTCTCATGAACTAAATGGGCTATTACTCTTTCTTAAAGAGACAATACCAAATATTGAAGTACTCTACACAGAGTACAAAAAACGCGTTCCCACCGCGTCACCGTCGCCCCGCCAAGATTCGCTATTCGGGGCCCCCGCGTGGACCCGAAAACCGCAAAGCCCGTGCAAGTGTCCTCAGCGACCGTACAAGCACCTGCAGTGCCCGTAACCGCGACCTCAGCGCCCGTAAATGCGCCCTCAGCGCCCTCGCAGTCACTGCTAAATACCGAGGACATCTCAATGTCCGAGGCAAGCGCCATCGACGCCTCAAGTGACGATGACGGGTTTAGGCCCGTAGAGTCGCGAAAGAGGCGCCGGCGTAAAGAAAAGGGTGCACCTACACCCCCACCTAGTAAGTCCGCCAAATCAGCGGCACGCGACTCACCATTGGAAGCGACCGAAATCGCTCACGACGTCTCAGTGGCTGGAAAAGGGCACCCCGCGAACTATCGTGGGTGCGTAAAAGCCCAGAAGAGGAACAACAAAGTCAAAGCCGCTGCCTCTATGCGAGCCGGAACTCGCAAACCACAGCCTAAAAAAGCAAAACTTTGCGAGCCGGTTTATGTCCCAGCCCCGCCACCCACCACCAATGCGTGGTCTAAAAAAAAGACGGTGGACAGCCCAGTAGCAACTGCGGCTGCCACCGTACCAAGCCAGGCCGCGCCTCGTGCATCCCTCCCATCTTCACCAGCACAAGGTCTCGACCTTGAGTCGATGAATGCTCTTTTTGCAAGTACCAGCGCTATGATACAAGCCCTCACAACTGCATTAAATTTTTACATCCATATCAATGGCTGCGTTTAATGGTAGACTTAAGCCGCGATCCATAGTGTTAGCGACGTTTATCGCCAACGGCCTATACGGTACTATTGACGAACTGCGGGAATTCGTTAAAAATCACAACGTCGACATCATGTTAGTGCAGGAGACTTTCCTTAAGCCGTCCATGCGCGACCTTAAAATAGCCAATTATAACTTCGTTAGGAACGATAGGACGCGATCCGCGCTAGGTGGTACCATTATATACTACAAACGGTCACTTCATTGTGTGCCGCTTGACCCCCCTTCGCTATGAGCATTGGAAGTATCTGTGTGTCAGGTCAGTATGACAGGTCATGCACCCGTCATACTGGCCTCGGCATACCTCTCTCCCAATAAACGTCTGTTAGAGTCCGACTTAAGGTCAATATTTAGACTAGGATCGTCGGTCATCATTGCAGGTGACCTAAATAGCAAGCACAGTCACTGGGGATCTCGCCGTCACAACACCAACGGCATAGCACTAAACCAACTGACTGATACATTAGACTTTGCAGTCATAGGTCCCAGTGAGCCCACCCGATTCCCCCACTTAGGAGGTAACCATAACCATCAACCGGACATACTCGACATAGCTCTCCTGAAGAATGTATCTCTCCAGATACACTCGATCGAGACAACAAGCGAATTAGACTCAGACCACAGACCGGTCCTTATCCGTCTTGGACCAGTCACTCCATTAGTTCCACCAACAAAGACAATAATAGACTGGAAGACTCTACACGAGAAACTACAGGCTACTCAGTCACAAAAGTTGGACCAAATCCCCGATCAAATATATATAGTGCTGAGGTGGCCCACGCCGCCACCTCCTTACTAACAGAACACATAACCGACTCTATAAAAAGCGCCTCTCGTGAGATACCTACAACACACGAGAGGCGCTGGGAGCTTCCCGAGCAGCTCAGAGACCTGCTTAGACGAAAAAATGCGGCCGGTCGCGCATACCATAGATATCCCACAGAAGACAATCGGCGTACATACCGCGATTTATAAAAGCAAGTAAAGCGCGATATTGCCGAACACAAAAACGAACGATGGGACCGATTCCTCAGTGAGCTTACGCCCTCTCATACGGCCTACTGGTCGCTGGAGAGGGCGCTCAAGAACGAAACGAGCGCTAATATGCCCCCGTTGAACCGTCTGAATCAGCCTCCTGCACTGGATGATCTCGATAAGGCCGAATGCCTCGCTGACACCATGGAGAGCCAATGCTCCCCAAACGTAGAATCTGTAGATCCCGCGCACAACGTCCTCGAGGAAAACGAGCTAGCCTTGCGCGCCGCATTACCTCCAGCGGACGATCCGGTCCCCCCTACCGACGTAGAGGAAGTAACAGACATCATTAAAAATCTTCACGCGAAAAAGTCGCCCGGTCCGGACAGGATTACCAATAGGGTCCTCAAATATTTACCGCCCCCTATAATCTATCTTCTAGTGAGCATATTCAATGCTCTACTGACAGGATGCGCCTTTCCAGACCCATGGAAAGAAGCGGTAGCTGTAGGTATCCACAAACCGGGTAAACCTCGAAATGAACCGACTAGTTATCGGCCTATTAGCTTACTCTCAGCGATAGGTAAGTTATACGAAAGGATACTCCTATCCAGACTCAAAAAAGTAGTAGATGAGCTCGGACTGCTCCCCGACGAACAGTTCGGGTTCAGAAACTCTCACTCCTGCGTACACCAGGTGCACCGCCTAACGGAGCACATCCTCACAGGCCTGAATAGACCCAACAGTAGGGCTAGAGTGACAGGGGCTGTGTTCTTCGACATAGCTAAAGCGTTTGATAAAGTCTGGCATAACGGCTTGATTTACAAGCTCTACCAACTACGTGTGCCGGACAAACTCGTGCTCATCATACAAGAATATCTAACAAATCGTACCTTTAGATATCGATCGGAGGGCACAATGTCCTCATTACGGCAGATAAGGGCGGGGGTACCCCAGGGCTCAGTCTTGGCACCCCTGCTCTTTACCCTGTACACTAGCGACATCCCCAGAATGCCTAACATCCATATAGGTCTATTTGCCGACGATACCGTCCTCTATACGACTCATCGCAACCAAAGATTAATAACGATCCGACTACAGAAAGCCGTCGACGCACTAGGCGTCTGGTTTAGGAAATGGCAGATTTCTGCCAACCCCGAAAAAAGCGCCGCGATTCGCTTTCATAGAGGTAACAATACCTCACACAGGCCTTGTAGGAATTTAGGTCAAATCTTCCTCTACGGAAACGAGGTGCCCCGAGTCAATCAGATAAAATACCTCGGCGTTACCCTCGATAGTAGGATGACATTTCATGCTCATATAAAAAGAGTTAAAAAGAAGGCACTGTACGTACTACATCGCCTCTACCCAATGATTTGCAAACGGAGTAAACTGCCGCTTAGGCATAAGCGGACACTTTACAAAGTTTGCATACTGCCTATATTCGCTTACGCGAGTGAAGTCTTTGCGCACATAGCACCTTCACACATAGAGACGTTACAAAAAATACAGAACCGTTTTCTAAGAACAGTAACTGGATGTCCATGGTACTATCGTAACGTGGACCTTCATAGAGAACTCGAGCTGCCTTCTGTAGCTCAACATTTTAAAGACAAATTAGAAAGGTTCTTTGAAAGAGCCAATAATCACGCAAATCCGCTGGTCGTACAGGCCGCTAGTTATGTACCCGATCCAGACTCACATCGTCTGCGTAGGAGACCGAGAAACGTCCTCCTAGATCCTCCACATCCTATCACGGTTGCCAATAATCGTTTTCCTCTCCAACCTAGGGCATCCCGCCTTAATACACAGTACACACACAACAGTACACTCATTACACGCACTCAACACCGCCTCCGTCGTAGGTGGCGACGACCTCGTTTCCGACCGTCGGTCCCGTGACCGACAGGAAGGAAATTAGAAGCCCCGCGTTCACATCGATGCCCCGTCTCTTAGATGACGGGACGGGGGCCCCATAAGGGCCTCCAAACACACTAAATCTTAGAAAGGTTTGAGCCTCGTTGCCTCACCTATTAGACAGATGAAGTTAGAACAGACCTCAGTCTACTAGCTTAGATCATTTCAAAAAAAAAAGTAACTTTCGATTTTAGAACTATTAAAATCGGTTGACTGGTTAATAATGTAAGTAGGTATTACACGTGAATGAATGCAACTGTACAATAGCCCCTTTGTTAAACTTCACAATAACTGTAACATAAATACTACTGAAATATATATCCCTTGGTGCTTGTATTATATTCAATGACATACAAACCTTCGATGCAACTGAATATTAAGGGGGAATCACTTTTATGACAGAGATGGATTTAATCAAAACTAGCTGTTGCCCTCAGGTTTGCCCGTGTTAGTAAAATATAATTTCTGAGTTTGTGTCGTTAGTTCTTCTCAGTGGCCTTGAAACTGGTTGTTTTTTCAATTGTCGTTGAAAAAGCTAAGATAAAATGCATTACCTCGGGTGCTCCTGGACTTATGTGGGACGCACACTTGGGCAGTGTACTACCCAAAATAAAACTACTGTGAGCGCCTTCAGTCACTTTTTGAGGGTCCCGGATCTGCAGGTAACACAGGAGCACCTCAGCAATAGGCTGGCTCAGAAGAAATGCCAGACTACTCCTAAGCAGTCCACATGACATCGTGTCATACAGGGCCCAGGTTCCCATCCTGAACCCGACACGAGCACAGGGGTGTTATTGGAGGCGCATTAAGTAGCGCCTCCTACGCAGCCCCGTTCGTCGCCAGCGGGGGGAGGCCTACGTATCATATGGACGTATTTTTACATGTCATAATATTTAATCTGTGTTTAGAATACCGTTGATGCCGCACAAAGTAATTAAAGATGGTCTCCCAACTAGGTCGTATAAGCTTTTAACTGTTATCCAATTTCAATAAAGCCTTTAAGCTTATAAATGCTCGAAGCTGAGCTTAGTAGCTACCTATGTACCACAAGGGAATCCACTGAGTCGTTTCGTAGATTAGAGAGTACACACATACATAATTATATTTTATAACGTTTTTCTACTCTAGTTTTATAATTTTTTTTATAAAATTTATGTACTGTGTCGACCGGTAAAATCCGTGGAGTAGTTTTTGAGGTTAGTACACTGTACATACAATACATACATACAAAACAAAAAAGTTTTTTTTGTGTTCTGTTACACTTTTTTACTGTTTGATTAAATACAGACACTAACGTTTATAATATGTATAGATATCAATTGAGTTTTATAGGACTTATGCTCACAGTGTTATGGCCTATGATTACATAAGTGTTGATTGAGGTCATTATTGATATTGGTAGGTTATAGACCAGGCCTGGGTTTGTGGGGATGGCCTGTTAGTAATGATTGAGTCCAGGTCAAAGTATTAGATTGACTCGTACTGCCACCATAAATCAGACCTTGTCGTGGCGGTGGGGCTCGGTAGCCTAGGTTGCGCCCAGCACCTTGGGCGAAGCGAATTGAGCCGAAGGGGCTCTTTGTACCCCTCGTATAGGTAAGAAGACGGGACAAAAGAGCAGGCGGGGACGGGGTACTGTCCCGACGTTGGGAGGGGTTGTTCTGTGGTGCGGGAAAACCCCTTTTTCTGTGGTGCGGGAAAACCCCTTTGTGGAGGTGGCGTCGGTCCCCTGAGGGATAGACTAGCCGTCGAGGTGCCATGTTTGCTCATTAGATCGGGGGAACCTCACGAACCCCGGTCGTGCCTGCCCAATTCGGCTGCAAAACAGCATAGCCCTACCACTAAAAAAATCTCATCTATACAGATAAATAAAATTGGAGTGTCTGTTTGTAAATTAAAATAACCGTTTTTTATTGAATGCAAATGGATGTACCTATACACGGTACCAATACCAAAACAACCTTTTTTACAATTTTTGTCCGTCTGTCTGTCTGTTTGTTCCGGCTAATCTCGGAAACGGCTGGGCCGATTTTGATGGGACTTTCACTGGCAGATAGCTGATGTTATGAGGAATAACTTAGGCTATAAAAATAATCCCCACCTTGGTTCAAGCCAATTAAGCCGAGGGGGCTCTTTGTACCCCTCTTATAAGAAGAGGACAAAAGAGCAGGGGGCAAGGGGTGGGGATGGGAACCTCACCCCATTGTACTGTCCCGACGTTGGGAGGGGTTGTTCTGTGGTGCGGGACAACTCCTCTGTGGAGGTGGCGTCGGTCCCTTGGGGGGACTGACTAGTCGTCGAGTTGCCCTGTTAGCTTAACAGATCCGGGGCACCTCACCAAGGCGGCACTGGTGGCACTCGCCGGGTTTTAGTGGGTAGAGCTGCGTCCATTTACCGTCTTTCGAACGCAGCGAGTCCCACATACCCACCTGGGGAGACCCACTCCCCAGGCGGGATACCTCAGAGCATTTCCCGGCGTAAAAGGGAAAAAAGGCTATAAAAATAATCATCATCAATCCGAGTGCGACTGTAAATCTAAGTTAACAGCTAGTCAATCATATAAATGTATTTCGATAGGTAGCTAAAAATAGTTCAAATTATAAAAAAAAAAAAAAAAAAAAAAAAAAAGAAAGTTTAAATTATGAACAATACGAAGGGATCCGATCGACTTTGTCCCTTACAAAGCATTTTGTATACCGAGTAAATCAAAAACATTCTCTAATCCACTGGGACGTACAAAAAAAATCCTTAAAATTAGTCCAGCTTAGAAGTTCAGTGGCATAGGTACAGGTGCAGAGAAAAGTTATATGTATAAAATATAAATATTTGCTATACAGATTAAAGTATATAATAGGAGTTAGATGTGTGGTCGAAATCGGCTCACACTAATCCGATGAAGCATTAGGGCCTTTGGGGCATTAGCATAGATCCGAAAAAAAGGAGTTCTATTCACACTTTGCCGGATTATGCCCATGGATATTTTGGAGAGTTTTCAACAATAGATCATAAAATAGTCATCTGACGGTTGTGTATGGATGTCACTTATCACTTATAGATAAAGATAAAGAAATCGGTTGTCTTTAAAGTCGGTTTACTGACGATAGTTGAACGTGACAACGTCATAAGAAAATGGAACGCCTCAAAGCGAGGTAACGCCGCATACGTCATGTTTTTCCGTTCTTGCAGCCGGCTTCATCGAATTATAAGACGTTGTCATGTCAAAAATATTTTATTTGTAAACTTGAGTATTATAAAATGTTTGGTGATATTAAATTAAGGCACAGTCACGGCAGTTACGGCGTGCAAATTATATAAAATAATAAGTAAGAAATTGTCGAAATTGTAGTTAAGTTTACAATTTATCATTAAATTAATCTTTATTATCATAATAAACTCGATTTAATAGTAAATTAATTAACTTCTTTTTAAACATATTTGCATTTAAATACTTCCAATCTTTTGGCAGCTTGTTAAAAATTGGAGCCATACAAATCACGCTTTTTTGGATCGTTAATGTTTTACTTACCATCAGGTGAACCGTCTCCCCCTCTAAAGAAAAGATCTTGGCCCTTTCTTTTTTTAAATGAAAAAAGCAATTTTATAGCAATGGGTCATAAATATTTGTTTTTGAATTAAAATAAACAATTTTGTTTATCATAATACTCCTGAGCATCGAACATAATATAACCGGATAGAGTAGTAATGTAAGCCATAAAATTCCGAAACTGGTCAGTGATTTGTCACTGACGCAATTCGACCAACCAGTGATCTGTATGTACGTCCCATCGGCCAATCATGCATCAATGGCCATCAGTCGGCCAATTAGAGTGCAGAACCGGCGCAGCGTCGCAGCACAAATTTGGCAGAATTTGTTTTCATACAAAACACTACATTACCGCTCTATTACGGTTTTATGCTCGATGCCCCTGATCGATATGAAATAATTTAATCATATTTTGACTACTATCGTATTTCCATCACGAACTCAATTATTTTATCTTAATGAAAACCGACTGTCTGCCTACGCTATTATATAAAAAAAAACTATATTTCGAATTAATTTTTGTTAGTTTGATAGGCAAAGTGTGCCAACTGATGATGGTCAGCGTCGCCCATGAACAGAAACGAGTTTAGCTGGAACTAGCCCGGGCTACTTAGTTACGTGTGACCTGACAGGTAAGATAAGTCTCTGTACCAGTAAATTCCCTGTCCTACCCTTTTCTCATAAATATAGCAAACTTGTAGATGAGAATGCGACACAGCGTATTCCTTACACCAATGAACTTAATATCAATAACTTACGCATTTATAAAAAAACGTGCAAAGAAGTTTCACACATATAAAAATTGCACGCGCCAATGGATACACATAAAAAGTTTCACACATTTCACGAAAGTTGCACGCGCCAATGAATACACAAAAGTTTCACACATTTCATGATACCCAATTGCATCATTTGCATCATGTCCATGCAACTGAAACCTGCGCTGAGTTACATGCGGCAGAGCCATCAGCCAGTCTCAGCTCAGCGGTGAACGGGCTTGCACGTTTTTGTATTCTGTCACACGGATTTATAAATTGAAGTGTTGTGTTGTGTGTGTGTTTTAACGGATTCTATTTCGTGAGTAATATATTTTTATATTTTATAAAATAAGATGTATTTATAGTAATATAAATTATATTTTAAAATATATAAGTAAATTTAATTATAAATTTAGCTATTATATATTAATTATGATAGGTACATTTAAATGGATTTTATCGATGGTAAAATTTTGCTTTCTCGACGTTTCGGATAGTTAACAGTTTCCAGCAACCATGGTCCCGAACTAATACATATATATCATATAAGCCATAAACGTTGATACATTATAATTAATGAGATATTCGCCTACCTATATATTAAACATTCATATATGATATAAAATATTAAAAAAACTCAACACTCTAAGATGATTTTTTATTTATAAGCCTTGTCCATAAGTAAGAAAAGTATTTTTTAGATATTTGGAGTAAAACTTGAATTTTTTGACTCTAGATTTTTGTTTTTAAGTGAGAAATAAGTTTAGTTAAGATTTTAGAATTTCATTATTTTTGAAGCAATTTATTACGTTTTTGTAAGTCTTTAAGGTGTAAGTTACAAAATTTCTTAAAATATTAACATGTATACCCAAGCGAACCCAACAGACGTGCTGTCCTTTTTGCCTACTATATTTATAGTATATTAGTAGTAAAAAGGACTATTTTTAGTACTATTTTCTCTCAATCTTTTGATGGTTGTTTGATAGTGATTGATAGTTTACTAAAATTATTTGATTGTCACTAGTTGATTTATAAAATAAACTTTTTCTAAATAGCCTAAATTATTAGGCCAATTAGAAAAATATGTGAGTCCTCTAACGTACATGTTTAAAAAATATACCACCATTGTTCCTTACATGTGCCAATGCAGTGCGCTTTTCCTCCTCTAAATCAGTACTTTTAATATCAAAGGTATGTAGGAAACTTGACTGAAGACGATTTCCTTCATCAGAAAAATCTAATTTGTATATAAAAAACGAAAAAAATGTACAGAACCTTGATGTTATTTAAGATATCGGAAATAAATAATAAAACTGGGCAAGAGGGAGGGGGAGGAAGGGAGGGAGGGAAACTGGGAGGGCAAGTTTAAATGAAGATTCCGTAAAAGAATATTCTACCTAAATCTTTACACATTTCATACAATTGGTAGACAACTAATATAGCACCACTTAAACCAACATGATTCTTTCAGTTTTAACTTAACACAAAGTTTGACGTTTGCCGATAGAGCATAAAGGAGAAAAGATGCTTTACCGGTGGGAGGGAAGCGCTGTGCCGCGCCCCCGGCTACATGGGTACCACCATCTTGCTTGTTTCTCCCGTGAAACAGCTTTGCTGTGTTTCGGAGAGAAGGGCAAGACAGGCAGTGTAATTACTGGCACCGAGACTTAATATCTTATGTCTCAGGATAGGCAACACATAAATAGGTTGCCTGGGCTCGTTCCAGGTATACTGGTTTATGTTCATGGGCGACGGTACGTTTGCCAGTTTGCCTATCCAACTAACCTAAAAAAAAAAAAAAAATGTTACTGCCTTGACCACTGAAACTGGGAAGCAGCTACCGAGGACCGTGACAAGTGGCGCAAAGTTGTAGTGGACGGACGCGAAGCATATGATCGAGCTTGGTTTGTGACTTTAGCGGTAAGAAGAACGCGACACAATCAAGATTCTTTCGTCAGTAACACCACCCAGTTTACCTGCAAAATGTGTGGCAGAGTCTGCCGCTCACGAATCGGCTTATGCAGTCACGAAAAGAGCTGTGTAATTAAATCACGCTGACACTGTTTAAATCGTCTGCATCAGACTGACTACGACAATGATGAACTGTCCCTTCTGGGACACATTTGTAGAGATGGACAAACAAAAAAAAAAGATAGTCTGCTATCCAAGTCATTGTAATTGTAAGTCTCGGTGCCAGTAATTACACTACCTCTTCTACCCTTTCCGAAACACAATAAACTGTTTAACAGTAGAAATAAGCAAGATGGTGCATACGCTGCGTCCGGTCCTTGAGTGGTGGATGCGCCGTTAACGCAACCCCCTCACCTTCCATCTTACACAGGTGCTCTCCGGGCTTGGTTGCTTTGGTGAGTACCTGTGCTGACGGGCCGCCGAGCCGTTGACAGTGTGTCACGATTGTGGCGCGGCGGTGGACTCGGCCCAGCACACCCTCGACCCAGCATACCTTACAACTTGGTAACGTGTGATTGTAAGTTAATATTTAATTATTATTTATTAAATCTCACAAATTTGATTAAAGTGAACGTGGTATGATTGGTTACTATTTATTTATTCATTAATTTATGGTCAAGCATATATTCATCTTAAGATAATTCGTAACAGATAATTTCAAGTATTTCCTAACTTAAACTATTAATAGATTGATATTTCAGATAATAGTTAATTAAATCGAACTACTCACTTGGATAATCTAACCCTTTGAGGTTAATCGTGGGTCACTCTAGACTACACTCTGTGTAGAAAGTACAATACACATAATAATTTAGCTTACGCGTACATTAATGGTTCAGCATTTACTTACAATAAAATGTTTTTGATGTATCAATAAAGTCAGTGTAAAAACAGCACTCGTGGGGTTTGGTTATTTATCATTCCTATTATAAACTGTAGAGACACTACATATTTTTTGGTCCTTCGAGCCGGATTTGAACCAGTGATCTATGGATATATACAGCTAGTTTATTGTTTGCCCGCGACTTCGCTCGTCGACTTAGCTATATCCTGACTGTTGATATGAATTATTTAAATCGGTTGAGTAATTTCGAAGATTACTTACATCCAAACTCACACACATTACCTATTTATAGTCCCGTAATAAAGTCCCGTCAAAATCGGTTCAGCCGTTTCAGAGATTAGCTGGACAGACAGAAAGACAGACAAAAATTTAAAAAAAGTATTTTTTGATGTAAGTACCCGCGTATTGTGTGTTAGAAGCTGTGTTTTACTTTATAAATGCGGCCAACCCGGAAAACATGGAAAACCTCCCTAATGAAAATCAGTCTAAAACGCTTAAATTCGAGGTCGCGCCCAATAGAGGCTGTATCATTATTATGCTTCCATATCATTAATTTGTCTATAAGCTATTATAATATAACATTTTGAGATGATTATACCAGTCATCACTCGCATACATTTAATGAATGTAGTACGTGCTACTAATATTTTATAGGCTATATCTTTTTTTTTTTCTTCTTTAACGCTGAAAAATGCTTTGAGATATCCCGCGGGGAGTGGGTTTCCCCACGCGGGTATTTTTTTTAGGGAAACATGCAGTACATTAACACAGAATCGAAAATTCACAAATAGTTATACATAAACCAGCAAAGTTTCCACATGCTAAGTATATATTACATAGAGCAAGCAAAATAGCATAACAACATTATTAATTAAATTAAATAGGCATAATATTGCAGTAGCATTTACAATAATAATTAAGATAATAATAATAAATATGTGAAATGAAGTAACTGCATTTAATAATAAATTAAACAAAAGAGATAGTGCAGCATAAAAGTAATTAAAAAATCAGTATATGCAGATACCGTTACTTACTTGAATTTATAACATTCAAAACTTCCTTTTTCACCACCCTTAAACTTTTATCTCGGAAAAAGTCTACATTAAGGAAATTCTCGTTGTACTGAGTGCAAGCACGAAAGATAAATGTGGGGTATGTGGGACTCGCTGCGCCCGAAAGCTGGTAAGTGGACGCAGCTCTATCCACTAATACCCGGCGAGTGCCACCAATGCCGCCTTTGGGTAGGTGCCCCGGATCTAATAAACAAACAGGGCACCTGGACGGCTAGTCAGTCCCCCAAGGGACCGACGTCACCACAGAGGGGTTATCCCGCACCACAGAACAACCCCTCCCAACGTCGGGACAGTACAATGGGGTGAGGTTCCCGTCCTCGCCCCTTGCCCCCTGCTCTTTAGTCCCCTCTTATAAGAGGAGTACAGAGACAAGGCCTGGCGGTGGGGAGCCGTCAAAATATTATATTATACTAATTTAAAAAAACAATATTTGTAAATTTTGATGTATTTTTGATGTATTTAGATTACTCCTATTTTTATTAATGAGCGAATAAAAAAAATCTTTCACCATACAATCGCTGAGTGACATATCCAAGGTAGCGAGCGAAGTTGTGGGCAACGCCTAGTCTAAAGAAAGTACCGTCTTTATTCTTTTATTGAGGAGCTATTCACTGGTAAAGATAAAGAATTTTTAATCGACTTCAAAGAAGATTCCCTTTTCTACTATTTCTAGGTATTTTCCTTTTTTAACCGACTTCAAAAAGGAGGAGGTTATCAATTCCTCGGAATCTTTTTGCTATATTCTTTTCTGAAATTTTTCATGACTGTGATGTCCGCTCAGTAAATTGCTTTTTCATATGAGGTGGTTAATTCGAATATCACCCAGAACAGATATTTTTGTCAGTATTATGAATTATAATTATATACCTACCAAGAGGTATTTTTAGGGTAAATGTGGGATAGATGCCACACTTTTTTAATTAGGCAAATAACTTGTCGGAAATGAGCATTTTAAATTTTTTACGTTTGTGATGTATTCTATAGTTATTAATAAAAGAAATAATTAATATAATTTTATATAGTCTATTTTATACATTAAGCTACAAACCAAATAAAAAAACCTTATATATGAGGATAGATGCCTATTGTGTGGGTCTAACCCACCGCAATGACATTTCGACGTGTGGGATAGTTGCTCTAAATAATTAACGAAACAATTTTGATCTTCATAACTTTAATTAACATCCTAGGCGTTACATAATTATATTATAATTGCACAATCATTTTTGGTCCATCGCCAGTTCTTAGTCTCAGCTCCATAGAAATTTTTAAATGGCTTATAAAAATTAAAAGCTATGGTCTAATGGTTGTGAAGCTTGTGTGCTGTGACTTGGCAAACAAAAGAGAGTAATTCAATTTTCTTCTGCAGTCAAAATGTTGGACATTTTAGTAGAATTTTTATGTGAAGACGTATAAGTACCGTTATACGTCTTCATGGGTAATGGATACAAAATGCTCTACTAGCCAGCCACTTCTGAAGCTGATTTCTTGCTCATGTAGAGATCTGATCCAAGAGGGAGACTTTAATAATTATTAATATTTAGCTATTAAATTTCAAAATTCCAAATGTAATTTTTCGTAAATCTTGTTTCATAATTCGTCGTTTTAGGGTTCTGGTTGAAATCCCACAATGACAAGAAACTTTACTTTATTAATACCATATTTATATTGCCTTAGCCCTTCAATAGCTTCTAGAACGTATTCAATCTACACGCATCGAGTACGTACTCCCTTCTTTTCGCACATATTTGCGTGCATATCTAGAAAAAAAAAAATAGTTCAATAAGGGATACATGCCTCTAAAGGCATCTATATTCACAAAATCTGAGGCATCTATCCCTTTTGAAAGGGATAGACGCCGTTCAAATTTTCAACTAAATTGTATTTTTTTTTATCAATAATATTAAAATACTTTATTTGATTCATATATATACATTAAAAATATACAATATAATTACTCACTTATATTTGTGTATTTTTAATGTATATATTATTATATAAAACTAGTGGCACCGACAGACGTTCTCCTGTACATTTTTTTTTTGTGAATCTAAACCATCCTCGAATCCCCTTGAACTCACACAAAAAATTCATCAAGATCGGTCCAGCCGTCTAGGAGGAGTTCAGTGACATACACACGCACAGAAGAATTATATATATAAAGATATATCAAAAATTCTGAGCGCAAAAAGATTTGACGCAAAGCAAATCCTCCAATCGGTCGCCGCATAAAATATGTTTTCTCACACAGCACACGACACGTCCGTTCACACGAAGTTCTTGGTACTGACTGGGGGGCAGGAGGGTATACTCTTACATTTTAACAAAATATCACTTGACTAATATTCATACATTTCGTTTCTGGCTACTGAGGCATCTATCCCACTGAGGCGACCATCCCACATTTACCCTATTTGAATTCATCAAACAATATTTTAAGCTATTCAACTCAGTGCCAAACCTTATATTCTGGTTCCTGGCTTCAAGCCCACCTGATGGAAAGGTGCTAATCAAGTAAAATTTATGTATATATATAGTTTTAATCTTTCGGACTTGTATCCGGACCTTTTTTATTCTTTGACGCCGGGAAATGCTCTGAGTCATCTCGCCTGGGGAGACCCACTCCCGGGCGGGTATGTGGGACTCGCTGCGCCCGAAAGATGGTAAGTGGACGCAGCTCTACCCACTAAAACCCGGCGAATGCCACCAGTGCCGCCTTGGTAAGGTGCCCCAGAATTGTTAAGCTATCAGGGTACCTCGACGGCTAGTCAGTCCCGCAAGGGACCGACGCCACCTCCACCGAAGGGCAGTCCCGCACCACAGAACAACCCCTCCCATCGTCGGAACAAGTACAATGGGGTGAGGTTCCCATCCTCGGCCCTTGCCCCCTGCTCCCCTCTTTTTATAAGAGGGGTACAAAGAGCAGCTCCCTTGGTTCAATTTGCTTCGCCCAAGGTGCTGGGTTCACCTTAAGCTACTGAGCCCCACCGCCACAACAAGGCTTGAACCCTGGTGGGGCCCATAATTAGGTACGCTTGACAAGTAGGAATTCGAATACGTAATCCCCTAGATATTTTAGCTTCAAGCCCCAGGCTATCTAAGAGATAAGTAGTCAGTGCTACATATAAAAGTGACATAATATATCTGACATAATATATCTGACATAATATATCTGACATAATCTGTACAAATGACATGCCCGAGTTAGGATAATATAGTCATCTATAGAAAGTGACTGAATGGTGGAGGTTCACTTATAATATACTAGCTGTTGCCTGCAGCTTCGCCCGCGTTACTCAACTCCTATAAGTCACAGCGTGATGTTTTATAGCATTCCTTGATAAATAAGCTGTCTAACACTGTAATAATTTTTCAAATCGGACCAGTAGTTCCTGAGATTAGCGCGTTCAAACAAACAAACAAACTCTTCAGCTTTATAATACTAGTATATATTATATATATACTAATATTATACTAATATATATATATATATATACAGTTGCCTGGGCTCGTTCCAGGTAAACTAGTTTATGTTCATGGGCGACGTCGACCACTTACCATCAGGTGGCACGATTGCCAGTTTGCTTATCCAAATAACATTTTTTTTTAAATGGTGCAAAGTTTAACTTTGCACCATTTAAAAAAAAATTAAAAAAAAAATGTAGATTTAGAGGTAGTTTCGTATAATATACGAAACTACCTCTACGCACACACAGTGCGTTTACTTTTTTCCATGTACACAGAGCTCTACAACTTGATTGATGAAAGAAAAACTTAACACAAAGAGAACTCGTACAATTGGGGTACAAAGACAATACCTCGAAATCGTGTGGTTTTATATGTTATCTTTATATATATATATAGCTGATTTTTTTCTGTGTTCAAGTGGATGTGAGAATGGTTTAGATTCACACAAAAAACAACGTTTGTCGGTGCCAGTAGTTGGCACCGTAGTATATAATATATAATTTGTAAAAGGCAGTGCCATGCTGCTTTGCAGCCGAATTGAGCCGGCACAACCATATATAATACACTAATATATTATGTTAACCGGGGCTGTACCTCTTGCTCACATAATACCGGCGTGACAGCTATGATGTCGCGTTACGTGCGGTTTGTAGTTTCCAGTGGCCCACTGGGGGGGATAGGGAAAAGGAAGGCAACGCATCTGCATAACCTCAGGTTGTGCGGATGTCTATATGCGTCGGTAGTCTCCAAAAGGCTTCGACTGCTCGTTTTCCCTCGTATCCTATAAAAAATATATAACTACCTGAATCTCATAACATCAACCGCCCAAGTTAAAAAATAATCCTTAAATAAATAGTAAGCGGTCAAATGTATTTTATTTACATCATAATTAACCCTTCTATGTCCCACTGCTGGGCACGGGTCTCCTCGAAATCAAGCGAGGAGGGTGTTGGGCCTTCACTGATGCGCTGGCCCAAATCGGGGAGTTGAACTTCACATCAAAGACTAATGTTTGCACGGTGCAACGGTGAGCAAGCAATGTAATCATGTGCGCGAAGAAATTGAGAAAAATCCATTTTATGCATCGGTCAAGATCGAACCCAGACCTCTCACTTCCACCCATACTCGGATCACTAAGCCATCGTCGATAATGGTCCGGAGATTAGCGCAAAATAAATCTAAGCATTGGGTACGACGTTAAAAGTAATTACCATATTATGTATGATATGTCATTAGTACACGAAACCCCCGCATTAGTACTTCGTACGCCTAACCCCTGATAACCCCCGCAAACCCTACAAACCCCCGCAAACTCTCAGCTTAACCCCGTTCGCTGGCCTCGTTTACGCAATTGTGGAGACTCGGGAAGCAGAACACAAATTGTTTCATCGAAAATTATCGGCACGGTCAACCTTTTCTAATTGCCGTGTTTACCAAAATGTCGATAATCACCGCTGGCATTACAGATTATAGAAACCTAGGTTTAATTTTACAATTTTTACCCGACAACGACAGATCCGAAAGGGTTATGGTTTTAGTAGTGTGTATGTTTTTATTAACACATGTTTTTTTTTTCTTTAACGCCGGAAAATGCTCTGAGACATCCTGCGGTGGAATGGGTCTCCTCAGGCGGGTATGTGGGACTCGCTACGCCCGAAAGGTGGAAAGGTAAAGCTCTACCCACTAAACCCGGCGAGTGCCACCAATGCCGCCTTTAGTGAGGTGCACCGGATCTATTGACCAAACAGAGCACCTAACGGCTAGTCGGTCCCTTTAGGGACTGACTAGCCGTTGACACCACCTTCACACAGGGGTTGTTCCGCACCCCAGAACACCCCACCCCCTCCCAACGTCGGGACAGTGCAATGGGGTGAGGTTCCCATCCTCTCCCCTTGACCCTTTTGTCCCCTCTTCTTATAAGGGGGTAAAAAGAGCACCTCCCTCGGCTCAATTTGCTTCACCCAAGGTGCTGGTCACAATGCTGGTAATAACTGATACAAAAGATTAGAAATAACGCGAGGGTTTGTTTAAATGTGAAAGTAAGTTTTTTGTTACGCTTTCACGCGAAAACTGCTTAACCGAACACCATGAAACTTTGTACACATATTCTTGGAGGTATTAGAAGTAACATAGGATACTTTTTATAAAAAGAAACTAAACCCTTATTCTACGCAGACGAAGACGCGTGCACCAGCTAGTATCCTACAAACTAAACTAGCAACCTAAAATGCCTTTATTGGAGCTTTTTAGTAGTTACGTTACAAGTTTAAAACTTGAGCAAAGGAAAACTTGAAGAAATTCAATCTTAACTCCCAACTCCACTACATTACTTGCATGCTAATATTCAGTTATTTGGACAATCATTAGAAACGAATCATGGCGTAAGATCTTGTTTCAGTTCATTATGAAAGGCTTGCAGAGCCACGTGATGATAGGTGATCAACGTCCGCCATGAACATAAACGTTTTTCGAAAAGTATGCGTTATCTATCCTGAGATTAAATGACTGCCTGTCCTCAATGAGCGAGTGCGATCAAAGGGGCTAAATGCTTTCTTTTAGGCGCTTTATTTTTGGTGCGCTAGTGACATATCTAACTCTTTTATACATAATGTTATATTTTTTAAACGTGTTTTTTATGTTAGTTGGATAGGCAAACTGGCAAACGTGCCACCTGATGGTAAGTGGTGGACGTCGCCCATGAACATAAACTAGTTTACCTGGAACGAGCCCAGGCAACTCATCTATGTGTTGCCTATCCTGAGACATAAGATGTTAAGTCTCGGTGCCAGTAATTACACTGCCTGTCTTGCCCTTCTCTCCGAAACACAACAATGCTGTTTCCTACAAAGCAAGCAAGATGGTGGTACCCATGCAGCCGGCAGCGCGGCACAGCGCTTCCCTCCCACCGGTAATTATATAATATCATTGCCTATTCTCCCTTTCTTCCACAGCGAATTTGTTCCAGGGAAGAAATAAGCTGGATGATGGTATCCATGCAGAATGGCGCGGTGCAAATCCCATCACTCCCGCCGGAAAAAGATAAAAATGTTGTATTATCGAGATATAAACTTTCGGACTTGTTTGCGAAAGGACACTTACCAATCAGATGGTCTGTAAAGTTGGTTTACGGCCGATAATTTAACGTGACAACAAAGTGCAAGCGTGCAATAAGTGTAACGATCATTCTACGCTCGCGACCAAAAAATTGGTACCAGCTCTCGCTATCGCTCATTGTACGCTTCCGACCCAAAAATTGGTGCCAGCTCTCCTAACTATAACGCGACAGTGACGCGTCCTTTCGTGCATCTTATTTCGTGCGATTTATTAGACGTTGTCACGTGAAAAACTAGAAAAGTAAAATATAGAATTTACTTCTATATATATATATATATATATATATATATATATATAAAGATAACATATAAAACCACACGATTTCGAGGTATTGTCTTTGTACCCCAATTGTACGAGTTCTCTTTGTGTTAAGTTTTTCTTTCATCAATCAAGTTGTAGAGCTCTGTGTACATGGAAAAAAGTAAACGCACTGTGTGAGTGTGTGTGTGTGTGTGTGTACTAATACAATGAAACAACTTTTATGGGTTTTATCGCGGTTAGATTTAGAGGTAGTTTCGTATAACTTGCACCATTTAAAAAAAATGTTATTTGGATAAGCAAACTGGCAATCGTGCCACCTGATGGTAAGTGGTCGACGTCGCCCATGAACATAAACTAGTTTACCTGGAACGAGCCCAGGCAACTCATCTATGTGTTACCTATCCTGAGACATAAGATGTTAAGTCTTGGTGCCAGTAATACACTGCCTGTCTTGCCCTTCTCTCCGAAATACAGCAAAGCTGTTTCACGGGAGAAACAAGCAAGATGGTGGTACCCATGCAGACCGCACGAAACGCGACATCATAGCTGTCACTTTACGCCAGTAGTATGTGAGCAAGAGAAGTTACAGCCTTCGTTGTGCCTACCATCTTTATACATATACTATCATAACCTACCATATATTAGTGTATTAAATGCCGTCTCTATTCGGCTGCAAATCAGCATTTTGTAAGAGGTAGTGTTGCTTTACAGCCGAATTGGACCGGCACGACCGGGGTGGTACCTCTCGCTTACATAACGGCGTCAAGTGACATCCATGCTCAAAGTTGTTTCACGGGAGAAACAAGCAAGATAGTGGTACCACCGGTGGGAGGGAAGCACTGTGCCGCGCTCCCGTCTGCATGGGTACCACCATCTTGCTTGTTTCTCCCGTGAAACAGCTTTGCTGTATTTCGGAGAGAAGGGCAAGACAGGCAGTGTAATTACTGGCACCGAGACTTAACATCTTATGTCTCAGGATAGGTAACACATAAATGAGTTGCCTGGGCTCGTTTCAGGTATACTAGTCTATGTTCATGGGCGACGTCAACCACTTACCACCAGGTGGTAAGTTTGCCAGTTTGCCTATCCAACTAACATTTAAAAAAACCTGTGCAGCTGGGAGCGCGGCGCAGCGCTTCCCTCCCACCAGTAAAACATGTTATGATCTTTTCCACATAAAAGCATATTATCTAAAGAAACACATAAAGGTTAACATATAACCAATACTTAATTATTTCTTAATATACACGTTTGATGTATGTTTATACCCAGTTAATGAGAATTTGTTTCATGCGCGTATATCTTTGATGTTGTGTTGCGGGTTGTTTATCATGTACTGCTTAGGAAATTGTTTTATAATTTAACATCAATTTGTATACGTACATATATTTTACTAGCTGTTGCTCGCGGCTTCGCATGCGCTATTTTTTTCCCTTTCACGCCGGGAAATGCTCTGAGACATCCCGCGAGGGAGTGGGTCTCCCCAGGCGGGTAATTGGGTCATTTGGAAAGGTGACAGGGTGGACGCAGCTCTACCCACTAAAACCCAGCGAGTGCCACCAATGCCGCCTTTGGTGAGGTGCCGCGGATTTAATGAGCAAACAGGGCACTTCGACGGCTAGTCAGCCTCTTAATTATGAATATTGAATTCGGTATAATTAATAAAAAAATATTAAAAAAAATATATTTTAATACTATACCAATTGTTTTTAATCTAGCCTTATCTATTATGTAGTGGTTAAGTATTATTAAATTTTCTTATTTTCCGCACAATATTCTAAATGTTTATTATTATTATTTCATAAGAACCTTCTCCTGACAATAACAAACACAACAAAAAATAATTAGCGAAATCGGTTCAGCCGTTCACGCGTGATGTCGTGACCAAGGGAAATAGGGATTCATTTTTATATATATACTAGTGGCACCGACAGACGTTGCCCTGTACATTTTTTTTTTGTGAATCTAAACCATCCTCGAATCCCCTTGAACTCACACAAAAAATTTCATCGAAATCGGTCCAGCCGTCTAGAAGGAGTTCAGTGACATACACACGCACACAAGAAATATATATATAAAGATAGATATTAACTAATAAAACATAGTTCTGATTTTTTATATTTTCCTAATGATCTAAATGATTTTACGTCATTCTATATTCAACTGTATTGATATATTAAGTTTTAAGATTTTAAGTTCATCAACTTAAAGTTTTTTTCATTACTATAATTATTGAAAACGGGATATTTACCATGTTTTACCGTTGGGAGGGAAGCGCTGTGCCGCGCTCCCGGCTGCGTGGGTACCACCATCTTGCTTGTTTCTCCCGTGAAACAGCTTTGCTGTGTTTCGGAGAGAACGGCCAGACAGGCAGTGTAATTACTGGCACCGAGACTTAACATCTTGTCTCAGGATAGGCAACACATAGATGAGTTGCCTGGGCTCGTTCCAGGTAAACTAGTTTATGTTCATGGGCGACGTCAACCACTTACCATAAGGTGGTACTTTTGCCACTTTGCCAAGCCAACTAACATAAAAAAAAAATTACTTTTATTTCGCAGAGCTCGATAATTCGACGTATATTTCGGGTAGATGTTGTAGGGTATATGTCACTTAACTCCCTGGACCGATTTTAATGAAATTTTTAGTGTGTGTTCAAGTGTATTCGAGAATGGTTTATTTTCACAATTCGATCCACTTACAAATTGTTTGCACAGGACGTATGTCGGTCCGCTATTTGTACTAGTAAAATTAATATGTAGGAATGGTCGTTAAGTATTTCCATCACAAAATGCCTCAGTACGTGTTCTAACTAGAATATATGGCTAAAGTCAAGTCTAATGAGAATTTATATTGCAATAAAAGGCAGTGTGTTGGCATCAACTTGAACCATGAAAAATGGAACTACAGGCAGACTACAGGGTATTAAAACTAATTAACACCTTTGAAAATTTACGAAAGATAATAGAAAAACCTCGATAAAATCTGTGGAATGTGATATAATAATAATATACGACGATAGACGACCTCTGTGGCTCAGTGGTAAGCGCGTTGGCGCTCAAGCCAGAGGTTGCGGGTTCGAATCCCGCCAACAAAATTTTATTGTGTTCCTGGGTCATGGATGTGTATTAAATATGTGTATTATATAATAAAAATCTTTAATATATGTATAGTATAAAATTATTAAATATATTTCCGTTGTCTGTAACACAAGTTCTTCGAGAACTTACCATGGGACCAGATTGACGTGGTGTAAAAGCGTCCATAGATATATATATATATATATATATATATATATATATATATATATATATATATATATATGGACGCGTGAACTTCACACACCTTCAAAGACTTTTAATCTCATCAGGCATGCAGGTTTCCTCACGATGTTTCCTTCACCGGTAAGCAAGCGATGATTTCATATTCAGGTGTACATAGAAATTTAGAAAAATTCATTCCTAGGCATCACAGGGGTCAGGATCGAACCTGGACCTCGCGGCTCTCACTCAAGAGGGAGAGCCCATACCCACTAAGTCATCATCGCTCACAATATTTTCCGTGGAAAGTATTTTAAATTAATATTGGTTTCTTTCTACTATTAAACGCGATATTTACCTATTTTCATTTTTATTTCGCGGAGTTCGATATTGTGTAAGAGAGCTACTTTGCAGCCGAATTGGTTCGGCACGACCGGGGTGGTACCTCTCGCTCACATAACACCGGCGTCAAGTGACATGTCGCGTTTCGTGCGTGCGGTTTGTGAGTTTCTGGTGTCCCACTAGGGATAGGGAAAAGGAGGGCAACGCATCTGCATAACTATTGGTTGTGCGGATGTGTATGGGCGTCGGCGCCATGAGGCTCCGACTGCTCGTTTGCCCTCTGATGACAAAAAAAAAATTAAACGTCGAGAATATAAAAATCCTAATGGACTATCCTTAAATTGCAGTTATAATGAAATTCACGTAAACATTCGAAAACAATATGAAAAGTTTTATTAAATGAGATCCTTGCAAAAACGCAGTTGTGCTGAACAGCATCGCTTTTAAATATTGAGTTTTGAAAAGAAAGACAAGATTGGGAACGAGACTATACGTCTTAGTCTCGTCTCCGCGAAATAGCTAATGGATTCTGATGTTTTTTTTTTTTTCGGAGGGATCTATGCTAATGGCCCGAAGGCCCTAATGCTTCATCGGATTAGTGTGAGCCCATTCGGCTCACTTTTGATTTATAAATTGGAGGGTTGCCCCCCGCCTACCGTGCAGTCTGCGACCACACGGCCTCCTGGCGTCGGTTGTGACTGATTCTGATGATGATGCGTATTCACCTTTATATATTAGGGTGCGTTTCCACTGACGCAGAGCTTGGCGAAGTAGAGCGAAGAACCAGAGTGAAAAGTGGCGAGCGTTTCCATTGAAACGGAGCGGAGCTGATCTGAGTTCTATTGAGCCGTGTTCACATCAATCTCTAGAAAAAATATTACGCCACGTTATCCATTTCGATTCACCTACAATGTCGATGATGTGTAAAGCTTATGACACAATATGGCTTAATTATAATAATATCAACCCTTATATGTCCCGCTGCTGGGCACTTGTCTTCTCGAAACCAGGTGAGGAAAGAGTTGTAGTTCACCGATGCGCTGGCCCAATGCGTGGTAAACTTCACACACCTTCAAAGACTTTTAATCTCATCAGGCATGCAAGTTTCCTTTAACGGTGTGCAAGCGATGGTCTCATTTTCAAGTGCTCATAGAAATTAAGAAAAACCTATTCAAGGCATCACAGGGGTCAGGATCGAACCCGGACTTCTCGCTCAAGAGGCGGAGGTCATACATACTACACTATACTAGTCGTTCATCGCTTACTAAACTGAAATGCTGGAGGACTCCTTTTCTGAAACGCCTACCCTATGCGTCGTTGCTCACCATCCCGCTACTCTCCACTGCTAAACTCCGTTCTGTCTAGCTTGTGGCTGCGTGTTCATATATTTTATTTGATAGTCCGCTTAGATACGACTTAGGGACTTTCAAGAAAAGAGCATACTCATATCTAAAAGGCCGGCAACGCACCTGCTGATCCTCGGGTATAGCGGGTGTCTGTGGATGTCGCTATTCACTTACCATCAGGTGAACCGACTGTCCGTTTGCCCCCTCTTCTATAAAAAAAAGATCCACCCAGCTCAGCTCAGATCCACACCACTTACACTCCTTCCACCCATGCGAAGTTGATATTTGGCCAATTACGATCCACTCCGCTGATCCGCGTCAGTGGAAACGCACCTTTATAAACGAATATCCAATTCGTACATGATAATTTCGATATTCCCGTTTAGCACGCGCTTTACATATTCATGAGATCAAACGTGGAGTTTGCCTCGGGACCGATCACTTATGATAAGTCTCCGGGGATATTCCCAGGATAAACTCCCGTCCTCGTCCAGGATAACCTATCCCGGGAATATGATTATTCTTGATTTTCGGCTGTTTATATATAAAAGAAATTGAATTTTGTATTAAGAAATGGAAAACGATTTTACTAAATTTTAATTAATATTAGGTTCATTTGTGTTGATTAATATTAGATAATGTTTTTCTTAGAAATTTTTTGATAACTTCAGTGAACCGAGGGGCTGCTCTTTGTCCGCGGAATGCCGCAGAGCATTTCCCGTATATGCGTAGATGCCTATTTATTGCTATTTTGAGTAACTTATATAACCTACGGAAAATTTTAGCTCATCAAAACGTATTTCATAGAGAATTGGGGAAGGGGCTAGGAGGGTCTGAGCCTTACCCTCTCTCGTATCGTACTCGTGTTTTTGCATTTTCTGATAAAATTGACCACAGTAATGTGTATATTTTTTCACACCATCAAAAAGTAGAGATTTAAACGAACAAGAAGCCCACTGACTTTTTTTTTAAATCAGATATTTTGACGGGAGAATTTTCGATTGAAAATATGACTGTTTTTTCGTTATTAAATCGATATAAGGCGAAAAAATAAATATTTTAAATAAAAAAAATTACAGTGTGTTTGGGACATAAAAAGGTAAGTTTTTACCAAATTTCGTGAGCAAAAATTTTTTTTTGTAAAAGATAAAAATAAAAAACCAAAAACTTGGTTATTTGAATTTTTCACATACATTTTGAGGTTATGTGAAAAAAGTGTAAATACAAAAGTTGTAGATCTTCTTATTACCTTATAACTTTGCTATTCAACTTTTTTCCATGGGACTTGTAGTTTTGCCGGAAATCGAGATAAACAAACCAAAAAGAGTTTTTTAACCTTAGACCCCCCCCTTCCACTTTCCCGCCCTCAGATCACCCGTAAATTATTTTTCCTTTTATTTTTGTTATATTCTCCTCCTTTTCCAATGGGTATCATCCTACTGTTATTTTTTTTGGTTTCAAAAATTATCGACCCTGGTCTATAATTGTTTGATTCGTTCGACACGCGTCTCGATCGGCATTGATTTGAATTTTATGCATTTGTAAATAGGATGATTATTCTTACACACCGGACATTTAAATAATGTTTGTTTTTGTGTTTGATTAACTACAAATGTCTTGGGACGGTTGTGAGTAAAATCACTGTATTTGTGTTGTTGTTGTTGTTATTTGGTCTGCATTGGTGATTCTTCTATAGTTTCTAGTAAGTCAGCACGGTTTTTTAGATATGTATTGAAATCTTGTAAAGTAGGTAACCTCATAATATTGTTGCGTTCCCTTTCCCAGTCACGTAGTGTACATGGGTCCAACCTACTAGTCACCATGTGTATAATGAGAATGTCCCAGTGTTCTATAGGTAAGTTTAATGTTTTTAAAGCCCTTAAATTACGATTGACTGAATCTATTGTATTTCTTAAGGCCTTTGAAGATTCCTTAATCACTGGTTTAATATTGAATAATGCTTGTATAATATACGTGGTAAGTTGCAGCAGTTATATTTAGCTAGCCTTAATTGTAGTTACGATTTAATTATTCTCTTAATTAAATCTCTTACTAAATTAATTAAGTATAGATTTAATATAACATGGCTGAATGATAGTATTTTCGATGACGAGATTCTAAACCCCAATTACCAAATATACCGAAGAGATCGATGTAGTAGTAACAGCGCTAAATCCGATGGCGGAGGAGTACTCATAGGTGTAAGGAAAGGACTCGATTGTTCTAGGCTTTTATGTTATGAAAGTAAAAACGAGGACTTGTGGATTAAAATAACATCTCGTGCCGCTGGCCATCGAATATCTAAAAGTTTATTTGTTTGCGCTGTATATTTGCCTCCACCTTTGTCTCAAATCCGTCTAGAAAATCAACTGGATTGTATCAGTAATGCTATTTCTCAAATTGACAGCAACTGTGATATATTGGTGGTTGGTGATTTTAATATTGCTCAAATTTCTTGGAACTTAATTCCTGATCAATTTGATCATACATCTACTATACCCAATTGCATGTCTACTAATCTTACTCAGTGTTTTCTCGACTTTCTGGCTTTACATAATCTACAACAGTTCAATGTTATTCTCAATGATGACAGTAAAATTTTAGATCTAGTACTAAGTAATATCTCATGCGTCAAAACAGAACTCTCTCCTGTACATTTGACGAAAATAGATAAATTCCATCCCCCCTTAAATATTAGTATTGACTTTCCGATATCACATTATTTAGACAAAAATTATGTATCTAAGTATAACTTTTATAAAGCTAACTATATATCCATAAATAAAGAGATTAATGATATTCACTGGGAGGATTCATTGGGGAATACAAATACTGTTGATGAAATGGTTGCGACGTTTTACTCTTTAATAAATAATATTATTAGCAAGAATGTCCCAAAGGTGCGAGCAAGCAGACGTGGACAGTATCCAATTTGGTATAATAAGAACTTAATAAACTTGTTGAAAGAAAAGGAAAAACTTCGCAAAAGATACAAAAAGTATAAGAACCCTATTGACGGATACGAATTTTCATTGGCCAGATCCAGATGTCATAGCCAGAACAAAATATCGTATTCCATGTATTTGGAAAATATTGAACAATCTATTAATAATAATAACATTAAAGCATTTTGGTCCTTTATAACATCTAAGCGTAAATCAGTGGGTCGAATACCAGCTGAAATGCATTTAAACGGATCCACATATTCATCCCCAATGTCTATTAGTGACGCTTTTGCTGATCAATTCTCATATGTTTACAGAACTACAACAGTGCCGCCAACCATAAGTACTCAAAGTTCACTCTCAAAAATAAATAATTTTCATAAAGCGCCATGCCGTTTCATTAGCGATATTACCATTAAACAAGATGTAATTGAAACATTAATAAAAAAACTAAATAAAAATAAAAGTAATGACCCTGATCACATTCCGGCTATTTTTATTGTAAACTGCGCGTCAAGTCTTTCCCGGCCCCTGAGCATTATTTTTAACAAATCACTCTACAGTGGAATTTTTCCTGCAACATGGAAGAACGCTAATGTTACTCCAATTCCAAAAGGGGGGGATGCCAGTAACATTCAAAACTACAGGCCCATTTCACTTTTACCTATTTTTGGAAAATTGTTAGAGTCAGCCGTGTGTCCATTTTTAACCAATCACCTTAAACATATATTAGTGTCGGAACAACATGGGTTTCGCGATAAAATGTCCACGACAACTAATCTCGCCACATATGTGACTGAAGTATCAGAAGCCATCGACAGAGTCCCCTCTGTCCCACAAATCGATGCCATTTACACTGATATAAGTAAGGCTTTTGATAGGGTAGACCACTCATTACTTCTGAATAAACTAAACCATATCGGCATCCACGGGAACTTACTAAAATGGTTTTCGTCGTATCTGTCACCTAGGTTCCAAAAAGTTGTGGTTTGTGGCTATGAATCTAAGGAATTTGAAGTAACATCTGGTGTTCCACAGGGTTCACATTTAGGCCCTATTCTATTCTCATTATTTATAAACGATTTATCTAATGAAATTCGCCACTCAAATTTCTCTTTATTCGCGGATGATCTAAAAATTTTTAAAACGATTAATTGTGCATCTGACGCTGATTTGCTCCAAGAAGATTTAACACGTATTTCCGACTGGACGTTAAATAATAAATTACCCCTTAATATTCAAAAGTGTAAGCATATCACGTTCACTAAACAACACAAGCCTATCTTAACAAAATACCATCTCAACAACAACTATTTAGACGTAGTCGATGAAATTAGGGACCTAGGAGTAATACTTGATAAAAAATTATCCTTCACTAGTCACATTGATACTATAGTCTCCAGATCTTTTAAAATGCTAGGGTTCATATGGAGAAACTGTAAGGTCTTTAAAAATATATCTGCTCTAAAATGCACCTATAATGCTTTAGTTCGTTCCATTTTAGAATATTGTTCTAGTATTTGGAACCCGCACTACCGTTGTCATATTGACAGAATTGAGCGCATACAAAAGAGATTCCTTTTCTTTCTTTCGATCCACCAAGGTAAATTAAAAGAATTGAATTCCTATGAGGAACGTTTAAAACACTTTAATATTACCACATTGGTCGACCGCCGTTGGATTGCTGACCAAATTCTATTATACAAAATTTCTAGAGGCTTATTGGACTGTCCACGACTGTTGTCTCGTATTGGTTTTGTTGTTCCAAGATGTAACTCTAGAATTGTAAACTTTAAGCCATTGTATGTCAAAGGGTATAGAACCAACTTGGGCTTCAATAGCTTGTTGCCGAGAATTTGTCGGGATCACAACTTTTTTTACCAAAAAACAAAGACAGACATATTTCACAGTGGTCTTGGTAGATATAGAAAATTAGTCAAACATTTTAAATCTCGTAACTTAATTTAAAAAAAGAAAACATACGTATTTTTTTTTACATTCCTTTTCCTTATTATTCTATCCTTTTCAATCATTTAGACTTAAAATGAAGAAGCTGTGTTTGCCTGTAATTGGATCTACATCCTAACATTACGATTTATATATACTGTACTCTTAATATATTATATAATATTTGATGTATATCTGTTGGCAAACCAATAAATAAATAAATAAATAAATAAATAAATATGATTTCGACAGAAAGTTCGGCAAGTTGATAGTAGGTAATTTAATGTTTGGCCCACCTGACTGTCCAGTGTTATTACTAGAACCTGTCACCGACCCGTTATCCTGGCCCGCAGAGGAAGCGCTGAGCAGCTCCTGTGCAGCTGCCACGCAACCGAAGTAGCTGGTCTCGAAAATCTCCCGTTCCTTGTGCTCATCACCTGGAATTTACACAAGACTTTCTATATCAGTTTGTACGGAATCAAACTCGTTATACAATTCTAGTATTTTATTTAATCGAGTTGTTATTTCAAGAACTTATACTGCGTTTGTATTTTTACTAGGCAAAAATAAATCTATGTTTGTAATTCTTATGAAAGAAAATATTTAGAATATTGCGCGGAAAATAAGAAAATGTAAGAATACTTAACCACCATACAAAATTTTAGATAGGGCTAGATTAGAAATAATTATCGTATAGCATTAGAAAAACACTTTCTTAAAATATTTTTTTCGGATTCAATATTCATAATTAAGACAGGAATACGTCTGTAACGTCAGCTAGTTATTTATATAAAACTCAATAATTTCCTAAAGTTCCTTAGATTACAATATTTTGACATAATATGTGATCACAGAACTATATCAATATATCTCGATATATTTCTGTGTACATGTGACTTTCTCTACACGGATTATTATATTATAGGAACGAATGTTTTGCTTATTCGATACTAGATGGCGTTTTTAAATCGTACATCGCGCTATCGTTGCACTGACTACCGATAGTATGTAGGCAAGAAACCTTGATACTCCGACCAGCCCACTGCTAAAAGGACGTAGTCCTCATATGTAGCATTTTTGTAACCCCTAGGCTGTAATAAGCTTATGGGATTATTAATTAATTAATTAAAGTTAAAATTAAAATAAATAAATTAATTAAATAATATTAATATCATCATTCATCAATAATTAAGTATCAATTAACACTATCAACAATAAAATGATTATTTCATATTCAATTAGTTATCATGATCATCATCATCATCATCAGACATCACCATTCATTATCATTCATCATCATCATCAGTATTGTTAACATAATATATGAACATAATTTGTATCGACTAAATAGTAAATACTAATATTGACTATAATTGAATTGTTATTACTTACCCCACCATGGTTCAGGCATTGACGTGGCGGTGGGGCTCAGTAGCCTAAGGTGAACCCAGCACCTTGGTCGAAGCTAATTGAACCGAGAGAGCTGCTCTTTGTACCCCTCTTATAAGAAGAGAGGTTTTTCCTCTTTGCTCTCGTCCTCTCTCATCGTCGGGACCCATTGCAGTGACGGTGTTCTGTGGTGCGGAACAACCCCTATGACACACACGGATTTCATTAAAAGTTACAGACCAAGGAGTTGTTGTATATCCTTATTGAGGACCTTGTTCCATTGATACCAAGACAGCAAAGGAAAGATGCTCTATCTGTTGAAGATATGGTCTACCTTCTAATGTCCTTTCTTCGTTAAAGTTTAAACTATTAATTATACTTGTTTAGGATACATGTAGGTCCCCGCCATGGTTCAAGCCCTGTCGTGGCGGTGGAGCTCAGTAGCCAAAGGTGAACTTAGGGACCAGGTGAAATTAGGGGCCAGGAAAATATCATACTCAAATTCAAACACAGATAACAAAACTTGTAAGTCTTGGAGCAAGGCAATAAAATGCTAAAATACTCATATTTATAGGTATATGGGTGTTGATAACTTTCCACTAGGTGACTTTTGCCCCTCATTTTAACATGACCTATTTAACATATAGGACGGACTATTTTTGGAGCCTGAAAACGTTGTAAAGCATGCATTATAAATATATTTGTATTTTAGGGAAACCCGAAATACGTATTCATTAATTGACGTATGAAGAGATAAAATTAAAAATATTATTGGCTTGGGAAAATTAAACCTAAAATTTATATTAATATAAAAGGTGGTTCAGTAATTAAACAATTTAACTATGTTAACAAGATGTCACGCCACCATTCCCCACCTTAGGCTCCCAGTCACATCTAGGAGCCGTCCAGCTCGGGACCTTAGTGCGAGCCGCCGTCCCCCGATGCAAACTTCCCGCAGTCCCTGGTCAGTCGGACGCACGTTGGGAGCGAGTTGTAGAGCCTCCTGCTCAAGTTTTCCTCCCGGTACGCATTCCCCTAGGAGTTCGCTAAGACCGAACAACCCATCGGCCATGTATCCCTTCGCCGCGCAACCACAAGCATGGGATTCGGGGTAATTTTTTCAAGAGGTTTTCATCCTCATCTCTGGTTTTTCAAATAGGTCTCCATCCTCTGCCCCTGGCCTCCTGTGTTGGTAGCTAGGTGTAAGAGACTCCTGATCACGTTTTGCTCCCGATACGCATTCCTCCAGGGACGCGGAGCCGAAAGTAGAAAATTTAAATCTGTTCGAGCTTGACGTCTTGTATTATCATTATCCTTGTTTTCATAGCATTGGCCTCTTCCAATAAACGTCAAAACGATCACTCCCTTTGCACTAGGACCAGGCACGAAATGATCTAGATTTCTAGATCATTTCATGTTCGGTCCCTCAGGGGACCGACGCCACCTCCACAGAGGGGTTGTCCCGCACCACAGAACAACCCCTCCCAACGTCGGGCAGTACAATGGGGTGAGGTTCCCATCCTCGCTCCTTGCCCCCTGCTCTTTTGTCCCCTCTTCTTATAAGAGGGGTACAAAGAGCCCCCTCGGCTCAATTAGCTTCGCATATGGGCTCACCCTAGGCTACTGTGCCCCACCGCCACGTCAAAGCCTGAACAATGGTGGGGGTATGTTTACTAACCCGCGTTGGCTCAACGCATTGGCGAAGAGTTTGGACATTCCTCGCCTAAGTTCGAGGAGACCGCCTAAGTGCTTTATAAGGCAGAGTCAACATACGCCCATCATGACATGATGTTATTCATTTGATGGCCCAGTCTCAGCGGTGGGAAAGAGTAGGCTATTAAATTAATTAAATACTTTGAAAACTTTGATTGTCTTTTCAAAGTTAAATAACATAGAAGGAAAACGTTCAAGTTGTTTTCAAGTAATTAATAGAAAATTACTTATATTATTAGCTACGTGGACTGAAGAGGAGTCATTTAATTTTTTTTCATCTGGTTTTTATAGTCCCTTGATTCGCTAAGACTTGTGTTTTTAACCATCGAAGGACAAGGTGGCTATTGATTTGACTTCTGTTTTTTTTAAAATTATATTACAATATCAATTAATACGAGCAATAAAAACCACTGAGGTTTACATTTATGCATATAAAGTATGTATGTGGCACTGTTAAATCATTTTTTACTGGTTTGCGCAGTCAAATCGCTACGATATATCGTTGTCGTGTATTCTGGGCTTATAAAAGATTATAGGGATCGGTCGTCTTGGCGTTCAGGAGGCCTATGTTCAGCAGTGGATGGATAAAGGCTGATGATGATGATGAAGATCGGTAACGCACTGCACCGTCAAATGTTAAAATAAGTTCCGAACTAGCCTAACAATCTGTATGGTTGCTTAGGCACTGCATCTGATCAGTATTCTTAAAAAAATCGTGATTGGATTCAAGCCAATCACAACATATAGAAACCGTCAATCTGTTCTACCGCTACTTCAGAGCGTATTTGGGCGGACTCTGATTATACTCGGTTGGAATTTCGGATGGGACCCAAAAAATATCATAAATATTACCTATACATTATAAATGCAAACGATTCACAAATTTATTTCAACAACTGTACTTCAAGGATTCACAAACAAATAATTTACATAAAACAAAAAAGCGAATACAGTCGGATGGAAAAATACACACACCTTGACCCAAATAGTGGAAAAATATCCTTAATCTTCTTAGTGGAGGATAAATATAGCGTATTGATCTGAATTATACTTATAAAATAACATGTTTCGAAGGATAGAGCAAGTGTAATGACTCTCAGCAGGAATGTCTGATTAAAGGAATTGAATCTTCTCGATCACAATATATTTGGGCAGGGTAACGCCCTTCTCCACCATGGTTCAGGCCTTGACGTGGCGGTGGGGCTCAGTAGCTTAGGGTGAGCCCAGCACCTTGGGCGAAGCTAATTGAGCTGAGGGGGCTCTTTGTACCCCTCTTATAAGAAGAGGGGACAAAAGAGCAGGAGGCAAGGGGCGAGGATGGGAACCTCACCCCATTGTACTGTCCCGAAGTTGGGAGGGGTTGTTCTGTGGTGCGGGACAACCCCTCTGTGGAGGTGTCGTCGGTCCCTTGCGGGACTGACTAGCCGTCGAGGTGCCCTGTTAGCTTAACAGATCCGGGGCACCTCACCAAGGGCGGCACTGGTGGCACTCGCCGGGTTTTAGTGGGTAGAGCTGCGTCCACTTACCATCTTTCGGGCGCAGCTAGTCCCACATACACGCCTGGGGAGACCCACTCCTCAGGCGGGATGCCTCAGACCATTTCCCGGCGTTAAATTAAAAAAAAAAGGGTAACGCCCTTCACAAAATATATTTATTAGAATGCCTCACAAACCGGCCATTGGCGTCCTCTTATTATAAGTATAATATTATAAATAATTATTGTAAATACATTATTAATTATTAAAATTATTAATCACGTATTTAGATTTATTAATGTTTTACTTCAATTATTAATCAATATTATCTTCATGAATTGCACATCCTTTTGGAGCCACCGGAAGTCTATCATTTAAATAACTTGAATTGATGCATTTAGGTATACGGCGTCACATCCGGCTGGAGCTGCCAGTGGTATGTAACAAGATACTTGTGGAAGGGATGTGCTATATGGTTACCACTTACCACCATGTTATTTCCTTCGTGAAGTGTTTGGACATACAGACTGGCAGTACACGCTTACGTCGCGACTTAGAATATCATCATACTTGCCACGACAAAAAAAATCATAGATTTCTAACAAACTATTCGTTGTCGACTTGGTGTAAAGAGAGATTGGTAATAACGATGATGATCATGATAATAATAATGATGATGATTGTGATAATGATAATAATAATAATAATAATGATGATGATGATAATAATGATGATGATGATAATCTAAACTAAAACAATCTACATGTTTATCTCCGCTTATCACCAGTTACATCCACTTGCTGTAAATCTGGGAAAACATGTTCTGACATGTTTTCCCAGATTTACAGCAAGTTTTTCATGTTTACAACAAACATTACTTATCTTGTTTAATCATTAATGTGATAATTAAATATAAGAGAATTAGGTACCATTCTGATTTCGGTAATGCGTTAAGTTGAGTTGTAATGCTGGTCGCGCGTTCGATCCTGTTGACAAACTTTATACGATCTTCTTCAAATAGGCCCTTGATTGGACATATCCAAAACAAGCTCGGTGATAGGATGCCGCGCTGCCGTCGGCAGGGACCATCCTGCTTATTTATTCTGTGAAACAGCTTTGCTGTGTTTCGGAGTTTCGGACAGGCAGTGTATTCAAGTAAAAAAAAAAAAACTTCCCTCTGAAATACAAAGCCTAAAGTCGTCCCAAATTAAATTCCAAAAATTCTTAGCCACTCCAAAACAGACTTAAAAGAGTAATACAAATATAATGCAAAAAAACTAAAAAAACGTGAAAATACGTGATAACAATCATAATGCGTCACAAGCCAAACGCATAGGCCGATCGCGCCTCTCTATGTCTTGTTGCTCACTCTCGCTTGCACGTTCGGCTCAGTCAAACGTGACACTTATTCGTGCGTGCAGACGGTGTTCATCGGTTTATAATACGTTGTCAAATATCACGCCAAAACGGCTTAACTAATTTGGATAAATATGTACAGAGATCTCCTTGGTGATTATATTCCTATACAGTTAAGCCGTTACGCGGGCAAGACCACGGGGTGCTGCTAGTGTTAAATATTATAAAAGAACTTCTACACGAACCAAGGGAGCCGCTACTTATGAAATATGAAAATAGAATTACAGTGACAGATAATTCGCGCCATTTTTATGAACCATAGACAAGATCTAGCTTTTATTGTCCGAGATGTTTGTCACGGTCAGACACAATACAGTAATGTAAATGGCCAGCTATTTTATTTGCCAACATTTTTCGACTTTCATTGCCAAGAATGACTTGGGAATTTAGAGATATTATTTTTTATAGCCCTTTGAGTTAATCTGTATGATGATGTAAAATGTTATCTGTGACAGATATATGAAACATTTTTAGAGTTCCGTAGCTGAAAGGAAATGAAATTCTGAGACTCCGTCTACATGTTTGTCTTTCATAAGGCTTTTTCTTTGGGAGGCCCTATGCCCAGTAGTGGGAAAAAAGGCATTTTTAACCGACTTCAAAAAGGAGGAGGTTATTAATTCGTCGGAATCTTTTTTTTTTTATGTATGTTACCTGATTACTCGAAGATGGCTAGACCGATTTGAACAATTATTTTTTTGTTCTAAAGGGTATACTTCCCAAATCCCCATGATAAGGAAACCAGGATCTGATAATGGCATCCCAGAGAAATCGAGGGGAACTTTCGAAAATCATAGTGGCGACTAATGCGTTTGATATTTTTTTATAAAGTGTTTTGAAGGACTATAATTTAATGAAGGTCTAGAGTCGATCTGATGCAGGAGCCGAAAGACAGTCGAGGGAACTCCTCAACGATTTACATCAGTAACCTTGTGTTTGGGCTTGATTAATTTGTAATGATGAGAACTTTACACCTAGATGGGTTGTGACTGTCATTAAGGGTCTGATGATGAAGACAAATGAGAGTTAAGGGAACTCCTCAACAGTTTACAGTAGCTACCTTGTGTTTGGACTTAATTAATTTAAATCGATGAGAACTTTGCACCCATATGGGTTATAAGCGCCATTACAGATGTGATGATGGAGAACATACACAGTCGAGGGGAAACCTCGACGATTTACAGCTTTTATTGGGCTTAGTTCATACGGCTAAATAATATACCAAAATCATGTAATTTTGTTTAATTAATTAAATTTTACTTGTCGTTGTTAAATGAACAAAAACAACTGTGCCTTGGAAGCGCATCATAGTATTTCAAGGTCATCATAATATCCATTCTATACCTATATATTGGTGATGGTGTTGTTCTATACCTATATATAACTGAATTATTTAAGGAATAGCAGCAAATCTGCCGTGATTGCTTTCAATTACATGTATATAAAGTTTTACACAATTCCATTTCGGTTTTTTTATTTGTTATGTAATGATTTAAACCCTGTCTACGTTCATCTCATTAATACAGCGCTATCTAATCTGAGCAACGTGTTTAATAGTTCTACCCATATTTCAGACGAATAAAATCAGTTATCGAATTTTGCAATCGCTAAAAATTAAGAAATAAAAAATTTTTAAACAAAAATTAAAACTGACTTCAAAATTAAAAAAAAAAAACTAAAAAGTAATAAAACAATTTCCTTAATCTTTGTGCCTACAATTTATAATCAACTTGTTCTTCTACTAATATAATAAATATAAGGAAATTGTTTTATTACTTTTTAGTTTTTTTTTTTAAATTTTGAAGTCGGTTTTAATTTTTGTTTAATCTTTTAAACAGTGGCTTTACTTGAAATTTTTAGATAATACACAATCTAGTTTCTTTTTTGAGTAAAAAAAATTAAAAGAAAGAAACACAGAAATGGGGGAGGCCTTTATTCAGCATTGGACGGATAGGGACTGTATTTGATGACGATAGAAAGAAAATTGTTTTTAATGTATTTATATCTACCGCCATTACTTACAAAAGTATTTCTGAAAAATATAGTGTTTTAGAGAACATATGGCCCATGGGCCCATAAGGTTCAAGAGTGGAGGCCGCGTTTAGGTAGACGAAGTGTTGGTTGGCCATTAACCAGGCGAGGGATCGGTTGTGTTGGCGTTCTTTGTGGGTGGTTTATGTTCAGAAGTGTTTATGAGTTGCGAAAAAAGGCGTTCCGTACCGTCTTGGCATCCGTTTAGAGATGCAGCCGTGAAGGAAAAATGATGTAAATTTTTTTGAAGAGGGGGCAATGGACAGTAGTTTCACCTGGTGATAAGTGATAAGCGACAACCATAGGCACTACATCAGAGGATTAGCAAGTGCGTTGCCTTTCAAATATGAAGAAAAGAATATAACTCAATATTCATGTCCCTCTGCTTTTTTCTTAAAGGTCCCTAAGTCGCATCGGCTCGGAAAATACCATGGGTGATCGCAAAAATCGAGCTGTTGTGGATTTCCGGACATCGCCGTGGTGTTGGTGAAATTTGAAGGTTAGACCATTGAGTTATAATGAACTTCGTACTAGAGGAGACGTCTCGACTCGATTGTTTGTAACGCGCGTTAGAGTGCACGCACTCCAACTCACTGGCGAGGATGCAGACCGCTACTTACCCCTCTGGGTGATGAGATGTGGGGCGCCGCGTATGTGGCGGCCGCGAGACTTTACGCATTATGACAATGCGGGAATTTTGAATTTTATTACGTATGTCACTCGCCGGAACTATATAGAGCTGTTCATACTTACTATCATTTAATTTTATACCGATTTTGGTATTTATCTATACAGATAAAAAGCTGGAGTGCCTGATTGTAATATTAAAATAACCGCTTTTTATTGAATGGATATATATCAAGGGCTTGATAACAAAGGGGCGTATACAAAAGTACAGTTTTACAGGAAAGACAAAATAATGAATAAAACAAAACTAGTTGATTGTATAAGGCTGATATTTGGCATTCTTTTTAGACATAACTTACCGTCTGGTAAGACTTTTCAAATTATAACACGCATAGTTTTTGATAAACGGTAAATACGCCTCTTTCTTTCAACGCAATTTTGGCAACGTCTACTATATAGTAAAAAATTTGATACTAATGTTGGGGCGTACAAAAGAGAATATTGTTTTATTATGATCAATAAGTAATTTCTTATTAAAGTACTGTATTCAATTTATAACTATCTTACAAATATTAAGACACTTACTCCAGAGCTGTAATTATTTTATTAAAATCTAATATGATTTCTGTACGCCCTTTCGTTACCACTAAAAATATGTTGAATATCTTAAAACAACAGGTGTAGAAACAAGACATTAATTCAGGGTTAGCTTTGATGAAATAATTTTAAGGTCTTTCTAATTACGTATAGCTTTCATACTTAAACCACTCATTCTCTAACCTATTAAAAAGTATATTATTGTTGAAACACAACCCCAATAAATCAGATTCGATCCACATATATTAAACATTTTTTTATTAATTGATTAAAAGTAACGTCAGCCTCATTTGCTGAAGGCTTTTAATATCACTTTTTTACTTGTTAGTGTAATGTATGACGTCAGTGAATATTTGTATTGTAATTTGTAGGGTAGATAATTCGCCGTTAGTTGCAACATTCTTATGTAATGCAGTCTGCGAATATACGAGTGGCTTAAGACGTGTTTCATTATTATCCAAAATATTACAGTGGCGACGAGGATTATTTTAAGAACCTGCAGCTTTATTATCATTTCGGGCTAATTGAATTCAAATATTAAACAATGTCAATTGGAAAAATCGGCGAATTTGATGTGCAGAACGATGACTGGCAGTTATACGTGGATCGTCTGGAACAATATTTCTTAGTGAATAAGATTCCCCCCGAACATCAAGTGCCTACATTAATAACGGTCATGGGAGCAAGTAGTTACGAGCTGTTGGTTAATTTATGTACGCCGGCTAAACCTAAAACAAAGACATTTACAGAAATATCGGGTATTATGAAAAATCATCTGCAACCGAAACCGAGTGAATTAGCGGAGCGGTTCAAGTTTCGTAACAGAAAACAGGAGAAAGGTGAGAGTATTGCAGATTACACCGCCGTTTTAAAGAAAATGTCCAAGTCGTGCGAGTTCGGTAACTGGCTCGAAGAAAGCATAAGGGATCAGCTGGTATGCGGGATAACTAGTGAAACAATACGTCAACGGCTCTTCGCGGAGAGCAATTTAAGCTTCACCAGAGCGTATAGTTTGGCAGTGAGCATGGAAGCGGCTGAGAGGGATGCCGCCTTGGTTGAAGGTCGAGGAACGGAACAGGGGACGAGCGAAGAATCGGTCTCGTATATACAGCAGGACCGACGAAGTAAACGGTCGATACAGGCGACAGACCACAGAGGGTATCGCATGGCGGCCAAAGAGCGCGGGCGGCGCGCGACTGCAGGGTGCGTAGCACCAGCGGCGTCGGCGGGTCAACGGGAGCAGCGAGGGCAGTGCCAGGCGTGCGGCGGGCGTCACGAAGTCCTAACCTGCAAATTTAGGACTTATATATGCCGTATATGTTACCGGCAAGGTCATTTAAAACGTATGTGTCCGAATGTAGCGGGTCATAACTTAGTGACCGTCGGGGAGGAGTCCCAGTCCGAGGACAGCGATGAGGTAATCTTTATGAACATGTGTCAATTATCCGCTAGCGAATACAAGCCCTTATATTTAACATTAAATGTTAATAATAAAAATATTGCGATGGAATGCGATACGGGCAGCGCTATTTCATGCATCAGTAAAGATTGTTATGAGGAATTATTTAAAGATTTAATCTTAAAACCGTGTCGATTGGTTCTTAGATATTACACAGGAGAAACCATTCGTCCATTAGGTGTTATACAACCTATTGTTAAATATAAAAATTACTGTAAAAAGCTGGATTTATATGTAATAGAAAAGGGAAAAACTGTATTGTTAGGTAGACAGTGGATGGCGACCTTGAAAATCCAGTTGCCTTCGTTTAATTACACGACGCTGTCTAGCGAGGACTTTAATATGGATGTTTTCAGTTCCAGATATTGTAAAGTGTTCGAGGAGGGCTTGGGTCGATTCACTGGCGGTACGGTCAGCATTAAAGTCCGCGAGGGAGCGCGGCCGGTGTTCATGCGCGCGCGGCCCCTGGCGTACGCGCTGCGCGAGCCGGTGGAGCGTGCGCTCGACCAGCTGGTGGCCGTCGGCATCCTCACCCCAGTGCAGCGATCGGACTGGGCCACGCCGATCGTGCCGGTGGTGAAAAAGGACGGTAACATCAGAATTTGTGCCGATTATAAACTAACGTTGAACAAAGTTATCGAAATAGACCGTTATCCTTTGCCCAGAGTAGAAGATTTATTATTTAAACTTAGAGGGGGACAACAATTTACAAAAATTGATTTGTCGCAAGCTTACGCGCAGTTTGTCTTGGACGATACAAAAATTGTAACAGTAATTAACACACATAAGGGGTTATTTATGTACAACCGGCTGGTATACGGTCTGGCGTCGAGTCCCGGAATATTTCAAAGGAAAATTGCTCAATTATTCGCGGATTTGCCCCACGTAGGTTGTTTCTTAGATGACATTATCATCACAGGAACAACCAAGAAGGAACACATGGACAATTTGACGAAAGTGTTCGACCGGTTGCTACAGTCCGGCCTTAGAGTAAAAAAAGACAAATGTGTATTTTTCGCAAATTCGGTTAAGTACTTGGGGCATGTAATTAGTAAAGAAGGGATACATACATGCGCGGACAAGGTGAGTGCCATAAACAACGTGCCGATACCGTCCAACACGTCCGAGCTGCGGGCCTTCATAGGTATGGTGATGTACTATGGCAAATTTGTTAATAACGTCAGCACTATCTTAGCACCATTGTATAAGTTATTAAAGAAGGGGGTCACATTTGAATTCGACAAGAGTTGTGTTAATGCGTTTAATAAAATTAAACAAATTTTAATGAGTAGCCGAATATTGATGCATTATACGCCGGAGTTGCCGTTGGTTCTGACGACCGACGCGAGCGGCGTCGGCGTTGGGGCGGTCATATCGCACCTAACGGATCAGGGTGATAGGCCAATCGCATACGCATCGCGTTCGCTTTCAGATGCCGAAAAGTCATACGCTCAAATCGACAGAGAAGCGCTAGCAATTATTTTCGGTATTCGTAAGTTTCACCAATATCTGTACGGTCGCAAGTTTACGCTCAGAACCGATCACAAGCCTTTAACACATATATTTGGTAGTAAAAGTGGAATTCCGTTAATGGCGGCGTCTAGGCTACAAAGGTGGGCCGTTTTATTGGCCGGCTATGATTATGACATCGAGTACGTGTCCTCTAAGAAAAATTGCGCGGATGCCTTGTCACGGCTGCCGTCGGAACCGGCACGTAGTTTAGTTAAAAAGGACAGTACTTACGTTCATTTCGTAGAAGAATTTTTGCCTGTCAAGAGCGAGGATGTCAAAAAGGCGACTTTAAATGACACAATCTTAAATAAAGTTACATTTTATATTCAATCAGGGTGGCCAACGGAATGTCCAGATGAGCAATTAAGACCTTATTTTAGCAGACGGAATGAGCTATATATAGATTGTGGGTGTATTATGTGGGGCTATCGGATGATAATACCGAACGTATTGCGTAATAAAATTTTAACTCAGTTACATTGTAGTCACTTGGGAATCGTTAAAATGAAATCATTAGCTAGAAGTTACGTATGGTGGCCCAATATCGATGTCGATATTGAAACAGTATGTCGAAGATGTGAGACATGTGCAGCAGTAGCCGACGCACCACCGCGGTCTGCGCCACAGCCGTGGAAATATCACAGCCGACCTTGGACTAGGGTACACGTTGATTTTCTAGGGCCATATAAAGGTCTCACATTTTTAGTGTTAATAGACTCAACGTCAAAGTGGTTAGAGGTATTCGAAATGAAAAGAACGAATGCAATAAATGTAATAAAAGTATTGCGTTCCATCTTTTCGCGATTCGGACTACCAGAGGAGCTAGTGTCTGATCAGGGTCCTCCTTTCACAGGTAGTGAATTTAAAAGTTTTTTAATTAATAACGGTATACGACAAAGTTATTCTCCGACTTACCACCCAGCTTCAAACGGGGCGGCCGAGAATGCTGTTAAATTGTGTAAACGGGCGATTAAAAAAGCGTTCCGCGACAAAATAGATATTGACGCGGCCTTACAAACATTCCTACTGGCGTATCGGAATGGTATTCACGGTACCACCGGTGAATCACCCGCCATGATATTACAGCGGCGCACGTTGCGTAGTAGGTTAGACCTCCTAAGACCTGAGCGTAATATAGAAGAAAAAGTCTTAGCTCAACAAAGGCGTCAAGTTGAGTACGCAGGGGGTGCGGAGCGTTCATTCTGCGAGGGGGACGTAGTGTGGGCACGAGATTACGGCGCCTCGGAGAGGTGGGTGAAGGGAAAGATTGTGGGACAAGACGGTACTCGCAGATACTCGGTGGCAAAGGACAATGGTCAGGTAGTACAAAGACATGTAGACCAGGTGCGTCGAAGGTCGCGATTATCTGATGTGACCGGCCCGGATAAGGCCGACGTTCCTATGCTTGGGGATACCATTATTACAAAAGAAAATATTTTAGCTAATGAGTCTTGCAAAAATGACACCGAGAACGTCCCTGATAATGTCAGTACACTTGCTCAGCAGGTTGAAAATTCACCTAATCCGTTATCTCTTGAACGACCTACTGTAACAGAGTCGCCAGTTAATCGACCCCGGCGAAATCGTAAACCCGCTATCCGGTTTGGGATAGATTGACTGTTACACTAAACGGAATATAATATATGTAACTAGTTTAACTATAATATACAATTACATATCCAGTTAGTTATTAATATGTTTTCTGTGTGCACTTAGCTATAAGAATATTATGTAAGATTAGGGTGGAGGTGTAATGTATGACGTCAGTGAATATTTGTATTGTAATTTGTAGGGTAGATAATTCGCCGTTAGTTGCAACATTCTTATGTAATGCAGTCTGCGAATATACGAGTGGCTTAAGACGTGTTTCATTATTATCCAAAATATTACAGTTAGTACTTAATAGTTTTCGTTTGATTGGCAGCTCCTGAAAACGAAACGAAAACGAAACTAAAAAACAAGGTACTTATGAATATGTAATAGTTATTGGAACGTTTTTGTAAAACCTATTTGATGTCAATAATTTAGTTTCACCTTCGTGTACGTATGCCATCAAGTTTGCATCATCATCTTTATTGTCATACTCTGGGATAACGTGGCTGTGTGGCGATGGAACACATTGATTTGTGAAACCCTTTTTGTTTAGATGTCGTAAAATAGAGTCTGTCCAGACCTTTTGCTATTTTCCAGTAGCCCATAATAATAATAATAATATGCTGGGACAACTCACACACGGCCATCTGATCTCAAACTGGGTCTGCCTTTGATTACCGCCGCACCGCTCACCCTAGGTTACTGAGCCCAACCGCCACGACAAGGCCTGTACCATGGAGGGGATTGCATCAGAATCTGATGTATTCCTCATTTTAAGGGAGTAGAGAGCAGCATATACATTGGATCGCAGAGTTTTAGACTCCAGCAGTTCTAAATTATCCCAATCATACATAGGGCACACTACGTCAACCATCGTATTGCTTTTGTACAACTCTTCCCAATAGCTTCTTTCAGAGATTTATTCTTATAGATGAAGAGATATGTACCATTAATGTTATTAGCTGTGTTTTAGGTTTAAATTCTTTAGTAAGTAAACAAACATTCCTAAATAGGTCTGCAATTTGGTACTTTAAGAAGTGTTTTTCTGAGCAAGTACTTACTGTATATTTGTCTTTATCAATTCTGAACCATTTAGCAATGGTTTGGCATAACACTTTTCATACTCTTTGCTCACCTCTGAATCTTTTAGTCCTTTGACTTTTAATTCCTTTCGTTTACGCTTCAGTTCCAAGGTTTGGTATGAGATTAGGTAAATCATTCCTATTCTTCTGTATATTCACTAAGGTGTCACTGATCAGGAGCTTCAAGCTGTTACAATTAGAGTCAGCAGTCTCGAAATTCAAGGTTTTCTTTCGGACTTCAGTTTGTTTTCCATTGTACCAAAGTGAATTTTCTGAATGCGGTACTTAATCTGAAGTGTTAGACTTCAAGCTGAAATAGGAATGCCAGTTACTAATTTTATTTTAAAATGTAGGGAGTATTTTCCCAACAACACTTATTGTAAATGTAAAATTTTGATTGTATGTCTGTTTCCGTTCAATAGCATCCTCATAAACGACACCTCATTTACGAAAATCACTAAAGCCGTTCAGTCAGCAGGAGGGGCCATAAACGTACTTACCTACATAAATTCACCCGAATAACATTACCCTCCTTTCTTTTGGCACAGTCGGTTAAAAAGGAATCTGTTTGATTATATATAAATTTCAAATTTAAAAGAAATATTTTTTTCTACAAATGTGTACAGGCTTTGCTTAAATTTATGCTATGTTTGGGATTATATATATATGATCGAGTCAAGTTAATCTAATCGATTAATAAACTTACAAGGGTTCTAGGTAATATCCTTGAATATAACATATCTTTTTTCCAGGCCGATAAATTACGCGGGAATAATTTTCCTGATTTTTTTGCCAAGCGCTTCTCACTGTGTATTTGCCAATTTGCAAAAATTCATGTGAATTTAAATACTGTTCGAACAACTCCAGAAACATAAGTAAGCCAAGGAGTGAATTTTCACCAGTAAGTTCGTAAAAATTAAACACACTTAATTTAATTATAATTTTTCAATTGCAACGCGTCACCGCACTGTTGCGGCGGCCATGTTTACGTGAATGCCGACTAGTTGTTATACTACGTTGATCGAAACGCGTAAGCGCCATGAAATTTCATGGCTTATGAAGTTTTGGTCGCGAAATATCTATACTCTATAAGCGATCCAGCGCTGCATGTAGTCTGGTTACAAAATAAAACTATTGTTTAACCGCTACAGCGAACATTAGTTCTAACTCTCCAAAATGAAACGAACTTCTGGTTCGCGGTGTCTGTTCTATACGCTAGAAATATAGTTAAGTTTTGCAAAGAAACCCTCATTTTCCATCTAAATCGCACTTGACTGGTATCTGAGTATTTTACCGCTGACGCAGCAGCTAATTATTTGTCTGAAACAAGTCAAAGCATTCAAATTACTAAAAGCTGTAAGTCTTCATGAGTCGCGGCGGCAAGACAAACTTTACTTCGACAAAAGTATTTTTAATTAGTACTCAAAGTCAAAGGACATATAAAACTTGTTCTTAATAAAAATGTAAGATGCTTTTATTATATTTTTTATACTAATTTGTTTTTAATGACATACAGGGTAATATATTAATATGCTTTAATTTTGAGATATGAGGAAAAATTTGTTGTGTATGATTTTTGATACGGGAATTTAATTTTTTTTACGCCGGGAAATGCTCTGAGGCATCCCGCCGGGGAGTGGGTCTCCCAAGGCGGGTATGTGGGACTCGCTGCGCCCGAAAGGTGGTAAGGTGGAAGCAGCTCTACCCACTAAAACCCGGCGAGTGCCACCAATGCCGCCTTTGGTGAGGTGCCCCGGATCTGTTGAGCAAACAGGGTACCTAGACGGCTAGTCAGTCCCTCAAGGGACCAAGGCCACCTCCACAGAGGGGTTGTCCTGCACCCCAGAACAACCCCTTCCAACATCGGGACTGTACAATGGGGTGAGTTTCCCATCTTCGCCCCTTGTCCCCCTGCTCTCTTGTACCCTCTTATTATAAGAGGGGTACAAAGAAAAGCTCTCTCGGCTCAATTTGCTTCGCCCAAGATGCTGGGCTCACCTTAGGCTACTGAGCCCCACCGCCACGACAAGGATTGAATATGGGAATGAATCAAATCAAATCAAAATATCTTTATTTCGTAGGTAACAACTTGTACACTTGAAATACGTCAAAAATGTTGTCAGTAAAAAGTAGTATCCCTTAAGAAAAACTTAGGGGTTGCTCTTTTGTCACCAAAAATAATGAAACATAATAAACAAAAATAACATAAAACGTTTTATTATTATTATTATTAACGTATTAATATAGTTTATACATAATTTAAAACCTTAAGGTTCAACAAGTCGATGGCGCGAACTCTAACAAAATGATTGCTATCTCACTTGACATAGTGCTAGAAGATGTGTAGAGCGAACATGTGTGCTAGAATGAAATGCAGAATGATTCATTCCTAAAATGTCCTTTTAGCAAAACAGTTATTATAGAAAAACTAATAAGTGTATCTTTTAAAAAAAAAGTTCATTTCAACTTTTGAATAACTTTTTTTTTTTTTGTTATCGCAGGGAAATGCTTTTTACGCATGTAGCCAGGATCTCGGGTAGATCCTGACCCTATGTGGGACTCGCACCTGGGAGTGCCCTACCCGTAAACTAAAACCACTGCGAGTGCCTTCAGCCGCATTATGAGGGTCCCGGATAGGCATTCAACAGGATCACCTCAGCGACAGGCTGGCCCCGGCGAAGGCCAGACTACTCCTCTTAAGGGGGACTGCCCATCTGCTTAGACAGTCCCCGCGACGTCGTGTCATACTGGGCCCAGGTTCCCATCCTGAACCCGACACGAACACAGGGGCGTTACTGGAGGCGCATTAGGTAGCGCCTCCTGCGCACCCCCGTACGTCGCCCACGGGGGGAGGCCTCGTCGGCGGCCTCCTCTCTCACCCGCTCATCGGCCTCCTTCTGGGACATTACTGCCTCACAGAAGGAGACCATCGCCGTCCAGGACTCGTCATCACCGAGCATCGCGGTAGTGACACTCGGCAGAGACAAGTCCCCTCCGATGACCGATGTCAGATCATGACGCAGCGCCGCCCATCTCGGGCACACCTCGAGGGTGTGCTGGGCCGAGTCCACCGCCGCGCCACAATCGTGACAAACTGTCAACGGCTCCCTGCGGGCCGTCCGGCACAGGTACTCACCAAAGCAACCATGCCCAGTGAGCACCTGTGTCAGACGGAATGTGAGGGGTTTGCGCTTACGACGCATCCACCGCTCAAGGACCGGACGCAGAGCAACCGTTAGGCTTTTGCCATACGGCTGTCGCGCCAGGTCCTCCCCCCACCTTCGCATTAACGCCTCTTGCCCTAGTCGGCGAACCCGAAGGATCCCGTCCAGCGTAAGGCTCACCAAGAGACCTCCTATCCGAGACATAGGAATGCGTCTCGGCAAGAACCTTCGCCACGAGTTCCCACGGGGGGTCACCGGCTAGGGCAGTAGCTGCCGCCCACGATACTGTACGGTACCCCCGGATCACTCTTACCGCGATGACCCGCTGCGCCGAGCGCAGCTGGGCCTTATTTCTCCCGGTAAGGTGATCCGCCCAGATGGGTGCACCGTAGGTTGCCATACTCCGGCAGACTCCAGAGTATAGCTGCCTACAGGCGGCACTGGGTCCTCCGAGGTTCGGGAGGAGTCTGCCCAACGCACTTGCCGCCTTCACGACCCTCGGACCCAACATTGAGAAATGTGGACCGAAGGTCAACTTTTGAATAACTAAACTATGTCTGTACGGGCTTTATTTTTGAGCTTTCGTGCTCCGTATACTATTTATTTTCGCCCAATGTTGGGCTAAAATCAATGTTGAAATACGAAAGTTTAGAAGCTTGTATTTTTTTTACGACTTTGGGTACATACAGACATAGATAACAACGAGATCAATTTATATTATCCTTAGTTTTTCATGGTCAACGTCAAACATTGGAGTGTTTACGGTTTTGCGTTTGTATGAAAAGATGAGCAACTTGTGTAACCTTAAGAGATAACATCTTATTCTCAAGGTGGTATCTTCAATTATTTTATTTGATAATAGCCTTTGCCACACAAACGTTCCATACCGATTAAACAAACTTTATATTTATTTATATGCAAAGTTGTATCCCGACTAACGGGAATGCCACTTACCCGGTCATCGCTCGGTCCCACCTATCGCGTAAGTCCGGGGTATTCCCATATACGTCATTACTCCGAACAATGAAGATGTATCCCCGAAATCTCTAAAAATCCCATTCATCTGGCACCAGTGCAACAAAAACATTAGCGACTAAAACGCCCCAATCTTAACTTGACGCTTCTCTGATACACAACGGAGAAGACTCCTTTTACAAAACGCGAAAAACCTTTTATATTATGCGTTTGTCCATGCCTATTCATGTTCTTAAGATGGTGAATCTCTTTGCCAGTCCACACTGCCAGTCCAGCTCTTCCTTAAAGCAAAACTGTGTGTCTAGAGACAGGTATTAAAACAGAGTGGCGCGACACAAGCACCCTCCCGGCTTAAAAGCATCGAACATAATAACATTACATCAAATTGGATATCACAGAGTCAACGGTGTCTTAACAAAACCCATTAAATTGGTATGAGACCAAACAATAATTGGATCTTATCACGAAGAAGGCGGTTGAGGCGCCAAAATGGGTTTTGATACAATTTCACACTTCTCGTAACTCTTTTACGTTATAAGTAACTAGCTGTGAGCCGCAGCTTCGCCCGCGTTAACTTACTCAACTTAATTACTGTTAGTCACAGCGTGATGTTATATAACCTATAGCCTTCCTCGATAAATGGGCTATCTAACACTGAAAGAATGTTTCAAATCGGACCAGTAGTTCCTGAGATTATCGCGTTCAAACAAACAAACTCTTTAGCTTTTTTAATTAGTATAGATATAGCCAACTGCCAAAGTATTTTTTGATGTGAATCATCTATTTAGGCGCCGCGGTAGTAAAGTCGGCCCGAATGTCGTGACGACTAAGGGCATGCTGGTTTTTTTCCTTTGCGCCGGGAAATGATGTTCAGATACATACCGCGGGGAGGGTAGTCATGCAGATGGGTTGCATCTTCCTTTTTTGTAGTAGAGTGGTAGTAAAGTAGACACAAATATTCATGATTCATGATATTTTTCCTTATAAAGAAACGATTTAATTGTTTTCAATAAAAATGAAATAATACAGTACTTGAAGAATAAAATTGTTTTATGCATTAAATAGAAGTTGATTATGTAATAAATTTCTATTTCACTAAAGATGAGACCGTTCTATATAAATTGGGTTTCGAATAATTCAAACGTCGGCCATTTTGGATTGTGACGTCATAAATACTAGAACATTCCAGTTTAGGCGAAATAGAATTCGAGGTAATTTTTGAAATTCCATAAATTGTTTATTGAAGTAAAATATATTTATTTGTATATGTTTTAAGTACCAAAGTAAATTGGGTATTTGTTTCGAACATATAAATATTTTTAATATAGTGTGGTTTCGAATGTACGGTTTTCAAACTTTTAAGTGTTTTGAAATAAATAATGATAAGTCAAGATAAAAACGTAAAACTTAGTTAGCCTTCTCCTGCAATCTCGTAAGAATTGTATTGTTAATAAAACAGTCATTTTTAGAATGTTTTTCGGTTTATCTGGAAGTGTTCTTGAAAAGGCAGAACTTAAATAAAAATATCTTTACTGACCTATGCAGCCATTTCGATTATTTCGACATTCGATTGATTTATTATGGCATGGTAAATTATTATTTTGATGCTAGGATACTACCAGGTTGGTACGCAATTTAATTTTGAACAAACATTTATTTATTTTAAGGACACGCAAAATCGCCCAAATAGCTAGTCTTATACTACATATTACTTTACAATAGCGCGGGGTAGACGGGGGCGAAGGCGGGGGTTCGGTCGGTCGCTATCATCCGCCTAATTGTTTCGGTGGAGTAGTATGTACTAATATTATTTCAAATCCAATATGTTATACAAACGACTTGTGTGTAAACAGCTTTGTTTGTAATTATGTTAGCATCTACAGAAACCTCAAAATAATAAACACTCAAAATTGAATCTGTCTCCGAATTGGGAAGATGGTTGTCGTTCCCGACTCCTTTCATAATCAATCCATTGTTTTCTAATGTTCACATGACTTTTACTGATAGTAAAGCCAGTTTTCACGAATGTTATGACAAATTATAATGATTTTTGTCATTGGATACTTTACACGTTTCAGCAACTGGTTTCTGGAAGAAAAACGATAAAATTGGGCGCAATTTTTTTTCTTTTACGCTGGGAAATGCTCTGAGGCATCCCGCGGGGAGTGGGTCTCCCCAGGCGGGTATGTGGGAGTCGCTGCGCCTGAAAGGAGGTAAGGTGGACGCAGCACCCTCGGCGAAGCAAATTGAGTCGAGGGAGCTGCCCTTTGTACCCCTCTTATAAGAAGAGGGGACAAAAGAGCAGGAGAAGGGAACCTAACCCCATTGTACTATCCTGACGTTGGGAGGGGTTGTTCTGTGATGCGGGGCAACCCCTCTGTGGAGGACTGACTAGCCGTCGAGGTTCCCTGTTTGCTGAACAGATCCGGGGCACCTCACTTAAGGCGGCATTGGTGGCACTCACCGGGTTTTAGTAGGTAGAGCTGCGTCCAACTTACTACCTTTCGGGCGTAGCGAGTCCCACATACCCGCCTGAGGAGACCCACTGTCCCGTGGTTTGCCTCAGAGCATTTCCGGGCGTAAAAAAGTACACTTGTTTATGTTCAATAGCGACATTGTCCACTTACAATTAATAATAATAATAATAATATCTTTGGACGCTTTCACACCACGTCAATCTGGGTCCCGTGGTAAGTTCTCGAAGAACTTGTGTTACGGGTACCAGACAACGCAAATATATTTAATACTTTTATACTATGCATTTATTTAAGATTTTTATTATATAATACACTTAATTAATATACATCCATGACCCAGGAACACAGAAAATATTTTTGTTCCCGTGCGGGATTCGAACCCGCAATCTCCGGCTTGAGCACCAACGCGCTTACCACTGAGCCACAGAGGTCGTCGTTAAGTCTGCCAGTTTGCCCATCCAACATACAACCAACAAAAGATTCACATAAAAAAAAAACCTTGACGGAATAACTGAATATGCGTCTACGTTCTGGCCAGACACCGATACCCGAGTATGACGGATCACCGCACCTGTAATTACCGACTGATGGATGGCCAGTGCGGAGCGCTGCATTGGATCGGTAATTAATTGGGTATTCCACCGACATATGAAACATATTGTTTACAAGTTCATATAGTCATAAGGCTGATACTAGAGTCACGCGGTTTCAGAGAGTTGCATCTAAGATAAATAAAATTGGAGTGTCTGTTTGTAATATTAAAATAACCGCCTTTTACTAAATGCATATTGTTGTATACACGGTACATATACCAAATTAGCATTTTTAACCATTTTTGTCTGTCTGTTTGTTCCGGCTAATCTCTAAAAAGGCTGGGCTGATTTTGACGGGACTTTCACTGAAAGATAGCCGATGTTATAAGGAGTAACTTAGGCTATAAAAATAATCATCATCAATACGCATACGGGTGTAAATCTAAGTTCCGCGGCGAAGCTGCGGGCAACAGCTAGTCTTTATATATAATTCTTTTGTGCTTGTCTGTTGCTGAACTCCTCGTAAACGGCTGGACCGATTTAGATAAAATTTTGTTGTGTGTGTTCAAGTGGATTCTAGAATGGTTTAAATTCCCAATTAGCACTACAAAGTGTTTTGAAATGCGGGCTAACTCTTGACACTCGAATCTATTGAAATTTAGGATTGGGATCGAGAACTTGTCAATCGGTACTCTTGTAAGCTACACAAGCGCACGATTTGACTCGATTACAGTGGAATTTTATGTAACTAATTGAAATTGGTATTTCTCAATCTTGTACATTTTTCGCTCATTTAACGAGTTTCAGGACTTGGGAAGTTCGAGACGTAAGATGGTTTTAAGTAAGCCATGACCCTGCCTGTCTTGCCTTTCCTTGCGAAACACAGCAAAGCTGTTTTACGAGGAACTAAGCAGGATAATCGTACCTCCGCACCATGGTTCAGGCCTTTTCAGGCGGAGGGGCTCAGTAGCCTATGGTGAGCCCAGCACCTTGGGCGAAGCTAATTGAGCCGAGGGGGCTCTTTGTACCCCTTTTATTAAAAAAAAGAGGGGACAAAAGACCAGCGGAAAAGTGGCGAGGACGGGAATCTCACCCCAGTGTACTGTCCCGACGTTGGGAGGGGTTGTTCTGTGGTGCGGGACAACCCCTCCGTTGATTAGATCAGGGCACCTCATCAAAGGCGGCATTTGCGGTACTTGCCGGGTTTTAGTGGGTAGAGCTGCGTTCACTTACCAGCTTTCAGACGCAGCGAGTCCCACATAACCGCGTGGGTAGACCCACTCCCTCCCTCAGAGCATTTCCCGGCGTTAAAGAAAAACAGAGGATAATCGTACCTATGCCGCCGAGATAAGGGCACAGCGCATCCCTTCCACCGGCGCACAAAATAGTTGAAGTAACCTATCTTTCTCGCCTGCTTTCAACAATAAGGTTAGAACGTTTTATCGTTTTAAAAAAATTATAGCAACATTAAGGTCCCATGAATCTTTTATTACGTGAACTTATTAAATATATAATTTGACAGGTGAGTGAAGAATCGACGCCGAACATATTGAACCATACAGCCGGGGGACCAAACGGAATGTAATCCTTTTGTTCAATATTACTTATGTCGATCAGTTTTAATGGTGGGTCGCGGGTTCGAATCCATACAAAATTTGTATCACGAATATGTTAGGTCGCTTTCTTGAAATTGAGTTAAATAAATTTCTGATTCTTATTAAATACTTGTAAAGTTTTTAAAGTACCTTTATGTAACAAGTAACAGTATTCGTTTGTAAGATCTCTTTTGTATGTAGAAAATGGTATTTGTTTGGATATTCATTTCTACCGGATCGGTAACGCTTGTTAGCAGCTAGACCTGGCTAGACTTTGTTTCCTCACCATTGTTCAAGCCTTGTCATGGCGGTGGGGCTCTGTAGCCTAGGGTGAGCCCAACACCTTCAGAGACGTCCTCTGTGGCTCAATGGTTAGTGCGTTGGCGCTCAAGCCGAGAGGTAGCGGGTTCGAATCCCGCCTGGGAAAAAAAAATCTGTGTTCCTGTCATGGGTGTGTATTAAATGTAATAAGAATAATAATTACTTATCACGGGACCAGATTGACGTGGTGTAAAAGCGTCCATAGATATTATTATTATAATAATAGTTGAAGGACTTTTGGCACGAAGTTCCATATCGCGCGTTGCGAAAGGGGGCTAGACGGGAAAAATTAAGACCAAAAGTTGTAACGACACTTTTTGCTTTTTTTATGTTAGTTGGATAGGCAAACTGGCAAACGTGCCACCTGATGGTTAGTGGTCGACGTCGCCCATGATCATAAACTAGTTTACCTGGAACGAGCCCAGGCAACTCATCTATGTGTTGCCTATCTTGAGACATAAGATGTTAAGTCTCGGTGCCAGTAATTACACTGCCTGTCTTGCCCTTCTCTCCGAAATACAGCGAAGCTGTTTCACGGGGGAAATTGCTATAGTTGTAAGCCGTGCGGCGTGCGCGTGTTCCTCTATCTGTGTCTGTCACATGTGTGTGTGTGTGTTTGTGTATGTATATTTACATTTTTTTAGTACAATTCCTTCACATTTTTTTTAATTTTGACATAAACCTTTAATAAATGCTTGTCTTCCATAACTATTCATTTTACATTTTCTTATATTTTCCCATTTGAAAATAAAAACCCGAAAGTCTCTACTAAACAACCATAAAAACGTCTTACATTCACTTTCGTATTATTTCTACTAAAGTTTTAGTGCTTAGTCAGGAAATCCGCAATTTTTGCTTCAATACATACACTTTGATGGCCATTGGCATTCTGCCAGGGTTTAGAATGATGGCAGTCCGCCAGCACAGGTCATCCTCAGAGGATCATGCCAAAGGGTTTTTTTTAGCGAAACTACTTTTAGTTTAGTCTGTCTAGTCTGTGGGTTTTGTTTTGGTCTTTATCGATCTGAAACGCATCTGTTTTTTTCTAGGTTTGGCCACTTTTGATATTTGTTTATTAGTCACTACAACAGTTTCGCCAGTTGTGTCCACCCTCTTTCAGGAAACCGATCCCAAACTAGAATTCGACTGTGGCGAGATAGCATTCCGCTCCCTACGCCTTTTGTCTCACCGTCCGAGAGTCCCCCACCTGGACACGAGCTGCCGTGGCCGACCTGGAAGTGCTTGAATAGACTTAGAACTCAGGTCGGCCGGAGCAAGGATAACTGTGTTCGGTGGGGATTCACAGATCCCGCCAATATGGAGTGCATGTGTGGTGCCGTCCCACAAACAATGGACCATCTCATGTCGTGTCCTGCGTGCCCTACCACCTGCACATTGCAGGACTTAATGGACGCTACTGAGAATGGAATACTCGTAGCTGAGTTCTGGGCGGATAAAATTTAGGTAGCCATCGACACGCTAAGAAGAAGAAGAAGTCACTAGCTGTTGCCCGCAGCTTCGCCCGCGTTAACTAACTTAACTACTATTAATCTCAGCGTGATGTTATATATTATAGCCTATAGCCTTCCTCGATAAATGGGCTATCTGAAAGAAGCCCATTTATCGAGATAAGAAGTACACTGAAAGAATTTTTCAAATCGGACCAGTAGTTCCTGAGATTAGCGCGTTCAAACAAACACACTCTTCAGCTTTATAATATTAGTATAGGTTTAGCTTCCATATTATATAGCTATATAATAAAATAAATAAGTAACCTATTGTTCTTATTTTTATTTTTATTACCTGTTGCCTGCAGTTAAGCTAAGATTTACAACCATACCCGGATTGATGATGATTATTTTTATGCCCTAAGTTACTCCGTATAACACCAGCTATGTGTCAGTGAAAGTTCCATCAAAATTGGTCCAGCCATTTTATAGATTAGCAGACAAACAGACAGACAAAAATAGTAAAACGTAAAACGGTATATGTAAGGCCACAACCCTGGACTAGAGGTCTTTAATATTTACACAATATATTTATTGAGGGGCCAAAAAATAAATTCCCGTTTTACGAACACAATTTAAGGGTCTGCAGTCTGTACAATCTCTGGGAATTACTTTAGCGAGATAAATGTTGAGGGTCGGGCCTGCAGGTGCGACGGGATCTAAAGTGCTTTGAATCTCGTGTGTCTGTACAACCAAAATAATATGTAGAATGGACTAGAGGTCTTTAATATTTACACAATATATTTATTGAGGAGCCAAAAAATAAATTCCCGTTTTACGAACACAATTTAAGGGTCTGCAGTCTGTACAATCTCTGGGAATTACTTTAGCGAGATAAATGTTGAGGGTCGGGCCTGCAGGTGCGACGGGATCTAAAGTGCTTTGAATCTCTTGTGTCTGTACAACCAAAATAATATGTAGAACATACTAAATTTTTCGTTGTATTTAAAATATTTCCCCTTTCCCCTTCTTCATTAATTGTGTTAATTTAAAACTAATTTTATTTATCAAAACCCTGAAGGGTTCCGAAAAACGTGTTTTATGAAATCCTACTATTCCTACTAATATTATAAATGCGAAAGTTTGTAAGAATGTATGGATGTTTGTTGCTTTTCACGCAAACACTACTGAATGGATTTTAATGAAACTTTACAATAACAAAGCTTACATACATATAGCATAGTATACATCAGAATAAAATATAGGCTATAATTTATCCCTGTACTACCACGGGAATGGGAAGTACGCGTGGGAAACCGCGGGGCGCTGCTAGTATAACAATAAATTTACGTTTTTCAAAATTTTCTCTTTACCTATGTTTTGAGACATAGCTTCTTACCTAATTTCAGGATTCTATGTCAATGGGAAATGCTTAGTCTTAGTTTGAATGACCAACAGACATATAGACAGACGGACAACGGATTGGTAAGGTTAACGTTTTGGCATTTTGAGGAATTGAACCCTGAAACATAAAAATACCCGGTTTAAACAGTTTTAGTACTAAAAATAATCAATTGTTAAAAAAAACTCGACTGCAAATGTATTTGGCGCCAAAAATTGTCATTTTATTTTTTACATTTTGATATACCCAGTGTCACTCTCGCAGTAAATACGAATCTAACGACACCTCTCGAGCTAGAATCCATCGAGTCGTACAGGCAGAGCGTGTCATACAATTATACATACATACATACTCTCGAAAAACGTAACCCTCCTTCTGGCAGTCGGGTAATAACCATGTTAATTAAAGAGTAAATATGTACAAAAACCGCTTCCACGCTTTCAGAATAAGCTTAAATGTATAAAGAACTTCGTGCGGCAAAAGTTGGCACAAGTTAATGAAGTGAGATACCTCACGGGGAGGGCGCGGTAGATTAAAATTAATAGACATCGTAATGTTGTTTCAACTATCAATATTTATAAATTTCCCCATACTCATGTATGGGGAAATTTATAAATATTGATAGTGAACTAAAGAGAAATTGTACAGGCAGACGAGCCACATTATGGTAAGTGGTAGCCATGCTGCTTTGCAGCCGAATTGGGCCGGCACGACCGGGGCGGTACCTCTCGCTCACATAACACCGGCGTCAAGTGACAGCTACGCCGTCGCGTTTCGTGCGGTTTGTGAGTTTCCGGTGGCCCATTGGGGGATATAAGGGAAAGGAGGGCAGCGCATCTGCATAACTTTTGGTTGTTCGGATGTCTATCAGCGTTGGTAGTCACCATAAGTGTCCAACTGCTCGGTTGCCTCCTTGTGGCATAAAAAAGTGGTCCGGGTCGCCCATAAATACTTGCCTCGCCTCTATAACGTAAAAAAAGCTTAATCCTTTTAAAGTATTTTTTAAGTTAAGTACACCTGTATACTATATACCTATCTTGGCGTTCATTGAAGGAGGCCTATGTACAGCAGTGGACGGATAAAGGCTGATGATGATGACGATATCGTAAGTACCAAGGCTCGCCAATAGATGTTTGACATCGATTTTTGATGAAGTTAATTCCACTTAGCCTAGACTTAACCTATTTGTACCTGTAAAATGTTCTATTTCAGCCGGTGAAATTTAACTTACGAGTGTTTCATTATAGTATAATTTTCTCGAGTAACTAAACTATTGGCATTATTTATACTAAACAAGTGTATGTTTGAAAGTATTAAAATTTATACATATTGAAAGGAATCTAATGATAATTTATCAAAATATATTTATATATTATTAGCATTATAAGCACATATATACTGATATACATATGTATTTATAGATATAATTATACTGTTGCCCGCAGCTTAGATTTACAGGCGTACCCGGATTTATCATGATTATTTTTATAGCCTAAGTAACTCCTTATGACATCAGCTATCTGTCAGTGAAAGTGCCGTCAAAATCGGCCCAGCCGTTTCAGAGATTGGCCGGAACAAACAGACAGACGAAAATTGTAAAAAAAATGTTATTTTGGTATATGTCCCTTGTATGTCCATATGCATTTAATAAAAAGCGCTGCACTTTCATTTATTTGAGATTATTGACACTTCACTTTTATTTATCTGTATAGATGTAGGGTGCAGGTGGGGAAGTACCTACTTTAGGTGCAGCAGGGTCATATATAAGATCATGATCATCATAGTTATTGGGCTATTTATCCGTCTACTGTTTGTAAGTATTATGATTTTAGTGTTATTAATTATGTGATAATTATCGATATTAAATTATAACATTTGTTAATATTATATTAAAAAACCAAAGGATTAAAGTGTAGGCATATTGTTTGGCATCTGTGACCTGATTTAATCTTGGTGCAGTTAAAAATAAAGGTCAGGTAACATTTTATTGGCACAATGCTGAACTGGACCATTTTGACCACACGTGAGACACACACTTTATAGTACAAATTTTTGTTTGCAATTATTGTTTTTTTTTTCTTCTTATTTTTAGGTTCTGCGATCGAAAATGACTTTCCTTATGTACCTATCTCTTTATGTGACTCCTCTTTGTGTCGAATAAATGTTCCTTTCTTTCTTTCAATTCTACGCCTTCTCCTTCTAACCATCTCATACGAATATCATAGTAGCATAGAAGAGCTAATAGTAGCATTATAATCACATAATAAATATACAGTAGCATAACGGCCTTATATGTAGCGTAATGTTATAACATTGTTATGTAATACATTAGCATACTAAACGTTGTCAAATAATTAAGTAATAATGATACTAGTAGCAGGGTAGCACACATATCATGATTTAATAGCACTGCTGCGATGGCATAGAACTGTTGATACATAGCATGATGTAATAGAACAGCTACGATGACATAAAAGTGATAATACGTAGCATAATACAATAGTACTTCCTCTATGGTATAACAGTGAAAATACGTAGCATAATAATAGCACTGCTACGTTAGCGTAGCAGTGTTCATACGTAGCATGATGTAATAGAACAGCTACGATGACATAAAAGTTATAATACGTAGCATAATAATAGCACTGCTACGTTAGTGTAGCAGTGTTCATATGTAGCATGATGCAATAGAACAGCTACGATGACATAAAAGTTATAATACGTAGCATATTAATAGCACTGCTACGTTAGCGTAGCAGTGTTCATACGTAGCATGATGTGATAGAACAGCTACGATGACAAAAGTTATAATACGTAGCATAATACAATAGCACTTCTACGATGGTATAAAAGTGAAAATACGTATCATAATAGCACTGCTACGTTGGCGTACCAGTGTTCATACGTAGCATGATGTAATAGAACAGCTACGATGACATAAAAGTTATAATACGTAGCATTATTATACTACGTATTATAACTTTTATATAGCACAATACAATAGCACTTCTACGGTGGCATAGCAGTGTTAATACGCAGCATAATTTAATTTCACTGCTATGGTGGCATAGCAGTTCTACGCAGCATTATGATAACATAGTAATGTTACTGTCACATAGCAATGCTACGTTACAGTAATACTAAAAAGTTGTATAGTGGTGTCAAATATCGTATTTCTTTTGCTTATGGTACATTGTTTAAAGTATTTAATTAAAAGTTTATCGTAGCTACAAATTTAGGTTTATGTAAACTTAAATCTTCACCTTTATTAAGTTGTTTCAACCTTTATTTTGTTAATTAAAATCTTATATTGTCTGAGGTTAATTATGTTTTATAAATGTTAAATATTAACATGTTTGTGCCGGACTAATCTCCAACTGACCGCTTATTAAAATAACATCTAGTGAATGTGAAATTACAATAATTAGAAGTTAGTTAATATTTGCTAAGGGTGTTTTGGTACTGTATGTATGCTATATCTACATATGTACTAGGCTTTACTCGCAGCTTTGCCCGCGTTGATTTAAATTTACAGCCTTATCCAGAACGATGATTATTTTAAATCTTTTTTTTCATTTCTTTTTTTCTTTTACGCCGGGAAATGCTCTAAGGCATCCCTTGGGGGAGTGGGTCTCCCCCGGTGGGTATGTAGGACTCGCTGGGTCCAAAACCCTACCCACTAAAACCTGGAGAGTGCCACCAATGCCGCCTTTGGTGAGGTTCCCCGGATCGAATGAGCAAACAGGGCACCTCGATGCCTAATTAGTCCCCCAAGGGACCGACGCCACCTCCACAGTCCCAGAACAGAGGGGTTCTCCCGTACCACAGAACAACCCCTCCCAACGTCGAGACAGCACAATGGGGTGAGGTTCCCGTCCTCGCTCCTTGTCCCCTCTTCTTATAACAGGGGTACAAAGGGCCCCTAGGCTCAATTTTTTTTTATGTTACTTGGATAGACAAACTGGCAAACGTACCACCTGATGGTAAATGGTCGACGTCGCCCATGAACATAAACTAGTATGCCTGGAACTTGCCCATGCATCTCATTTATGTGTTGCCTATCCTGAGACATAAGATGTTAAGTCTCGGTGCCAGTAATTACACTGCCTGTCTTGCCCTTCTCTCCGAAACACAGCAAAGCTGTTTAACGGGAGAAACAAGCAAGATGGTGGTACCCATGCAGCCGACAGAGCGGCATAGCGCTTCCCTCCCACAGGTAGATTAGAATTAGCTTCGCCCAAGGTGCAGCGGCTCACCTTAGGCTACTGAACTCCACCGTCCAGGCCTGAACCATAGTGGGGCTAGGTCGGGGACTGCTTTTTCGCAGCTAACCAACATATCTGAAGGCCGTCCCACTATCTGCCACCTGTGGCCCTGATAGCCTGTATGATTCAACTAAATTTAAAGGTAGCTTAGAGAAAAGAAACGCAAGCTTAAGAACGTTAAATTGAGTCAGTGGTAAAACGTAAACATAATATTATGTTACTTTATTAAAGAAAAACAGTTTGATTGAAATCTCAACCTTCGTGAAAAGTAAATATTTGAGGAAATGGTTTAATGCTTACGTAATAAGGTTTTCCGTGAGGAATTAAAACCTTAGATTACGGTGCGAATATTTTGACGAACGTTTTTTGTGAAAAACACCCTGGAAAGCAAAATTTTAACCTTTCTTTGAAGATATTAAGATGGCTGGACTTAGGCACTTAGTTTTAATATGAAGAGTTTTTGGAGTTTACTCGCAAAGATTTTCATATATGAAAAAAATATGAAGAGTAAAAGTTAGTAATTGTATGACCTCATTACGTTTTTTTGTGCGCGACCTAACATGCGCCTTTTTCACTGTTTAGTAATAAATAATAATATCTATATGGACGCTTTTACACCACCTCAATCTGGTCCCGTGGTAAGTTCTCGAAGAACTTGTGTTACGGGCACCAGACAACGTAAATATATTTAATACTTTTATACTATACATATATTTAAGATTTTTATTATATAATACACATATTTAATACACATCCATGACCCAGGAACACAGAAAATATTTTTGTTCCCTGGCGGGATTCGAACCCTCCTCCTCGAAGGGAGGTAGCCTCCGGCTTGAGCGCCAACGCACAGCCATTGAGCCACAGATGTCGCGAAAAGTAATGTGTGTTTAACTTGTATACTTGTGTGCTACTGAACTATACCTACAGAGTGTGCTGCGAGGCTGACACATATTATATTTTAAGATTTCGTATTATTGATATGAATATCGATACTCAATATTATTAATTGATTGGCCTGTTGGTCTAGTGGTTAGTGACCCTGACTGCTAAACCAGAAGGTCGCGGGTTCGATCCCCACCCAGGACAAATGTTTGTGTGATGAGCATGATCATTTGTTTTGTGTCGGGCTGTAATTTATCTATAATATGTATGTGTTTAGAAATATATAAGCATATATCAGTTGTCTGGTTACCATAAGAACAGCTTCTCCCTAGTTTGGGATCAGATGGGTGTGAGATGGTTGCGCATCGCAAAGACGGCGACAACCTCATCGTTATCGGTAAACTAGAAGGAAAAAGGCCTCGTAGACGCAACCCAATATGTTGGTCCGACCATATCCGCGCAGCTCTTGACGTTACGGTTTACAACGCTGTCCACACCGCCGAGGACAGAAACAAATGGAGAGAGACCATAAGAGAGAAAGTGATACAGAAGGGAGATCATGACCCTCAGTACTGAGGAACACGAAGCGAGGAGGAGAAAGTCTTTCACTGTGCCTCTTTAATGGAATAAACTCCAGTCGTGCGTCGGAGTTGACACACACTTTTTTGACTTGATAACGTCTTATAAATTGATGATGACCTGCTGGTCATCATCAATGCGGAATGGGATGCTTTTTCGTGCGCGCAGCAGCGCATCAGGAAAAAGCATCCCGTTCCGCTGTCAAATGATAGACAGGCCCAAGCGTTGGCTTGGAAACCATTATTTATAACAAATGTCAATATGCGACAACGTATTTTGTGTTTTTGTGTTTATTTCTACAATTTCATAAGATATAATTGATTTCCTCCATAATTTTCAGTCTAATTTCATTTTCTTCACTTAATTTAACTGTTTTTCTCAAACAAAACAGCGGCAAAAAAGGTAATTAATTTTTCATAATAATAATAATAGAAATTTATTAAGGAATATTATACACCGTTACACAATATACTTAATCTAATACAACCTTAAGCGGCACATATAAAAACAGTAGTTAGGTTAAAAATAAAAAGAAAAAACAATAAACATTTTTTTTTATTCTTTATTTAAGGGTTTTATCGCAAAGCGATTATGACACCCGAGTTCATAAACATACAAAATTTACACCATATAAATTAAACAATTAAAATAAAAAGCAATCAAAAAAAGAAAACAATCAAATTTACACACGCTTGGTTAACAAAATTCTGTACAATTCCCTGGCCAAATCGGATAGAGGGTCTGTCAGAGCACTGTTACAGACTCCCACGTCCATAACCCTACGAGGTCTTAAGGCCTCGCTACAGACACATTCCATCAAAACATGATAAACATCATCAATCACGTTGCATCTCGGGCAATTTGGAGTTGCAGATTTACCCATTAAAAAGGCAAATTTATTTGATGGAATGTGTCCGGAACGAAGCCTCAATGCTGCAGACAATTCCGTCCTGCTTAACACTACCTCCTTATTATCAAACCAAAGCGATTTAGGTGGATGCGACTGGATCGTTCTGTACCATATTCCCTTTAATTTCGAAACCTCATCAAAATACTCCTTCCACATATCATAATTTTTTTTATAACACTAACAAAGTCACTATATACCGGATACCTCAAGTACGGAGCACCATCGGAGACTGCTTCTTTTGCTAAGCCGTCTACTACCTCGTTATATTCTAGACCTATGTGTGACGGTATCCATTGAAGAATAATCGATTTTCCTTGAGATGTTAGCTTACAAATAATCTTTAAAATATCATAGGCTCCGTTCGAGGAACACCGAGCCAGATGTTGCAGCGAGCTTTTCGAATCAGACAACAGCACTACCTTGTTGTAGTTGCTTAATTCTACATATGAAAGCGCCTCTTTTATCGCTGTTAGTTCAGCTGACATAATAGAACTATTAGAATCTAACTTTAACTTTCTTGAAATATTTGAATAAGTATCTAGAAAAGCAGCACTAACTCCGCTAATATCTTTAGATCCATCTGTATATATAGAAACACGTTCAGAATAGTTGGAAGTAAGGTAATCCGTACATAAATTCTTCAAAATACGAATATTAAATTGACGCTTCGGTATAAGTAACCTGTCAATACTAATTTTAATAATGTGACTTAGATCGATGTTCGTCACCCAAGTATTTAAAGAGAACATCTCCAATTTGTTACTAGTATATATAGGGAGAGTGTTATATGATTCATAGATTGATACTAAAAGAGGTTTACGCTTTTTATTCCAAAATCGATTATGACACAAGCTAGAAAGCCGTTCTACTAAACTGATACTGATCTTATTCATACTTTTACTCCTAAGCTAAAATTTTCCTGCTAAGAATCTACGACGTAAAAACAAGGGATGAAGACAAAGTTCACTCTCCATGACATACTTTGGAGTGCTTTTAATAAAACTACCTATTGTTCTCAGACACAAATTTTGAATTACATCTAACTTATTTAAATTTGAGTTACAGCTATTATCAAATAAAAAGCTTCCGTAGTCAAGCCTACTACGAACCAGAGAGATATATAATCGTCTTAAATGGATTGGATGTATGCCCCATCCAGAGCCAGCCAACACTTTAAATATGTTAACAAATTTTAGAGTTTTCTGTGACAAATGTTTAATATGCAGTCCCCATCTAAGAGAACGATCCAACCACATCCCCAAGTACTTAACAGAATCCACAACCTGTAGAGACCTACCATTAATTTTTAAATCTATACTGTTTCTATGAAAACCTCTTTTAAATATACAAACGTTACTTTTTGAAGCAGATATGTCTAAGTTTAAATCGTACAATTTTTCATATATTAAATCTAATGCCGATTGTAATTCTAATGTGGCTCCTGCTAAATTTTTCGTAGTTACATATATGACGAAGTCGTCCGCATACTGATTAAAATAGACATTTGATAATGATTTACAAACAGGAACTGTAACTACATTAAATAAAAAAGGTGACAAAGGATCTCCTTGAGGTAAACCACGACCTGTCCTTCTCTGACACTTATAATCCGATGTTTCAATGGTCAACATACGTTCATTTAAAAAATACCAAAGATAATCACAAATTTTAGATCCTACCCCAAAACTGTCAAGAGTTAATAATAATGAAGTGATATCAACGGTGTTATATGCGTTTTCAATATCCAAAAAACACCCTACTGTGTATTCATTTTTGGAAAATCCAATTTGTGCTCTAGTAACAAGAGATGACAAACTATCTATGCTAGAATACGCTTTCCTAAATCCAACTGTATTATTCGAAAGTCTATTAGTTTTTTCTAGAAACCACTCCAGTCTATTTTTTAAGATCATGTGGAATATTTTGCAAAGGCAAGATATTAATGAAATTGGTCGGTATGATTCATTTACAACATTCGATCCTCGTTTAGGAATTGGTATTATGGAGATAATACGCCATTGAGTTGGAACAAAGCTATAATCTAAAAAGAGATTATACAAAAGAAGTAAAAATCTAATTCCACTTTCAGGTAAATTTTTAACCATGGAATAAGAAATTCCGTCCGGTCCCGGGGCAGAGTCCTTTAACTTAATACATTTTATTAATTCCTGCAAAGATATAATTGCTTCTACTTTGTGGTTATGCGAAACAAAACTAGGTTTTGGAGGACGAGTAAAATCAGGAGTTAAATTGGCAAGAATACCATTGGCAGTATTCTTATCTACGTAACCTCTTGATTGCCTACAACCCTTAAACCACTTCATTTTATGCCAAACATCATGAGCTGAAACTGCTTGATCAAGTGACGAACAAAATTGGAACCAAGACTCACTTTTAGCTTTTCTTATTGATCTTTGAGCCGTTCTAACCTTTTCCTGTAGCAAACGATGGTTATTAGGAGTGGGATTTTGTCTAAATAATTTTAAGGCAAGTCGCCGTTCCGCTACTACCTTAGATAAACTCGGAGACCAATAAGATTTGGGGCTAAATTTATTACATATGTTTTGACTAATTTTATAAAAAGGAATACTATGTTCAGCTGCTTGATTTAACATATCCACAAAAAAATTATAACACATCTGGAGATCGCCCGATACAGCACATTGAGGAAGCAACGTCTCGATGTTTTGTCTATAGGAATCCCAATCGGCGGCTTTAAAATTCCGTTTCTTTATAAAAAATAAAGGATTATTTACGGAACATGATATTTTAATAATAACATGGTCACTACCTAATGTTTCTCTTGTAGTAGACCAATCAAATCTACATGCTATATTAGAAGACACTAATGAAATATCTGGCGATGACTGTTGTAACAATCCATTTACCAGCTTTATTCTAGTTGGAGAACCGTTGTTCAACGTTCACAAAATTACTATCAATTATGGAATAAAAAATTTGAGTGCCTCTAGAGTCAGTTCTATTAGACCACGTTGAATGGTAACCATTAAAGTCACCCAAAATTAAAGTATTTGCAGAGAACGGCGAAAATAATGAATCCCAATCGGCCCGAGAAATACGAATCGAAGGCGGACAATATATTCCAACTATATTCTCCAGATAATTACAGTTGAATACTTTTAAATGTATAACTTCTAAACCATTTATAAGGTTTTGTACTGGACAAGCCATGCAATGAATAGACTTATGCGCCACAATGGCGACACCGCCATAAGAGTCTTGCCTGTCACATCGAAATATATTAAACCCTTTAATACGAAAAATTGACCCAGGAGCCAACCATGTCTCACTCAAAACTGCGAAATGAATTTTTTCTTGAATAAGAAGATGTTCAAAACTAGTGCACTTAGGTAGAATACTTTGTGAATTCCATTGAATAACATTAACGACGCGGCTACATCTATCCATTATCACTTATATTTAAAAAATAATCACTAAAATTTTGTACTACATAAGCTATTACCCAATTACAAAAACATTTAATACACTTTTTAATTTTATCCTTTAAAGTATACCTGTTACAAAATACAATTTCCTTTAACTTCATAAGTAAATTATCAAAAGTCGAATCCCCTTTTAATCGTCTGTACTTTGATTTACTTTCCCTTTCTGGAGCATTAGGAATTTCACTAGAAACCGAATCCACGCTCATCTCCGTTTCAGACCAAAAATTAGTAAAGTCATTTACTCCTTTGTTCTTTTTTGACTGTATCTTTCTTCTTTCTTTTGATAGTTCTGGCTCATTTTCTGACTGGGATCTTCTTGTCTTGTCGCTAGGTTTCTTTTTAAGTGCTTCCGAATATGCTGGAGTATTAACTAAATTTTCTTGAGTATAATTATCAGTACTCTCAGGCTGATTGACTCTTGGACCGGAAAATGAAATATTTATAGTTGGGGGAGGAGTAAAAGGAGGAACATACATACTAAGAGCTTTCCTGTAGGAACAGTTAAACTCCGACATAAGATTTCTTAACTTACTTTCCTTTTTATAATACGGACACAGCTTAGAAAGGGCGAGATGATCTCCAGAACAGTTCGTGCATTTAAATTTTTTGGTCTCACAATTTTTATGTTTATCACCACATTTTGGACAGAAATAATTCACTGATGGACATCTGTTGAGGGTGTGACCGAATCTCCAACACTTGTAACATTGAGTTACGGGAAATCTATATGGTTCCACTTTAATTTTAAGTTCGTAAATACTAATATAAGCAGCCAATGACGTTCCTTCAAATCCAAGCCGAATAGTTTCACTTGCAACCCACCCCTTCTCCGTTCTCCGATTCAAGCGTTTAACAGTTTTCACTTTGATAGGACTAGAAACAATATCCAAAATTTCTTGCTCTGATATACTTAATTCCACGTTTTTAATAATCCCAAAAGATAATAATACTTCAAATGGCCTATTGAATCGCCATCCTCTCTCCTTAAAGAATTCCGATGATGACTTCGTTGCACTGTCTTCATTATCCATAGTTATTAGAATCTTATAGGGATTAATGTACTTCACTTTAGTAATATTCATAATATTCTGTTCTTTAAAAATCTTAGCCAACGAAAACTGCTTGGGGAGCGCTTCTTTACTGGTAATATACATTTCTATTCTTTCCGCAGCCTTTCTTTTTCCTGACTTCTGTACTAAATGCCAATCATCCCCTTCTTCATCATCATCATTGTATTCACGTCCTCGCTTACTAGATCTTCTGCTGGTCTCCATCACATCACTTTCCTCCCTCCTTGATATATCTAAAACATTGTCCTCCAGAAAAACATTATTCTCCTCTTCTAATATGATATTATTACAGGTTGAATTTTCATCCGTCATTATCTATACCGTAACCGGCCTGCCAACCCGCAAGCGATCCGGCACTATAGCAAACCGGTTTCGCAATCGATAAACAAATATGCGTATTGATAAACAAATAACGTGCGAAAGCGACCTAAGTGCATCGATGCGCACACGCAACTGAACAATAAACATGGTTACAATAATAAAATTGACAATTTAGATGTAAAATACCTATATGCGCCGGAAATGCACAACAGTGTAATATAATTCCTCAAAAGGTAACCACTCAGTTGTGTGATTGCGTTTTCCGAAGAAACCGCAATCCTGATGTTATGTGGTCCCTAATAAATCTAAATTAAATGTTGTTGAGACAGATAGACAACCAACATTATACATATTATTTAATACAGTTATTATAAAAAGTGTCTTAATAATTATTTATACGTAAGTCAGTGACAAATTGTAATTCGAACGAATATAAATGGTCTACGCGGCTACATTGTGATTTGTGATGGCATCCCTACGGCGCTCACGCAACTCAGTCCCATTGCGTCCGCCGTCCCTCGCGACGCAAGCGAACTTCACACCATAAAGATAAGGAATAGCACATGCAGTACCTGCTACCTACTTACCACTGAGACCGCGTGTGCTTAGGGTTTACTATAATATTATAATAAGTTTAAATTGGAAATGAAATGGTATAAGTAGGTGAAGAAATGAAGAATAACATAAATACAAGTAAGTAAAGAGTAATAATGCCATTGTGTTTATTTCATATCAATACTTTTTAACCATTTGCTATATAAATTTTCACTAGGGATTTTTAAAATTGGTATAAAGTAAATAATTTCATTTCAGATTATTACGGTGAAGATTGTGTGTACCTGATACCTATGGCATACGAGGGTATCAAAGTTCACATACCGACCAGAATCCAGCGCTAGACTAGAGGAACGCCGCGTCGCCGCCATCGTACAGCTTAGAAACCGATCAGGTGGGGAAATACTAATTATTAATTTATTAATTTTACTCGACATAATATGTGCCTTGTTGTTACAGCTAAATTACTATCACTTATATATTTGTTCATTCATATTATTTTAATCTACTCAACTCAAAAATTATTAAGTACTTGTTCTTCAAGCAAGTATTTTTTATATTTTATTTTAAAACTGCTAATCGATTTCAGAGCACGTGTGGGCGGCGGCAGGTCATTCCAGCACTTAGTGGCAGCATGTCTGAAGCTGCCCCGGAACGCAGCTGTGTGATGTACTTGCATAAGAAGTAGAAAAGAGGATCCCCTGGTGGAGAGACTCAGCTGTTTATCCCTAGCCCATTGTAATTTACTGTAAAGAATGGTATGGTGGAGATTCGTGTTTGACAATACCTAATAAAAGGGTGGCGAGGTGGAGATGCCTACGACGCTCCATCTTGAGCAGCCGAGCGTTGTTGAGGTAGGGTGTTACGTGTGCGCGAGGAGGGATGTCAAAACAGTAACGAGCGCAAGCATTTTGTACTCGCTGTACTAGATTTTTGGATCGAGTAAGTAAACAGGGACCTATCACAACGTCCGCGTAATTCAATTTAGATAGGACGAGAGATTCACACAAATTAATACGAAGGTCAGTGCTTATGAAATTCCTTATTTTATACAGTACTTTTAATCGATAAAAACAGCTCCTTACAGTTTTCATAATGTGATTCTCAAACCGCAAGCCTTCATCCATTACTAGTCCTAGATTACGTGTCTCAGCGACTCTCTCTATAATTGCATCCTTAATACGTATTTGAGGCATGATATGCACCGCTTTTTCGATTTGCATTTTAGTGCCCAGTGCCATGTATTTTGTCTTAGTAGGATTCAGCACCAAGGCGTTAGCTTCTGACCATTCGGTTATACGCGCTAAGTCCTCATTAAGTCTATAGATCAATTGCGTCGTTTGGTCTGAAAGATATATATAACTGGATGTCGTCGGCGTAAATATGAAATCGACAGTGCTGTATCTGTTGTATAACATCAGCAATGTACAATGAGAAGATTATTGGCCCTAGCACTGATCCCCGTGGCACCCCTCTGTGCACGGGACAGGCATTAGAATGAGTGGGGGTGCCGTCATCCTCAACCAGCTCAACAATTTGAAAACGATTTTTTAAGTAACTCTCAAACCAAGATAGTGAATTTTCATCAAATCCGTAGTATTTCATTTTAGACAGTAGCAGGGGGATATTAATTGTATCAAACGCGCGGGAGTAATCGAGTAGTACAAGTACTGTGGCCTCTCCCCTGTCCTGAGCAAAAAGTATGTTATCTACAACGTCAACCAAAGCTGTTGTCGTGCTATGACGCTTACGAAACCCCGACTGCATGACTGGTAGTATATTTTGTTTTTCGATAAATGCAGTCAGTTGCTCGCAGACCACTCTTTCCATTATCTTTGATATACATGGCAATATACTTATAGGCCTCAGTTCTTTTAATTCAGTAACGTTGTCCTTTTTAGGTATGGGCTTTACAATTGCCGTGCGCCAACACTCCGGAAAGATGCCGGCAGCAACAGACTTATTGACGATATCGGTGATCGTACTTAGGCCAGCTGGAAACTGGGAGACCAAAAGTAACATGTCTCTAGGCTTATACCGTCAGTGCCTATCGCGTGAGACCGCAGTGTTCTTAGTATTTTTAACACGTCTACGCTACCGATGGTACTCAAACTGAACGTGTGCAGGCCAAAGTACTGGGTTTTAAAATAAATATAAGTTGTGGACGAGACAAGGTTTCCACCCGGTACATCCAGAAAGTGTGTATTAATTTTATTGGCGTCATGCAGTCGTTGTGGCAACCTTAAGGTCATTTCTCGGCTAATATTCAAGTTATCTTTTAAACGCCTCCACAACAGTCGCGGTTGATTAGCATTAGAAGTGACATATGTTTTGAAGTACACCATCTTTTCTCTTGCAATTGCACACGCCACCTCTCGCTTGAGATCTTTATAGAACGCCACGTGTATGTCGTTCTTTGATTTCCGCGCCCGTCTGTGTGCTGCGTCACGCCGTCTCATCATCCATTTGATGTTGTGTGTGATCCACGGGTACTGGTGTTCTTTGGTGCGCAGCGTCTTTATAGGCGCTAAGGTATCAAACGCCCACAAAATATACGCGCTGAAGTCTCGAACCATGTCATTGATATCGCGGTTGGACAGGATGCGGCTCCAGTCAATAGCATTGAGTGTGTGTTCAAGGTCATCTGCCGCTATGTCTTTAATAGGTCTATAGCATATTTTTCTGCTTTTTAACTTTTCCCTACGAAAGTTAGCCTCGAACGAAATCAGTGCATGGATGCTGAGATCCGGTATGAAATATACACATACTCGATCGAGGTTTGCGTTGGTACAAACCAGATCGAGAAGCGTTTCTGTGTCTGATGTAAAATGTGTTGGCTTATTTGTGCACTGCCGTAAATTATGCGTACCAAGGAATTCATGCAATAACCTGTACTCAGTATTATTGACATTTAAAAAATTTATATTAAAGTCACCTGTCAAATAGATATAATCATAGCACGACAACGAGCCAATTGTATCAGTTAGTGCACCAAAAAAGGTCCCAACTGACAACCAAGGAGGCCGATAGGCGGTACCAATATATATGAGCTTGCCGTTGCCCGTAAGTGAAAGCCACATCTGTTCCACACTAGGTGTTATTGGATGTGCGTGGGTTTGTGTACATATGCCCTTTCTTATATAAAAACCTACCCCTCCCCCCCTGGCACGTATATGTTCTGATCTCGGGATATGACATAGGCGATACCCAGGGACACGAGGCGCACGACCTTCCTCACCTTGCCTAAGCCAGGTTTCGTTCAAGGCCATTATGTCTAGGTTATATCTATCCATAGCTGCTAAAAACTCGTCGTGCCTGGTTTCCAGCGAGCCAGGATTTAAAAAACCAATTTTAATTTTCTTTGAGTTCAGCATGAGTATAAATTTTGAAATAATTTTACGACAATTACACGTTCCATGCGGTATGCATTATGACAAGAAATATTATTTGAAGTGTGATTATCAATATACAAAATATACAATATAGGTAAGGTATGGACAAAATATAAGTGTGATATTATAATGTTATTGCAAGGTAGCACAAATGACGGCGCACGTTTGTACATAGTTAGGCGAGTTCCACGGTAAGCGAACATCAGTTGATTCGCTTTCTTTGGAAGCGGCCTGTACCCAACAGTAGGCAGACGAGGGAGGGTGACGATGCAAACAAAGATATTATGTATTTGATACAAACGAGATAGTGTTACACTATTGTGCATTATATTTTCCCGGCCACATAAGAATATCATTATATCTTTACCAAGGCACAAAGTTACAATAATATAATAATTGATATTTAACAGATATGATATGAATATATATATATATAAAAGGATAAGATATGAAATTTAAAAGACTTAAATATAAGCTTAAAACTAAGAACAATATCCGATTCATGCAGATGCCAGCGACAGTGTTAAGAGGTATACGTGATTTTATTATTACATGCGTCAAACGGAGTCTATACCAAAAATTCGGTTAATGTCGGGTTCAGATTTTATTCTGTGCACAGAAGTACCGTGTTCACGCCTTGCAAACACGTAGCCCCCACGCGTCCAGACGTATCGCCAACCAAGTCGACGATCCTCCTCGCGAGCTTTATAGAACAGCGCGCGGTTGACTCGTGTGAGGTGCTCGTTCAGGTATAGGCGAGAGGGAGAACCGTCCAGTATACCGGTAGTATCGATCCCTCTCCGAACACGAGCTGCCTTCAACACTTCATCGCGCACTGACCTTCGAGCCAACCGCACAATGATCGAGCGGGGCCGTTGGGTCCCGCCACTGCCATCTGTCGCACGCCTAACACCTCGCCGCTCTGCGCTGACAATATCACGAGCATCTACATCAATACCTATTTTTTTTTGTTATCAAGTCCACCAGGTGAACGTGTTGCTCCCGATCATTTAGGTCTTGTTTTAATTGAGCTATCACATTCGCCACGGCCGAGTCCCCTCCGTGGGTACATGTACTTGCCCCGATGCGCTCCTCCACGGCTGCCACTCGCTGCTCGACGGAGTCAACGCGCTTATTAAAATCGGACATATTACTATTTAGCTGCGCTAACTCCTGTCTGAAACTCTGCATTTCTTGACGGACAGATGTCATGACCTCCCTGAGCAGCCTAATTTCCTCACCCAAAGACATGGTTGAGTTAATCTCCACACTCGCATCAAGCTAGGTTTCCTCAGGGGCAGCTACTTCCGATGGGGCGGGGGATTTGGTGGTCTTTCCTTTACATGCCCGACATGTCCATTTGGTCATGTTTTTACCCACATCATATCCCGTGGCGCATGCGCGATGATACATTGCCAGGCATTTTGTACATTTGGCACTTTCGACAAAGCTTAAAAATTTACCACAATGTGAACATTTGTTTGCCATAATGTATGCAAAATCCGTGTGGCTCATAAATAAATTAAAAATAATAAAATAATTAGTATGCGCTAATGTTCGATGTAAATATATAACACTGTACCGATACCTGCGCGTGCGCGGGTATGCGTATAAACAGATGATCTTTGTTTACTCGTATGAGATTTTTATTTACGTAAAGAACACTTTTTATTCACTATTATCACTATTTGTACTGTATATATTGTTTATTGTGCACTAATTTATTGAAATATACTGTTTAAAAACTTATACTTTGGACTTTTACTATTTATTAAAAAAATTAATACAGAGACACTTGTTAGCTGTCAACCGTCTCAACAACAATCAATTCATCAATGTTTCTTTATGACGTTATTACGTCCCCACCATGGTTCAGGCCTTGACATGACGGTGGGGCTCAGGCCTAGGCTACTGAGCCCCACCGCCATGCTAGCTCACCCTAGGGTGAGCTCAGCACCTTGGGCGAAGCTAATTGAGCCGAGGGGGCTCTTTGTACCCCTCTTATAAGTAAAGGGGAAGAGCAGAGGGCAAGGGGCGAGGATAGGAACCTCACCCTATTGTACTGTTCCGACGTTAGGAGGGGTTGTTCTGTGGTGCGGGATAACCCCTCTGTGGAGGTGGCGTCGGTCCCTTGTGGGACTGACTAGCCGTCGAGGTGCCCTGTTAGCTTAACAGATCCGGGGCACCTCACCAAAGGCGGCACTGGTGGCACAATTTTTCCCCTGACACCACAATCATTACAAAGCTAACGGAACCAAGGGAACAGCTGGTGAAACCATTGTCGGTGTAAGAGGCTTATCAAATATCATTAAACATCCCGGGACCTTGTTGTTGGTGAACACCTGTTTTGTTATCTCATAATATGATGTAAATACATATTATGTTGCAATCAAAACTCTTAACCAGTCAAAAGTACTATTGACTAGCAAAATACAGTATAGTAATCTGTTCAGTCAAAAGCACTTTTGACTGAACAGATTGGTCAAAAGTGGTTTTGACTGAAAATTATTGATTATTAGTACTTTTGTCTGCAAATTTGCGGTTAAAAGTAATTTTGACTGACGCTCTTCGTCAAAAGTAGTTTTAAATGCAATAAAGCATCAGTCAAAAGCACTATTAACTCGTTAGATGTGTATAAAAAAGATATTTTATATGAAATCGTTAATTCGAATGAGCAGCATCAATAATGTCGTAGATTTCCTCAGTCGGAAAAAAATATTTGACAGGTTAATCTGTGTTTGTAACTAATTTTTTTTATACCACAAACTTTAATGATATTAAAGCATGATAGTCTACTGTACTGTAATTGTGTTTTCTTTTCATCAAATTTCGGTATTCCACATCCATTGCAAACTTTTCGAATTTTTCTTTTGTCATTACATTGAAATAACTATCTTTCATATCTTCCATCGCTAAAATTCTTTGCAAAAATCGTTCTTTCTTTTCGTAGTCGCTCACTTTTGTTCTAATATCAGTTCTCCATTAACAATGTGTAATATAAAAGTTTATATGTGCGTTTGTCGTATTTGTATCTACCACCTTAACTTTTTAAGAGTTTTGACTGATTACAGTTACGCCCGCGTTATTTAGTTACCGCCGTATGTAAAAGTACTGCCATTCTGCTTTGCAGCCAAACTGGGCCGGCTTGGTTTGTGAGTTTCTGCTGGCCCATTGAGGGGGGATAGGGAAAAGGAGATCAACGCATGTACTCAAATTTTGGTTGTGAGGATGTCTATAGTAGTTTTTTTTTTCTTTAACGCCGGGAAATGCTCTGAGGCATCCCGCGGGGAAGTGAGTCTCCCCACGCGGGTATGTGGGACTCGCTGCACCCGAAAGCTGGTAAGTTGACGCAGCTTTAACCACTAAAACCCGACGAGTGCCACCAATGCCGCCGTCGGTGACCGGATCTAATAAACAAACAGCCTCAACGGATAGTCAGTCCCCAAGGGACTAACGCCACCCCCGCAGGGAGGTTGTCCCACACCACAGAACAACCCCTCCCAACGTCGGGACAGTACAATGGGGTGAGGTTCCCATCCTCACCCCTTGCCCCCTGCTCTTCTGTGCCCTCTTCTTATAAGAGGGATACAAAGAGCCCCCTCGGCCCAATTAGCTTCGCCCAAGGTGCTGGGCTCACCCTAGGCTACTGAGCCCCACCGCCACGTGAACCATGGTGGGGACACTTTGCCATACTAATTGAACTAAAGGTTATTTATACAGGTGAGTTAAACCGAATCGATTATTCCGAAGGTTGTAAATATTTCATTAGTTTTACTTTGATGTTACTTGTGTTAGATATTCAATTCCTTGTATATTTAACTTAGATTTACAGTCGTATACGGATTGATGATTATTATTTATAGCCCAAGTTACTCCTTACAACATCAGCTATTTGCCAGTGAAAGTCCTGTCAAAATCGGCCCAGCTGTTTCAGAGATAAGCCGGAACAAACAGACAGACAAAAATATTAATTTATTATTAAAAATTGCTCTTTTTGTAAATGTGCCGTGTAAATACATCCATATGCATTTAGTAAAAACGGATATTATAATTTTACAAACAGACACTACATTTTATTTATCTGTATAGATGTTGTTTGGGTAAAGGTGTTACTTGAGTTATTTTACATGCGGCTTAACTTGTAACTTACTGATGTATTTTGGTACTGTTTAATTTGTATAATATAATATAATATTAAATGAAAGCCAAGACGACCGATCCAAAGCCATCATCTTCTAAACCAGACTTGCCTAAGTCCATGTGTAGTAGAGGACGGAACCAGGTTAATGATGATGTAGAAGAAGAAGAAGAAGAAGATGATGATAGTTGATGATGATGATGATGGTGATGATGATGATGATGATGATGTTGATGATGATGATGATGATGTTAATGATGATGATGATGTTGATGATGATGATGATGATGATGTTAATGATGATGATGATGTTGTTTCTAATTTATCAACTTGGCGTTTGTTGAAGGGAACCTATAACCAGCATGGGTGGAAAACGTTTATTAAGATGATAATGATTATAGTTTGTAGGCAAAAGTTTAGTTAATATTTGCATCCATCTTTCGCATGTATTATATAAATTCAGTTTTAATAAATAAGGATTTTTAATCCTCCTTTGTTTCCCAGTACTTTATTTATGGTTCCATTTGTTGACAGGAAAGTTGGGGGGTGGGGGGTGACAGGAAGTGGGGGTTGAGTTACGACCCCACGCGATCACGGCGGCCTTGTACTGGATATTATACGGAAATGTTGCTGGCCCTTTATGAGTAATTACTACGGCGCTACGACGTAGAGGGTCAAGCTACGCTTTCGTAGCTTCATCGCGAAAAAGTCGACGGCGCGAACTCTAACTAAAAGAATGATATCTCACCTGACATAGTGCGCGAACATGTGTGCTAGAATGAAATGCAGAATGATTCATTCCGAAAATGCCCTTTTAGCAAAACAGTTATTATAGAAAAAATATTAACTGTATCTTTTTAAAATAAATTTATTTCAACTTTCAAATAACTAAACTATGTCTGTACGGGCTTTATTTTTAACCTTTTGTGCTCCGTATACTATTTATTTTCCCCCAAAGTTGGTCTAAAATCAGTGCCGAAATAATAAAGTTTAGAAGCTTGAATTTTTTAAATGTATTTTTTTTTACGATTTTGGGTACATACAGACATACTTATTGACAAGATAAATTGATATTATCCTTCGTTTTTGATGGTCAACGTCAAACATTGTAGTAATTACTGTTCTGCGTTTGTATGAAAAAATTAGCGACTTGTGTAACCTTAAGGGTCTGCTACACGTTCTTCAACCGACGCCTGACAGATAGGAGATCTTGTTTGTTTCCAACCGCCGTCTACACGGTTGGAAGCAAACTAGACGCCCCTTATTCGCCCTTGGTAGGTAGAGTAGCTCTCGTGATCAATGATGTTGGAAAGTCTAGCGAAATTTGGTAGCAAACCACTGTGTACACTGTCTAGTGTTGTGTGGGGGCTGTGCCGCGCTCCCGGTTGCATGGGTACCACCATCTTGCTTGTTTCTCTCGTCACACAACTTTGCTGTGTTTCGGAGAGAAGAAACATTCAGTGTAATTACTGGCACCGAGACTTAACACATAAGGTGTTAAGTCTCGGTGCCAGTAATTACAGTCAGGATAGACAGCACATGAGTTACCTGAGCTAGTTAGTTCCAGGTTAACTAGTTTATGTTCATGGGCGATGTCGACCACTTACCATCAGGTGGCACGCACAAGTTTTCCTATTCAACCAATATAAAAAATAACATGCTATTACTATTAATAAGTTATTTATTTTAGTGTAAAGTTAGTTTTCTATTTTCCGGAATGAAGCCGCTAGTTGATACATCAATTCGGCTTTGCCCATCTAAATAAGTTAACCAACTTTTAGTACCCTTACAGAAATGTCGTGTAGAGTTCGACGATATTAAAAAGAAAAAAAAAAACTACTGTTGAGAGTCTCGTTTCGTTTTAGGTGTGTACCAAATATCAGACCAATTTGTTAACGGGAAGGGGGTATGGGGGGGATGTTGTTTCTAATTTATCAACTTGGCGTTTGTTGAAGGGAACCTATAACCAGCATGGGTGGAAAACGTTTATTAAGATGATAATGATTATAGTTTGTAGGCAAAAGTTTAGTTAATATTTGCATCCATCTTTCGCATGTATTATATAAATTCAGTTTTAATAAATAAGGATTTTTAATCCTCCTTTGTTTCCCAGTACTTTATTTATGGTTCCATTTGTTGACAGGAAAGTTGGGGGGTGGGGGGTGACAGGAAGTGGGGGTTGAGTTACGACCCCACGCGATCACGGCGGCCTTGTACTGGATATTATACGGAAATGTTGCTGGCCCTTTATGAGTAATTACTACGGCGCTACGACGTAGAGGGTCAAGCTACGCTTTCGTAGCTTCATCGCGAAAAAGTCGACGGCGCGAACTCTAACTAAAAGAATGATATCTCACCTGACATAGTGCGCGAACATGTGTGCTAGAATGAAATGCAGAATGATTCATTCCGAAAATGCCCTTTTAGCAAAACAGTTATTATAGAAAAAATATTAACTGTATCTTTTTAAAATAAATTTATTTCAACTTTCAAATAACTAAACTATGTCTGTACGGGCTTTATTTTTAACCTTTTGTGCTCCGTATACTATTTATTTTCCCCCAAAGTTGGTCTAAAATCAGTGCCGAAATAATAAAGTTTAGAAGCTTGAATTTTTTAAATGTATTTTTTTTTACGATTTTGGGTACATACAGACATACTTATTGACAAGATAAATTGATATTATCCTTCGTTTTTGATGGTCAACGTCAAACATTGTAGTAATTACTGTTCTGCGTTTGTATGAAAAAATTAGCGACTTGTGTAACCTTAAGGGTCTGCTACACGTTCTTCAACCGACGCCTGACAGATAGGAGATCTTGTTTGTTTCCAACCGCCGTCTACACGGTTGGAAGCAAACTAGACGCCCCTTATTCGCCCTTGGTAGGTAGAGTAGCTCTCGTGATCAATGATGTTGGAAAGTCTAGCGAAATTTGGTAGCAAACCACTGTGTACACTGTCTAGTGTTGTGTGGGGGCTGTGCCGCGCTCCCGGTTGCATGGGTACCACCATCTTGCTTGTTTCTCTCGTCACACAACTTTGCTGTGTTTCGGAGAGAAGAAACATTCAGTGTAATTACTGGCACCGAGACTTAACACATAAGGTGTTAAGTCTCGGTGCCAGTAATTACAGTCAGGATAGACAGCACATGAGTTACCTGAGCTAGTTAGTTCCAGGTTAACTAGTTTATGTTCATGGGCGATGTCGACCACTTACCATCAGGTGGCACGCACAAGTTTTCCTATTCAACCAATATAAAAAATAACATGCTATTACTATTAATAAGTTATTTATTTTAGTGTAAAGTTAGTTTTCTATTTTCCGGAATGAAGCCGCTAGTTGATACATCAATTCGGCTTTGCCCATCTAAATAAGTTAACCAACTTTTAGTACCCTTACAGAAATGTCGTGTAGAGTTCGACGATATTAAAAAGAAAAAAAAAAACTACTGTTGAGAGTCTCGTTTCGTTTTAGGTGTGTACCAAATATCAGACCAATTTGTTAACGGGAAGGGGGTAAAATTTCAATTACCGAATTTGACACAAACAAAAAACATGGCACCGCCAGAGAACTTAGGATACCAATATCACGCAAACACTAAGCTCGTTGAAGTGGCAGTGGGCTGGTCACACACTCAGGAGAACGGATGGCCGATGGGGCAATAAGGTTCTAGAGTGGAGGCCACGTTTAGGTAGTCGAAGTGTTGGTTGGTCCACCAGGTGGGAAGACGATCTCCGTGCGGTGGCCGGTCCGTGTTGGATGCGAGTGGCGAGGGATCGGTCGTCTTGGCGTTCATTGAGGGAGGCCTATGTTCAGCAGTGGACGGATAGAGTCTGATAATGATGATGATGAAAAAACATGGCGAGCTAAATAAGCCGATTATAATGTTCATTAATTATTAATTTTAATAATAAAATAAATGATTCACATGTGCCATGCGTACCGTGACGCCCAGCTTTAGTTTTATTAGTTTTAGTAGTTTTTATTAGTTTCTCCAAGCAGTCGTGATCCGTACTCGCTGTATTACTAACCAAATCTTGTAATAGGGTTGTGATCCGGGTCATCTGATATACATAAGGGCAGGCCTTACTAATGACGGTAGGGTCCCCGCACTAAATTGATGAAGTTTGACTAAATTATATTTGTGAAAGCTGTCTAATTTTATTATGTTTACTCGAACTAAAATTATTATTATGAAATAATTTCTACATTTCTACTGATTTTATCGAGCTTTATGGTCATGGTTGCTGTGAAGTACCCGAAACCAAGTAAGTTATAGGGACCACCGATAGAAGTGAATACTTATAACTTAGAAGTATGGCATTATGAAATTTACAATTTTAATACAAAAAAAAACATATCAATGACATCCATATCACATAAGCATTAGAAAGAGTTCCGTGACGATGACGCAAGTTTCACGATTTTTGTGTACTTAAGCATTCGGTGACGATGACGCGAGTGTCATGCTTTTTGTGTACTAAAGCGTTCGGTGCGAATGTCGCGAGTTCCATGATTTTTGTTTGCCCAAAAAGTGTTCAACGCGCATAAAGAAGTCTTCACTTCCGAAAAAGTTGTCCCATAGAACCTATCTTCAAAAAATACTAGTTTTTTCAATTTTTTAGAGGCTCTATATTAACGAGCCTTGGCAGTAAAATTAGAAAAAAGATTTTCGATACACATTTATCAATTAAAAATCTTTTTAGGGTTCCGTAGCCAAATGGCAAAAAACGGAACCCTTATAGATTCGTCATGTCTGTCTGTCTATCTGTCCGTCCGTATGTCACAGCTACTTTCTTCCGAAACTATAAGAGCTATACTGTTGAAACTTGGTAAGTAGATGTATTCTGTGAATCGCATTAAGATTTCGCCACAAAAGTAGAAAAAAATAAATAAATTTGGGGGGTCCCCATACTTAGAACTAAAACTCAATTTTTTTTTCATCAAACCCATCCGTGTGTGGTATCTATGGATAGGTCTTCAAAAATGATATTGAGGTTTCTAATACCATATTTTTCTAAACTGAATAGTTTGCGCGAGAAACACTTCCAAAGTGGTAAAATGTGTTTCCCCCCCCCTGTAACTTCTAAAATCTCTTATTTTTTTATGATTTGACTTTTTATGATAAAATTAAAAAAAAAATACATTATGTACATTACCATGTAAACTTCCACCGAAAATTGGTTTGAACAAGATCTAGTAGGTAGTTTTTTTTATGCGTCATAAATCGTAAACCGCAATTTACCTTTCATGCAATCAACTCAAATATATAAAAAACATTTAATTGCATAAACATAAACCTTAATTTTTGTTAGTGTCTAATGTTGTATATTATGTAATGGTACGGAACCCTTTGTGCGCGAGTCCGACTAGCACTTGGCCGTTTTTTTTCTAATAAACATTTTTTAATTAAAAATCTTTTTCTAATTTTGTTAATTACTTATAAAATAATGTATTATTACTTATTCTAAACTCAGATTTTTATTTCGTAGAATTCTGACATTAATAAGTGTTGCTACTATAAAAACTCTCCAGCGAAAAAGGGAAAAATTTGACCTATTTGAGGGCAATAAAATGCTAGATATTTTTTTATGTTTTACCTAGAAAAGAATAAATCTAAATATTTACTTACTCAATTGAACTAATCCAAAATTAGCAAATAATTCAATAGCACGAACAATATATTATATATAACTAATTTTAATTGCTTTATTTTATTCTTTAGCTGGTATCACTCCCTACTAATTCAGGTCAATTAGCTGTCAGATAGTTGTCAGAATTCTACGAAATAAAAAATCTTGAGTTTTATATTACTGACGACCTCTGTGGCTCAGTGGTAACCGCGTTGGCGCTCAAGCCGGGGGTTGCGGGTTCGAATCCCGCCAGGGAACAGAAATATTTTCTGTGTTCCTGGGTCATGGATGTGTATTAAATATGTGTATTATATAATAAAAATCTTAAATATTTGCATATTATAAAAGTATTAAATATACTTCCGTTGTACCCGTAACACAAGTTCTTCGAGAACTTACCACGGGACCAGATTGACGTGGTGTGAAAGCGTCCATAGATATTATTATTATTATAATATTACTGCCCTGTAAATCAAGGCCACTGGTCCAGTAAGCCGCACCTGCGTCCCTCATCTCCGTAATTAAAGGTCTTATCTCGGTATAATTCTAAACTGTTTTTGTTGCTCTGAATTTATAAATCTGTGTTAGAGTAAGAGTTCATCATCTTCAGCCTGATAGGCTCCTTTTTTAGGGTTCATCGAAATATGAAACGGAACCCTTATCGGTTCACTCCGTTATCCGTCTGTCTGTCTTATTTTTTTGTAACATATATGTATATTTACAGATAAATAAAATTGGAGTGTCTGTTTGTAATATAAAAATAACCGCTTTTTAATCAATGCATATGGATGTATACACGGTACATATACCAAAATAGCTATTTTTTAAATTTTTGTCTATCTGTTTGTTCCGGCTAATCTCTGAATCGGCTGGGCCGATTTTGACGAGACTTTCACTGACAGATAGCTGATGTTATAGGGAGTAAATGAGGCTATAAAAATAATCATCATCGATCCGCATACGTCTGTAAATCTAAGTTAACGCGGGCGAAGCTGCGGACAACAGCTATATTACATTTTAAAAAATCGGAATCCTCAGCGCGCGAGTAAGACTTGCACTTATCTTTTCTTTCCCTAGTCAGTGTCGTCCATGTGATGACGAACTTTCCCACACCATTGGTCCATCTTGCCATAGGACATCCTGAACATCTTAGACCAAATCTAGGCCACCATTTGGCTACCGTAGGCCACCTGCCATCACTTACGAGGACTACTCCTCACCGGGCAGTTCCCCCTTACTAGAAGTAGTCTAGCCTTCGCCGAGGCCAGCCGCCGAGGTGAACCTGCAGCCTGTAGATCTGGGACCCTAAAAAAGTAGCTGAAGGCGCTCGCAGTGGTTTTAGTTAGGGTGGGCACTCCCAGGTGCGAGTCCCACATTGGGTCAGGATCTACCCGAAGATCCTGGCTACATCCATTAGGATTTCCCTACGATATCAAAAAAAGGCCACCTATCATCTGGTGATGGACGCGGTGGTCTAGCCATGTGTCCTGCCTAACTATTCTACTATTCCACGACCCTATCTCCGAAGTCTTTGAAAAAGTGAGAGTTGGTTCTTCTTTAGTCCCAGATGTATGTACGTATTGTAATTTTAAACATTACTTATAGGGCGTCGAGCATATTTCCGGATAGATTAGTAAAGTGAACCATAAAATTCCGAAATTGGTCAGTGGTTTGACACTGAAGTAATAGCAATACAACCAACCAGTGATCAGTATGAACGTCGCATCGGTCAATCATCCATCAATGGCCATCAGTCGGCCTGAAAAAGATGGCGTGACATGTTAGATTCATACCAAGCTGACTGGCCGGGGGTGGCGAAAGATGGCATTTACCCAGCAGTGGGACAGCATAGGCTAGTTATAATAATAATAATAATATTCTAGAGTCCACGGCGTTCTTCAATGAACTTTGGAGGACGGAGGCATATGTTCAGCAGTGGATAAAAGCTGATGACGATTATGATGATTCGATCCTTGCAGGAGCCTTTTTCAATAAACGCCGATACAGAATTTTTATTAAGTTGGGATCAGACATGATTCCGTATATAAAAAAACTTTTGACACAAAAACGGGGGTCAAACAAAAAGTTATATCCCATAGAACCGTTCTGAGTGTTTTATATAATCCGAGATTGTAAGGAGTCCGTCAAGCGGGGGTTTCCGCGGATGCCTTTCAAACCCTCGAGTGGGTCTCAAGAACATTGGGGCTCAGCTTGGATTACGTGTCGGGGGCCCACTTGAGTGTGTGTATTTGTGTGTGCGTGTGTGTGTTATTCATATAAACTTTTCGAATAAAGATTTTACTATCATGTTTTTGTTGTTAGTTAGAGAGGCAGTGGCAGACGTGCTGCTTTATGATATGGTTAACGTCACTCATGTATATAAACTAGTTTACCTGGAACTAGCCCAGGCAACTCATTCGCACCCCACCATGGTTCAGGCCTTGTCGTGCCGATGGGGCTCAGTAGCCTAGGGTGAGCCCAGCACCTTGGACGAAGCGAATTGAGCCGAGGGGGCTCTTTATACCCCTCTTATAAAACGAGGGGACAAAAAAGCAGCGGGCAAGGGGCGGGAACCTCACCCCATTGTACTGTCCCAATGTTGGGAGGGGTTGTTCTATGGTGCGGGACAACCCCTCTGTGGAGGTGACGTCTGTCCCCTGAGGGACTGACTAGCTGTCGAAGAGCCCTGCCCTGTTTGCTCAACAGATCCGGGGCTCCTCACCAAAGGCGGCATTGGTGGCACTCGCCGGGTTTTAGTGGGTAGAGCTGCGTCCACTTACCAAACCGTACAAATAGTTTTCTAATAATTACGCCAATTAAAATATCATAACGATAAAATCTTTGTATGAATTTTATTGCGGCTTATTAGGTTTTTCACGTGATGGACTTTTCAGATACTTAAATACAGTAAAGTACAATTAGAATAGGAGAAGTATTTATACGATTCTAATCATCATCATCATCATCAGCCTTTATCCGTCCGTTATCGTTCAATCCTCCAATCATTCGTCTGGGCCATTGAATGAGGCCTATGTTCAGCAGTGGACGGATAGAGGCTGATGATGATGATGATGATGATGATCATGATGATGATGAAAATGATGATTCAAAATAGCTCCAACAAAGTATCTTTTTGAACGTCAATTGAATCGCGGATGGTGGATTCAAGGCTAACCCACTAAGAAGAATTCAACGAAACAACAACAACAACAACAAGAACAAAAGAACAAGAAACAACATCATTGTGACTTTTGGAGTCGGTGTCGTATTTGTTGCTGTATATCTACCTTTTTTTTACCCGGTGAGGAGTTCCATCAATGCCGCCTTGGTGAGGTGCCCCGGATCTGTTAAGCAAACGGGGCACCTCGACGGCTAGTCAATCCCGCAAGGGACCGATGCCACCTCCACAGAGGGGTCCCAACGTCGGAACAGTACAATGGGATGAGTTTCCCATCCTCACCCCTTGCCCCCTGCTCTTTTGTCCCCTCTTCTTATAAGAGGAGTACAAAGAGCCCCCTCGGCTCAATTAGCTTTGCCCAAGGTGTTGGGCTCACTCTAGGCTACTGAGCCCCACCGCCACGTCAAGACCTGAACCTTGGTGGGGTACCCTATCTACCTACTTCGGCTGACACCGACTCCAAGAATAACTATAATGACGTGGCAAATGCAAAGTTTGTACATTAGTAGAAGATTGTTGATTATAAGTTGTACGCACAAAAATTATAGAAACACAGTTATTTTATTACTTTTTAGTTTATTTTTTTAAGTCGGTTTAAATTTTTTGTAAATTGTTTTTATATAACTTATATTTCGTTATCCTGAAACACCCTACAATACCTCTTTATACTTTACCTTTACCACAGGTAAAAAGATCCTTGACCAAATCGACCGTATCTCTTTTATCCTGCAGATGACAGGACATTCGTACAAATGTCGAGTGGTTGACGTCACCCTTACCGGTGTCGGGATGAAGGGATTTATGATAAGGGCACTTATGCCGTAAATAGAACTTCCTTAACTGTCCCTTCAGCGGGTAAGAATTATATTGAGGTAAATTAAGTAATACTTGATAAACCCACGCAGTAACAAAAGAGATGATTAAAAATATAGAAGGATTTTGATAAAATTTCTAAAAATTAATTAAAAATTTCTTAATATTGAATTAATAAATAACATAAATAAGCGTATGAGCCGATATTGATACAGCATATCTAAAAAACAGTTTTTAATAAAACAATAATAATAATATCTATGGACGCTTTTACACCACGTCAATCTGGTCCCGTGGTAAGTTCTCGAAGAACTTGTGTTACGGGTAACAGACAACGGAAATATATTTAATACTTTTATACTATACATATATTTAAGATTTTTATCATATAATACCCATATTTAATACACATCCATGACCCAGGAACACAGAAAATATTTTTGTTTCCTTGGCGGGATTCGAATCCGCAACCTCCGGCTTGAGCGCCAACGCGCTTACCACTGAGCCACAGAGGTCGTCAACGTTTTTAATAAAAAAAACTTATTTGGCAAGGTAATTTTTAAATCTCGTTTATATTTATAAAGCTTTAAATTTCCGAGACTTGCGATGCGACGTTCGCTCTATCTCACTCTCTCTCTCTCTCGATATTTCTCATCGCCTGCTCCCTACTCTCACTCCATGGCTTTGTGCTTCATGCTACGTTCGCCTTTTCTCAGTCTCTCCCTCTTTTTGAATAAAAACGTTGCACATTTTCGTGACGTTTCATCCGTAAAAAAATTACCCTCATGCACGCAAAGAAGTTTCACTTTCAAAAAATCGCATCCAAACTCACGCTTAAATCACAACTCCTTACTTAGTCAGAGAAAATAAAACGTTTTCGTTTTTCATCCCACCGTTATACTTCGTGAGGCAAATCGCTGAAGGGTATCGATGGAATTGAATTTACGTCCCTTTTATCTCTATGGTCGAACTAATCCCTGACCCTACCGCTCACAAGTTTTTAATGGGTTTTTGGAAATGTGGTGTCTGGGCAGTTTATTTCAATCGTTTGTGTTTGAGGTCGAATTGATTTGTATTTTTAAGAATTACACAAATATTTGAAAAAATTGTATCAGAATACTATTTCTATCAGTATAACCTTTATATATATACCTTTATCTACCATCTACACTGGACCGTGCGCCTCAATACTATAAAATAGAATATAAATCTGTGCCATGCTGCTTTGGAGTCGAATTGGGCCGGCATGACCTCTCGCTCACATAATACCGGTGTAAAGTGACAGCTATGCTATCGCGTTTCATGCGGCTTGTGAGATTCCGGTGGCCCATTGGGGGGATAGGGAAAAGAAGAGCAACGAATCTGCGTAATCTCTGGTTGTGGGGATGTGTTTGGGCGTCGATAGTCGCCAAACGGCTTCGACTGCTCGTTTGCCTTTTATGCTATAAAAAAATACTTTTTAAGATATACTATCATTTTAGCAACTACTTATTAACCAAAAACATTTTATAAAAAATTCATCGAATTCAGTCAGAACAGTTACAAAGTAAAAAAAGTGTACAGGCTAAACTGATTAAATAATAATATAGATTTAAACTAACCCTTGGCTCAATATAATATGGATCAGTATGGAAACTACGAACAAACTCTCGAAACGGCACACTCAGATAAACATGCGCATCGACAAGGCCCCGAAGCAGTTCTCACAGTTTATTTATTTTATTGGGGAAACAAACACCAGTATAATATTACAAAAGATTACACAAAATTTACAGAACATAAGCCAGTTAGTTTAGTGAATATACAGAATATACTGTAAAAAAACATATACATTTCTTTATTTAACTTAACGGAACAAAAATAATTATATAAATAAAACAAAATTAATTATTTCAATCAATAAACCAAAAACAACGTATAAAATTTATCGCTCTTTGAAAAATAATGAAAAAGTTTATGTAATGTTAACTTTTTCATTATTTTTCAAAGAGCGATAAACTTCAAGAACGATTAATGTTTGAAAGTGTTTTTAGGGTAAGTTTGAAATTCTAAAAGAAAATCACTATACATATATAATAGCTATTGTAAGCATTACAAGCTCTTATCACAAAACAATTAGTAGTGTATTTTGTTTTGCGAGTGGGAATATAGAATGTGTCTTTAACGAGTGCAACGTTGTGGGCAATTAAAATTAATTGGATGGATTGGCGATCATTGAAAGAGACCAATATCCAGCCGTGAAGAGAAAATGATAGCAATGATGATGATAGATAGTTCCAAGAATAGATTTATCACACTTCCAACTTTCTGATTGTAGTCCTATCTCCACAGGTTCGCGAGATGGGAGTGAAAGCCGCCGCTCTCCGGTCCACTCCCACAGCCATCACGTAAACATGAGATTCGACCTGGAGATAGTCTTGCAGAACTACACCTTGGACCTGAAAGAGCTATCCACATCAATGTATCTAACAGACTCCTACGTCAACCGGACCTTAGAGCTGAATGAGACCACGAACGATTTAGTATACACAAACAGATTCGATGATGAACCCTTCATCATCTTCTTGATCATTCTCAAATGTGTGATCATGCTATTTATCATCCTGGCTGCCATATTTGGGAATCTTCTTGTCATAGTCTCCGTAATGAGGCACAGAAAGTTACGAGTGATCACCAACTATTTTGTAGTCTCCCTGGCTTTGGCAGATATGCTCGTGGCTATTTGGGCGATGTGCTTCAACTTTAGCGTCGAAATTACCAACGGAGAATGGCTGTTTGGATACTTCATGTGTGATGTATGGAACTCTTTAGATGTCTACTTCTCCTCTGCATCCATCTTGCATTTATGCTGCATCAGCGTGGACAGATACTACGCGATCGTGCAGCCGTTAGACTACCCTCTCATCATGACGACTGGGCGGCTGGGCATCATGCTCGCGGTGGTCTGGTGTAGCCCAGCGCTGGTCTCCTTCTTGCCCATCTTCATGGGCTGGTACACCACGTTTGAGCACCTAGACTTCAGGAAAAGACATCCGAAAGTGTGCAGTTTTACCGTGAACAAAGTGTATGCGGTCATATCGAGTAGTGTTAGTTTCTGGATTCCGGGGGTGATCATGCTGTTCATGTACTACAGGATCTACATGGAGGCTGATCGGCAAGAGAGGATGCTGTACAGGTATATGTTTTATAGTGTTTGAATATTTTTTTATATAGCATAGAAGGGCAAACGAGCAGTCGAAGCATTTTAGCGATTATCGACGGCCGTACACATTCGCACCACCAGAGATTAGTCAGGTGCGTTGCCCTCCTTTTCCCTATTCCTCCCATTAGTCCACTGGAAACCCACAAATAACATGATACGCGACAGCCTAGTTGTCGATTTACACCGGTGTTATATAAGCCCGGTCGTGCTAGCCCAATCCGGCTGCAAAGCAGCATACTACCTCTTACTGATGTGAATAATGATCATCATTTTAATTTTCAATTGTTATTGAAATATATCTTATGTGCCGGATAGATTATTTAACTTGATTTAAGTGCACTCATATTAACCAATAAGCGCAATGTAAATAAAATAAATCAATTTGAGTTTCGAAAAAGCTGCTTTTGTGACGTGTCGAGAGTAAATCACTCTCAACGCTTCGCTTAAGAGGCGTGCAATAAATAAATAAATATATTTAAAATACTATAATAATGATGACGCTGACGTGTTTAAGTCTCGTATTTAGCGAGAAAGATATCTTGTCTTATCATATTAATAATTAATCGGGGTTCTGCCGTTTTGGTGTTCATCTGTCAGAGATGTTCATGGTGATTTCTTTATGATGTAGCGGGTTGTAATCCAGGTGTACGGATGTGTGTAAATTATTTATTTGACATAGCGTAGTTCTGCATGACCTATTACTACTAAATATTATATGTTCGTTGTTGGAACTCAGATAAGGTCAAACTGGGGGAAGGAAATAGGTTATCAGAGGTCAGGTTAGTAAGGTACACTATGAGGACCGGTCGGCATCCCTAGTAGGCTGCAAGTACGGTGCGGCGTCCCGCAAGGATCGGTTCTGAGCTCGACCATATGAGACGGGGTCCTGAGGCAGCGACCTTCTTCCCGGGATGGATGTTCGGATGCTGGGGTAACAGTGGCTGTGGCGAAGGTGGTGTTCCTGGCGCAGTCACCGTACAGCCAACGTACGGCCTAGGCACTGCGTCCGGTCCTGGCGGCGTGGATGCGCCTCCGCATGAAACCCCTGACCTTCCACCTGACACTTAGATGCTCACCGGACACGGTTGTTTCGGTGAGCATCTGTGGGGAGGGAGCCGACGCCAGCCTGCCACGAGTGCGGCGCTATGGAGGACTCGTATTCTGGGTTATAGATGAGGCTAGATGGTGTGCGCTAAATGGGCCGCATAGCGTCACAATCTCGTGGCAGTGCTTGGAGGGGACCTTTCGCTCTCGAGCGTGGTGTGCTGCATGATCGAGAGCGATGAGGCCACTACACGGAGATCGTCTTCAGTTAATGGCCGACAAACAGTGACAACATTATAATTTTTTATTTGGATATCTCAGACTAGGTAAACGCGGCGTTAGTTAGTTAGTTCTGTCCGTGGGGGTGCTCTAGGTTGTCGGAGTGCCCCCATAATAGGAGGAACCATTTTCAGGGAACCGGCCGGTCGCGGGGAGTATACTGTGTTAGTCAGATCCGGGACACTCCCCTTCAAGCGGCTGAAGGCAACTCGCAGTGGTTTTAGGGGATAACCCATCCCCGGGTGAGTGCGCATTTACACTGCGTTAAAAAAAATAGGTTAACGCGGCGTGATTATCTATTCTACAATAATATAATAAAGCAAAAGAAGTTTATTCGTTTGAAGGCGCTAATAGTCGCAATAATTAAACTAAAATATGATTTTTTTGTATATTTGATTAAGGAAAGATGTAGGCTGTTATAAAGCAGTTTCGTTTTCATTTTCATGGCAGGTAAAATCGCGATAAACAGCTAGCAAACGATAAATCCAGATAAAGAATCGCTTTACTTAGATAACTTATTATCTAAGTTACTTTAAGTTAATGCTAAGTGACATACTTAATTGGATAACTTTAGGATTCGCCACTAAACTGTTGCCAGGAGTTACGTAGCGTTTGTGGTAAAGTCTGTTATTACTGAATTTATTGAGGATAACTTAGGAATAAGGCGTTCGTACCAACACTTTTGACACGCGGTATTGTCGTATATAATATCTGGTGATATCATTCATAAAAAACTGGCCAAGTGCTAGTCGGACTTGTGCACGAAGGGTTCCGTACCGTACCATTACATAATGTACAACATAAGTCACTTTAACCAAACATAATATGGTTTATTTTGAAAAAAGGTTTTTTTATATATTTCAGTTGATTGAATGAAAGGTAAATTGCGGTCCCGCACTACAGAACAACCCCTCCCAACGTCGGGACAGTACAGTGATAGACCAATACGAGCCTGTATTAACCCAAAGCCTTTGACCATCCCTGATTATAATTGTGCCTTTTATGGTAATAGCTTTACAGTAAACGCTGCTCGGATGGGGAATAACCTTCCTACATCTATTCGAGACAGTACTACCATTGTTACTTTCAAATATCGTCTTAAGCAACACTTTCTGACCTTTTTAAATTTGCTATTAATCTGAATTACGTATTTTAATCTATACTAATATTATAAAGCTGAAGAGTTAGTTTGTTTGTTTGAACGCGCTAATCTCAGGAACTTCTGGTCCGATTTGAAAAATTCTTTCAGTGTTAGACAGCTTATTTATCGAGGAAGGCTATAGGCTATAAAACATCACGCTGTGACTTATAGGAGTTGAGTAACGCGGGCGAAGATGCAGGCAACAGCTAGTGCTTAATATTTATATTGTTATTTGTTATTAATCCATTACTAGGTAACGGATTACCCACAAAACTTTTAAGGTTTTGCTATAAGAAATCTCTAATAGAGATAAGTACACCTTGTTGACATTGTATCATTTATAGTAATTAATTATATATTTTGTTAAAATGTAAACAAAAGAATAAATAAATACATTGGGGCGAGGTTCCCGTCCTCGCCCCCTGCCCCCTGTTTTTTTGTCCCTTCTTCTTATAAGAGGGGTACAAAAAACCCCTTGGCTCAGTTCGCTTCGCCCAAGGTGCAGCGGTTCACCCTAGGCTACTGAGCCCCACCGCCACGACAAGGCCTGAACCATGGTTGGGCCCCTTATATACGTCCTACTGCTGGGCACAGATCCCCTCTAAATTAGGCGAGGAGGTGGACTCCAAGAATTAATGATATTCATTAATTAAACATCATTCATGAAACATTCCCCACTATATTTTCCTCCAAAAACCCCAGTTAGGTGCTCCGGTCAGGATCCAGACCTCTTACGACCCAAATACCTCCATCACCT